>OY997593.1:10722886-11387566 GCA_963921825.1 Erodium maritimum
CAAGTTTGAAGCCAATCGGAGTTCAAACGAAGCGGGAAAAATTAAATTAGTGAATTGGTAAAAAAAATATATGATAGTTTTACTAAAAAGCCCTTACTACTTAATAAAAAGTGCTGTTTTTTTGCAGTCAACAAGTCAACACATCAATTGCATCTCATCCATCCATTCTTAAAATGAATGGCTTGGATTGGTTCACACAGTTTTTACGTTAAGGAGTGGTTTCTATTTGATTTCTTCTCTAACATAACATATGCCCTTGTTATGTTTCAAAACAAAAATAAAAAAGAAAAAGCGTAACATACACTAGAAAGATAAATATAGTGAACACAAAACAGATACAAGACACTCAAAACACCACATCTATATGTGGATATTACATCAAATACACAAAGCATCTCTGACTCTACCTCTGATCAGAAGTAGCATAGGTACTTCCATCATTAACAGGAGATGACTGCTGGTTCTAGGGCTGATTACCCAGAGGTGATTGCTGGTTCTGGATCGGATCCGCCACGCCGAACCAGCCACCCACCGCACATCTCAGCTTATCCACAACGCTACTTCCAGGGCTGTTCACATAGCTCTCCGCCACCTTCTGCCCCGCCTTCTCCTCCCCTGGCCCCAACCTCCTCCAACTTGGTCACCCTCTCCGCCACCTCCTCCAGCTCCTCCGCTCCCATCTGCTCCTCCTCCCCGTCTCCTCCTTCCTCCTATGGGCTTGGGATTGGGTTTGTTGAGGAGCAGGCCCAAGACGTGGGTAGTGGGGATGTAAATGGGCTAACTGGTGCAGAAGCCTAGTCGTTGGTTGATTCTCTTTATCACGCATCGATGGTATTTCAAGCAGAATCCGAGCCCGATCTATACACAGGAAGAGTTTTAGAGCAGCGTGCTTCTTCCGGGGATCAGACCGGTCCATGGAAGGATGCTCTCCTAAAATCTCCAAAACGTCTGAGTCGGGCTCCTGTTCATTTTTCAGATTATGTTACTTATAAGGTTTATGGTGTGAAACTCGCACCCAGTTAGAACGTGTCCGAAAGAGTGATAGATCATTTGCAATCTTTCGAAAAAAGCTTGGAGGATCAACCAACGTCTATTTCAAATTCGTAAAAAAAAAATATTAGTCATAGGATTTGATTAGATGGAAGGATAAGATTAAAACACTCATTAACGAAACAAATATAAATATAGAGAACTTTAAATCTATTAAAGACATTTTCTATGAAAGTGGTAAATCTGATTTTTTTACTGTGAATCTAATTTTTTTAAGTTTCGAAATATTTTTACAAAATGTAAGTGTAATGATCTAAAATTAAATGTAATTGTTTGGAGAGAGCCACCAGACACAAGACGCCGCCTTGGTCTCGCACCTCGTCAGGGACAAACCAGCACACCTTCGAGTCACAGCGATTCGGCTCCGTTTCGATCTCAACTTCAAAAACGAAAAAGAAAATCAGAGAGAAGAGTGAAAAACTTAGGAACAAAACCCTTGTGAGAAATATCAAAACATACTACAAATTATCATATACATGAAAAGATTCACCTACTGAATGGGAAGATCACAAATTTACCCAGAAAAGCTTTATTTTTATCAGCATTTTTTTATAAATACCTAGTCTTCAAAATGAAGAACAAGGCAAAAGGAAACCCTCGAACCGGTTACATATAAACAAAGACAACATCATATAAGGCTCCTAGTACAACAAAAGTATGTAACCCAAACAAGTGAGTACTGGCTACAAGCACAGACTCAAAACAGATCCAATAAGGGGTAATACAAAGTAGGTCTAAAAACCAGATAAACAAACGAAACACAACCTAAAGCCAACAAGGGCTATAATAAACCAACCAGTGGACCATTAACCGAAAGAAAATGAATCAAACTTAAAATAGCAAAGGTCTGAAACACCCGGATATAACCACCATTAAGCACGAGGAAGTAGCCGAACAAAAGAACCCCCAAGTTGTCGATCACAAAACTCCAACCACACACTCGCAAAGCTGGAAAATGTCCCCAACTAGGATAAACCTATCTAGAACTCAATCCACTGTTACCAAAAGGTAAGTTACCTCCAGCCAACATTGGAGGAACCCCAAAAGGGCAGTGAATCAGTGTTTATCGACACCGAGCTAAACATTGGGTTAATTCCCGAGGGAACCTCTACCCAGTAAAATACTAATCCTAACCCTAAGTCTGACAAAGTAATCTGGCCAACACCTTGAAATTATTCGCATTAGTCGAACCTATAAGGAAGGGGTGTAAAGAATACATGTGAAGCGAATTGTGAATAGAAGTCAACCAAACCATACCTCTCAACCCCAACTCGATGACAATATCCCACGTCTGTCAGGATGAAGAAACGAAGAGCAGGCCACGAACCAGGAGAAAACTTGACACCCGATCAGAGCCCGAGCATTCGTCGCAAAAACAAAACCATGTTCAAAAACTTCGAAACAAAGGCCCACGGAGCCAAACCCCTCCTGGTAACCACATGTTCCGACGAGGCCCGGAAGTCCAAACCACCGAGAAACGATCGAAGATACTAAGGAGGAGAAATCTCGAGACGAAGAGTCAGGCCCCGGAGAAGAAACAATGATGAGAACCAGAGCTACGACGATCTCCACCTAAATGATGGGAAGCGACTCCCACAAATAGATCACAGAAACTCACCGGTTGAAGGATCGAAACCATAGGGAAAGACGAGATACTGGTAGTACGCCCGGAAAAAAAAGAGCCCCCGTAGTCGCCATGCGATTCAGATCCGGCCACGGGCAGAAGCACCACACCTGCAAAATGGCACCCACAGCCCTAACCAAACCCACCAAAGAGCTTCGACAAAGACAATACCAAAAAACCAACCACAGCACCAACGGGGTTGTCTCACTCCACAATCGTCGAACGGTGCCAACTCCGGCCGGAGAGCAGAGACTCCGACGAGCAAATAGAAGGTTGAGGTAAGTCTTCACGGAAGGTAGACTGTGACGCCCCAAATCTGGTTTTGACCGGACTCGAGACGTGAACTTAAAGTAATACATAATAAAAGACAATTTTGAAAGAATAGAGTTCCAACAATAACAATAATCCGATAAAAGTGAGTCAACAGCTCATAAATCCAGTAATAAAGTGTGTAGTTCAAATTAAACAGTATGTCTCTAGACAACTAGACAAGATCTTCGCTGGCTCCCAAGCGCCGAGAATCCCGCTAGCACAGATCCCGCTCAAGACCCGTAAAACAACAAGGTAAAGGGGTGAGCTTTCGCTCAAAAGGAAAAGTAGTTAAGGTTATGGACATTCGATCACCACCACGAGTAACCGTCCAATTAGGGCATACTAGCAAGGCATAACAACTAACAGTGTCCACGGGAATTTACCAACCACTAAACACTCTCACAATACCATAACCACGCTTAAACATCGCACACAACCAATCATCAAGCATACAATACACAGCAGAACAACACATGTCCCGAATGACAGTTCCCCAACGTCACCGGTTGCACACAGCCCACTTATATGGTACAGGACACAGCATCGTTCTAGATATCTTCTCGTCACTTAGACTCGGGGCACATCCTTGACCGGCAATACATTCAGTCGGACGTCTTCCCGTCACACAGACTCGGGGTAATGGTCACACACCCTCGGCATCGATACCCTACACCGGAACTCTCCCTCGGTGTAGGTATCATACCGAACACACCTCCTCTTGGAACACACATCAAGAGAATAACACGCAACATAATGGCATAATTCGACCACGGTATACCAACCGAGCAAACTCACCATAACACATCACATCGGTCTATCACTCACCCAATCATATCACAACCAATGGTTCACATCACATCATGCATGACACACTTCCCCAAACATAGCAACAACATGCTACACCGAGTATACCCTATCATGCTTCTCAATCTAGCAACGGCTAAATCACGCATCATGCATCTCAAACATGGATCATGGCATCACAAAGCAACACGCAACCCTAAGGGCTCGACATGGCCCACATGCATTTCTACAGCACGGCAATTCCCAAACTTACGGCTCGACATGGCACATAAGCTATCCCTCATTTCACTTGTTCCTTGCATCCTAATCATGCAATTATAACAATTAAATCATGTATTCGCAACCTATATGCATATTAGTAACTTTCCGTAATTAAACCGGTATTCGCTACTTTCCCTACCTCAGAAGCAATCCAAATCGTAGCTGCGGACGACCAGGCTAGCTACCTCTCCGTCACTTCACGAGATCCAAACGTCTCCTCCTTCGTCAAGCTCGGGTCAAAAGTCTTGTATCAAACTTAAATACTTGAATCAATACTAATTCAGTTGCGTTTTTAACGAGAAACAATAAACTAAGCCCGAAAGGCAAACATGGGCTAAACGGGAAATGGGCAGGAGTGAGGCCCAATATAGGTGGCCCACAGGCCCGGAAACCGACCCAGCCCGTGCAGCACACCAGCCCGGAACCCGACCCGTCCCGTGCCACAGACCGGCCCGGGACCAGGCACGGCCCGTGCGGCACACCGGCCCGGGACAAGGCACGGTCCGTACTGCAGACCGGCCCGGGACCAGGCACGGTCCGTGTTGCACACCGTGCCAGACCCTTGCCCGGTCCGTGCGGCACTCCGTGCCGGAACCTGGCCCGGTCCGTACGGCGTTCCGTGTCGGTCTGGGCAAACCCTTCTTCCTCCTTCTTCCACTTCGTCTTCCACGAATTTCTACCTCAAACCTCCATTAATGAACTCATAAATCTCTAAAACATACCCAACAATCCTCAATACTTCAACACCCTCAATGGGTTTCATCAAAACTACTCATATCAAAAGATATTCATCATCCAACTTCACTTCCATCCACCAAAACATCATCTAACACCAAAAACCCTTAAACTCAACCACTTCTAGCATTTCTCTATCAAACCCATGAATCAAATTTAACCAAAAACGAAAATGGTTTGGATGGTTACCTTGGTAATGAAGAGTAGACGAAGAAAATGTGGTTTTTGAGGTGATTTGGGGTATAAAAGAGCAAAAAGTCCCTTCCTTTTCCTTGCTTCTTCCTCAAGCTTCCATGGGAGCTCCTCTCTCTCTCCTCCCTTGACAATTTCGGCCACTAGTGAAGTAATGGGATGAAATGGGTCCAATTGGTGTCTTAAACCTAGAGAGAATGATCCCCAAACTACCCATTTGTCCTCTCTCTCCTCAAGTGCAACCATTAAGGGTAAAAGATGCATCCATTTCTTCCCTTCCGAGCTAACATGGACACATGTCCATGTGGGGACCACTCTTAGCTCAAATAATTCCAGCTCAATTAATTAATTAGGTTTAGTTTCTAATTGGACCGCGTTTGACCGAAAAAAGACCCTGGGTTGACTTTTCCCAACATTACATTCATTTGAAAGGAAACAGCCCAATTAAGCTAACAGTAATGACGGCTAAGCTTTTTGGGCCCCGGAAGGGTCCCGAATGACTCCCAGAGTCATCGGTTGCCTTTTTCCGGTAAAAAGTCAACTTTCGCCAAAAACCTCCGGTTCGACCGGGATCGACCGGGGGCGGTTCTTACAATCTACCCCCCTTAAAAGAATTTCGTCCTCAAAATTTAAAACGGACGTACCTCAAGGGTCGAACAGGCTAAGGTACTTCGCACGAACCTCATCCTCGCGCTCCCAGGTCGACTCTGCTCCGTGGTTCTTCCACTGCACCCTCACCAGTGGGATAGTCCTGCCCCGCAAGGCCTGCTCTCGCGTATCCAGAATCCTGACTGTCTGCTCCTCATACGAAACATCCTCAGGTACCTCGATGTCCGTCCACTCAATCACGTGGGAGGGGTCCGCCGTGTACTTCCGCAGTTGGGACACGTGGAAGACGTTATGAACGTTCTCAAGCTTCAGTGGCAAAGCAAGGCGATAAGAAACAACTCCAACTCTGCCCAAGATCTCGAAATGTCCGATAAACCGCGGGGCCAACTTGCCTCCGCCGTGGTTGAACCGCAAAAGTCCCTTCTTCGGGCTCACCCTCAGAAACACATGATCGCCAACAGTAAACTCAAGAGGCCGGCGCCGTCTATCTGCATAACTCTTCTTACGACTCTGCGCGGTCCTCAACCAATCCCGAATCAGTGGGACCTTCTCATCCGTCACCAGGACAAGCTCCGGACCAAGTAGACTCCTGTCTCCCACCTATGCCCAACACACGGGCGATCTGCACGGCCTACCATACAACGCCTCAAACGGTAACATCCCAATATTGGCCTGAAAGTTGTTGTTATAGGCAAACTCCGCTAATGGTAAGTGGTCCTCCCATGACCCTAGGAAATCCAACACACATGCTCGCAGCATATCCTCTAGTATCTGAATAGTGCGCTCTGATTGACCGTCAGTTTGTGGTTGATACGCTGTACTAAATAAGACCTCGGTCCCCAACGCTCTCTGTAAGCTCTCCTAAAATCTGGAGGTGAAACGCGGATCTCTGTCGGACACAACCGACACCGGCACCCCGTGAAGACGGATGGTCTCCCGAACATACAAACGGCTCAAAGTGTCAACCGTATCCGTCATCCTCGTGGCTAAGAATTGTGCCGACTTGGTCAGTCGGTCGACCACCACCCAAACTGCGTCGTGCCCTCTCGGTGACCTCGGTAAGCCACTCACGAAGTCCATCGTGACGTGCTCCCACTTCCACTCCGCAATCGGCAGTGGTTGTAGCAAGCCAACGGGACGCTAATGCTCGGCCTTCACTTGCTGAAAAGTGAGGCATCTCGAAACGAACTCCGCAACTGCTCTACGCATCCCACTCCACCAGAACTGCCGTCTGATATCCCGATACATCTTGTTGCCACCCGGGTTCACAACAAGACGGGAGTGATGAGACTCTCTCAACACATCATCTCTACAACCACGCGGCACAAACAGCCCTCCTCGGTATCGCAAACCCAGATCAGTACCCTGCTCCCAGCCCTAAGTGTCAACACCGCTGATAATCATTTCCCGGATCTCTACCGTCTCGGCATCCCCGGCCTGTGCCTCCAGCACACGGGATATTAGTGTGGGTTGCGCCACCAACGAACACATGGCCATGCCATCGGTGATCTCATCGAGCTCGAGCCGAAACGTGCTCAACTCCTCCATCATATCCCACTCCCGGACTGAAATCCCGGCAAGGTAGTGAGTCGACTTCCTACTCAAGGCATCGGCGATGACGTTCGCCTTGCCCTGATGGTATAGTAGCTCGAAGTCGCACTCCTCCAATAGCTCCATCCATCGCCTCTGGTGCATGTTCATGTCGCGCTGGGAGAAGATGTACTTGAGACTCTTATGATCCGAAAACACCCGGAATCGCTCCCATACAAGTAGTGTCGCTAGCTCTTCAGTGCAAAGACAACTGCTGCCAACTCTAAGTCGTGGGTCGGGTAGTTGCGCTCATGTGTCTTCAACTGTCTTGAGCCATATGGAACTACCTTCCCGGACTGAATCAACACACACCCTAATCCCTCACCGGACGCGTCACAATACACGTCATAACCGATCCCGCGCTCCGGCACTATCAACACGGGCGCGGTGGTCAAACGAGCCTTCAGCTCGGCAAAGAAATGCTCACACTCATCAGTCCATACAAACTCAACTCCCTTGCGTGTCAAGGCAGTCATCGGCGTGGCCAGACGTGAGAAGTCCTGGACGAACCGTCTATAGTACCTTGCCAAGCCTAGGAAGCTGCGGATCTTGAAGACACTCTTGGGCCGTGCCCACTTCGAGACCGCGTCGATCTTCGCCGGATCGACGAGTATACCCTATCGGGACACAACATGCCCGAGGAACTTCACCTCGGCGAGCCAGAACTCACACTTCTCCAGATTGACGTACAACTGGTGAGTGCGCAACAATGTCAAAACTGTCCTCAGATGCTCCTCAGATGCTCCTCATGCGCCTCCTCACTCGGCGAATAAATCAGAATATCGTCTACGAACACCACGACAAACTGGCCCAAGTAGGGTCGGAAGATACCGTTCATCAAGTCCATGAACGCTGCAGGTGCCTTCGTCAACCCGAACGGCATCACCAAGAACTCGTAGTGCCCATACCAAGTCCGAAATGCGGTCTTCGCCACATCCTCCTCCCGAACCCTCAACTGATAATACCCGGATCATAGATCAATCTTCGAGAAGCACTTCGCTCCTCTCAGCTGATCGAACAGGTCATCGATCCTCGGCATCGGATAACGGTTCTTCACCGTAACCCGGTTCAACTTCCGGTAGTCCATGCACATCCTCAATGCTTCACCCTTCTTCTTCACGAAGAGGGCGGGTGCTCCCCATGGCGAAGCACTCGGTCGGATAAATCCCTTCTCCCGAAGCTCCTCGAGTTGTCGCTTCAGCTCGACCAACTCGGCTGGTGCAAACCGATACGGGGCCATAGAGATCGGCGCCCTACCCGGGATCAAGTCGATCCTAAACTCCACATCGCGCGCCGGCGGTAATCCAAACAGCTCCTCCGGAAAGACCTCCGAGAACTCGAATACCACTCTCGGCAGCTCTCTACTATGGACGGTCTCCGTCTCATCTCCCACGATCAACGCAGACAGGAGAACTCCGCTCCTACTACCTAAGACACAAGTGACGATCGTGTCGCCCGATACTACAGTCACCTGTCGACGATAACAGTCGATCAACGCCCAATACCTCGTCATCCAGTCCATCCCCAAGATCACGTCAAATGCAGTCATCTCCAACACGGGCAAATCACCATAGAAAGGGAAATCAGCCACTCGAATCTCACATGCACGAAAAATGGTACTCAAAACTACCTCTCCCGTAACAGGGGTGTCAAGACATAAAGGTCGACTCAACGACTCTACCCTCAACCCCAACATGCTAGCGAAAGAAGAAGAGATGAAAGAATGAGATCTCTAAAGCAAGCACGTACCCTGAGTAGCCTCATGGCCGAAGTGATGTCCCTCAGCTCCATAGTCGGTGACAACATACACCCGGCCCGGCTGTGCCTGGGGTCTGCCTCTCGGGGGTGGTGGAAGTGCCACCTGTTGCGCAGCTCTCTACCTCGGCGCTGGCGCGCTCGCCACCTGCCGCGGTGCTCTCTGCGCCCGTGCCTAACGCTGTTGGAACTGAGGTGACTTCCCAGTCTGCGACTGCTGTGGTCGCGGAGCCGACATCTCCCAAAATCGATCGGGGCACCTGGCAGCGAAGTGTCCTGGCCGACCACACTGGTGACATAGCTGTGGCCCGGCACTCGACCTCCCCTCAACTCTACCCGTCGGATGGTCTACTGGCCCACTACTCCTCGAACAATCTCGAGCCATGTGACTCGGCTGCCCGCATCGATAACACGCCCGTCCTGACAAGGTAGGTCCTACTGATGCCACTGACCCCACCTGTCGCGTCCCGATTGACTGTGTTTGGGACTGGAACGATCCTGAGGTCCTTTGCCTCCTCGGATCACGACACTCAGATGGCCTCAGGGAGCCGCTTGGTCTCGGCCTGACCTCCCGAACTCTGGCTGTCTCACGGAAGCGTCGCTCCACAGCCAAGGCCTGATCCACCAGGTCAGAGTATACATTGGTCCTCATAATAGCGACCCGATCCGCAATCGTCGGGCGAAGCCCCCCCTTAAAACGTCGCCAGCGGTGGGCCTCAGTCTGTACCATCTCTTGAGAAAATCGAGGAAACGAGGTGAACCTCGCCTCGTACTCGGACATTGTCAGTCCCTCCTGATGCAGCTCCAGGAACTGCTGGTGCCTGTCATCCAGTACCGACTGTGGGAAGTACTGCTCCAGAAATCGTTGTCCGAACAGCGCAAAGTCATCCCCTACTCGCGCCTGCTGGCGCTGCCACCAATGGTAGGCCTCTCCCTCCAGATGGAATGTTGTGAACGATACTCTCATGCTACCACTCAGTACCCCTGACGCCTACAGGTTGCGGGTGATCCGCTACAGCCACCTCCCTGCTGCCTAGGGGTCTGGCTCCCCGGAAAAGACAAGAGTGCCCAGTCTGCGGAAGTCACGCAGCGCCTGAGCTATAAGGCTGTCGATCTGACTAGGTCCCTCGGTGGCTGCTGCAGTGGCAGCAGGCACTGTCTCCGGTGTCGGAGTTGTAGCCTCCGGGCAAAGGTTATTGCCAAGCCCTGAACAGTGCGAGTCAGCTCCTCCAGAGCTGCCGCCTGGGTAGTCTCAACCCTCTCGTGCCCCTCAGCGGGTGCACCTTGGGCAGTAGTCGCCCTTGCCGACTCAGCGGACGATGGCTGTCCTCGGCCTATAGCGGGCCGTCTCCTCGTGCCTCGTGGTACGTAAGTCGATGACATGTCATATATCCGCTGCACGGATAACGCACATGTTCAGTTTCTTAACTCGAATAGAACGATGCGCTTAAAATAACTAACGTCACACACAGTCCAACACAGTAGTACTCGTACTAATATTATACTCAAAATATAGTATAGTCACACAATTTCACCCAATCACAAAAGTCTGCACACTAGTGCGTCACACAGATCACACACTCAAACAGCGAGGTTACACACAGTCAAACACTCCACGATGCATCCACCACACATCAATTTCACATTAGACAACCATCAGCTTAGATTCCAATTCTTAACATGTCCTCTTTCTAACAGAACATTCATGTTTACATCGCGTCGTTACACCCTGGTTCAGGCATCCCCGAATTACGTTGTAACCATTTAACATCCCCCCATTCACGTCCGGCTACAGTGGCCCCTATAGCCGAGTCGTGATGGTACATACACTTCAGTTTCTGCAGAAAATTGGGCATGACCCGTTCGTAAATGACACTAACCATCCGCTTATGCGGTTCATCCAAGTCGCAACATGCACAAAGCACTTAACACAATCGCAGCACACAACCAGTTATAGCAACTATACACCTCGGTTATCGGTAATTACACCATCACCACCCGGCCACGTCAACACTCGGAGAACGGTTAATTCAATCAATGACATCAACCACAAATACACGGTACTTAGACCGAGCATTTCACCTACCCGAGACTCTCTCCGTCTCGTTTCCACGCGTAGGACATTTCCGACTTGCGTAACCGACACATGGTAACTTAACGACCCAACTCTACCCACCTAATTGACGTACGGTCCGAAGTTTTTGAAAAAAAATTTCAATGAAACCAGGCTCTGATAACAAATTGTCACGCCCCAAATCCGGTTTTGAACGGACTCGAGACGTGAACTTAAAGTAATACATAATAAAAGACAATTTTGAAAGAAAAGAGTTCCAACAATAATAATAATCCGATAAAAGTGAGTCAACAGCTTATAAATCCAGTACTAAAGTGTTTAGTTCAAAATAAACAGTACGTCTCTAGACAACTAGACAAGATCCTCGCTGGCTCCCAAGCGCCGAGTGTCACGCCCCAAATCCGGTTCTTGCCCGGACCCGAGGCATGACTAGTAATAAATGACAATAAAATAATAATTCAACAATTAGTTCCTGAAAACCTCCAATAAGAAACTCAAATCCACAAAATTCAGTTGAAAACACAAATAACCCTCCAGGGGTGTAATAATAATCCTCCACAAGGTTTGTTTAAAACATAAAGGTGAAAAGAACGAAGTCTCTATAATGCACCCACACCAAGAAGCTCCCGAGCTTCTACTCCTCAATCAAGCCTGTAAACACAACAGTAAATTCACAGGGGTGAGCTTGCGCTCAGTAGGGAAAACACATAGCAATGTGGACCTTAAACTCAGTAAAATCAACAGCAAAATCAACCAGGTAGATTTCAACAAACAGGAGTAATAGGTAAACCAACCAATGTCGTGGTACATGAAGTATCCACCCTCCGATCCACATATGATGTGTCCTCTCAGATTTTCCCTCCAATCCAGAGGAGACGCATATCATTGAGACCATCGGAAACACCCCTCAGGGTACATAGCGTCGGAAGTCTCAGAAACGTCTCCAAAGGATTTTAGGTCCTCGGGAACCAAGGTACTACTCCCATAGGAAGCGTACACCTGGGCAATTCGATAATAGACAGTTCATAATTGAATAACGCACTCAAACCGAACACAAAATAATCCAATCCCAACAACCACCAATTCATTAACACGTATAACTCACACATCACCAATTTACCACAACACACAGTACATGAATCACATAACCACAGCACACCAATCACACAATCACAACTTACCATTCACTTACCAGTCTCGAACCAACGGGGCATCGATCACCTGATTGCACCGCTCGGTACAATCAGTCATACTCGATGCTCCAAGCAACCATTTAAGCAAATCAAGTAATCATTCGAATACAATCAACAATCAAGTACGAGTTTAATCAACTAATCATGAAAACCTTCAAAAGAGCATTCACACATGCAGTTCAACTAGTTCTGTTAGACTCTTTAGCCTATCCACTAAGCAACCAACAAACAAGCATGTGATCCTAACACGCAACTAATCCGAGGGCTTTGCCAAGGCTCCTCTACCAGACAAACAATTCCCAAGTATTGAAAGCGAATTACACTAGTGATTGGCATCCTAATCGTTCACAACTAGACACTTCCGGTTATTAGTAATTGAAGGACAACTATTCTAGTTATTCGCACCCTATAGGCATTTCTAGGACCTTTCCAATTTTATTAACCTAACATGCATACTAAGCATTTAAACGAGAAGTTAGGACTTTCCCTACCTCGAGGTCTTCCTCTCAACTCTCTGATGATAAGCCCGGTGGTCACCTCTTCGTTCTTCACTCGGGTCCCGGCGTGATAAGTGCTCCTCTAACTCGTGTCCACGTTCTTCCTTCTTTCCTAGCTTGGTTCCAAGGTTTTGAACCACCAAAAGACCACAAATTAGTTTCCTCAACCAAGTGTTCTTCTCCTCAAAACATACAACAATGTTCAGAAATGGATCAAGGTTTGAAGAGGAAGTGTGGGAATCAAATTGAGCTAAAAGGAAGGGTTTTGGGCTCTGGGGATCTGATCCGGAATGCCATACGGACCGTGTGGCTAGCCGTGCCGGAACATGGCACGGACCCTGTCACAGGCCGGCCCGGAATCCAGCGCGGAACGCGTCACAGACCGGCCCGGAGAGCGACACGGACCGTATCAGGTTCCGTGCTGGACTCCCGCCCGTCCCGTGCCGTGCCGGTACCAGGCCCGTTCCGTGCGGCATGCCGTGCCGGTACCTGGCCCGGTCCGGGTCAGATTCCGTATCAGACCTGACCAGCTCCTTCCCCTTTCTTCCCCAACTCGAATTTCACGAAAATCTCAATACAAACTCCATTTCCAAACTCTCCTAGCTCCAAAATAATCACCCAAAGATACCCAGCAGCTACACCCTCAATGGGTTCATCAAACTTCAACCAAAACTCAATCCAACAACCTACTTCACTACTTCTTCTCCAAGCAATCAATCAAATAAGCAAGTTCTTCAACTTTTAAGCCAAAACCCACAAAACCCAAGGAATGGAAGTGGAAGAAATGGAGAGTTGAGAGCATCCTTACCTCTAGATGGTTGAGATGGAGAAGATGAAGTGAAAATGAAGGCAAAAGGACCAAGAACAAGCTCCAAAATCCAAGCTTTCTTCTCTATCTTCTTCCTCAAGAAAGTGAGCTCCTCCTCTCCTCTCTACTTGTGATTTTCGGCTGCAACAATAGCAAATAGGCTGAATTGTTGCTCCCTTTCCTTTAAATGACCTAAAATGTCAATTTACTCAAAAGCCCTTAAGGTCTTATCCCTTTAAAGGTAACTTAGGAGGGTATGAGGGTCATTTGAATCCCCTACTCTCATCCTCCAAGCCAAGCATGACAAGTGTCATGTGAGGTCACTCCTATTTGATAATTTTCCAGCTTTCCAAGATTTATCGACAAATAACCGATAGTAAGCCCGAGTTTGACCGATAGTTGACTTTAACAATATTACAGTCAAACTGAAGGAAACGACCCAACTAAGCTAACCGTGCTAATGGCTAAGCTTTTTGGGCCCCGGAAAGGTCCCGACTGACTTTTCGAGTCATCGGTTGACTTTTCCGGCCGAAAGTCAAACTTAGCTAGGATTCACTGGTTCTACCGGGATCGACCGGGGGCGGGTCTTACAATCTACCCCCCTTAAAAGAATTTTGTCCTCGAAATTTAAAGACAATGGCGTACCTCAGAGGTTGAACAGGTGGGGATACTTCTCGCGGATCTCCTCCTCACGCTCCCACGTGGATCCAGATCCTTGGTGACCCCACTGCACCAAGACCAACAGAATCTTCTTGTTCCGCAGGACCTTCTCCTTTGTACCCAAGATCTCGACGGGCTGCTCCTCATAGGTGACATCATCTGCTACCTCGATGTCTGACCACTCAATGATGTGCGAAGGGTCTGCTATGTACTTCCGCAGTTGGGACACATGGAAAAAGTTATGCACGTTCCCAAGCTGCGGTGGCAAGGCCAAACGATAAGCTACAGCTCCAATCTTCTCTAAAACCTCAAATGGTCAAACAAAACGTGGTGCTAGCTTGCCTCCACTGCGTCTAAACTGCACTAGACCCTTCTTTGGGCTCACCTTCAGAAACACATGCTCCCCGACCGTGAACTCAAGTGGTCTGCGACACCTGTCTGCGTAGCTCTTCTGCCGACTCTGTGCGGTCTTCAGCCGCTCTCTAATCAAAGTGACCTTCTCGGTCGTCTCCCTGACCATGTCTGGCCCAAGTAAGCTCCGGTCCCCAACCTCAGCCCAACACACCAGCGATCTGTAAGGTCTGCCTTATAAGGCCTCAAATGGTGCCATACCAATGCTGGACTGGTAACTGTTGTTGTAGGCAAACTCTGCCAAAGGCAAATAATCCTCCCATGATCCCTGAAAGTCAAGCACACACGCTCGAAGCATGTCCTCTAGAATCTGTATAGTGCGCTCTGACTGCCCATCTGTCTCAGGATGGTAAGCTGTACTCAATAGTACCTCAGTGCCCAAAGCCTTTTGTACACTCTTCCAGAATCTGGATGTGAAACGAGGGTCTCTATCCGATACCACTGACACTGGTACTCCGTGTAGACGAACAATCTCCCTGACATACAAACGACCCAACATGTCCACAGAATCAGTCATCCTCATACCCAGAAAGTGGGCCGACTTGGTCAGTCGATCAACCACCACCCAAAAAGCGTCATGCCCCTTCGACGACCTGGGCAACCCACACACAAAATCCATAGTCACATGCTCCCACTTCCACTCGGAGATCGGTAAAGGCTGCAGCAAGCCTGCGGGACGCATGTGCTCGGCCTTCACCTGTTGGCAGGTGAGGCATCGGGAAACGAATTCTGCAACTGCCCCACGCATCCCACTCCACCAAAACTGTCGTCGCATGTCTCTATACAACATGTCCACAGAATCAGTCATCCTCATACCCAGTTGACTTTAACAATATTACAGTCAAACTGAAGGAAACGACCCAACTAGGCTAACCGTGCTAATGGCTAAGCTTTTTGGGCCCCAGAAAGGTCCCGACTGACTTTCCGAGTCATCGGTTGACTTTTCCGGCCGAAAGTCAAACTTAGCTAGGATTCACCGGTTCTACCGGGATCGACCGGGGCGGGTCTTACACCGAGAATCCCGCTAGCACAGATCCCGCTCAAGACCTGTAAAACAACAAGGTAAAGGGGTGAGCTTTCGCTCAGTAGGAAAAGTAGTTAAGGTTATGAACATCCGTTCACCACCACGAGTAACAATCCAATTAGGGCATACTAGCAAGGCATAACAACTAGCAATGTCCACGGGAATTTACCAACCACTAAACAATCTCACAATACCATAACCACACTTAAACATCGCACACAGCCAATCATCAAGCATACAATACACAGCTGAACAACACATGTCCCGAACGGCACTTCCCCAACGTCACCGGTTGCACACAACCCACTTATATCGTACCCGACCACACAGCATCAGTCTTTATATCTTCCCGTCACTTAGACTCGGGGCACATCCTTGACCGGCAATACATTTAGTCGGATGTCTTCCAGTCACACAGACTCGGGGTAATGGTCACACACCCTCGGCATCAATACCCTACACCAGAACTCTCCCTCGGTGTAGGTATCATACCGGACACATCTCCTCTTGGAACACACATCAAGGGAATAACACGCAACATAATGCCATAATTCGACCACGGTATACCAACCGAGCCAACTCACCATAACACATCACATCGGTCTATCACTCACCCGATTATATCACAACCAATGGTTCACATCACATCACGCATGGCACACTTCCCCAAACATAGCAACAACATACTACACCGAGTATACCCTATCATGCTTCTCAATCTAGCAACGGCTAAATCACGCATCATGCATCTCAAACATGGATCATGGCATCACAGATCAACACGCAACCCTAAGGGCTCGACATGGCCCACATGCATTTCTACAGCACGACAATTCTCAAACTTACGGCTCGACATGGCACGTAAGCTATCCCTCGTTTCACTTGTTCCTCACATCCTAATCATGCAATTATAACAATTAAATCATGTATTCGCAACCTATATGCATATTAGTAACTTCCCGTCATTAAACTGGTATTCGCTACTTTTCCTACCTCAGAAGCAATCCAAATCGTAGCTGCGGACGACCTGGCTAGCTTGTTCTCTGTCACTTCACGAGATCCAAACGTCTCCTCATCCGTCAAACTCGGGTCCAAAGTCTTGGACCAAAGTTAAATACTCGAATCAATACTAATTCAGTTGCGTTTTTAACGAGAAACAATAAACTAAGCCCAAAAGTCAAACATGGGCTAAATGGGAAATGGGCCGGAATGAGGCCCAATCCGGGTGGCCCACAGGCTGGAAACCAACCCGGCCCGTGCAGCACACCGGCTTGGAACCCGACCCGGCCCGTGCCACAGACCGGCCCGATATGAGGCACGGCCTGTGCGGCACACCGGCCCGCGACCAGGCACGGTCCGTGCTGCAGCCCGGCCCGGGACCAGGCACGTTCCGTGCTGCACACCGTGCTGGACCCTGGCCCGGTCCGTGCGGCGTTTCGTGTCGGTCTGGGCAGACCCTTCTTCCTCTTTCTTCCACTTCGTCTTCCGCGAATTTCTACCTCAAACCTCCATTGATGAACTTATAAATCTCCAAAACATACACAACAATCCTCAATACTTCAACACCCTCAATGGGTTTCATCAAAACTACTCAAATCAAAAGATTTCCATCATCCAACTTAATTTCCATCCATAAAAACATCATCTAACACCAACAACCCTTAAACTCAACCACTTCTAGCATTTCTCTATCAAAACCATGAATCAAATTTAACCAAAAACGAAAATGGTTTGGATGGTTACCTTGGTAATGAAGAGTAGATGAAGAAAATGTAGTTTTTGAGGTGATTTGGGGTATAAAAGAGCAAAAAGTCCATTCCTTTTCCTTGCTTCTTCCTCAAGCTTCCATGGGAGCTCCTCTCTCTCTCCTCCCTTGACAATTTCGGCCACTAGTGAAGTAATGGGCTGAAATGGGTCTAATTGATGTCTTAAACCTAGAGAGAATGATCCCCAAACTACACCTTTGTCCTCTCTCTCCTCAAGTGCAACCATTAAGGGTAAAAGGGTCAAATTGCATCCATTTCTTCCCTTCCGAGCTAACATGGACACATGTCCATGTGGGGACCACTCCTAGCTCAAATAATTCCAGCTCAATTAATTAATTAGGTTTAGTTTCTAATTGGACCGCGTTTGACCAAAAAAGACCTTGGGTTGACTTTTCCCAACATTATAGTCATTTTAAAGGAAACGGCCCAATTAAGCTAACCGTAAATATGGCTAAGCTTTTTAGGCCCAATGAAGCTGGTTCGCCCTTCTCGGGATCGAATCGAGCCACCCCTTCTCCCTCTTCTTCTTCTCCGGCCTCGCTTCTCTTAGATCCGAGCTGTTCCGAGCTCGATGCGTACGGTTTGAGGTCGGAACCATCACCGGCGACTCGGGAACCCTAGACCTGAGACGAAGCTCAGTTCAGGAAGCCGTACCGGACATCCTAGCCCCCCCGTCCAGCCACGGCCGAGCTCCGCCGACCCTTTCCCTAGCTTCGCCGGCTCTTCCCATGAGTTCTGGGCGCGACCGCTGCCGGAGACGGTGGCCAGCGACGCTCGAACCTTTCCGGAGCTGAGCGAACTCGAGATTGGGGTCTGACGGGCCTTGGGCCATGGTTTGGATTTGGGCCATTGGGCCTGTGAGTGTGCCTTTGGGCCGGGCAGAACCAGAGACGGGCCTTGGCCCATTGTGGACTCGGGCCTTGGGCCCAGTCGGACTTCAGGACCGGGTCTGGACCGAGTTCGGGTTCGGATCCGGGTCAACCGGACTGTAAAGGAAACTGTTTTAAAATCGGATTTAATTAACTGGTTTAACGAATTCAAGGTGAGTTTTGAACGGATAAATTTTGGTTGAATCAGTGGACCTTTGGACAATTTCTGGTTTTGACTGGACGTTTTAATTGTCAAACCTAGACGAGACTTCGCCCGAGAGCGAAGACTTGGACCGAGCTAGAGGAGCGAAGATCACGCCGGAACCCGTGTGAAGAACGGAGTGGTGGCCACCGAGCTTATCATCAGAGTGTTGAGAGGAAGACCTCGAGGTAGGGAAAGTCTTAACTTCTCGTTTAAATGCTTAGTATGCATGTTAGGATAATAAAATCGGAAAGGTCCTAGAAATGCATATAGGATGCGAATAACTAGAATAATTGTCTTTCAATTACTAATAACCGGAAGTGTCTAGTGATGTATGATTAGGATGCCAATCACTAGTGTAACTCGCTTTCAATACTTGGGAATTGTTTTACTGGTAGAGCGGCCTTGGCAAAGCCCTCGGATTAGTTGTGTGTTAGGATCACATGCTTGGTTGTTTGGGTGCTTAGTGGATAGGCTAAAGAGTCTAATGGAACTAGATGAATTGCATGCTTGAATGCTCGATTGAAGGTATACATGTTTGGTTGATTGAACTCGTGCTTGATTGTTGAATGTATTTGAATGATTGCTCGATTCCTTAAATGGTTGATTGGAGCATCGAGTATGACTGGTTGTACCGAGCGGTGCAATCAGGTGATCGATGGACCGATGGGCCATAACTGGTAAGTAAACGGTAAGTTGTGGTTATGTGATTCGTGTATTGTGGTTATGTGATTCGTGTGCGGTGGTTATGTGATTCATGTGTTGTGTGCTGTGGTGGAACGGTGATTTGTGAGATATGTGTGATAGTGGAATGGTGTTCGTGAGAATGGATTGCTTTGTGTTTCGCTTGAGTGTGTTACTCACTATTATATCTGATTATTATTGAATTGCCCAAGTGTATGCCTCCTATGGGAGTAATACCTTGGTTCCCGAGGACATATAGTCATTTGGAGACGTTTCTGAGAATTCCGATGATAAGCGCCCTCAGGGGGTTGTTTTCGGTAGCCTCAATGATATGCGTCTCATCTAGACTTGAGGGAAAATACGAGAGGACACATCATATGTGGATCGGAGGGTGGTGACTTCATGTGCCACGGCACTAATTGGATTACCTATTGCCCGTAATTGTTAAGAGTTATCTTGTTGACTTTACTGATGGAAATTGTTGAGTTTAAAGCCCTTGCTGTTATGTATTTTTCCTACTGAGCGCAAGCTCACCCCTATGAGTTTATTGTTGTGATTATAGGCTTGATTGAGGAGTAGAGGCTCGGGAGCTTCTCGGTGTGGGTGTCTTATTAGAGACTTCGTTTTTGTTTCATTACAGTTTTTGAACAAACTATGTTGGAGGATTATTATTACACCCCTGGAGGGTTTTATCTATGTTTTTAAAACTGAGTTATGTTGAGTTGAGACTTATTTGAAGGATTTATGAAACTGTTGATGGTTAATTAGCATTGAAAATCGTTTTATTCCGGTCACGCCTCGAGTCTAGGCAAGAACCGGATTTGGGGCGTGACAAAGATTCTCGCCTTAAGAGAGAGAAGAGAAGACCCCTTCATGCATGAATCAACAATTCTTTAAGGACGACACTTTGTTTTCTGGCAAGTTTGTATTTTAGAAAAAATGAACCATAAATGTATGGAAAAATGGATGGCGTAACAAGTTGATAACTTATGGTAGATATTCGATAATTTTTAGGTTAAAATAGGCATCTAATAAACGTGTATAAGTTACGGTAGCTAGGGGTGTGCAAAATATCCGAAGATCCAAACCCGCCCGCGAATCCGCCCGGCCCGCGACCCATTTACGTCTGATCCGTCGGGTTTCGGATCGGATATGGGTTATAAATTACCACATCCGAGTATATTTGGGCGGGCACCGGATTTGGACCGAATGATCCGTGGATCATCCGATCCGCCCGCATCCAACCTAACCCCTTACACGTGGACGTCCTCTCACCACATCTTTTATAATGTTACCACACTCATTGACTTTGATAAACAAACCTTATTTCTCCATCACTCCTTCACCATTTATTAACTTATCTCAGAACCTTATCTTTCCTACCCTCTCACCTTCTTTTTCTCTCACCCACCGCACCTTATCTCATATTCTTCATCTCTCAGCACTTCGCACCGCCATAGTCGCAACTTTCTACCCACCTCTCCAATTTGTTTCAATCCACCACCTTCAACAACAAAAAATCCACCGTCTTTCCACCTCTTTCATCATCATGAGCATCTGCCTGCCACCATCAACGTCCCTCTCTTCCATCCACCCTCAATAACAATAGATCTACTACCTCTCACTATCGCTTTTCTATAGCCATTAGCAGTACCAGATCTAACGTCTTCTCCCCCAACATTGTTCTCCTCCCTCTGGTTTTGGGTCATCAACGACAAACCATGATCAGACATCGGGTTGCCATTCTAGCTTCTTGGTTTTAGAGGTTCAATTTAGATTGATTTTGTTTAGTTTGTTTGAGTATGTATAGATTTAGGGTAGGATCGTTTTTTACATTATTTTTTTTGTTCACATATCTGAAAAATGTATCCAGAAGGTTCATTTAATTTAAAAGAAAATATGATTACTCAGTTTTTGCGGATTTGACCCGATCCGCCCAAAGTATGATCGAGCGGATGTGTTTTTAAAATTCGGTTCGACGGGCGGATTCCATGATTAAATTAACCGATATGCAGTTATGCGGGCGGATGTACATGGGTGCGGGTCGGGCCGGTTAACCGCCCATGCACACCCCTAACGATAGCCTCATGTAATTTACCCTTGTTTTTCGGTGCTTGTTTTCATTTTTTGGCCATACTCTTTTGTCCTATTATTGTAGTTTGAAGAGATCTCTTTAGGGAGTGTCCCTTGCCTCTCAGGTTTGTCACGAAGATAAAGACTGACATTTAAATAGTTTTCTTATTAAAAAAACAAGGGGAACCATGTTTCCTGACCCCCTTTGAGCATTTTTTTTCATTCCTAACCTGGGTTTATTTTTGGTGACACTTCCTAACTATCACCTTTCCATTTTTTTGCAAAAACTATCAGAAATCGTCAAAATTGACGATTCCGTTAGTTTATTGCCCATGTGGCGGCCCGTGTCGTCACGGGTGAAGTGACACGTGGCAAAAAAAACTAACGGAATCGTCAAAATAAACGATAAACGATACTTTCTGCAAAAAAATTGAAAGGTGATAGTTGGGAAGTGTCACCAAAGGTAAACCCAGGTTAGGAATGGGAAAACAAAGGTCAAAGGGGGTTAGGAAATAGGGTTTCCCCAAAAAAACAATACATATGGTACTTTCCCCAGCAACGGCGCCATAAACTTGACGTCCTGAGAATTAACCCACAAAAAGGGCGCGACAAGCGCACCGGTCGTCAAGTAGTATTTCGGTTCAAGTTCGGTTATCGTACCCAAGGGAGCAATAAAACAGTTACTCGATTTAAAATCCGTTATTAATCTGTTTCTTGAAAATGGTTGGTTTTGGGTTTGGAAATTTAAATTAACAATTTAAATAAAGCAGTTATAGTAAAGTGAGAACAAAACAGGAAATGTTTGTGAAAGTCAAGGAAGAAAGTGATCTAGGACTTTTAACGGGGTTACAATTTGATAATTAATTAGCAGACATTTGTGTTTACATGTGCAAATAAGGTAAGTTTAAGGGCAACGGAAGTTCTCTCAAATGATCATAACCATCTCTCGATCGAATTAGGACTCTTGTATAATTTGACCGCCTAGTTATTTCTAATCAAGGTGTAGAGAGACATACCACATTATGATTTATGAACTCCTCTAACTTTCGGGTTTGTACGCCTATAGTTGTTGCACTCGTGTTAACCTAACTTTACTAGAGACTAGATTTAAACCCGAGTTGCATAATTCTTAGTCCTTTTAGTCATTTCCATTTCTCGATTGGTGAATGCTAAAACCTAATCAACTATCAAATGGCCAATTTGATGAAGCATAAATTCCAAATTATGCAAACAATATCCTAAACACAAATTGCACAAAATAACCACAAACCGATTGAATTAATTCATTGTATTGTTTCCCATAGCCCTAGATCATTGGAAATTTAGCCCAAGAAGATGAAGGTTGAACACAAAGAAGAAGGTGAATAAGAGAAAAACATATTTCAAAGGTAAAGTTGACAAAATACCGATTCAATGATGAAAATCTCAAAGTTGCTTTAATCCTTACTCCTAAGCACTTCTCTCTTACCAAAACTTCAACCCTAACTCTCAATCTCTCTAAAATTATGCCCAATACAAGATCTCTTATTTCTAATAGGATGCTCCTCTATATATAGGACTTCAAGACCTCTTTGCCTCCTCAAAATCGGAATTGGAATAGGTAAATTTGGCTTTGGAATGAGAAAATTTCCTATTTTTATGCAGAAAACGGAGCTGGGAGAAGGCCTGACGCGTGGACCGGAATGGGCCCAAAAACGGGCCATAATGAGGCACGGAACGTGCTGGAAAACGACCCGGAATCAGGCCCGGAATGGGCCCAAAAACAGGCCGGAATGAGGACCCGAACAGGCACCTTCTCGTATCCAGATAGTGACGGTCCCTTGACGAAAGTTGTAGATCTTTGAATTCTCTTAGATTTGATATATTATATGAAGAAATTCGAAGTTTCTATGAGGGATTTATGCCCTTCGCAAAATCAGCCAACTTCCAAAACTCCTAAAACCGGGTTTTCCTCTATTTTTACCCTTTTTTCGATCAAAGCACCTTCAAAACACAAAGAGAGACAAAGTACGAGTATAGAGAGAAAAGTTGAACAAATTATACAATTCCGGGACTAAAAAACTCAAGAATGTGGGCTAAAAACATCCAAAATCGATGCAATTTAATTCTACATCAACACCCTTTTCTCGCCCCGAGAAAACTAAACTAAGAAAGAAATTTAAAGATATGTCCCTGTTAAACCCCGAGGTTCACCTCGATAGGAGGAGTCCGAGCCTCCATTATTCAAAACAATAAAAAGTAAAGATGCACGTGCAATGCATGAACCTAAATCTAATGCATTCCTAAGACACACTACATGATGCATGCAAAACGACACAAAAGTAGGTGATTTGCCAAGAACAAGTGCAATAATAATCAAAAGAGTTTTCTCAGAGTTGTCACATGCTACAAGTACTTATACACATCAAAGAAACATATAGAACGATGAATACTGTTTAAGCATGATGCTACTCACATTCAAGAATAACTCTTTCCATTTAAACTTGCATTTCCTCATTCACTCTAACCGTGTGTTTTCACTTTTCCCTATACACGGAGTGTAGAAGTTCATATGCTATTATGTTAGAACCATCTCCACTAATTGTAAGGAGTCATGGTCATTAAGAATCAAAAAGTTCTTCAAGTAGGCTTGTAACGTAAGGCTAGGCAAAAGGTAAGGAAGGAATATGAAAAAACGCTCAAATAAATATCTCAAGACAAAAAATGCTTCATTCTCATACCAACAAGTGGTTCACATATCCTAACCCCTGTTTTTGCACCATCCAACTTTCGCAATCTCTAATACCCTTTTTTTTCTTTTATTGAATAGCTAAGTGTAGCACTAATTCGCTCATATTTTATTTTTTTCTTCTATTTCCTTAGTTATCCACACTCATACCACCTTTATTCAACCCATCTCGCCTTACCCCACACTTATCTTTTATTTCCTTCATGTCATTTACATGTTTTTTTGATGGACAATGCATGTAGTAAGTAAGATTCTCGCCTTAATAAAGAGAAGAGAATACACCTTCATGCATGAATCAACGATTCTTGAAGGACGACACTTTGTTTTTTGGCAAGTTGGTATTTTAGAAAAAAAATGAACAATAAATGTATGGAAAAATGGATGGTGTAACAAGTTGATAAGTTATGGTAGATATTCGATAATTTTAAGGTTAAAATAGGCATCTAATAAACTTGTATAAGTTAGGGTAGCCTCATGGAAAACAAGAACAAAAGAACACACAAGTTTGCTACCTAGTTCGGTGCAACATCACTTACATATGTGGGCATTATGCTAGTGGAAATGTTTCACTATATGTAATCAATCAGAACATACGAGTTTCAGACCATTCTATATCAAACCTTTTGCTATTATTACAAGTGCATACCTATCTCAAGGACTCCCCTTTAATTCGAGATCCTCTCTCAATTCCATTCTTTGAGCTCTCGCTTGTCTCGGCTCAGCCTTTTTTCTTTATAGGTTCTTCGTGAGTCTTCAATTACGTAATCACAGCCCGATTAACCCAACCACTCATTTTGTGACGAATAGTGTTTGAGAACAATTATGTTATTCTATGTTCAACACATTTAGCCTCGCAACACTCTAGTCCAAGTTTCCATATGTTATAACAATACCAAAACCGATAGGATACTTGTAGCAGAAGTATCTCCAAAACCGGACACGCACAGAATGTATGGCATCATTTAATCCGACATCTTTTCAATCTTTGCTAATCGACATTTGGAAAACATCTTGCTTGACAAGTAAATAGCCAATCTAGATGTAACAACATAACTCATCTTTTGTTTTAACTTTCTTGGGATGAGAAAGGTGTAATTGTGGGGATTTGACAAGAGCATATCTTGTAGTTCTTTTCGCATCCAAATACATGCATTTGTGCTTATTTCATCCTAAGAAAGCAAAATTTACTTAGTTTTTATTCATTTGCTTTTGTGATCCTCCATCCTTTTCTTGTCGATTTTGGTAGGCTTTGCTCCCGGAGTTAAGTTTGAGCATCATGGAGAAATATTGGAACTCTCTAGGTCACGAAGACTGGGCAAGGAAAGCCCAAATTCCAGTCTGCCAAAATTTCAAGTCAAAACTTGCCTTGCAGCATCAGATTTTCTGTGCAGACCAACCAACTTACAAGAGTCATATATAACCTTTAGTGCTTCAAATAAAGTGATTCTTGGTGATAAGTTATATCCTGCAAAAAGATCTACCATGTTGCAGAAGGAACTATATCCAAATTCGGCTTCTAAAAGCTTGGAGAAGAGTTGCAAGTTGGGTCGTTCGTCATAAACTTTCCAAGCCAAATTTCAGAGAGCTTCCAATGTGACTTCCACTCCATGGAGATGAAATCCATGTATTGGGAGACTCAAATCCACCCCGTGGAACTTCCTAGATGCGTATAAACAAAACATTAGGTAATTTGTTGTGAGTATTGAATTAGGGATCCGAAATTTGAGAGAGCTTCAGCCTAGAGGAGGTAGTAGGTGCCACCACCACTCCAACGAAGAAAGATGTAGAAATCAAGGGAAAAGGGAGTGAATAAAATTAAGACTTGAAGATCTTGAAGAAGATGGAGTTGGGATTTTGTGTGGTATTCCTCAATCCACACAAGAATAGATCTATTTCCTCTTATTCTCTCGTGATCTATGAGTTTGTTGTTGACATTCTATGGTTTAGAGCTCCATCGTCATGGAAGCTTGAACTCATGGCTATTAGTATTTGGAATTTTTGTAAATAGTAAGACGTAGTGGGTGGATTTGTTATTGATAGTGATTGATTGGTTTATGATGAGGACTATACCCTTTGATTGTGATTATTGTGGCTCAATCTCAACTTCAAGTTCATGAGTTCATTATCGGGTAAATAAGTGCATCAAATGTGGTGAACAAGGTCCAGTCATTTCACATCTGCAATTTGCAGATGACACTTTGATAATCATAAAAGCAAAGAAAGAGCAGATAATCAATCTTAAGACTTCTCTAAAAGCCTTCCAATTAGCTTCTGGATTGAAGATAAATTATCACAAATCAAAGGTTGTACTCCTCAACCCTTCCACTCTCACTGTTGCTGAAGTTTCTATTTTGTTAGGCTGTGAAGCTACAGACCTTCCACTTGATTATTTGGGGTTCAAATTAGGGGCAAATCCTAGGAGGTACACTACTTGGCAGCCAATTATTGAAAGGTTCAAGAAAAAATTAAGTCTTTGGCAGACCAAATTATTAAACTTTGGGGGAAGGATAACTCTTATCAAATCCTCATTATCCTCCCTGCCACTGTATTACATGTCTTTGTTTAAGGTCCCCAAGAAGGTGTTAAGGGAGATGGAAATGTGGCAGAGGAAATTCCTTTGGAATGGCTCTATTACAAAAAAAGTCTTGCACAAAGTCAGATGGAATCTAGTGTGCTTGCCAAAGAATAAAGGAGGTTTGGGGATAAAAAGTCTTTATCATATGAACTCTGCACTTTTAGCTAAATGGTGGTGGAGGTTTGCAGTTGAAACTGATTCACTTTGGAAAAAAGTTCTTTGTGCCAAGTATGGTTGGAGCATTGAAGACTGGAATCTATCTACCATCAAACTAACCTCTAGCCAAAATTTTCTAGGCCATGTGCAGTCACTACTCAGTGATCTTAAATTCAGTAGTGCTGTGGGATTCTCAGGCTTAGAGTGGTTTGTTGTGAATGGTGTGAGAGTGGACTTCTGGGGAGATATCTGGCTACTAGAAGTTCCCATAAAGAACAGATTTCAGAGACTTTTTCACTTAGCCATACACAAAAACAATAAGGTGGTCTTCTTTTGGAATAATGGGGAATGGTTAATTCATTTCAGGAGAGAACTAAGAGGTTGGGAGCATGGTCAGTTCAATTTATTATCTGATCTGCTGAATATGTTCACATTACAAGACTCAGGTCAAGATAAGGTGATTTGGAAAATTCATAATGCTGGATTCAAAGTGAAGAAAATGTATTCTTTGTTGGAAGAGGATGATCAAATATCTCAGCATTGGGCTACCTTATTGTGGTCTCCTTTTCTCCCTCCAAAAATCTCAGCATTTGCTTGGCTGGTATGCCACAAAGCCATTCCCACAAAGCTATTTTTGGACAGTAGAGGTCTAAATCTTCAACTGGAAGACACTCTTTGTCCAATGTGTAGAAATGATTTTGAGGAGATAAATCATTTGCTCCTTATCTGCCCTAGTGCTTGGCTTGTGTGGTCAGAGATTATGGCTTGGTGGGGCTTTAATGGAGTGTTCTGCAATGACATTACCAAGCTTATTTACTCTTGGGAATTTATTTGCCCACATTCCTCAAGGCCTCAATGGAAAAACATTTGCTTCATCACTCTGTGGCACATTTGGTTAGCAAGGAATGAGGTGGTTTTCAATAACAAGCTCACAACACCAGCTGAGGTACTAAACAAAATACAAAGTTATTGCTTCAATCTGGAATGGACTCTCTTTACAAAGTATAAGCCTTTCTCTTTTAATCTTTGGAGAGCTTCTCCTACTGCCTGTATTAGGAGTAAGTTAATTCCCTCCATTGGTTATTCTGTGGTTTGAAGGTTGATTTTTGGGGTGGGGACTGAGTGGTTTTAAAGGGTGGATTGGGGGTCAGAATTAGGTTTTACTGGTGAGGTAGGAGAGTACTTATGGGGATTAGTTAGTAACAGATCATTGTTGTGTGGGGGTTTTTTCTTCAACACTTTTCTCTGGTGTAATTTTGTTTCTAAGAGTGGGTAGACATTTCTTAGGTTTTTGAGTGTTTTTTTTGTTTTACTGACTGGGCTGTCTCAGCTTTTATCACTACTTGGGTGGTTAACTCTTCTGCACAGAGTTTTGATCATCCACTTCTATTGGCTGAGATCACTTGGAGGCACTAGGAACTTGGGACTGCTTTCTACTGCATTTTCTACTTGGTTTTGTACTATTTTAGCTGCATTTAGGTTGCAGTTTCATCAGATCACTGGTATTGAAGACCACAAAATTTTATGACATTTGGGCTGAAGATCTCATGGTTTAACATCATTATTGGAACAAAGGGCAGAGCCTGTTCGGGTACAAGAAGAAGATTACTTTGTTTGCTGCATAATTTCTCACATCTCTACTGTTTATGTATGGCAGTAGCACAGGCACTTGGTGGTTGTTTAAATACAGCAAAGTTATGGTTAGCATATGGGTTTGGTTCGGATATCTTGCCTTGCAAGGCAAGCATGGGTAGTTTTTTGATGGTTTGAAAGTGGGTTTAGTGCTGTTTATTTTCCTTGTAAGACAAGCAAGGGAAGATTAGAAGATTTGAAAATGGGTTTTCTCTCTTTTCTTGCACCACAAGTTAGGGACGGGTTGATAAATAGTTTGGGGTTAATGTTTGTTGGGTTCTAGTATCTAAGTTGTAATTGGAGGGACTTAATTGTCTCTTGGCCTTTTCTTCTTTTCGAAGAATTGGTCTTTATAAAAATAATTTGCTGATAAAAAAAAAAGTGGTTAATTAGGCAACTGGGTAAATTTATTTTCCAAATATTTGATTAATTGGATAAATTAAAGGATTATAGAGTCAATTTCATGTTTTCAATGTATGGATGCTTCAAGCTTTAATTGGGTGTTTAATTGCAATTATGACCATAAAAATCAAAAGCATGCGGATGAATTGAGTGCATGAGATTTAAATTGATTTGAAGACAGTAATATTTTGGGTTATTAACTAAAACTTAAGCTAAACTTATGCATGTCTTGATTTGTCTAAGTTAAACATGCAATTATGAGACGCGCAATATCAACTCTCTTACATGTTTCAATGGCAGATTTGAAGACGGATTACCTCTCACTCACCCACATATGGGATTAGGGCATTTATTTGTTATTTTTCTTAAGTTGAGTTGACTTCATGTGTTAGAGTTAAATGGTAATGCAATCTCCCAAGTGTGGGAATATGTTAGATAGTATGATTCAATCTGTGACTCATCCCATAATTAGGTAAATTCGAGAGACGGGAATGAGGTTTTGATTATGTGGATTGTCCCTTTTGACATCCTTGGTATTGGTTCAGATGTAATGCAATCGAGATATGGCGATGAGGCCTCGATGATGTGGATCGTTTCCCACAATTCGTTGGTTGTTGGTTGCATTGCCACCAACCTAGACCAGTCAATTATGGTGTTTGATGTGTAGCTTCTTTGAAAGTCTTGCATTACGTGATTAAAAAGGGATAAAGGAATGAGCAAAAGTGACTAGTTTCATGATCCTAGTCACATGTAGGGTGAGATAAACATTACATAAATTCTATGAACCAACCGAAACTCCCTTAAGAAATAGTCCATAGGAGTGGGTACCAAATTAGCTTGACCCCATGATCCTAGCCGACATGTAAGATGAGGCTCGTATTGCACTAACTTAATTGTCAACGAGGGCTCACATAGTAGATTAAATCCTTAAGTCCTGATGTGTGCGGTAATTGTATGTACTTGGTGATAATAAGGCATGGATGGTAAGTAATAGGAGCTGCAAAAGCCCTCCTACGAAGCTCGGCGGTAATCTTTTAGTCTATCATGGGTTGGAATACCATGATTGGTGACGGGAGGGCACTTTATTTCGAGTCATTGTTTTTATGTGCCTTGATTGGGAATTTGTAAGAAAAATAGCATAAGAGTCGTTCGTATTGAAATTTTTTATCAATAAGGATCATTTTTGTTGAAAGAAACGGCCAAAACGCACTGTGGTGTGAGACTGTTAGGTAAGATATTGTGAGTATTCTTATTGCATTGTGAAATATAGGTGGTTAAAGAGGGCGTGATTAATTAGGTGTCTCGTTTATCAACGAAAAATATCTTTTACGAATATACGGTCAGACATGGTCTTAAAATTATGTTTTGGCTAGGTTTCAAACCTTTTTGGCATCATGATGCCCTAGAAAACTACCCCGTATAAATAGGGTGTGATTTGGAGATCGGGTGGTCCCATAACTTCTGAGCAACAAGTGGAAAATCGATTGGTGTTATTTTAAAAATCATAAAGGATGTGTTTGTATCCAATGGAAACTATAGTGAATTTGGTAAGGAACAACTAGTCAGGTTTATATGGCTCGTTCCATTGCTAGTTTGTGGTACCAACTTTCAAAACCTTAGAAAAGTGCGTTAAACAATGACCGTAAATACTAGGTACCAGGAGGGAATTTAATAAAGGCAATGGGATGGAGAATGGGATGTCAGGTTGCAGCGATTCACATGCAAATGGAAATCTCACACTGATGAACATCATTTAAGTAATAAAAAGTGAACCTCCCTTTCAGCCTTACTCACTGTGATACCTTTACAAGGAAAAACCAAACAAACTTAGGGCGTCACATAACTCGTAAAGCGACTGTCACGCCCCAAATCTGGTTTTGACCGGACTCGAGACGTGAACTAAAGTAATAGTGAAATACTAATAAAAAGCAATTTAAATAACTAGAATCTCTGAGTACAAGTTTAACAATACGAGTCAAGTTTAAAGCCAAATGACTAAAACAAAGTTTAGTTCAAAAACATATAATAGACAGTACGTCTCCACTACATAACCACTCGGATCCTCAAAGCTCCCGAGCCCTGAGATAACCTCTAGGTCTACTCATCAACGAAACCTGTAAAAAAACAGTAAACGCAAAGGGGGTGAGCGTACGCTCAGTAGGAAAAAGTAGTAAATGAAAAAGGACCCCCGCTTTGTCAACAGAATTCCCAATTAGTACGATGACCCAAAAAGACAACATAATTAGAGATCAAAAGGAATTGCAACAATTAGTAAAATAACAACTAAAAAGGAAAACAACGGGGAGACACTTATACACCGATAGAAACTAGCTAAAGAGACACAAGTACCGAGATATATAATTAAATCACGAAACTCCGATCCACACACCAACACACATATCGTACCGGAATACACATCGGCCTAGATATCAAGTCTTCCCGGAACACGTAGCATCGGGTTAAGACAACAATATACCATACCAGAATGTCCCTCGGCCTAGGTCTTCCCGGAACACGTAGCATCGGGGTGAAACAAGTCTTCCCGGAACACGTAGCATCGGGATGAGACAATAATATACCATACCGGAATGTCCCTCGACCTAAGTCTTCCCGGAACACGTAGCATCGGGGTGAAACAACAATATAAACATATCGGACCGGCATACCCCCTCAGTCGGATATCCTCCCGGAAACACCCTCGGGGCAAGCAAACAACAATACACTCAATGCCAAACAAACACATTACACCGAACTCATGTTATCAACCAAGCTTACCAACACGTCCCATCGGTCTATCACTCACCCGATCATATCACAAGGCACAATCACTCAACCAATCATGTCACAGAGTAATCATTCATACCATGCTCATCATAATTCATATAGTTTAATAAGACTCTTATATTAATCAAAGAATGGAACGTGCATCGACATTTGAAGACTATTAACCACAATCAACGCAAACAACAATCAATCCTAAGGCTCGACATGACCATTCTATCAACACGGCAATTTCCCATAATTGAAAGCGGTTAATCTAGTGAATCACATCCTATATGCATACTAAGACTCTTCCGGTTATTATCGTAATTGAAAGCGGTTATTCTAGTGAATCACATCCTATATGCAAACTAGGACCTTTCCGGTTATTATTATCCTACATGCATACTATTAGCATTTCTCAATTTAAAATTGGAAATTTACTACTCTTTCCCTACCTCAAGTTCTCAAAACGCTTAACCAACCGAGCGCCTAGAAGTCTCCTCCTCCGAGCTCAAGAAAACGGTCTAGGAACATAAGTTAATGCTAAAATTAATAAACAAATCAAAGTCGGTTTTAGAGTGAACTATCTAAATTCACCCTAATTTCAAACACTTGGGCCAAAAGGGTAAATTGGGCCTGAACTAGGCCCAATTCGGGCAGCCCACAGATCTGGAAACCGACCCGGGTCGTGCCCCTCAGAGGCCCGGAACCAGACCCGGACCGTGCCCCTCAGAGGACCGGAACCAGGCCCGGACCGTGCCCCTCAGAGGGATGGTCTGGGGTCCGGACCGTGCCCCTCAGAGGGATGGTCTGGGGTCCGGACCGTGCCACTCAGAGGGTCGGTCTGGGACCCGTCCCGTGCCGCTCAAAGGGACGGCATCGAGCCCGGACCGTGCCGCTAAGAGGGCCGTCACCGAGTCCGTTCCGTGCCGCTCAGAGGGCCGGAATCAGACCATTTCCGTGCGAAATCTGGGCAGACTCAAGCCCCTTCTTCCCCAACTTCGTTTCTACGAAATTCTACTTCAAAAACTCCAATTTTATCAACATCAAACCTCAAAATCAGTCATCCAAACTCCCAAACTTCACTACCCTTAATGGGTTTCATCAAAGCATCAACAATCTAATCAAAACCAACCTAAACTTCACTATTCTTCACCAAAAACAACCATCTAACAACACTAACATCAAAACCCAACAAGTTCTAGCAATTTTCTTAGAAACCCACAACTAGAAATGAATTGAAATGATATTGTGAGAGTTTACTTACCTTTAGAATGATGAGGAGATGAAGATGATGACCTTTTTGAGAAGATTGGATGAAGAAATGGCTTGAAAGAGGCTCTTTTTCTCTTGCTTCTTCTTCAAGCTTCAATGGAAGCTTCTCTTCTTCCTCTCCTTTGTGAATTTCGGCCAGCACAATAAATTGGCTGAAAAGTGGCCAAAAATGAGGTCTTAACCAAGGGGAGAAAAGTCTAAAAAGCCCTCAAGTCATCCTTCTTCTAAATTGGCACACATGAGGGTAAAAGGGTCATTAGAGGCCTTTTTCTTCTCCTCCAAGCCACTATGGACACATGTCCATGTGGGGACCACCTTGTCCTTAATTATTTCCAGCATCTCGAATTTGATTAACTTTAGTCGATAAAAAGTCTCCGTTTGACCGAAAGTTGACTTTTTCACAAATACGGCCAATTAAAAGGAAACGGCCCAACTAAGCTAACCATAACAACGGCTAAGATTTTTGGGCTCCGGAAAGGTCCCGAATGACTCCCGAAGTCATTGGTTGACTTTTCCGGCCGAAAGTCAAACTTCACAAAATCACCGGTTCGACAGGGAACGACCGGGGGCGGTTCTTACAGGAACTATGAATTTCCATCTTTCGAATAGCCCAAAGACCACAACATGCATAAAAAACACCATGGTTTTTATGAAAGAAAAGATGTGAAGGAACACACTTTATATGCTTTTGATCACATTTGTTAGGTGCATCTTCGGGATAGTATGTGCAGATAGATGGCTTAATTCTTTTTGACATTTATCTAATTTAATCTTATGCATCTACTTTACTCAATCTACAAGCTTTACTAACATGGATATCAGTATATCCCTAATATTCAACATGCATTGAGGGTTTGAGAAAATCCTTGATTAGCTCTAAGATATGTTGCAATATTCCATATAAAAATGCACAACTTTCTATGAGTATTATATTTTCTGTTGTTTATATTCTTATGAACTTGCACTTAAACTTTTTTTTGTTTTGATTGAGTTAGCATTTGCATATTCACTGTTTTCCAATAATCCAGAGCCGCAAAGATCCGTCTTAGGCAATTTTATATCTCGGGGTTTAACTTGGTATCTATCTTAGTTAATTAATTGTTTTTATCAATTTATATACTTTTTTTGATAAGCGCATAAAATTTTATTCGAGGACAATCTCCAAGACGGAGAAAGCCAAAAACCTGTAAACCACGATTACAAAATCTCCGCTAAAGAGCGAACCGGGAACAACCCCGGAAGAAAAGAGCCAATCAAGGCAAAAACCAAAAATGCTTTAATTCCGACACAAACAACAACCAGGATCCGATTGCCAGAACCACATACCGACCTATCCTTCCTCGTACCACTCGCTATCTGAGGTCTGATCGTTGGAAGCCTTCCGATTTAGGGCCCGGATCTTGGACCTGGTATTATGAGTACGAGGGACATTCGGAGGAGGTATCGAGTTGGATTTAGATCGTCCCTTACGGGCCTTAGCCGTCAGGGCTTCCTCCAACCTCCCGGCGAAAGAATACAGACGATCTATCACTCCTTGGGACATGTTCTGAATGGGTGGAAGCTTCACACCAAAAAAAATCAGTTTCATAATCCGAAAGATGCTTAGGAGCCTGCTCTGTTTCAAGTAAAATTCGGCGATTCTGCTCTGTTTTCAATCTCCGGCATCACCGGCGCACCTGCTCTAGTTCCATTCAACTCCGGTGGACTGGCAACGGCCAAGGAGTTCACACCGCTCGACTGAACCAGACACATTACCTCGGAATTCCCAACCTTAACTTCTACATATTGCGAACCTAAAATAGGGGAAGTCATAGCTCCTCGTTTCCAAGCGATCGCAACAAAAAGAATGCGACCATTTACCGTTAAACCGTTCAAATTATCCACGACATCAGATGTTGCAGAGGTCGATGAAAAATTGATGAAGCCGAAGAAGCATCATTTCCTATTTGGGTGTTTCAGAAAAGAGAAATCGATAATTTCACCATAGCTGCTAAAGAAATTCTTAAACCAATCATCAGAAGTCTCGTATCGAAAATTGTACATGAAGATTTCAAAAGCATTGAGCTTCTTCCTCGTACGGTGCTTCTCAACACGTCTATGACCACCTCCTCTGGTCGTGATGACACCATGATGCTCCACGATCAAATTGACACCCTAAGACCGTGCAACTGCCTGCTCTAACAAAACAGTATCATCAACAACCTCTCTAACCTTGACCTTCGAACCGGACCCCTACGCCAAATACTTTTGTGGAGCTACGGGACTGACCTTCGTTTGAGCCACACCAGCCCCAGCCGCCCCGATCTTCGTATCGGCCTTTGGTAGATAAGCGAACCTTAGGAGCTTTGCGAACATCGTCCTTTTGAGTAGACCCAACCACCACCATGGCCGAAGTCTTAACATATCGAGATCGTGAAACGATCTTGCAATATGATTCATAAGATGTTACTAGAACTGGAAAAAATCAGAGAAGGAGAGAGTTTTGTTCATTAAAGAAAGGGGCATAATTTGACACCATCAATTTATATATATAACAAGTATTCAATTTTATTGATGTTTTTTATGAGTCGTTGGCTCACGTGTGTCTAAATTTTTCTCAAAACAAGAAATGTTTAAGTGTGGGAGCTTGATGAGTACTCATGTGTATGTGTTATTTGATAGAATTTCCCCATGTTTTTACCTCTTTTCGTTCCTAATTTAACATAGATTACACCATTTTGTTTCTTTTTCGTTTCCATGTCCTCGCCCCTTTTTGTCCTCCTTGGTAGGTGGCTCGAGGTATAAGCTCTAGAGCAGTAGCGAAGAGCCGAGCCAAGTCAAACGTCGAAGAAATTAGTTTATTCAAAGCAACTCTCACTACTTCATAAATTGACTTGGACAACAGATAAAATACATATAGTGGTAAAGTTAAGATACTATACCAATGGATGCAACATCCGTCGATAAAGTTATGTGTTTCTTAACGGAGAAAATAACTGAGTCCCAAGTAACTGTATCCGCAGGTAAAGTGAGGGAAGTTTACCAACGGATGTTACATTCCTGGTAAATGGATGACTTTCCCAACGGATAAAAAAACCGAGTCCCAAGTATTTGTATATGTGGGTAGAGCTAGGATACTTTACCAACGGATGTTACATCCATTGGTAAAGTGATGACTTAATAACCGAGTCCCTACTTGAACGCGCCTCACGTGTGCGACATCAAGGCCTTGTTGGGTCCGCCGCACATCAACCGCCATGCCTCTGGCATTGTTACATCCGTTTTGTCGAGAATTTTCTGCGATTGAGGCGTCTTATTCAAGGGCGTCCAAGGCTGACAAAGGGGATCAAGTGTGTTTCTGTTAACTCCTTCTTTCAGTGGGTTTGTAGCCAGTGAGTCGTGGTTCAAATTGGGATTGAGGTTGATCTGAAGAGGATTAAGAACTACCAAAATTACCAAAGACACGATTGCGCTTGCTCTACTCTCTTCTTCTTCGTTTTGTACCACTTTGATCACCTTGTACGAACAATACTGCAAAGTAGTTGCAGATGTAAATGTTGATTCAACTAGAGAGACAAAAAGCATGTTTTAGGAGCACTCGCCGGTGAAGTTAAATATGGATGAGGACGTTTTGAACTCGTCAGAGAATACCTCGGGAGGTATTTTGGCGCCATGGACTGGCGGGGCGCCTATATGTTTTGCTGGGGACTCGCCGGAATTGGGTGAGCACGGTGATGATCCCGTTTCTCAAGAAAATTCGATTTCCTCGGATGGCACGGTTGAGATTGCTAGTGATCTTCTCACCGATGTTTTTGGGGATTGCGATTTGAATGGGAAGGAGAATTTGACTGTTGCAGAAGATCGTGGTGTATCGGAAGAAGAGGTGATGCGTGTTGTGGATGGAACTAGGTCGGTTCAATCCGTGTATGGGGCTGGCCAAGGTTGTGCTTAGTCCAGTTCAGAAGACGCATGGCCTGCGTTTGGGATAGTTCTGGGCCTGGTCCAGTCCATTTCTGATCCTCATCCGAAGTTGGAAGTGGCTAAAAATTTTGATTCGATTGAACAACAGGTGGCATCGCCGAGGAAGGATGCACTTGTTAAATCGAAGCGAGTGAGTCGCCCACCTAACCATTTAACGGAATGGTATACCTTGACGTGTAAACCAAAGGTCTATTTCAAGGAAAGATACGTTCGTCCCGTCGATATTAGAAAACAGGTTGAACAAGGTCGAATGGGAAATGGAAAATCTCAAGTTATAGCTTCGTCTCAGGGAACAGACGCATGGACTAAAATTCATGATTTGGCTGCCAAGAAGGAGGAGGTGACGACTCGTGTTTAGCGGGGTTTTTTTTCCTTTCTTTGCTTGTTTTTGTTCCCTGTTTTTTCTGTTTAGAAAAGGCTTGGCCTTTTGGCTCCCCTTGGTTGAGCCCCTCTATAATCGTTGGTTCTCGCCCTGATTCTTGTTGAATCATGGCATTCCGATTCTTATTTTGGATTCGGTCTTATTAATAAATTTTCGAGCTTATCAAAAGTAATAACCGAGTACCAAGTAATTGTATACGTTGGTAAAGTGAGGACATTTTACCAACGAATACATTATTCTTAGGTAAAGTGTGACATTGTGCATTCTTAATATCGACATAAAAATGTATGCAACTGTCCATATATAGACATAAAAACAGTACATATATCTTCATCATATTTAAGTTTTTGAAACATTAAAGTATTAGCACAAATCATTAATGATGTTCTAATTGGAACATAACATACAAGCATATAGCATAATAGTAAGGAGCACACATGCTTGCAATAATACAATCGTGCATTGCTTTTTCTTCCTCTACTATTCGACAAAGTTCTTAAACCACACAGGCTCCTATGCATGTTGAATATTATCCTAAACAAGGTTTAATCGAGCATGCCTCTCCCTAAACATGGATATTGTACTATCAGGGGATTTAGGAATCTCATTAGGTATTTCGCGTATCGGACTCGTAATGTACTTGTAGCGAGTTTTGTCTTCCTGAAGTAGTTTATGGAACTTTTTAAACCATGCCTAGTCATCTTCATTCACCAGTTTGGAAGAAGCCTCTAAATGGTTGGATCTTCGTGGTGAGGGCATTAGGTACATAGATTGAGCTTAAAGACGTCGGTGCCACCTACGCTCGGCCCGAGGATCAAAGTTTGGTTCCATCATGTCACAACATATCATATTTACACAAATCAAACAACAAACACATAAACCATGCGTATATATAACAAAGTCATCGAAAGTAAATAACAATTAAAACTTTTTCATCATTCAAAGCATTCGTTAAATATTGATTAATAAATAAGTTTTGATCATCTAAAACTATAACAAATTAAAATTTAGTCTTCAAAATCGCGTTTGAAGTTATCTTTTAGTCATTGTACATAAAATTTAGTGTGATGCTTAGGACCACGCATTTTAGTGACTCCATCATATTGTCTACATCTAGCTCTTTCGACGACAAGTCTACTGCCATCTATGGATATCAGGCCAAGATTATCCCGTGAGCACATGCTTCGTTTCTCATACGAGCATCAATGGAAAAATGTTTCATCACAACCAACATCTCTCGTTCCTAATCAACCTCCCTATTTGGTTGTTCATATTCATCGAATAAATTGATGTTGTTCTCCCCAACAGTACCGTTCCTGTCCCTCATTGATTATATGGGCACAATCTACTCTAAATGACTCTTATATTGTAATATGTAAATAAATATTAACCATAGGATCAGATTTAGAGAGGAGATTTCAAATAGAAACCACCTCTTAACCTACTAACCATGAGAACCAATCCAAGTCATCCATTTTAAGAATAGATGGATGAGATGTAATTGAGTTGTTGACTCGTTGACTGCAAATACACAGAACTTTTTAATAAGTGATATGAGCTTTTTAGTATAACTTTCATAGGGGGATAATCTATTGAGAACCACTCTTAACATAGGAACCGTGAGAACCAATCCTAGCCACACTCATCTATGATCCAACACTCATCAAAATGTCACATCATCACCCCAATCCAAGCCAAATTCACGCCACTTTCATCTATTCTCACACAAGCAAGGGCATAATTGTAATAGCATGGTGCCATGTGGACAAGTGTCCATTTTTTTCTCACCAATTCACTAATTTAATATTTCCCGATTCGTTTGAACTCCGATTAACTTCAAACTTGCGCCAATATTTTTCTTTTTTCAAGGGTTTTAAATCAAGATCAGTCATGGATATATTTTGAAGCACGAAAATAAAAATTTATATCAAGGTGATAAAAATAATGTTGAGCGTTGATAAATCTTCACTAATAAATGTTTTATATCGGAGTACCAAACTAGTGCTAAATATTGATAAAAAAACATGTAATGAGGTGATAAGAAACAAATAATGAGGTGATAAAAACCATGTTCAATTTTGATAATAAGTGCGATAAAGTAGAGTTTAACATTGATAAAAAAAACTTGTGATGAAGTGATAAAACACACGTAATTTAATGATAAACCTAGTGTTTAGTGTTGATAAAACTGGTGTTCATAAAAAGCACGTGATGAGATGATAAAAATCATGATCAGCTTTGGAGAATGGGGTGATAAAACCAGTGTAAAGTGTTGATAAACCCAGAGCAAAGTGTTGATAAAAATTACCCAGATATAACTTCTTTAAAAATCAGCCCCGAAATAATTTTATTTTCGTGCTTAAAAAAAACATGTGATGGGGGTGATAAAACACACGTAATTGAATGATAAACCTAGTGTTTAGTGTTGATAAAACTAGTGTTCATAAAAAGCACGCGATGAGGTGATAAAATCATGATCAGTTTTGAAAAAATGAGGTGATAAAACCAGTGTAAAGTGTTGATAAAACCAGTGTAAAAGTGTTGATAAATACAGAGCAAAGTGTTGATAAAAATTACCCAGATTTTTTTATAAAAAAAAATCAACCCGAAATAATTTTTTTTTCGTGCTTCAAAACATATTCATGACTGATCTTGATAGAAAACCCTTAAAAAACAAAACTAATGGCGCAAGTTTGAAGCCAATCAGAGTTCAAACGAAGCGGGAAAAATTAAATTTGTAAATTGATTAAAAAAAGTAATATGATAGTTTTACTAAAAAGCCCTTACCACTTTCTAAAAAGTGCTGTTTTTTTGCAGTCAACAAGTCAACTACTCAATTGCATCTCATTCATCCATTCTTAAAATGGATGGTTTAGATTGGTTCTCGCGGTTCCTACGTTAACACATGGTTCTCAACGGATTTCTCCTCAACTTTCATATTACTTGTTTTTACCAATTCACTAATTTAATTTTTCCCGCTTCGTTTGAACTTCGATTGGATTCAAACTTGCGCCAATTATTTTGTTTTTTCAAGGGCTTTCTATCAAGATCAGTCATGAATATATTTTGAAGCACGATTTTTTTATTTATTTTGGGGCTGATTTAACAAAAAATTATACCCGGGTAATTTTTATCAACACTTTACACTGGTTTTATCCACACTGGACACTAGGTTATCACCTCATTTTTCAAAACTAAACATGATTTAATTTTTCCCGCTTTGTTTGAACTCCGATTGGCCTCAAACTTGCTTCAATATCTCAGTTTTTTCAAGCCCTCTAATGCTCTTGACAAAATCAGATGGGTTCACACCTTCAATTTCGAGGACATCTCTCACTTACTCCTAACTTTCCCAAGATCGGCAACCATCTGGTATTCAATTTTCAATTGGTGAATGTGTTCGGCTGCCTCCCTTTTTCTACAGTGGACTTGATCCATCAATGGCAAGGCTTGGCTCCTCGTGGTTTGGCCGGTCTCTTTTGGAAAAAGGTCATGTTCATCACCTTTTGGTTTAATTGGCTATCCCGGAATTCTGTTGTCTTCTCTGATACTTTGGAACCTCCCGAGTTGGTTACTTTCAGAATCAAGCTTTTCAGTTTCTCCTTACTGAGCCTCAACTCTTCTGAGATTCAAGCAAAAGATTTAGAGCGTTGGAAGCTATCTCCACTTAGATGTTTTACTCCCCTTTAGCTGCAACTCGTTTGAGTTTTGCTCTTGAGCCATTCGGCTTCATGTATCCGCCTTTCTTTTTCTCTTTAATAAAATCATTTTTTGCAGATAAAAAAAAAGATCAGTGGTGAATATGTTTTAAAGAAGGAAAAAATAAATTATTTCGGGGATGATTTAAAAATACATTATATTTGGGTAATTTTTATCAACACTTTACATTGGTTTTATCAATACTTTACTCTGGTTTTATCAACACTGAACACTAATTTTATCACCTCATTTTCCAAAACCGAACATGATTTTTATCACCTCATCACATGTTTTTTTATGAACACTAAGCACTAGTTTTATCAACACTAAACACTATGTTTATCACTGAACTACATGTGCTTTATCACCTTATCACATGTTTTCTTATCAACATTAAACTCTAGTTTATCACACTTATTATCAAAATTGAACATGTTTTTTAGCACCTCATTAATTGTTTTTTATCAACATTTAGCACTAGTTTGATACCCCAATATAAAAAATTATTAGTGAAGATTTATCAACACTCAACATTATTTTTATCACCCTGATATAACTTTTTATTTTTGTGTTTCAAAATATATTCACGAATGATCTTGATTTAAAGCCCTTGGGAAAAGAAAAATATTGGTGCAAGTTTGAAGCTAATCAAAATTCAAACGAAGCGGAAAAAATTAAATTAGTGAATTGGTAAAAATAATATGGACATTTGTCCACATGACACCATGCTATTACAATTATGCCCTTACTTGTGTAAGAAAGGATGAAAGTGGTGTGAAATTAGGGTGATGATGTGACATCTTGATAGATGCTGGATCATAGCTCCTAGCTCAAGTTGCTCCGACCAGCTTTCACTCAAGTTGCTTAAAAACTCAAGCTGATCAGCTAGCCCATTCCGTTAAAGCCTTTGACGATCCGAACTTAACTTCGGAAGGCGAAGAGTGGGTCACTGATGGTTGATTTTATGAACTTTTTTGTTTATTTTGTTTTTTGGATTGTTCTTTGTCGGGCTTTGTTCCCGCATCTCCAGATGAGAGCTCTCTTGTTATGGTTATGTTTCGGATCGATCCTGCTTGGATCTTTGTTTTTAAAAATAAAATTTTATGCGCTTATAAAAAAAGGTGTGTGTGGTTAGGATGAGTTCTCATGGTTACTATGATAAGAGGAGTTTCTAGCCGATTTCGCCTCTAAGATTAGATGGATTTATGAGATTGAAATACTAATTAGTGGCACAAATGTAAATATAGACAACTTTAAATCTAATAACGACATTTTACGTGGAAGGAGCGGTAAATGCGATTTTTATACTGTAAACCAGATTTTGTTACAGTTCAATATATTTTTTTAATAACTACTTTTGAATTCAAAAATATGATTTTTTTTTTCATATTTTTTTTATCATTGATTTGTACTAACAATCCTTTTTTTTTCTAAACGACAGAATTAAAAAATAGATGTTACAGAATTTAAAAATAGATGTTACATAAAGTAAAATATATGTTTCGGAACTTAAACATACGACCCTTCTCCGAGCAACTGCATTATCGTCTTCTTCCTCTAGCAACGACGACCCTTCTCTGAGCAACTGGATTATCGTCTTCTTCCTCTACGTCCACCATACACTATTCAAATATTTAGGTTTAGAAAAAATTGATTAGGTCTAGACAAATTGATAAACGTTAGACAAGGTTGACTTAGGTTTAGACACATTGATTATTGATTGAATGTTAGGTTTTGAGGAATAGTTAGTTTGACTTTAGGGATTGAATTATCTAATTTTTGAATTATAATTCTTCTTCCTAAAATAGAACGTAATTTGATATACAACTTTTTTGGAAGAAAATAATTGACAGATTGAATTGAATTTTCTACATGGATCATGACTGTTTTAAGAAGAAGCATCCATGTAGATGGAGATAGAAATCAAGCGACGAGGATGTGTGGTCAGTTGATTAAAGAGGTATCAACTAGAATACAGAGAAGCTTCGAAACACAAATCATGTTACAGTTCCAATTCTGGTAACAATCAGATCATGAATGATGATTACAATCAATGAATGCAAGGTTAGAGCATCCACATAAGAAAGAGAAACTATTATTTAGTGATGCTTAACATTTTTTGCTACAATGGAGTGATGCTAAACTAAAGCTACACTTATTATTTTTATTATAAGTTTATTCTATTATCTTTTGTTTATTTTTGTATTTTACTTTTTATGTGATATATATAATTAATATTATAAAAAAATTCATGTTGTAAAATCAAACATGATTTTATAAAACATGGAATTTATTTCAAAATGTCGAAAGTACGTGAAAATGAATTCGAAAAAAAATTATTTATTTTTTAATAAAACCATTTATTTTAAGTGAAATTTTAAAAAGATCTGAAATATGTATATTTTTTAAAATATGAAAATTTTAAAACATATCAATTTATTAAAATAATTAAAAAAAAATATCTTGAAATTGAAAAAAAGAGAGTTTGTTACTCTCAAATAAAAAAAATCAGGGTTATTAATTTTCTTGTTTTGAAAAGAAAAATAAAAACTGATTTTATCATGGAAAAGTATATGGCTTTGTTTTTAGTCCAAAAAAATTACTCCAGTAGTTGGTGTAAAATAGTCGAACAGTAGTTAGTTCGGTTACTTTTAAGAATAAATGAATTTTAAAAAAAGTAAATATGAAAGCATCTGGGCAAGTTTCGCCTATCACTTAAAAATTCTAGTAACTAAATATTATTATTTTATGGAAACAAAGGCAGTTGCCGCTACCGGCCCATGAGGTGGTAGCGGGCCGAGACCGTCAGCCTAGCATACCCACTTGTAGCGCGCACGTCATTCAAGCATCAGTTAGACGTTAGATTAGCATACATGGGTTGTGGATGCTCTTAAAACAAGAAACCCATCTTAAACCACTTCCCACGACCAATTCAATGCATTTAACTAGAAAACAAATATTTTTAACTTTTCGTCAATTTGTTTGCCAAAGGTGTCTTGGGTCCGTACTTTTCAGTCTCAAAAGTTAAGATTCCGCCAATTTCGTGCAGAGTAAGGTACCGGCGTCCGTCCGGTGTTCTGGGAGTCTGAAGGCTTGCGTGTAGTGAGGAAGGTGAGTAGTGCGAGAGCGATGGACGAAATCCAGGAGAAGCTCCCGGGTGTAGTCATCGATAGTGACGATGAAGGGGATACTGTGTTCCTTGGAGTGGGGATAAATATAGATTCGGTCTGGCGACCAAGGTTCTAACGGAGAGGAGATATCATGAGGAGGTTTTTCGATCTGTTATGAAGAACGTGTGGGATGTAGAGGGTCTGAAATTTCAAACCCTAACCCCTACGGTAACCGGTTTTTTCTTTAAATCGGAGAGAGACAGGAATAAAGTCCTCGAGATGGAGCCATGCAATTTTAACAATGCTCTGGTTGCACTAACAGAATTCACACCAGAGGATAGATGTTCTGAGGTTCGTTTTGATTATACAGTATTGTGGCTACATGCTTCTAACTTACCTTTTAAAGCACCGACATAATTGGTGGGTGAGGTGATCGGGAACAAAGTAGGTCAATTTGATGAAGTAGACTACAATGAGGACGAAAGGGAGTGGGAGGATTATATCCGGGTTTGGGTCCGTAGAAAGTTGACAGGATGGGGACTGGTATTGCAACGGACAAAAGAGGAGTTGAATTACAACCTTGTGAAACGGAAAGAGCAGTGGAGAATGTAACTGTGCAACGAGACAACGTAGAAAAAGAAGTAGGAGGTAAGGTACAGAAGGTTGAACCTGTAGCGAAATGTACGAAAGAGGAAACTGGTAAGGTTTGGGAGGAGAATTTAATTGCAGAGCAAGACATGATGGCGGTTAAGGGGGTAAAGAAATGGAGGTCGAGACAGAAAGGAGAAGAAATTGGAGGAATGAACCTGCAAGGTCAAGTGTAGGACAATGTCAAGAGGAAAAGGAAATTTGATGAAGTTACTGTGGATCTAAATCTGGAACCTGGTCTACTTATGCCTGCTCCAGAGGAGGGTGCTACGGGTTCTTTGACGAGGTTTGCTAATCAACCCCGCCAGGACAAATGAATACCATAGCCTGGAACTGCCGAGAGCTTGGGAACCCTAGGGCGGAATAGTTCCTTACTGAGTATATTACTCAGAAGAAACCTGATGTAGTCTTCCTTAGTGAACCTAAAGTAGAGGAGAAAACAATTCATAGAATTAGAAGAGCTATACATTTTGATGGGGCTTTCTCGATAAATGCTAAGGGTGCTAGTGGCGGTATTGCACTTCTGTGGAGAAATAAGGAGGACGACAGCTTAAGAACGTACGATAAGAACCATATTGATATGTTATTTAAGGTAAAAGATAGTATGGAGGTTCGAATAACTAGATTATACGGTGAGCCACAGAGAGACTTGAGACATAAGACTTGGAATCTTATGAGACGATTGGCAGCCAGCAATGGTGACTTACCATGGTTAGTAACTGGAGACCTGAATGATGTTTTGAGTAGTGAAGATATCAGGGGGGGGGGGGGGGGTCTCCCTTATCTAGCGAATTTGCTAACGGGGTTTAGGGAGGCACTAAAAGATTGTGGTCTACGTGATGTGGAAATTGATGGGCACAGGTTTACTTGGGAGAAAGGTAGACACATACAGGATGGTATGGAAGTACAACTTGATAGGGCGTTCATTAATCAGACTTGGGTGGTCAACTTCCCGGAGTCGAATTTAAGGCATGGAGGACTTTCTCCATCGGATCACGCGCCAATAATCTCTAAAGGTGAGCAGAAATTTTTACTAAAGCAGAAGAACCTTTCGATTTGAACAATTCATGACCAGGGATGAGATGTGTGGTCAGTTGATAAAAGAGGTATGGGATAGGCATGCTACTAAACTTATCGGGGAGAGGAACAAAATAGTAGCGCTGACTTTGAGTAAATGGGAAAGAGAACACCATATGGAGCTGGAAAGAGAAATCAAGGAATGTAATGAGGAGCTGAATAGCTTGTTGGGACCTTGGGATACTAGTCGGGGGACCAGAATTCAGGAGCTGAGACTCAGAAGGAAAAATTTAGTATGGAAGCAAAGAGCTAAACAGTTATGGCTTAAGAGTGGAGATTCTAACTCTAAATACTTTCACTCTAAAGCTTCGACGAGGAGGCATAGGAACCGTATCAAAAAATTGAAGGCGAGGACAGGGGAGTGGGTGTCGTGGGGGGAGTGGTTTGGAAGCTGAAATACGGAATCATTTCAACAATTTATTTTAGGTAGTAGCAGTAACCGATGATGATGTTAGTGGAGTAATTCCGAAGACAATTACGGATGAAGATTACAGGGAGCTGCTAAAACCGATTACTTGGAGGAGGTGAAGAAGGCAGTTTTCAGTATGGAGCCACTCAAGTCCCCAAGGCCAGATGGGTTTAACCCGGGTTTCTATCAGCACTATTAAGGGACCCTGGGGGAAAAGGTGGTTCGGATTTTAAACAAGCTTTTCAGGTGAGTAGATTGCCTGATAGTTTAAATGAGACAAATTTGATTATGATTCCAAAAGTAAGAGACCGGAGATGATTGGGGAATTCCGCCCTATAACATTATGTAATGTGTTGTACAAGGTCAGCACTAAAATTATGGTGAACCGTATGAAAGGGGTACTTCGCAAGGTAATCTCGGAATGACAGAGTGCTTTTCTAGCAGGTCGCTTAATAACTGATAATGTATCTTATCCGGGGAAATTCTCCACCATCTTCAAGGAAGGAAGAATGGACATAATTGCGTCATGGAGATGAAGCTGGATATGAGTAAAGCGTACGACAGGATTGAATGGGGTTATCTGGAGCGAGTTATGGTTCAGATGGGTTTCCTCTCTCTCTGGGTCAGTTTCATAATGAAGTGAGTACATTAGCAAAGCTATGGGTGTTCTCTGAAGGGCAGTGAGTAGGCCCGTTAAATATGGAGCGCGGAATAAGACAGGGAGACCCCCTCTCACCATCTTGGATAGTTCTTATCCTTATCTTGGATCAACCTCATCTCTATCTTGGGTATATCTTATCCTTATCTTGGATTCTCCTTATCTTTGTCTTGGACTCTTCTAAAGTGGGCCCACGAGGCCCATTAGGCTTCACAACCCAACAATACAATCACAACTGAGCACCGTAAGTTGGAAGAACACAATCGACAGACCATACCTCAATAGCCCTGGTTCCAATTCCCATTTGCACAGAGCAACTAAGTCATAATTCTATTTGACAAGCCCTTTGTTGGCACAAAGCTTATGGTTTCGCTTGGCGTCTTCCTCGAGCAGACAACTGGGCGACCCTTCTCCGAGCAACTGCATTATCGTCTCCTTCCTCTACATCCAACATACACTATTCAAATATCTAGGTTTAGAAAAAATTGATCGAGGTCTAGGCAAATTGACTTAGGTTTAGACGCGTTGAGTATTGATTGAATGTTAGGTTTTGAGAAATAGTTAGTTTGACTTTAGGGCTTGAATGATCTAATTTTTGAATTATACTTGTTCTTCCTAAAATAGAACGTAATTTGATATACAACATGTTTGGAATCAAGTTGTAGTGGAGTGTTAGAGTAATAAATAAAAGGGGTAGAGACTAATTAATTATAAAGTGATGTTGAAAAACAAAAAGGTTTACATTAATTACATATGTAGGAAATAGGAATAGACTTCCAAATTTGTTGTGCTATAAAATGGTGAGCGATGAGATGCTCTATTCCATCAACTATCAACTATCAAGTAATTAATTATATAGCAATGACGAAATTGTTTGCTTCCTTGTTGGTGGTTGCTATGGTTGCAGCAATGGCAACCCCAATGGTGCAAGCTCAGCTTCTCGGCAATCTGCTTGGTTTGATTCGCATTCAGGGAACTGTCTTGTGCGCCGTTAATGCCACCGTTGGTGTCAATGGCACTGCTGCTCCCCCTTTCCCAAGTAATTATCATTTTTCTAAATTGTAATTTTCCCTATACATAGAAAGTGATTTTGACATGCATAGTCGTGGGTGTTTAAATGCAGACGCCACCGTGCAGCTGCGGTGCGGGCCCCAGACTATAATATCAACCGCAGTAACAACTTCAACAGGGGCATTCTCGATATTGTTGGGTCCTACCCAAGCCATACTGTCTACATTACTGAGCAACTGCAATTTGGTCGTGACTACGCCCCTTGTTAACTGTAATGCTACCCTCCCGTCTACCGGAACTCTGGTCGCGCCTCTGCTGCGTTCTGTCACCAGTACCATCGGCGGCCTCCTCAATGTCGTCAACATAATTCCTGCTGCTTTCCAATTCGTCGTTGGTACTCTTCTGCCCTAGGAGTAGGGGCTGCTACCTAGTTCGCGCTCTATCCAATAATGATGATTTCTGTAGCATATAGCTAGCTATCAGATTCTCTTCACGTACGTCGTGATATAAAATAAAGTTTACTCCGGCTACCTCTACTTCTGTTTGTTTTTTTTTTTGATCAGCAAAGACATAATATAAAATCTGCTCTTCGAGCAGGTGAAAAGTACAGTGAGTGAGCGTTCCAGTAATCGGAACCTCATGAACACAAACCCACGCTGGGTATGAAATCCCACACATGGGAGATGAAAGAAACCCACGCAGGGGTCATGAAAGGAACCCACGCAGGGGTAAGATGAAAAAGCTAACAGGTACAAGAAGCATAAACAAAGCAACATAATACCAAGAAGCACAACTATGTAAAACAGGTCTATAGTACCCAAATAAGGCAACCTTGAAGCACAAAAGGACAACCACAGCAGATCCAAATCACACCCAGAAAAGGATCAAACCAAACCCAAGCTTGTATCACCCCAACTCCCTGCTCAATAGGGCAAGCCCTATCATTGCCGGAGGCCAACACCATTCACAGCGGACACAGAACCGATGAAAAACACCGGAACCCACGTAGCCTATCAACTCTACCTAGTGGCCTCAAAACAGAGCAAAGGCTCTAAACTCTCGTCGGTGGCCAGCACCAAATCCGTCCAGCCCGAGCCACTGTTGTGGACGGGAACAAATGAAGCACACTCAGATAGAACAAGATAGGAGGTGGAGGAGAGGGAGATAAAACCAGAGTAAAGCATAGACCCAACAAACCTTACCTCTTACCTTTGCAAGAGAGAGGAAAGCCTCTGAGGCGACAGAGCACTGAAGCCTTAGATCTGACCTGGAAAAGGCCAGATCTACATCCGGAGAGGCCAAAGCAGCCAGATCTTCAACCACCGCAGCAAGGTGAAGCCAGAACCACGACGATCCCCAACTGAGACGGAGGGGAAGCGCGTCCCACGGCCGGTACTGGAGCGCGACGCCGTTGCGAGAGGGGAAGCTATCCACAAAGCCTCAACGGAAAAGAAGACGGAGACGGATCCGACGAAGAAACCCCACCAAAACAACGAATCTGGGCCCGATCTACATCGATCCCAACTGGAAGAGGCTGGGAAGCGAGTCCCACGGCCAGATCTGGCCGAGTCGCCGGAATAGGAGAGAGCCAAAAACGCCGAGACCACACCGTAGGGAAGAGGGAGGCTGCGGAAAAGGGTAGAAAAAGGGAGGAGAAGGACCGGCAGTGGCCTCTGTGGCCGAAGCCACGAGACCACTGCCGGCGACGGAGTACGAAGGCGCTAGGGTTAGGCTTGAAGACGAGAGCGTTTCTAGAGAGAGGCGAGAGCTTCTCTCTCTAGAAACGAGTGAAAATACATCACTACTTCTGTTTGTAATGCCACCTATTGTATCGTATCATTGCTGCATTATATAAAACGCGTGCTTCTAATCTAAACCTAAACCGACACATGTCTATTCCTTCATGTTATGTACATGTTTTTTTTTATGGACAGTGCATGTAGTAAGTAAGATTCTCGCCTTAATAGAGAGAAAGGAAGACACCATCATGCATGAATCAACACTTCTTGAAGGACGACACTTTGTTTTCTGTCAAGTTGGTATTTTAGAAAAAATGAACCATAAATGTATAGAAAAATGGATGGTGTAACAAGTTGATAAGTTATGGTAGATATTCGATAATTTTTAGGTTAAAATAGGCATCTAATAAACTTGTATAAGTTAGGGTACCCTTGTGTAACTTACCCTTATTTTTTGGTGCTTGATTTCATTTTTGGCCATACCCTTTTGTCCTATTATTGTATTTTGAAGAGATCTCTGTTGGGAGTGTTCCTTGCCTCTTAGTTTTGTCACCAAGATAAAGGCTGATATTCAAATAATCTTCTTATTAAAAAACAATACATACAGTGTATTTTAGTATCTTCTTAAATCCTAACGCTTGGAAAAAACTATAAACCTTAAGAGAAAATGTTTACTGGCATGCGTGGAAGACGTATCACTTAAATTTTATGTTTCTCAAGTGACAATACTTAGAAAAAAATTAATATATTTCAAAGTTCGAATTCTTTATGCTATAGTACCACATAAGAGATGGAGTATTTAAATGTTGCTCTCCCTAGTAGATTATTTCTGAAGCAACTTAAAGTCCATCCACCAATTGTCTTCCTACTACGAATTCACTTTGATCTTCACTTATGCACTTATGGATCACCCTTTTCGGTCTACTAGCTAATATATTGGCCAGAATCTTATAACGAGTTTTTATAAGACTGATTGGTTTATATAACTCGTGTTTTAATCTGAAGCTTTATTTTTTTTGTTCGAGCTTATAACTTGGAATTTTGGTTAGGTGCAATAACAAGATGTCTCATACAATGATCTGACTTGTTGACAGACACCTTACTTTAAAATAGTATCGAATCAACAATAGTAACAAAACAAGAACAAAAGAACACACAAATTTGCTACCCAGTTCGGTGCAACATCACTTACATATGAAGGTCGTGTTGACAAGGAGGTTGATAACTTCCTTGGAGCATCGAGAGCTACTTTGGGCCGCAAGAATGCTCGATGATACCAATAAGTTGAGAAACATTACATCGTATATTGCTGATACATCATATATTCTTGTTAGAAAATAAAACATATGGTGTATTTTAGTATCCTATTAAATCCTAGCGATTGGAAAAAAAAAACTAGAAAACTCAAGAGAAGATGTTTACTGGCCTGCGTGGAGACGTAGCACTTAATTGTTATGTTTCTCAAGTGCCAATACTTCGAAAAAATTCATATATTTCCAAGTTCGAACTCTTTATTTTATAGTACCACCAAAGAGATGGAGTATTTAAACGTTGCTCTCCCTAGTAGATTGTTTCTGAAGCAATTAAAACTCCATCCACCAATTATCTTCCTACTACAAATCCACTTTGATCTTTACCTATGCACTTCTGAATCACCCTATTCAGTCTATTAGCTAATATATTGTTCAGAATCTTATAACGAGTTTTTATAAGACTGATTGGTCTATAATAACTCGTGTTTCAATTTGAAGCTTTATTTATTTTTTTTGTTCGAGCTTATAACTTGAAATTTTGGTTAGGTGCAATAACAAGATGTCTCACACAATGTTCAGATTTGTTGACAGCCACCTTGCTTTAAAACAATATCGAATCTACAATAGTAACAAACAAGAACAAAAAAACACAAAATTTTATTGCTCAGTTCGGTGAAACATCAAATACATCTTGGGGTATTCTGCCAGTGGCAAGGTTTCACTATATGTAATCAATATGAACATACAAGTTTCAGATCATCGAATATCAAACCCTATGATATTATTACAAGTCCAGACCTACCTCAAGGACTCCCCTTGAATTCGAGATCCTCTCTCAATTCCACTCTTTGAGCTCTAGCTTGCCTTGGTTCATCTTTTGTTCTTTATATAGGTTCTTTGTGAGTCTTCAATAACGTAATCACAACGCGATCAACCCAACCACTCATTTTGTGACCAATAGTGTTTGAGAACAATTATGTTGTTCTTTGGTCAACACATTCAGCCTCCCAACACGGTAGTCCAACTTGCTTAGGAGCTCTGAAGCCATAAAAAAGAACAACGTACAATAATACAAATAACAATTGATCAGGGGACGAGCAAGGGTATCCACTTAGTCTTTTATAGCTCATCTATATTTTGAATCATGTCGCCATATGTTTTCCTTAACCTCTAGCATCGCAATCTAGCTCAATCTTCAAGTTTCCATATGTTAAAACAAATACCAAAACCGATAGGATACATGCAGCAGAAATATCTTCAAAACCGGACATGCACAAGATGTCTGACATCATTCAATCCGATATCTTTTTTATCTTTGCTAATTTTCATTTGGAAAAACATCTTTCTTGACAAATAAATGAATAATCTAGATGTAACAACATAACTCATCTTTGGTTTTATCTTTCTCGGGATGAGAAAGGTGTAATTGTGGAGACTTGACGAGAGAATATCTTGTAGGTTCTTTTCGCATCCATGTACATGCATTTGAGCTTAGTTCATCTTAAGAAAGCAAAGTTTACTTAGTTTTTATTCATTTGCTTTTGTGATCCTCCAACCTTTTCTCGTCGATTTTGGTAGGCTTTGCTCCCGGGGGTAAGTATAAGCCTCATGGAGAAATATTGGAGCTCTCTACATCACGAAGACCAGGCAAGGAAAGCCTAAATCCCAATCAGCCAAAATTTGAAGTCAAAACTTGACTTGGAGCCTCAGCTTTTCTATACAGATCAACCAACATACAAGAGTCATATATAACCTTTAGTGCTTCAAATAAAGTGATTCTTGATGATAAATCATATCCCGAAAAAGGATCTCCAATGTTACAAAAGGAGTTATATCCAAATTCGGCTTCTAAAAGCCTGAAGAAGAGTTACAAGTTGAGTCGTTCGTTAGAAAGTTTTCGAGTTAAATTTCAGAGAGCTTCCAATGTGACCTAAACTCTATGGATATGAACTCCATGTACTGGGAGACTCAACTCCACCCTGTGGAACTGCCTAGATGCATATAAAACAAAACATTAGGTAAATTTTATTGTGAGTGTTGCAGTAGGGATCCAAAATTTGAGAGAGCTTCAGCTTAGAGGACGTAGGAGGAGCCACCACCACTCTAAGGGAGAAATATGTAGCCATCAAGAGAAAAGAGAGAGTGGAATAAATGAAGACTTGAAGCTCTTGAAGAAGATGGAGTTGGGATTTTGTGTTGGATTCCTCAATCCACACAAGAATAGATCTATTTCCTCTTATTCTCTAGTGATCTATGAGTTTGTTGTTGACATTCTATGGTTTATAGCTCCATCGTCATGGAAGCTTGAACCCATGTCTATTAGTATTTGGAATTTGTATAAATAGTAAGACTTGGTGGATAGATTTGTGATTGATAGTGATTGATTGGTGTATGATGAAGACTCACCCTCTTATTGTGTTATTGTGGCTCATTCTCAACTTCAAGTTCACGAGTTCATTATCGGGTAAATAAGTGGTTAATTAGGTAATTGGGTAAATTTATTTTCCAATTATTTGATTAATTGGATAAATTTAAAGGATTATATAGTCAATTCGATGTTTTCAATATATGGATACTAAAGGCCTTAATTGGGTGTTTAATTGCAATTATGACCATAAAAATGAAGGCATGTGGATGAATTGAGTGTATGAGAATTTCAGTTGATTTGAAGACTTTGATAATTCTGGCTATTAACTAAAACTTCAACTAAAATTATGCATGTCTTGATTTGACTAAGTTAAACATGCAATTATCAGATGCGCGATATCGATTCTCTTGCGTGTTTCAATTGGAGACTTAGATACAGGTTACCTCTCCCTCACCCATATATCGGATTAGGGCATTAACTTGGTATCTTTCTTAAGTTGAGTTGACTTCATGTGTTAGAATGAAATTGTAATGCAATCTCCCACGTGTGGTATTATGTTAGATAGTATGAGTCTATCTCTGACCTATCCTGTAATTGGGTAAATTGGAGAGACGGGGATGAGGTTTCGATTATGTGGATCGTCCCTTATGACATCTTTTGTATTGGTTCAAATGTAATGCAATCGAAATATGGCGATTGTAATAAATATGGGAGACTAAGGGTCACCCATTAATAGGCCTAGAAGTCTAAGAGACTCTATTACCATTAGTAGGGTAGTGGAAGAGTCACCATTAAGTGTATATATATGTAGTCTCTTTGTATATTCAGATTAAGGTGAATAAGAACATTTTCTTATTGCAACATGGTATCAGAGCTGTGGTTATCAGCTCTCTGGGATTAGGGAATTTAGGAGTGAACCTCCATTGGTGCCCGGTGTGCACTTTCACTGCCAGGAGGGCAGGTTGATTCATTTTCGTTAATTCTTGTTTCTCACCTCCTATCCCATAAGTTAGAGGTTATTCTGGGTTGTTGATATCTGAAATTTGAGACCCATTCGATCACCACCGGAGTCTCACTTGCCTAGAGAAGTTAAGGTGTTTTTGAATCTGTTCGAAGCGTTTTACAAGGCTCCATGGCTGTTTTTTGTCTCACCTCTGGCGAGTGAGGCTTCAGAAGGGCAAAACCGGCCGACCGCTGGTTTCTGGAATTTTCCGCCACCGCCCACGGCCGCGCGTGCACCACACGCGCCGCCGTCCTCCGCCACGCGCCGCCGTCCGCCGCCCAGAAAAATACAGAGGCTCTTTTTCCCTGTTTCGGCCAGCCTGGTTCGGGTATTTTCCATCTATTTTTATTCGAATCTACTCTTTACTTCGTTTGAATGGCCGAAGAGAATAAAAGTATTGTTTCAATGGAAAGCATTCCCATAATGTCCCGAATAACCGATCACAAATTGACTGGACCCAATTATCCGGGTTGGTCAAAGAGTGTTCGTATTTATTTACGAAGTATTTCAAAGGATGATCATCTTTCCAATGACCCCCCTGTTGATGACGAAGCTAAGAGAGAATGGGTGCGTGATGATGCACGCTTGTTCCTTCAAATCAGGAACTCTATTGACCCAGAGGTGGTTAGTTTGATTAACCATTGTGAGTATGTTAAAGAGTTGATGAAATATTTGGACTTTGTTTATTTTGGAAAAGGGAATGTTGCTCGTATTTATGATGTTTGTCAGGGCTTTTATCGTGCTGAGCAAGGAGGACAATCCCTACAAACCTATTTCATGAACTTCAAGAAGACTTATGAGGAACTTAATGCAGTAATGTCGTTCAGCACAGATGTTAAGGTTCAACAGACACAACGAGAACAAATGGCGATAATGAGCTTTCTTGCAGGACTTGGCTCTTAGTTTGAATCGGCCAAATCTCAAATCCTTTCTAGCACAGAGCTAACCTCGTTGGTCGAGGTGTTTAGCAGAGTTCTTTGCACAGATACCCAGAAAGGAGAAGTGTCATCTGCCCCCGAGGTTCATAATGCTCTTATTGGTCATTCACGCGGGCCTCTCAATTCTCGCCCTTATGGGAGAGGCGCTCATAGGGGAAGTGGACGAGCAAGTAATACTGGTCGTTGGAATAATCGAAATCAAGAGACAGGGGGAGTTATCTGCTTCTATTGTAAGGAACCAGGACATACCAAGGGATCGTGCCCAAAGTTAATCCCACGATCGTCTGCCAATGTTGCTGCTACTTCCTCTAATCAGACCATCACTATATCGGTAGCTGAGAATGACCGCCTTCGCCAGTACCAGGATACATCCACGCACTCATCTCACTCTGTCACCTCTACCGCTGAGTCAGGTAATCTACCTAAGTGCCTCATTTCGTCCCAATCCCCCCCTCAGTGGGTCCTTGATTCTGGTGCCACAGATCACATGACAGGTAACCCTAAATTACTTGACACTTTTGAGCCTCGTACTTCATGTTCTTCTGTAAGCTTAGCTGATGGTTCTCAGTGCCCTGTTGTTGGGTCTGGGACGGTCCGCCTCACACCATCCATTTCTCTACCTTCGGTCTTAAGCTTACCTGGACTCTCGTTTAATTTAATGTCCATCAGTAAAGTTACCCGTGCTCTAAATTGTTGTGTCTCATTTTATCCTGATCATTGTCTGTTTCAGGATCTGTTGACGAAGCGGATTATTGGTGAAGGACATGAGTCGGGGGGGCTTTACATCATGAATACCGAGAAACCCGCTCCATCAATCGCTTGTTCAACCTCCTTAACCATACTTGAAGCCCATTGTCGCTCTGGCCATCCGTCTCTTCCAATCTTGAAGAAGCTTTATCCCCAGTTTGAGAAGGTACAATCTTTCGATTGTGAAGCATGTCGGTTTGCTAAGCATCATCGTCTCCCCTCTACTCCTCGAGTCAAGAAAAGAGTCAGCTCTCCTTTTGAATGAGTCCATTCTGATGTTTGGGGTCCGTCACCTGTAGTGTCTAAAACTGGGGTTCGGTATTTTGTTTCTTTTGTGGATGATTTTTCTCGAACTACTTGGCTTTACTTCATGAAGAACCGTTCTGAGTTATTCTCTCATTTTACTGCCTTTTGTGCTGAAATACAAACTCAGTTTGGTTCTAATATTCGTATTTTGAGAAGTGATAATGCCAAAGAATACTTTTCTGAGCCATTCACTAGTTACATGGCCTGGTATCCTTCATGAATCATCTTGTGTTGATACCCCGTCTCAAAATGGAGTTGCTGAAAGGAAGAATAGACATCTTCTTGAAACTGCAAGAGCACTTTTATTTCAGACTCATGTACCAAAATGTTTTTGGGCTGACGCTGTTTCAACTGCATGTTTTCTCATCAATCGTATGCCTTCATCTGTCCTTCAAGGTGACATCCCATATCAAGTCTTATTTCCCACCAAACCTCTTTTTCCTATTACTCCTCATATCTTTGGGAGTATGTGTTTTGTTCGTGATGTTCGTCCTACTCGTACAAAATTAGATCCTAAGTCTGTTAAATGTGTTTTCTTGGGGTATTCTCGGGTTCAGAAGGGTTATCGTTGCTATTGTCCTGATCTTCATCGATACCTTGTCTCCATTGATGTCACGTTTATGGAACACTGTCCTTTCTTTTATTCAGCAATTCCTCACACTCCAAGACAGGGGGAGACCGATGACTTGTTAATCTACCACATCTCTCATCAAAAACCGATTGTACCAGCACCTCCTGTTTTACAGCCCATCACCACGCCCACACCATCTGTTATTCCGGACCCGCCACCTCCACCACCACCACTGCCTATCCGTTACATTTATTCCCGTCGTCCAGCACCTCCCGCCGCATGCCCGGAGCCAAGTTCCTCTTCGCCACCAGATCCTGACGACCTACCCATCGCCCTCCACAAAGGTAAGCGACAATGTACGTATCCTATCTCTTCCTTTGTGTCATATGCTCAATTGTCTCCTTCATCATGTTCCTTCATAGCCTCTATTGATTCAGTCTCAATTCCCAAAACCGTTAATGAGGCACTATCCCATCCTGGCTGGCGTTCAGCGATGATAGAAGAAATGAGTGTACTGGATGCGAATGGTACTTGGCAGTTGATCCCGTTGCCTCCCGGGAAGAAGGCTATTGGTTGTAAGTGGGTGTTTGCTGTTAAATTTAACTCTGATGGCTCTGTTGCCCGCCTTAAAGCTCGACTCGTGGCCAAAGGCTTTGCTCAAACTTATGGAGTGGATTACTCTGATACTTTCTCCCCTGTGGCTAAGCTATCCTCTGTGCGATTGTTTATCTCTTTGGCAGCCACTTATGATTGGCCTTTATACCAATTGGATATCAAAAATGCTTTCTTGCACGGGGACTTGAATGCGGAAGTCTATATGGAGCAACCTCCTGGTTTTGTTGCTCAGGGGGAGTGTGGATTGGTATGTCACCTTCGGAAATCGTTATATGGTCTCAAACAGAGTCCTCGAGCTTGGTTTGGAAAGTTTAGCCAAGCAGTTGAACAGTTTGGAATGAGCAAGAGCAAGTCCGATCATTCTGTGTTTTACAAGAAATCTCCAACAGGTGTCATTCTTCTAGTTGTATATGTGGATGACATTGTGATCACTGGCAACGATAACTTGGGCATCTCCTCTTTGAAGTCTTTTCTCCACAACCAGTTTAATACCAAAGACCTGGGAGTCTTGAAGTACTTTCTGGGAGTAGAAGTATCAAGAAGCAAGAAGGGCATATTCTTATCTCAGAGAAAATATGTGCTGGATTTTATTGTCAGAAACTGGGAAACTTGGAGTCAAGCCATGTTCATCCCCGTTACCTCAAAATATGCAACTCGTGAAAGAAGGAGAACTATTTGAGAATCCAGAGAGGTACAGAAGAATTGTGGGGAAACTGAACTATCTTACAGTAACTCGGCCTGACATTGCATACTCAGTAAGCATTGTAAGTCAGTTTATGTCCTCCCCTACAGTTGAACATTGGACTGCTCTTAAACATATTTTGGCATATCTAAAAGGAGCTCCAGGACGTGGTTTACTCTACCAGAACCACAATCATACTCATATAGAATGCTTCACAGATGCAGATTGGGCAGGATCCAAAATTGATCGGCGATCCACGTCGGGATATTGTGTGTTTGTGGGAGGAAATTTAGTCTCATGGAGAAGTAAGAAACAAATTGTTGTCTCACGATCTAGTGCAGAATCAGAGTATAGAGCCATGGCTCAATCAGTTGCTGAGATAATGTGGATCTATCAACTACTTTCAGAACTCGGTCTCAAAGTCTCCATGCTTGCAAAATTATGGTGTGAGAATCAAGCTGCTATTCATATTGCCTCAAATCCCGTATTTCATGAACGAACCAAGCATATCGAGATTGACTGTCACTTCGTCCGTGAAAAGCTTCAGCAGAATTTGATTACTACCGCGTATGTGAAGACCGGAGAACAATTAGGAGATATGTTCACCAAAGCACTTCCGGGTACTCGGGTTGATTATCTTTGTAACAAGCTGGGCATGATTAACATCTATGCATCAGCTTGAGGGGGGGTGTAATAAATATGGGAGACTAAGGGTCACCCATTAATAGGCCTAGAAGTCTAAGAGACCCTATTACCATTAGTAGGGTAGCGGAAAAGTCACCAATATGTGTATATATATGTAGTCCCTTTGTATATTCAGATTAAGGTGAATAAGAACATTTTCTTATTGCAACAGCGATAATGATTCGATAATGTGGATCATTTCCAACAATTTGTTGGTTGTTGGTTGCATTATCACCAGCCTAGACCAGTTAATTATGGTGTTTTTTTTTGAAAAAAGATGAATTTATTAAATATTTTTAACCCAAGGTGGGAAAAGAGAGAGGACCGCTAAAAAGCTATCCCAAATAACCTTCAAAAGAAACTCTACCACAATATGATAAGAGAACCTTACTAAAACACGAAAAAAAATAAGAAAAGAGACACCGGCCTAATACTAATCGATAAGGGGAGGAACCTCATCTTTAAATTCTATCTGTAGCAAAGTCCTTGTGGCGTCAAAATGTCTCCACGCCTCATTTCTACGCTGAGCCTCAACAAAATCCTTGTCACTCAAACAACGTGAACGAGTCGTCACTGTAAAGGTCTGCTGAGGTTTCTTCCTTCTTTTTCCTTTGCCTTTCTTCAAAGTTTCAGGTGACAACACAGGAAATTCCTGATCGAAACGTGAATGTAAAAGAAGGGATGGTGTCGGTGGCACAGCCGACAAAGGTTGAGCATCCTCAAAGCTGAAAGAATCGCTCCCGTTTGAAGGTTTCGAAGGCCCGATGACTTCAGTTCCCAAAACAAGAGAATTGTGATATGGGCTTGGATTCGGCCGGCCCACAACAACCAGCCCAAATTCACCCACATCAACTACTGGACCGGACTGACCAAGCCTAATCACAGGCCCAGTCAGAGCCAGCCCAACAACATTGAAATCTTTACGCGATTCGTGTTCCAGCATTACTCTTCATCCGTAGAATGAGTTGCCCCAATTGAATCTAACGCAATCAAATCGCGATTCCTCAAATCAGTATGATTTGAATTCAAATCAAATGCAATCGGGATCCCGGAAGACGCGGAAGCCATACCAGCTGAGGCTGACGGAGAAACGCCGGAGTCCGGCGACGACGAGACCTGCGAAGCCTCCAAAGCCGGACCTGGTGCAACCTCAACCGAGCTCCCTTTCCCAACCTCGACGTCCTGAATTTCGGACCATGCCTTGGACGATGTAAGTCTTGGAGGAGCTGTCACCGATGAACCGTCAGAACCTGCTCCAACAGCCATTCCTTCGTCCACCTGACGCTTCAGAGAGCGCTTCTTCTCTTCAATGCTCTATTCCAGATTATTCGCCGCCAGCGAGACCCTTCGGCGTCGAGCAATAGCTACGAAAAGAGTAAAACCATTGAACCTGAAACCATTTAAGCTGCCGACAGCTTTGTTTGCTTCAGCCTAAGAATTAAACCGAACAAAACTAAAGAGGTCCCCCTTACGATTCTTCCGGATCACAACAAAGGGCGTCAGAATCCTGCGAAATTGGCCCGAAACATTCCGAACCCACTCAGGCTTAGTTGCGGAAGGGAGGTTGCGAATAAAGACCTCGTTTGTTTGCAGGTGTGGCTTTCGAGTGCTCGTGGGATCAGTCCTCCAAACCTGCAGCTGATCCTCCCCACCACCGAGTGTAGAAGACGATAGATCGTTCTTCTTCCGATGACGTTTGTTCCGTTCACCGTCACGATCGTCAGACGTCTTAGCCTTGGGGTTAGAATTCCCTCGAACTTTAACCTTTCTCTTTTTTGATGATGTCTCCGTGCTAGAGACTACCTTGCAGTAATCGCCATACAAAACCACTAGTGTAGAGAAGAAAACAGAGAAGGAGAGAACCTAACCAAACATTGATCGTGCCATACGCATACCAAAAAGTTAATTATGGTGTTTTTTTTATAAGCGATGATTTTATTAAGAATGGGTTTCGGGATGAAACCCAAAAAGAGAGGTGATGCAACCCATGAAATGGGGATCGACCTAACACCTTCAACAAAACACAGCTCGAAGCCAACAACCAAGAAAACGCTCAAAAAGAGCTAAAAACACCGAACAACCTAAAGAAACAAGAGAAACAAAAAACGACAACCAAGCGAAAGTGATCCACCCACTACCTTGAGTTCAACCCACAAGACCCCGCCACTAAGAAGGACCCAAAGACAATGTCCGTGGGGATTCCTCCTCGCCGCTGGAGTCCTCAAAAACCAGCTCGCCATCACTCCCAAAGTCGAGCTTGCCACTCTTGCTATTGGACTGATCTGACACCTCTGCACCCGACAACACAGCCTTCGGACCCTTCTGTTTGATCAATTCCCAATCTCTTTGTCTAGCCTCCCTAGATTTGCTAGGGGGTCGAGATTTTGCACGGTAATGCCTGACAAACACAGGAGCCTTTTTTGGACTTCTCCCCCTCCGTCCCCTGAACAGACCTGTGGCTTTAGACGTTTTAGTTACCTTTGACCCACTAACCTCCAAAGAGCTTAGCGAGTCAGGCACAACCTCAGGTTCCTTGCTAAGTGCAGTGAAAGGAATAGGAGAAATTAAATTCTCCTCCGAACTCTCCATGACCGGCTTCTCCGGTATACACACCTGTGAGAGAACTTGGTGTCTGATCTCATCTCCACCAACTAACATATCTCATATCGGAATTGAAGATGAATTGAAGATGAATTGAAGCCGGTCATCTCCCACCTGTCCACACTTGAGGACACCTCCACAATATTGTTCTGAACATTCCTCTTTAGTGTGGCAGAACCACCAAATCTGTCAACGAGGTCTCTCTGATCGGGAACAAAAACCGGAGACCCATCAAGCTGAATAGATTTGAGGTTGCCCCGTTCTTCCCCCATTCGCGACGTCTCTGCCCTTGAGTCTTTACTGTGATTCAAGCCTCCATCTGTACCAAGTGGCTTCTGATTGTCCGAGACAAGTTTAGGAGACATGAATCTCAACTTCACCAGAAATTCACCGGTGATGATAACGAAGAAACGATTTCCAGAACAGGTCCGGGTATCGGCGTTGACGACCTGAAAATTCTCTGACCTTGATTCACCCCGACCTACTGAGAACGATCGAAGAAACCCAACCCCAGAAAGACGACAAAGGAGAAGCGATCGTAGGCGGCCAAAACCACAGGGCGAAGCTTCCAGCAAATCTGGTTAGCTCTTACCGACCCACCGAACTCCGACGCCAATCACTTGTGACCGCTCACTTACCGGCGAAGAAGGGAGCAGTGAGAACGGACGAAAAACACGGTGCGTGGGAGCGCGTTCAATTAGGGCCTGCGTTATTAATGGCTGAGTTAGGTAGTCAATTATTAATTATGGTGTTTGAAGTGTAGTTTCATTGAAATTCTTGCATTACGTGGTTAAAAAGGATAAAGGACTAAGCAAAGGTGACTAGTTTCATGATCCTAGTAAAATGTAGGGTGAGATAAACATTACATAGGTTATATGAACCAACCGAAACTCCCTTAAGAAATAGTCCATAGGATTGGGTACCAAATTTTGTTTAACCCCATGTTCCAAGCCGATACGTAGGATGGGGCCCGTATTGCAGTAGCTTAATTGTCAACGAGTGCACACATAGTATATTAAATCCTTAATGGTAAGAACCGCCCCCGGTCGATCCCGGTCGAACCGGTAAATTCTAAACAAGTTTGACTTTCGGCCGGAAAAGTCAACCGAAGACTCAAGAAGTCATTCGGGACCTTTCCGGGGCCCAAAAAGCTTATTCGTCATCACGGTTAGCTTAGTTGGGCCGTTTCCTTCAACTTGACTGTAATTTTGGGTAGGTGAACTTTCGGTCAAACTTGGACTTTTTATCGACTTTTCCGACTTAAAGTGTGGACAGCTGAAATTAATTTAATGGAAAGGAGCTCCTGCAATGACACATGGCATTAGAGCCTTGGATGAGAAGAAATAAAGTTAAAATGACTCTTACACCCTCCCAACTTACCTTTAAAGGGATATGACCTTAAGGGCCTTTTGGTAATTGGACAAAATAGGTCATTTAAAGCAACATGAGCACACAACTCAGCTCATTATTTGTTGTAGCAGCCAAAATTCACCAAGGGAGAGAGGAAGAGAGAGCTTCATTTCTTGAGGAAGAAGAAAGAGAGGAAAGCTAGCATTTTGGAGCTTGTTCTTGGTCATTTCTCCTCCATTTTCCTTCCATCATCTCATCTTCCTAGAGGTATGGATGCTCTTAACTTTCCATTTCATCCACTTTCAAGTTTTGGGTTTTTTGGGTTTTGGCTTGAAGTTGAAGAACTAGCTATTTTGGTTGTTGCTTGGAGAAGAAGTAGTGAAGTTAGGTTGTTTTGATTGTGTTTTGGTTGAAGCTTTGATGAACCCATTGAGCGGGTTGTTGTTTGGAGACTTTTGTTGGTTATTTTGGAGTTGTTTGGAGTTGGAAATGGAGTTTTAGGTGTGATTTTCGTGGAATCCGAGTTGGGGAAGAAAGGGGAAGGCTCTGGTCAGGTTTGGCACGGAACGAGACCCGGACCGGGCCATGTGCCGGCACGGCAGGCCACACGGAACGGGTCTGGTACCGGCACGGTACGCGACACGGAACGAGTGAGAGTCCGGCACGGTACCTCACACGGTCTGTGTCAGACTCCGGGCCGGTCTGTGACGCGGTTCGTGCTGGTTGTCGGGCCGGTCTGTGATACGGTCCGTGCCAGGTTCCGGCACGGCCAATCACACGGTCCGGATGGCATTCCGGGTCAGACCTCCAGAACCAAAACCCTTCCTTTTGAGGCCTTTTCGATTCCTAAATCATTCCTTTGACTTTGTTTCTATTATTTGGGGGCTTTTATGTGTCTTTGGTTGAGGAACGCCCCGTTGGATTACTAATTTTGGTATTGTTGTAGTCCAAGATCGTGGGCCTGAGCTCAAAAGGAGGAAAGGCCTTGGACCCGAACTAGAGAGACGAAGATCACTCCGGAACCCGTGTGAAGAACGGGGGGGAGACTAACCGGCTTTACAGTAGAGTTTTAGAGGAAGACCACAAGGTAGGGAAAGTCCTAACTACTCGAGTATTTCAATACTAGTACGCCTACTAGGTTAATAAAATCGGAAAGGTCCTAGAATTGCATATAGCATGCGAATAACTAGAATAATCGTCTTTAAATTACTAATAACCGGACGCGTCTAGTATGCATGCTTAGGATGTGAACAACTAGTGTAATTCGCTTTCAATACTTGGGAATTGCTTTACTGGTAGAGAGGCCGTGACGAGCCCTTAGATTAGTTGATTGAGCTTGCTTCACATGCTCGTTTTCTTAGTTCAAGTTAGGTTAAGAGTCTAATGAAACTAGTTAAATTGTATGCTTGAATGATTGATTGAATGCTTACATGATTGGTTGATTGATTGAATGTTGAGTAATTGATTGGTTGAACGGATGATCGAGTATGACTAATTCTGCCAAACGGTAAGTGTAGAGGACTAAATGGATGTCTTTGATGTGTTGTGGTGAAAGTGTGATTCGATAAGTGTTGGTTGGTTGATATGTTATATTGTGATTCTCTTATTCATGTTCTTGAGATGTTCGTTTGTTCGGTATGGTACTTACACCGGGGGTGGGGGGGGGGGGGGGGGGGGGGTAATCCGGTGGTGTTGTAGTCGTTGGTGTTTGGCAGATCCTGCGGGATAATGATTGATTGTTGGAGCCTACGACCATTGGTTATTGGACCCTGCGGGGCATTGATATTCGGACCCTGCGGGCATTGGTTATTGGACCCTGCGGGGCATTGATATTCGGAGCCTGCGGGCATTGGTTATTGGACCCTACGGGGCATTCATTATCGGAGCCTGAGGGCATTGGAGGTGGACCCTACAGGGCAGTTGGATGGTTTACCCTGCGGGGAATGGTTACTGTGGTTTCACCCAAGTGTATGCGTCCTGCGGGAGCACTACCTTGGTTCCCTATGACATATGGTCCTTTGGAGGCATTTCCGAGAATTCCGATGATAACCGTCCCTTTGGGATTGTTTCCGGTGCCCTGACGCATGTGCCTCCTCTGGACCGAGGGAAAATTTGATATGACATGAATACTCTGGTGGATCGCAGTATGGGAACCGATGTGACACCAGAATCTATTCATGGATCGGAGGCTTGAGAAAGCAAGTGGATGGTCTGATATTACTTGCTCCCATTTTTCGTAGTTATGAAATACTTATAGTACCTTTTACGTAATCTTTAAAGTTACAGTTATCTTTGAGAATGCGACACTGTTCTTATTTATACTGATTCCTAATATTTCATTGTTTGATAGAGTGTTAATTGTAATTTGCGTTGCCCTGCTAAGGCAGTCTTATTAGTTACTTGGAGGTTAATTTATTTACGATTTTCCCTACTGAGCGCAAGCTCACCCCTACGGTTTTTCTTACTGTTTTTACAGGCGTACCTGATGTTTAGGGAGTTCGAGGCTCGGGAGCTTCTGGACGTTCTGAGGGTTGTTCTAGAGATGTGTTGGTCTTTTGTATTAAACGCTATTTATCTCACACTTTATATTGAGCTTTGACTCATATTTGAGGTTTTTGGATTATTTTATTATGAGGATTTGATGGAGTTTATTTGCACTTTTAAAATATCTAGCGATTTTTTATTATTTTCTATCATTAACTCAGGTCACGTCTCGAGTCCGGTCAAAACTGGAATTAAGGCGTGACATTAAGTCTTCAGTGTGGTATTTGTATGTGTGCAGTCATAATAAGGAATGTATGGTGAGTAATAGGACCTGGAAAAGCCCTCCTACGAACCTCGGCGGTAATTTTTTAGTCTATCTTGGGTTGGAATACCATGATTGGTAACAAGAGGGGATTTTCTTAGTCTCTGTTTTTATGTGCCTTGATTGGGAATTTGTGACAAAAATATCATAAGAATCGCTCGGATTGAAATTTTTTAACAGTAAGGATCATTTTTGAGGAAAGAAAAGGCCAAAATGCATTATTGTGTGAGTTAATAAATCATGTGCATTGCGAAAGATTAGTGGTTAAACAGGTCGTGATTAATTGAGTGTCTTGTTTATCAACTAAAAATCTCTTTTACAAAAATGCAGTCGGATATGGTCTTAAAATTATGTTTTGGCTAGGTTTCAAACCTTCTTGGCATCCTAATGCCCTATAAAACTACTCTTTATGAATAGGGAGTGCAATTTGGAGATTAGGTGGTCCCATAATTTCTGAGCAATGAGTGGAAAATTAATTGGTCTTATTTTATTAAAAATCATAAAGGGTGTGTTTTTATCCAATGAAAACTGTAGTGAATTTGGTAAGGAACTACCAGTCACGTTTATGTGGCTCGTTCCATTGGGAGTTTGTGGTACCAACTTTCAAACCTTAGAAAAGTTTGTGAAACGATGATCGTAAATACTAGATACCAGGAGGGAATTTAATAAAGACAATGTGTTGGAAAATCGGATGTGAGGTTGCGACGATTCGTATGCAAATGAAAACCTCACACTCATGAACATATAATTAAGTAATAAAAAGTAAACCTCCCTTTAAGCATTACTCACTGTGAGACCTTTAGGAGGAAAAACCAAATTAACTTTGGGCGGCCACATAACTCGTAAAGGAACTAGTTATTTTCATCTTTCGAATAGCCTAAGGACCACAACATGCATAACCAACACCATGGCTTTTATGAAAGACAAATGTGAAGGCTCACACTTTATATGCTTCTGATCACATTTGTTAGGTGCGCCTTCGAGATAGTATGTATAGATATATAGCTTAGTTTTTTTACATTTACCTAATTTAGCCATATGTATCTACTGTACTCAATCATCAAGCTTTAGTAATACGAATATCGGTACATACCTATTCACTAACATGCATTGAGGGTTGAGGAAATCCTTGATTAGCCCTAAGAGCACCCACAGTGGTGGGCGAGGAGCAGCTGGCGAGATGATCTCGCCGGCGAGGAGGAGGCGGGGAGCAGGCGAGGTGGAGGCGAGGAGCGCGCTAGCGACTTGGATAGCCGTTAACGAACTCGCCAGCAGATCTCGCTGGCGAGGAGAACTTGTGGGTTTGTGTTGCAATTTTTTTTTTATACTTGTTTTTTTCTCATCTCGCCGGCGCCTCCCCGCCAGCCCACTGCAGAACTTGCTGGCGGTGAGCCGGCGAGATGAATAAAAAACAATTCTTTAAATCATCTCGCCGGCGCCATCTCGCCGGCAGCCGGCGAGATGACTGTGGATGCTCTAAGCTATGTTGCAATATTCCAAATAAAAATGCACAGCTTTTTATAAGTCTTAGATTTTCGTTTTTTTATTTTCTTTTGCAGTTGCACAAAAACTTTTCGCTTTGAATGAATTAGCATTTGCATATTTACTGTTTTCCAATAATCTAGAGCCACAAAGATCCGTCCTGGAGAATTTTATATTGCGGAGTTTACCTTGTTACCTATCTTAGTTAATTAACTATTTTTATCAATATATGTGTGTGTGTGTTTTAAGTATTCCATTTTATTAATGTTTTCTTCGATTCGTTGGCTCACGTGTATCTAGTTTTCTCGTGACGAGAAATGTTTAAGTATGGGAGCTTGATGAGTACTCATGTGTATGAATTATTTGATAGCATTTCCCCACATTCTTATCTCTTTTCGTTTCTAATTTAACATAGATTACACCATTTTGTTTCCTTTTTGTTTCCATGTCCTCACTCCTTTTTTTCCTCCTTGGCAGGTAGCTCGAGGTATAAGCTCTAGAGCAGTAGCGAAAAGTCGAGCCAAGTCAAACGTCGAAGAAATCAGTTGATTTAGAGTAACCCTCACTACTGCATAAATTGACTTGAACAACGGATAAAATACATCTGGTGGTAAAGTTAGGACACTATGCCAACGGATGCAACATCCGGTGATAAAGTTATGACTTTCCTAACGGATAAAATAACCGAGTCCCAAGTAATTGTATCCGTTGGTAAAGTGAGGGTACTTTACCAACGGATGTTACATCCGTGGGTAACGTGATGACTTGCCCAACGGATAAAATAACCGAGTCCCAAGTATTTGTATATGTGGGTAGGGTTAGGATACTTTAACAACGGATGTTACTTCCATTGGTAAAGTGATAACTTGACCAACGAATATAATAACCGAGTCCCAAGTAATTGTATATTTTGGTGAAGTGAGGACATTTTACCCACGGATACACCATCTGTGGGTAAAGTGTGACATTATGAATTCTTAATCACATATCATTTTCTTAATTGCTTGTACATGTATGTAAAAATAACCTAGGTTTCCAACCAAAGGCAATAGCTCTGGTATGGTTGCAGGCACGAAGGTTGGAGGTGTGAAAGGAACCAAATGTCGAGAGCTCATCGACGAAGTCGTTAGACGGAAAAGGAACAGGAGCAGCTTCCTTTTCTTTCCTTCTGTACAGAGCTTCTCAATCTGTACAAAACATATGTCTCCACTATTTCAGATGGGCGTTCGTCTGAGCAAAAGGAGAGGAGGAGGGACAAGTCAGGGACCAACAGAGGGTCGGGTTCGGCTTGGTCTGCTCCTGTCACGAATAAGGACAGGTCTGCTTCTGTCTCGTCTGAGGACAGGTCAAGTCCAATGGCACGACCGTCGACTTCGTCCTATTCTTCAGACCATGGTGAAGCGGAGATTTTTTTTTCTTGCCATCAAAGAAGCATCTAGGCCATTGAAACAAGGGCGTAAGATCTTCTTGTTTAATCTTCCTTCTGATGCTTATGCAGATTGGGTCCGGAGCTCTCTGGGAAGTTTGGCGAGGTGCTATCTGCAAAAGTCCTTAAGAGACCGAACCGGAAGGGAAAGTTCTTCGGCTTCGCGGAATTTAAGTTGCAGGCTTCGGCTTTGAAAGCAGTCGAGGTCCTCAATGGTTTCAGATTCGAAGGACACATTCTCTTTGTAGCTATTGCTCGTCATGGTTCAGTAATTCGATCCAGAGGAGATGGATGTCAAGCTCCGTTGGGTGACCCTGATCCGCTCGAAAAACAGAGCATCGGGCTTTCTTGTGTAGGGGAGAAGGGATTTACTACCAATGTTGAGGATCGCTTTGAGAAGACTGAAGGTGGGTCTCCGGCGGTCTCGTCGCCGGAACAGAGCTCGAACGCGTCTTACGAGCTTCAGGATTCTTGGCCCCTCAGAGGAGCGTGTCCGAATTCTTCGCGCACAGCTGTAACTCCTGATTTCACGGAGGTGCCTGTTCAACCCGATCTTTCGGTTCCATTTTCGGAAAGAGATCGCAGTATCGTGGTGGATGGGATCTCGGTTCCGGATGTGACGCAGAACCGACTACGTGGGGAAGAAGACGTGCGTGTTAGGGATGAGGTTCAGTTTGGTCTTGGGCCGTGTGGGCCTTCTTCAGAGCCGGTTTCGCAGTCTGGGCCGGTTGGGCCTCATTCTCCAGGTCCAGTTTCATGCAATGGGACGCCTCCAGGTCTGGTTTCATCATCAAGTCCAATTATTTTATCCCATTCGCATGGGGTTGAGCAGTTGGGCTCGGGTATAGAAACGCAGAATGAACCCGACGTCGTTTCCAGTAACGCTATGTCCATTATTACTTGTCCTTCTCTTCAAAGTTCTGTATCACCTCAACCTAAAAAACATGGACGCCCAAAAAAGGGACAGACAAAGGTGAGTGTCCCTCCAACTGTTATTTATCGGACAAGAGCTCAGACATCTACTGATAAAGGAGGTATCCCGGGGAGTTTCTTTGTTGACATCGCTAAGAAGAATATATCGGGCGAGTGGAGTTATCACCAGAACGTTGGGAAAAATCTTGTTGACCTTTGCTCCTTGGCTCTCACTAAAACTAACTCTCTAGAGGTAGAGGAGGTTGTCGGGGTTAGTCAAGAAAAAGAGGGTCCAGGAAAAGCTTTATCCCCTGTTGTGGTTTCCAATCGGTTTTTATGTTTAAACCTAGATAGGCTACAGGGAAGGAATATGTGACCTTTGTCTCTATTCCTGGGTTAGGTTCTCTTGTTTTGTTTTGCTCTTTGTAGCTGTTATGGTCTGAAAATGATCCTTTTTTAGGATCGTTTTTTGCAACATTTTACTGTCTTGTAAAACGTTTGCTTTAATAAAAAAAATTTGCTTATAAAAAAAATGTAAAAATAACCTAAACATATATGCAACAATACATATATAGACATAAAAATAGTACATATATCTTCATCATATTTAAGTTTTTGAAAAATTAAAGTATTAGTACACATCATTAATGATGTCCTAGTTTAAACATAACATACATGCATATAGCATAATAGTAAGGAGCACGCATGCTTGCAGTAATACAATCGTGCATTGCTTTGTCTTCATCTACCATTTCGACAAAGTTCTTAAACCACACGGGTTTCTATGCAGGTTGACGATCATCCTGAAAACGGTTTAACCATGCATGTCTCTCCCTAAACATGGATATTCTACTATCTGGGGGTTTAGGAATCTCAGCAGGTTTTTTGCATACCAAGCTCATAATATACTCGCATCGTGTTTTGTCTTCCTCAAGCAGTTTATGGAACAGAGTCATGAAAAATAAAATACAGATTAAAACTTTTTCATCATTCAAAGCATCCGTTAAATACTGATTAATAAATAAGTCTTGATCATCTAGAACTAGAACAAATTAAAATTTAGTCTTCAAACTCACGTTCGGAGTTATTCTTTAGCCACTGGACATAAACTTTATCGTGATGCTTAATATTGCGCATTTAAGTGACTCCATCATACAGTCTACGTCTAGCTCTTTCGACGGCAAGTCTACTACCCTCTATGGATATCAGGCCAAGATCATCCTGAGAGCACATGCTTCCTTTCTCGTACGGGCATCAAGGGGAAAATGTTGCATCACAGCGAACATCTCTCGTTCCTAATCAACTTTCCTCTTTGGTTGTTCATATTCATCCGATAAATTGATGTTATTCTCCCCGACATTATTGTTCGTGTCCTCCATTGATTATATATATATATATATATATATATATGATAGCTATCAGGTACAAACTTTATAATTTCGTCAGAACGTAGAACTTTCTATCTGGGCCCTTGGATCATAGAATTAAAGGCCCAGATTTAATGCATATCTTTTTAATTAATGCATATCTTGTAATTGATTTCGTAATCAATCACCCCCCACCCCCCTGAATTTCGGTGGCCATCCGATTTGGATAATCAATGGCCCAGATTGGTTCTACGTTCTGACCCGAAACAAGGTTTGTACTTGATATTCCCCTATATATATAATCTGCACAAATAAAATTAGTATAACTCAATGTTACAGCTCCATATAGACATATGGTAAAAGAATTACAACATACTGATAACCTTGTTACAGTATGTTGGATACTGTTACACTCATAATAACAAAATATTATAGTATGACATTACGACTTACTACTACATAAAGACATACAACAATACGATTACAAGATCATTTTAATCTTACTACAGTATATCAAGGTGAATATTACAGTCATACGAGTTAGTATAACTCAACATTACAGCCTCATATAGTCATGTGGTAAAAGGATTAAAGTATAGTTATAACCTTGTTACAATAAATACTAGATACTGTTACAGTTATAATCACATAATGTTACAATATGACATGATACGAAACTGTTATATAGTCATACAATAAAACAACGTTGGGCATTAGAATAAGGAAAAAGAAGAATCCAAAACGAGGAACACGATGTTGGACATCACAGCCATGACGACCTTTGACGAATAGCACTTTCTACCTTTCTTTGTTTTATTCCTCCTCTTCTTCAATTTATTCAAATCTCGATTATACTGAACCAAATCCAAGGGAATATCTGTCTGGTACTGATATTGCTAAAAAGGTACAATGCCACTTGTCTTTTTAAATGGGAAGAGAAAAAGAAAATTAATGATCATTTTCCACCAGATTTGCCTAATGTAAATATCATTGATCATTTTCAGCTTTAACAGAATACTATTCCTTAAAATTGTCATTTAATTGTAACTGGAGTTCAAAATGAAAACAGAAAAAGCATGGAAACCATATACCAATTACTCTTCTCCGTTGTAATTTTTTGACCTGGAAGAGGAGGAGCGATGGCGGGCTTCACGGGAACAGAGGAGCTGTTGGAACAGTGACGAGGACTGGAGCAGAGATTCCGGCGAGGGCGTGTGCTGTTCGTGGCTCTGGCTTTCTGGTGTGGCTGCAAATCATGACGTGTTTGTAACCGCAGGCTTTCTCCGATCTGTAACCAAGCAACTGTGAGGGGACTGAGAGGACAAGGTCAGGGTGGCAGCGCTAGTTCGTGGCTGCTCCGGTAGGTGGGCGGCTATTCTTAATGGAAGCATGAGAGGCGGACGACGGCAACGAATAGGACACGAGAGATAGGAAAAAAAAAAAAAATCGGAATTAGGTTTGATGGGTATAATAGTTGGGCTAATTAGGAGTTTAAAATACGAAAACACCCTTAGACACATGTAAAATCCCAAAAATAAAATCAGATCATTGTATATAACAATATTGCCATTAATAATGATGGAATAATCTAGGGCTTTTATATTTTGAATCTGATGAATGAGATTTATTTATATTTTATAAGTTAAGAAATTATTTAAAACGGATTGTGTACCCTGAGGAGAAATCTGATGAGAACCATGTTTTAACGTAGGAACCGCGAGAACCAATCTAAGTCATCCATTTTAGGAATGGATGGATGAGATGAAATTGAGTAGTTTACTTGTAGACCGCAAAAAAAACAGCACTTTTTAGTAAGTAGTAAGGGCTTTTTAGTAAAACTATCATATTATTTTTTTAACCAATTCACTAATTTAATTTTCCCGCTTCTTTTGAACTCCGATTGGCTTCAAACTTGAGCCATTAGTTTTTTTTTTGTAAGGGCTCTCAACCAAGATCAGTCATAAATATATTTTGAAGCACGAAAAAAAAATTATTTCGGGGTAGATTTTTTTTTTAAAAAAAATCTGGGTAATTTTTATCAACACTATGCTCTGGATTTATCAACACTTTTACACTGGTTTTATCAACACTTTACACTGGTTTTATCACCTCATTTTCCAAAACTGATCATGATTTTATCACCTCATCGCGTGCTTTTTATGAACACTAGTTTTATCAACACTAAATACTAGGTTTATCATTCAAATTACGTGTGTTTTATCACCCCCATCACATGTTTTTTTGAAGCACGAAAAAAATAATATTTCGGGGCTAGTTTTTAAAGGAATTATATATGGGTAATTTTTATCAACACTTTGCTCTGGGTTTATCAACACTTTACCCTGGTTTTATCAACACTTTACACTGGTTTTATCACCCCATTCTCCAAAACTGATCATGATTTTTATCATCTCATCACGTGCTTTTTATGAACACCAGTTTTATCAACACTAAACACTAGATTTATCATTGAATTACGTGTTTTTTATCAACGTTAAACTCTAGTGTATCACACTTATTATCAAAATTGAAAATGGTTTTTATCACCTCATTATTTTTTTCTTATCACCTCATTACATGTTTTTTTATCAACATTTAGCACTAGTTTGGTACTCCGATATAAAACATTTATTAGTGAAGATTTATCAACGCTCAACATTGTTTTTATCACCTTGATATAAATTTTTATTTTCGTGCTTCAAAATATATTCATGACTGATCTTGATTTAAAGCCCTTGAAAAAAGAAAAATATTGGCGCAAGTTTGAAGTTAATCGGAGTTCAAACGAATCGGGAAATACTAAATTAGTGAATTGGTGAAGAAAAAAAAAGGACAATTGTCCACATGGCACCATGCTATTACAATTATGCCCTTGCTTGTGTGAGAATAGATGAAAGTGGCGTGAACTATGATAGAATTGAGATGATGATGTGGCATCATGGTGAATGTTGGATCTTAAATGTGTGTGGCTAGAATTGGTTCTCACAGTTCCTATGTTAAGAGTGGTTCTCTATAGATTTCTCCTCTTAGTACCCTATATATATATATATATATATATATATATATATATATATATGGAAGCAATCACGTGCGAACCGCTCTTAAAATGCGAACCTGCGAACTCAAGAACAACATGACACGTGTCGCGGTTAGAAATGCTCATCTTTTTTTCCCCCACCAAGTTTATTAATTTAATTTTTCCCGCTTCGTTTCAACTCTGATTTAATTTTTTTTGCGCCAATATTCTTATTTTTTCAAGAGCTTTCTAACAAGTAGTGGATTGCATATATTTTGATGTGTTTTTGAATACGTGTGTGGATGTGTGAATATGAGTGCGAAAAAGTGTGATGTGTTTTGCAAATTTAGTGTATATGGTTTGCGGATTTAGTGTATATGGTTTGCAAATCTAGTGTATATGGTTTGCGGATTTAGTGTATATGGTTTGCGAATTTAGTGTGTTTTGCAAATTTAGTGTATATGGTTTGCGGATTTAGTGTATATGGTTTGCGGATTTAGTGTATATGGTTTGCGAATTTAGTGTAATTTTCACACTTTACTAAAACTAAATCTTTGTCAAATAAATGAGACACTAATTGTAGAATATTGTAGGATGGAGGAAGTATATGTATACTATTAAGACTTTAAATAACGTTATGATAAATGTTGGAGTCATAACTTGCATATAATTTTAAAACCTGGAATTGGAATTAATCTTATTGGTTTTTTAGAAGATTATCTAATTTTAGGATGATAAATCTTGAATAAACAACTTACTGTATATGGTAGGAAAGTATTAGCAGTTATATTTATCAGTTATTATTGTAGTTATGTAACTATCTATAATAACTGATAAATATAACTGCTAATAACTACTTATGTATCATGTATATAGGTGATATTGTCACCTATTCATGCAAGGAATCATATTATTTGACAGAAAGTTTAAATGACATTAATATTTGTAAGCTTATATTCAAACATGGAGTTGAACCATATATATTATTTAGTGTATTGTGCATCTTGATGTTTTACTAACTCCACTGTGGAACAGCTTAACAGAGGCTACTAGCTGTTGCTTGATACCAACATTTTAAACTAAATTCGCAAACCATATACACTAAATTCGCAAACCATATACACTAAATCCGCAAACCATATACACTAAATCCGCAAACCATATACACTAAATTTGCAAAACACACTAAATTCGCAAACCATATACACTAAATCCGCAAACCATATACTAAATCCGCAAACCATATACACTAAATTTGCAAAACACATCACACTTTTTGCACTCATATTCACACATCCACACACTTATTCAAAAAAAACATCAAAATATATGCAATCCACTACTTGTTAAAAAGCTATTGAAAAAATAAGAATATTGGCGCAAGAAAAAATGAAATCGGAGTTGAAACGAAACGGGAAAAATCGAATTAATAAACTTGATTATAAAAAAAAGGGGGGCATTTTCTGAGCGCGACACATGGCGCAATCTGGTTGAGTTCACATGTTCACACCATAACTCATGGTTCGCACCTGATTGCTCTCCTATATATATATATAGGGGAATTTCGGGTTAGAACGTAGAACTAATCTGGGCCATTGATTATTCAGATCGGATGACCATCGAAATTCAGGGGGGGGGGGGTGGTGATTGATTACGAAATCAATTACAAGATATGCATTAATTAAAAAGATATTAAAAGATATGCATTAAATCTGGGCCTTTAATTCTATGATCCAAGGGCCCAGATTGAAAGTTCTGCGTTCTAACGAAAGATAGAAGTTTGTACCTGATTGTTATCCTATATATATATATATTCAGGGGGTGGTGATTGATTACGAAATCAATTACAAGATATGCATTAATTAAAAAGATATTAAAAGATATGCATTAAATCTGGGCCATTAATTCTACTATCCAAGGGCCCATATTGATAGTTCTACGTTCTGACGGAAGATACAAGTTTGTAACTGATTGTTATCCTATAATATATATATATATATATATATATATATATATATATATATATATATATATATATAGGGTAGCTATCCAGTAAAAACCATCCTTATTGTGCAAACTACGAACCAATCTAAGCCACAGGATCCGGTCAAAGTGACGTCAGCAGAGCGCGCGCGATGCTGACACGTGGCAGATTCGCGTGCGCCTCCGCCGCGCGCGTGAGCGTGTTGACCACGCGCTCGCACGGTGCTAATAGTTTGGCGCGCACAGTGCTAATAGTTTAGCACAGTGCCAAACTATTAGCACTGTGCGCCCAAACTATTAGCATTATGCGCGCAACGTGTCAGCACTGTGCGCGCGCACCAGCAGCACGCGCGCCCACGTGTCAGCATCTGGTGAGTTCGTACTTTGCACAATAAGAAGTGGTTTGTATTTGATATCAACCCTATATATATATATATATATATATATATATATATATATATATATATATATATCAAGTATTTCATTTTATTGATGTTTTCTTGGAGTTGTTGGCTCACGTGTTTCACTTTGTTAATCAGAGAAGGGAGCATAATTTGATAATATATTCATTTTTGATCCAAAAATAATCATAAACATGAAAAGACTTTCCTACTCGATGAGAAGATGACAAATTTACCGAGAGAAGCTTCGAAACACAAATCATGCCACTATTCCAATTCTAGTAAAAATCAAATCATGAATGATGATTATAACCAATGAATTTAACACATCTTAAAGCCTCGGCCCCTTCCTCCCGAAAGCCTCGGCCCCTTTCTCCCGGCTCTTTGTCTGTAACCTTCCTCCTGATTTCACCCCTGAAGCCCATGCTTCCCTTTTCAAGGACTATGGTCATGTCAGCCGAGCCTATCTCCCGACCTCTCTCACCAGCGTTGGCAAGAAGTTTGGCTTCGTCTTCCTCCTCAAAATCGACTCTGCATTTGCGGCTGTCTCTGCCCTCCATCGCTCCGAGCTCGGCTCTGATCGACTCATTGTCGTTACTGTAGAGGCCATGCTCGTGGTGCGTCTCAAACTCAGGCCCCTGTTCAGGTTGGTTCATCGACTCAGGCCCCTGCTCAGGTTGGTCCATCGGCAGCCCTTCCTGCGCTTCGTTCCTTCAAAGACGTGGTTGCCGGCTCAGTCACTCCGCCCTCCCCCCCCCCCCTTCCCTCTCCAGCTCTAAAGCTTCTCTCAGTTGCACGGGTTCCCCAAGCTAATTATGCGCCTCCGTGCTCGGTTCTTCCATCATTGGGGTGTCCCGTGATTGTCGTCCGGTTTCATCGCTCCAAAACGACCTCCCTCTCTCGCTGCTCGGACAAGTACGCATTGCTGAACTAGGTGCCAGGGCCTTCTTGTTATATTTTCGTCAGTTAAGACCTTCAAGTCAATAAAAGCTAATAATTGGGCTGAGCTGCGATACATGTTCTTCGACTTCTACTCGGACTTATGCTCTGTGTTGGATGGTGGGAGCTTCAGATGGATCTCCTTGGCCGGAATTCCTCTCAAGGGCTGGTCATTGGAGACGATTCGCAGCGTTGCTTCGTCGGTGGGGACCCTTATCGCCATCCATCCTTGCTCCTCCTCTATCCTGCGTCTTGACCTGGCCTTTGCCTTAATTTTCTCAGGCAACTAGTGCCCCGAAGCTCTCTTGGTCGATCTCGAAATTAATGGCTCCAAGTCTCCAATTCGAGTTGTTGGTTGTGAATCCCATTTGGTTCCAGTCTTCGAGCCTGATCCTGTTGATTTGGAAGAAGGGGAAGTCAGGTTAGATGGTTGGTCGCCGACCAGGAAAGCTCCGGTTCCGGATTGGCCGCTGCCCCGTCCGTCGAGCTTGGTGTCCCCTCTTCCCAGCGACCAGGTCCCGACGTCAGATCTCCCCTTGCATCTCGCCGCTTCGCTTCCCGAGATCGCCGATTCACTTCCCAATCTGGACTCTTCGCTTCCCAAGCATCCGAGTCCCGAGATTGCTCGTGACGATTGCTCTTCTTCTTCTCGAGACTCTGTGAGGCCCCCTAAGGCTTTGGGCCTTACCTCACCGGGCCTGGCTGGTGATCAAGCCCAATTCAGGCATTCGTTAGGTCAGGCTTTGGGCCCTGTGGTCGGTGTTGTGCCCAGGCCCCTCATTGGCCCTGTTCCAAAGCCCAAGCCCCCCTCTGCTCCTCCCGAGCCTCCGGACTCCGCCTCAGAGCCCTCAGATTTCTCGTCTTTTATCGCCGACATCCGCTCTCCAACCGCCGACCCTGTTTCAATCCCTTGCCCCAAACGGAAAAATAAAAGGATTCGGAACAGACGTTAGAAACCCCGCGGGACCTCAAGCATGTCAGTCCCTCCAGAACCCTTCGAAAGAAGTCTGAGGCCAAACGCGCCTGGGCTTTTTCTAAGTCGATGGATTTCACCTCCTCGTATTCCAATAAAGAAACGATCAAAATGTTTCAAGTCATCGGCTAATTTTGTAGCTCTCTTCTTAGTTTCTCCTCTTATGTCTCTTTGCTATTCTTCCCTTCGATTGTAATTCTCCCTCGGAGTGTATTGTTTGGTCGAATAAAATGTTTTTTTCGTGGATCAAAAAAAAACTTTTCGTTAATTTGTTTGCCAAAGGTCCGTACTTTTCAGTCTCAAAAGTAAAGATTCCACCAATTTCGTGTAGAGTAAGGTACCGACGTCCGTCCGGTGTTCGTGGGAATCTGAAGGCTTGCGTGTAGTGAGGACGTTTTGATCTGTTATGAAGAACGCTTGGGATGCAGAGGGTTTGGAATTTCAAACCCTAACCCCTAAGGTAACTGGTTTTTTCTTTAAATCGGAGAGAGTCGGGAACAAAGTCCTAGAGATGGAGCCATGGAGTTTTAACAATGCTCTGGTTGCACTGACAAAATTCACACTAGAGGATAGATGTTCTGAGATTCGTTTTGATTATACAACATTGTGGCTACATGCTTCTAACTTACCTTTTAAAGCCCCGACAGAATTGGTGGGTGAGGTCAATTTGTCGAAGTAGACTGCAATGAGGACGGAAGGGCATGTGAGGATTATATCCGGGTTTGGGTCCGTTGGGTGATAGATAAGCCACTGAAAAATACCACCAACATAATGTTGGAGACGGATTTGAAACCAACAATTGTTAGGTTGCAGTAGGAGAGGTTGCCTGACTTCTGTTTCCGTTGTGGGAGACTGACCAACAGGGAATAGGAGTATTAGGAGGAACCGGAGAGAATAAAGGTGCCGGGTAGGTTTGGGAGTCATATGAAAGCAGATCCCCATAAATCTAACCTGGGCATTAGGAATGGTGGCCAAGAGAGAGGTAAGGAGAGGAGTTTCGGGTAGAGGAGTAATGAGGAAAGGTCGGAAATTGGTAAAAGTGTGGGTCGGGAAAGATCGGGTTTGCCAATTGGTAATTGGGTGTGTCAAAGAGATGCGATCACTTCAAAAGATTTGGAGTTGTTTTAGACGCCCCAACAATTAGCATCGAGGAAGAAAAATCATGATAAAGAACCAAGGGGACAAATATAGAAGGTTAAGAGGATGGGGACTGGTATTGCTACGGACATGAGAGGAGCTGAGTTACAACCTTATGAAACGGAAAGAGCTGTGGAGAAAGTAACTGTGCAACGGGACCAAGTAGAAAAAGAAGTGGGGGGAAAGGTATAGAAGGGTGAACCTATAGCAAATTGTACGAAAGAGGTAACTTGTAAGGATTGGGAGGAGAATTTAATTACAGAGCAAAACATGACGGCGGTTAAGGGGGTAAAGAAATGGAGGTTGAGACAGAAAGGAAAAGAAATTGGAGGAATGGTGGAGGACAGTGTCAAGAGAAAAAGGAAATTTGATGAAGATACTGTGGATCTGACTCTGGAACCTGGTCTACTTATGCCTGCTCCTGAGGAGGGTTTTTTTTAGATAAGCTCAAAAATTTTATTAGAAAAAAATTAGATCCAAACAGGATCTAACCAAAGGCAACCACTACAAGGGAGCTCTCAGAAGGAGCTGCGGGAACAAAACCCTAAACAAAAACAAAAGGTAACACAATATCACCCATTAGTGACCCTCTCTTCATCTTCCGAAGTCAATGTTGGATCATCAAAAGCTTTAGCTGCGTGAGCTAGCTGAGCTGATTGAGTTTGTTGTAAAATCTTCTTCCCAATGTCCACATGATTTACAACTCTCTCTCGAATCCTAGAATGGGCTGGTTTGACATGAACGGTATAGTAATCCCCTAAGACCTTGGGAGGCTGACTTTGACGGTTCGAAGTTCTAGAAGGCTGCTTCGAATATCGGCCCTTGTTCAAAGGTTTAGGATTCAGAGGTTTAAGGAGAACCTCCTTCCATGGACTACTTTGATTAACCCCGATCAGATCTCCATTCTCCACCCGATGAGACACGGTAGCTCCCGTAGAAACCTCTTTCCACGGACTACTCTGCTGACCCCCGATACAATCGAAAGCCTGATACGATGACTGACCCGCTGAATCAGCCACCACCGATCCCGATCCAGGACCAAGGGAGTTAACTAGTGCAGCTCTAGTTGGACCCGAGGGCATCGACCCTACCAAAAGAGAGGTTGGATCTGCTGAAGAGATGGAGCTTGGGCTCAAAGTAGACCCAATCTCAGGCCCAACAGCCACAAGACTAGGCCCATTTGCAAAACAATTCAAAGCCCGCGCCGACTCTGTATCATCTTCCCCGCGCGTATCGCGATTGTTATAGGCGCAAGGACCAGAATCTGAAGCGATCTTCTCAGGATCATGAATCACATATGTCATAATCGTAACAAAAGGATCTTCATAATTTGAAATTCATTGGAAAACGGGATCACGATCACCCGATATCAGAAGATTGGAATCGCTTTGATTATCCATCTCCAGCGAAGCTCCGATCAAGGATTTACCTTGGTTTGACGTTCCTGCACTCCTAGACCCACTTGAGGTACCCACAACGAGGACCCTATCCATGACAGTGCTCTGTTTCACGGTCTCTAAGGGAGATGCTGATTTCGGCAAGTTAATAGTGGGAATGGCACCCACAGTTACCGATTTGTCACCAGAGGACGGATCAGTCGCAGAAACACGGCCCGTAAACAACCCAGAAGTAACACCCGTCATGCTCTGTTTTAAGCTTCCAAAGCCTGGGGTAAGTTTCTGACGCCTTGCAAGGGCTACAAATAGATGATGGCCGTTCACCTTTAGCCCATTCAAACTATCGATAGCCTGAGATGCCGCATCCTTGGAGAGAAAACGCACAAAACCGAACAACTGATATTTACGGTTTGGCCGGCTAACAGCAGACGCAGAAACACAAAACGTGTTTCGAAGCCACTCCTTCGTGGTTCCGTATGGAAGATTGCAAACGAACAGTTCATCCTCTATGATATCGAACTTCCATGCCCGTCTCCGTGGTCGGAGCAATGAAGGTTCGTCTGGGTTTGTCAATGGTGCAGAAGGCTCTGTTTCTGGAGTGGTTTCCTTCGCAGGGACCTTCAACAAAATGGAACTCTTCTATTGACTGGACCCACCAAACCTCTTAGCCATGGCCGTCTTATAGGCCGGAGAAGGTTTACGCCCACACGGAACGAAACCCTTTCTACCCTGCTTTCCAAACGAATTGCTCCTTGAACCTTTCGGGGCCTTCTCCTCAGACCTGTCAATCCCAACTATCTGGCAATAATCACCATATATTGTTACCAATATTGAACAGAATTTGGAGAAGGACAGCATAGAAGGAGACGCCATCCTTCCTGAGGAGGGTGTTACGGGTTCTTTGGCGAGGGTTGCTAAGCAACCCCGTCAGGCCAAATGAATACCATACCCTGGAACTACCGAAGACTTAGGAACCCTGGTGCGGAATAGATCCTTATTATGTATATTACTTAGAAAAAAATTCAAATAATTATAAGAGCTATACATTTTGATAGGGCTTTCTCGTTAAATGTAAGGGGTACTAGTGGCGGTATTGTACTTTTGTGGAGAAATAAGGAGGAGGACAACTTAAGAACGTACGATAAGAACCATATTGATATGCTATTTAGGTAAAAGACAGTATGGAGGCTTGAATAAATGGATTATACGATTAGCCAAGGAGAGACTTGAGACATAAGACTTGGGATCTTATGAGACGAATGGCAGCCAGAAATGGTGACTTACCATGGTTTGTAATTGGAGACCTGGATTCCAGCTTTCAAAGCTTCAATTTTTTTAGCTATGAGACCTACGCGCTAGTCATTTTTTTTCAAGGCTTGAGAAGAAGAGCCTTCCTCCTTGATCTTCTCCGGCGATCAGACTTCTTCATTGACGAGGTCCGAGCAGGAGATGGAGGTCCAACGTCAAAAAACCCCTGTTCCAACGTCACATTTGCTCGTAGTTGCTCTTTTGCCGGACTACGAACCAAAACCTGGGCGGGGTTGACATTGGTTCCTTTGGCTGATGAAGACACCCCATCAACACCAACGAGCCCTTCCTCTGGCTTCTTTGCTGTTCTGGTAGGAGAAGATCTGCTCTTACCTTTGCCCTTGACACGAGACGGAGTAACCTTGACGCCCGAATGAGCGAGGATGGCACAAAATTGATCGTAACTTCACATCAAGACCGCACAGAAAGAAGCAAAGGAAAGGGTCTGATTTGCGATGAAATCATGACCGGAAAAGGATCCCGCTGCCATGCAGGGCGTCACCTTCATCGCTGAGCCTATAACATTGTAAATGTTATCTTACTTTGCTTTCTATGCCTTAGCATTCTGAAGCTCTAAGAGAAGCTCATTGTAGAGACCTGAGAGCCTAGTGGCTCGGGTATTGAAAGCTAAGTACTATCCGAGATGTGACATTCTTGATGCTAAAGACCGACCCGTGGGGAGTTACATATGGTCTAGTATTACTCAGGGACTTCCGCTGGAAAAGGAAGGCGTTAGGAGGAAAATTAGCAATGGAGCTATTACGAGCATCATTGGTTGAATGAAGAGAAGGGATTGGTAGGCCCTATTACGGGCGTAGATATGTGTATGAGGGTGAATGAGCTTATGAGCCAGGGACAAAACCGGTGGGACGAGGGAATTGTTTGTACCTTGTTGGACCCGGATATGGCAGAGAAGGTTTTATCTATTCCCCTACTAGAAGCACTGCTTTGGCTAACGCAACAAGGATGGTTGGAAGGGACGATCGAGTCGGATTCAGGCTATTGGTGGTGATGTAGAGATGTTGTCACCGTTCGGAGCTATAGTTCCAGAGTGCAGAGATGTCCTTCAGACTCTTCGGAGGTTCTCGATTCGCTTTGTGCATCATGCTGCTAATAAGGCGGCTCATTTATTAAGCAGGAATGTTGTGTTATGGAATTATGTTGAGGAGACTGATTTAGTTGTTCCAAACATTTTGTTTCATATCCTCGTGGACGATTTGAATTAATATATTCCACATTTTCAAAAAAAAAAACTAGAATACAAATAAAAAACTCATTTAAACCTTATCATAAATAAGGTGGAAATCAAATACAGTAACAAAAGATTCGAGTGCATCTCTTGAGAATAATAAGGATGACGGCTCTATGCCTTATCTCAATCAGGATATCGGAGATAAAAGGATAATGACAGGGACGACGGAAAGGTTAGAATTGACAGGGTCGATTCGTTATGTAGTGTCAGGCAATACTAAAGTCTCGTTAGTTGCCACTTAAATAGGATCAAGTAAAATGGGATTTTACGTTGATCTATTGACATGCATAAACCTAAGGGTCACACCGGAGGATGAAACTCATTGACACATTTATGGAGAATGGCCAAAAGGGAGTTGTCTCGGGACATGACCAAAACTGGGTTTTGGGTCATGTGCCCGTAAGTGAATAGGACTTTACGGATGGAGACAAGGCTTGGAGTCTTGGAATTGATTGCGTCGGATAATGTTGGACATTTCCAGTATGGAAGGCTTGGAGGCGATGAGCGAATCACGGGACCTCGTTGGAAATGGCCACGGGCCATGTTCCAAGAGGCCCATGAAAGACCCATGCAACCAAGGCCCATGGAACTAATTAATCAAGTCTTGATTAATTAGTACTAAGCAAGCAAGACAAGGATTAAGGTGTTGGTGATTCACCACCTAACCCAATCTTGTCTTGACATACTTTGTCCTATTTACACCTTACTTGACACCATACTTGTCCCATGCCTTTAGTTGGACAAGTATGGGTTTTGTTATGTTGAAGTCATCTTTTTTCAACATAACAAACACTAGACAAGAATAGGAAACACATTTTCTCTCCCTCTTCCATGGCCATTTCGGGTTTGGCTAGTTTCCTCCTCCATTTTTGTGTTCTTGAGTCCTCAAAGAGAAGAACTACGTGGCTTTGATTCCCATGTGGATACGTAGGCGTCTTGGAGACTCAAGCCAATCATTCGTTACCCGGTGTTCTTGTTTTGGTAAGAACTAGTGCTGAAATTTTCTCTTGTGAATCCATTCTTTGTTAGTTGTTTCATGGTTTTAATCGTCTCTTGGTTTTCATTGATTTTCCGCTGCGAGTTGGTTCATCTCCAACCTTACCTCGAGACCCAACATGCCCGAGGGGAAATGGACCGGTGGAGCGTCATGATGGTCGTCCCCTAGGGACCGGTGTTAGACAGCCTAGTGAGCCGAGGGGATGTTATCACTGTGGAAGTGCCGACCACTTTATGCGTGCGTGTCCTGAGTTAGCACAACAGGGAGGGCAGAGAGGATGCTACCAGTGTGGCCGATCTGATCATTTCATCCGGACATGCCCTGAGATAGCTGGCAGAGCGCCTGCACCGAGGCCCCAGCAAACTCAGATTCGCCCTGCGCCACCTGGCAGACCACGTCCGGCACCGCAGCAGAGAGCTCCGCGTCAGGCGGCGGGAGCAGCAGGTCAGAGGCATCAGCCGAGAGCTGAGCAGCGAGTGGTACTTCCCCACCACCTAGAGGAGGACCACCGGCACGGCAGGGCCGAGTTTTTGCAGTTACTGACTCCAGGATTGAGAGGCCGTACGCCGGCCATGAGGCCACCCAGGGTACGTGTTTACTTTATAATGCGTGGACTTCCTTTTTGTTTGATACGGGAGCTTCCCATTCGTTCATATCTTTGTCTATTGCTTCTTCTTTGGGTTTACGGGTTGAGACTTTGAGTCAGCCCCTTTGTTTGGAGACCCCAGCTACGGGTGCGGTGGTGTTGAGCACCGTTTGTAGGGACTGTGCGATTAGGGTGGCAGATTGCCCATTTCTGGGTGAATTACTCGTTCTTGACATGAACGCCTTTGACGTGATTCTGGGTATGGACTGGCTCGCGAGGTACCGAGCGACGATCGACTGCTACAGACGTCAGGTGACGGTAAGGTCAGGTGATAGGGTGATCACGTGTGTTCTGGGTAGCAAGAGCGAGGTTCTGAGGTGAGGATCGTACGGGGTAGCAGTGAGCTACCGAGAGTGGTACGGGAGTTCACGGAGGTCTTTCCGGAGGAACTATCAGGCTTGCCACCAACGCGAGAGGTGGAGTTCAGGATCGATCTGATCCCGGGTACGGCGCCGATCTCGATGACGCCGTATCGGTTCGCACCAGCCGAGTTGGTCGAACTTAAGAGACAACTTGAGGAACTGCAGCAGAAGGGGTTCATCCGCCCGAGCGTATCTCCGTGGGGAGCGCCCGCCCTCTTCGTAAAGAAAAAGGGTGGAGCCTTGCGGATGTGTATAGATTACAGGAAGCTGAACCGGGTGACAGTGAAGAACCGCTACCCGATGCCGAGGATTGATGATCTATTCGACCAGCTGAGGGGAGCAAAGTACTTCTCAAAGATCGATCTTCGATCTGGGTACTACCAGCTGAGAGTCCGAGCTGAGGACGTAGAGAAGACAGCGTTCCGCACTCGTTATGGACATTTCGAGTTTTTGGTGATGCCGTTCGGTTTGACGAACGCGCCAGCCGCCTTTATGGACTTGATGAATGGCATCTTCAGGCCTTATCTAGACCAGTTCGTGGTAGTCTTCGTCGATGACATCTTGATCTACTCGCCCAGTGAGGAGGCGCACGCGGAGCACCTACGGACCGTTTTGACACTTTTACGCACTCACCAGTTGTACGGCAACCTGGAGAAGTCCGAATTTTGGCACTCTGAGGTGAAGTTCCTCGGTCACGTGGTATCTCAGGAGGGCATCTTGGTCGACCCAGCCAAAGTTGAGGCAGTGTCGAAGTGGGCGAGACCCAGCAGTGTGTTTGAGATTCGGAGTTTCCTCGGGTTGGCGGGCTATTACCGGCGTTTCGTTCAGGATTTCTCTCGCCTTGCCGCACCTATGACCGCTTTGACCCGCAAAGGAGCGTAGTACATTTGGACGAATGAGTGTGAGCGTTCTTTTTGCGAGCTAAAGGCTCGGTTGACTACCGCCCCAGTGTTGATCGTTCCTGACCGGGGAGTGGGCTATGACGTGTATTGTGACGCTTCTGGCGAAGGGCTAGGTTGTGTTCTGATGCAGGGAGGGAAGGTGGTTGCTTACGGCTCGAGGCAGTTGAAGGTGCATGAGCGCAACTACCCCACCCATGATCTCGAGCTAGCAGCAGTAGTATTTGCGCTGAAGAGCTGGAGACATTACCTGTATGGTGAGCAGTTCAGGGTGTTTTCAGACCACAAGAGCCTCAAGTATATCTTCTCGCAGCGTGATCTGAACATGCGCCAAAGGCGGTGAATGGAACTACTTGAAGAGTATGACTTCGAGTTACTTTATCATCCGGTCAAGGCGAACGTGGTTGCCGATGCTTTGAGCAGGAAGTCGAGTCACTGCGTTGCCAGTATGGCAGTCCGAGAGTGGGACATGTTGGAGCAGTTGAGCTTATTCAGACTAGAGTTGGAGGAGGTCACAGAGAGTATGGCCTTGTGCGCCTTAGTGGCTCAACCCACGCTCTTTGTTCGAGTGCTAGAGGCACAGACTGAGGACGCTGAGACAGCAGGGATTCGGTAGAGGTTGATGGATGGAGTTGAACTCGAGGGTTGGGAGATGGGCACCGATCAGGGTATCCGCTTTAGAGGACGACTGTTTGTACCCAGTGAGTGCAGAGACACTGTGTTGCGTGAGTGCCACCACTCTCGTCTAGTTGTGCATCCCGGTGGCAACAAGATGTATAGAGACATGCGGCGACAGTTCTGGTGGAGTGGGATGCGTGGGGCAGTGGCAGATTTCGTTTCTAGATGCCTTACCTGTCAACAGGTAAAGGCCGAGCACATGCGTCCCGCAGGCTTACTACAGCCTTTACCGATCTCTGAGTGGAAGTGGGAGCACGTGACTATGGATTTTGTGTGTGGATTGCCCAGATCGTCGAAGGGGCATGACGCTGTTTGGGTGGTGGTTGATCGACTGACCAAGTCGGCCCACTTTATAGGCATGAGGATGACTGATTCTGTGGACTTGTTGGCTCGGTTGTATGTCAGGGAGATTATTCGTCTGCACGGTGTACCAGTGTTAGTAGTATCGGATAGAGACCCCCGTTTCACCTCCAGGTTCTGGAAGAGTCTACAGAAGGCCTTGGGCACTGAGGTGCTGTTGAGTACAGCTTACCATCCTGAGACAGATGGACAGTCAGAGCGCACCATTCAGATTCTAGAGGACATGCTTCGAGCGTGTGTGCTTGACTTTCAGGGATCTTGGGAGGATCATTTGCCGTTGGCAGAGTTTTCCTACAACAATAGTTACCAGTCCAGCATCGGTATGGCACCATTTGAGGCCTTGTATGGCAGACCTTGCAGATCGCCGGTGTGTTGGGCTGAGGTTGGTGACCGGTGCTTACTCGGGCCAGACATGATTAGGGAGACGACCGAGAAGGTCACCTTGATTAGAGAGCGGCTGAAGACCGCGCAGAGTCGGCAGAAGAGCTACGCAGACAGGCGTCGGAGACCACTTGAGTTCATGGTCGGTGAGCATGTGTTTCTGAGGGTGAGCCCGAGGAAGGGTCTTGTGCGGTTTAACCGCAGCGGAGGCAAGCTGGCACCGCGTTTCATCGGACCTTTTGATGTGTTAGAGAAGATTGGAGCTGTAGCTTATCGGTTGGCCTTGCCACCGCAGCTTGGGAACATGCATAACGTTTTCCATGTGTCCCAGCTGCGGAAGTACATATCAGACCCTTCGCACATCATTGAGTGGTCAGACATCGAGGTAGCTGATGATGTCACCTTTGAGGAGCAGCCAGTAGAGATATTGGGTACAAAGAAGAAGATCCTGCGGAACAAGACGATTCCGTTGGTACTGGTACAGTGGGGACATCAGGGAGCAGGATCCACTTGGGAGCGCGAAGATGAGATCCGCGTGAAGTATCCCCACCTGTTCGACATTGAGGTACCTTGCTTTTAATTTCGGGGACGAAATTCCTTTAAGGGGGGTAGATTGTAAGACCCGCTTCCGGTCGAACCGGTGACTCCGGAAGTCACTCGGGACTTTTCCGGAACTCAAACGGATTAGCCATTATCACAGTTGGCTTCAGGGGAGAAAACCCTTTCGTTTGAGTATAATATCGGATAAAGTCAATTTTGGTCAAAACGAGACTTTATATCGACTAAAGCTTCTTTTTTTAAAAGTGCTGGAAAGTAATTTGGAAAATTAAATGAGCTAGAGGGACACTTGTCCTCTTTTGGTTGAAGGAGAGAAAAAGGGATGGTCATTGTCCCTTTTACCCTCCCAAAAGCTACTACAAAGGAATCTAACTCAAGGGCCTTTAGGTCTTTACTTCTTCTAGGTATTATATTGGATTGGAGAAGCAAAATCAAGTCATTTTCTTCTTGTTGTAGCCGAAACTTAGAGGGGAAGCAAGGAAGGAGAGCTCCCATGGAGGTTTGAAGGAAAATCAAAGAAGAAGGAGTCATTTGAGGTCTTCCTCCAACCATCCACCCTCAAAATCACTAGCACCCTCTTCATCTCATCACTCTAGAGGTAATGGAACTCTCTAATCCTCATTTCTCTTCATCTATTTTCTTGGGTTTTGGGTGAAAAGTGCTAGATGATGTTGGGTTTGAGTAGAGATGGTGAGAGATGGTGTTGATGATGAACCTTGTTGGATTTTGGTTGAGAAATCAATAGTTGTTGGAGATTTTGAGGTGGGTTTGATTTGATGAATCCTTGGAAACTTGTTTGTGTGTTGATTCCTACCATGGGTAGAGGAGTATTGAAGGATTTGGACTGTTTTGGGAGTTGTAAGGGGTAAATTTCTGGGTTTAAGAGTGGTTTTTCGGAGTTTTGGAGCTGGAGGTTGAAGAAGGGCGAAACTGCCCTGGTGCGCCACGGATCCGTGACGGATCCCGTGAAGGGCGACGTCACGGCTCCGTGAGGGAGTCCGTGACGGCACTCGTCACAGCTCCGTGACGGTAACCGTGAGGGTTAGCGTCACGGATCCGTGACCAGATCCGTGACCCACCAGGGTGAGGGTTTCTTGAGGGTTCTTGAGGGTTCTTGAGGGTTTTGGCATCTTGGTTTTGAGCTGAACTTTGGAAGGGTTTGGGGGTCTTTCTTACTGTTTAAGTGGAGCCTAATTAGCGTTTCTTTGTGTCCAAGACGTTGTGGATCGAGTTAGAGGAGCGAGGTGTTGGGTCTCGAGGTAGGGTTGGAGATGAACCAACTCGCAGCGGAAAATCAATGAAAACCAAGAGACCATTAGAACCATGAAACAACTAACAAAGAATGGATTAACAAGAGAAAAATTCAGCACTAGTTCTTACCAAAACAAGAACACCGGTTAACGAATGATTGGCTTGAGTCTCCAAGACGCCTACGTATCCACATGGGAATCAAAGCCACGTAGTTCTTCTCTTTGAGGACTCAAGAACACAAAAATGGAGGAGGAAACTAGCCAAACCCGAAATGGCCATGGAAGAGGGAGAGAAAATGTGTTTCCTATTCTTGTCTTGTGTTTGTTATGTTGAAAAAAGATGACTTAAACATAACAAAACCCATACTTGTCCAACTAAAGGCATGGGACAAGTATGGTGTCAAGTAAGGTGTAAATAGGACAAAGTATGGCAAGACAAGATTGGGTTAGGTGGTGAATCACCAACACCTTAATCCTTGTCTTGCTTACTTAGTACTAATTAATCAAGACTTGATTAATTAGTTCCATGGGCCTTGGTTGCATGGGCCTTTCATGGGCCTCTTGGAACATGGCCCGTGGCCATTTCTAACGAGGTCCCGTGATTCGCTCATCGCCTCCAAGCCTTCCATACCGGAAATGTCCAACATTATCCGACGCGATCAATCCCAAGACTCCAAGCCTTGTCTCGATCCGTAAAGTCCTATTCACGTACGGGCACATGACCCAAAACCCAGTTTTGGTCATGTCCTGAGACAACTCCCTTTTGGCCATTCTCCATAAATGTGTCAATGAGTTTCATCCTCCGGTGTGACCCTTAGGTTTATGCATGTCAATAGATCAACGTAAAATCCCATTTTACTTGATCCTATTTAAGTGGCAACTAACGAGACTTTAGTATTGCCTGACACTGCATAACGAATCGACCCTGTCGATTCTAACCTTTCCGTCGTCCCTGTCATTATCCTTTTATCTCCGATATCCTGATTGAGATAAGGCATAGAGCCGTCATCCTTATTATTCTCAATCACCGTTCCTTGATATGTGAGATGACTGAAGATATGATACCCAGTATCATGTGCATGGCCATGCTATTCTTCCAGTCACTCTCGATCAAGCGGCCGAGAACCGATATCTTTCCCATACCTTAGTATGAGGGATAAATCCCTTAGCCGTCTTTCGTGTCACTCATGTAGCCCGTCCCCAAGCCAATCCTGGCCGTTATGGAAGCCCTGTTACGGACAACGTTAGGCTCAGGTCAAACTCAGTTGTTGACTACATAGCGATCACAAAGACTCCTTGGTCTAAGGATACATGACAAGCTACAACACTGAATATGTTCATGACTTAATCTATGGCACATATTCAGGGCGGGTCGTCCAATATCATGTCCCACATGATATCTATGATCAGACTCCGGAATCTCATTCCAATGACTAACAGAACGTAAGCCATAAAGAGCCATCTTTCATACTAGTCGCTTCTAGTGAAGCTTTGTTGACTAGGGACCCATCGAGTGTGATCTATCTCGATCTATGGTTCTATTCGCATGGTGGGCATAGATCAGAGCACACATCGATATATTACTCCAACACATAAGTAATATAAAGCCGCTTTAATTTTATTGCTAACGATGATATATACATTTGGACATTTAGGATTGAACTACGGGCACTAAGACTAACAATCTCCCACTTGCCCTAGTTCCAATCTAAACTCCAACATGTCCCCATCGACTTTACATGTCTAACATGTTCAGGCAGTGACACTGCCTTAGTCAAAGGGTTGGCTATGTTATCATCTGTTGCAATATCGGTTATCTTCACTTCACCTCAGTTCAGTATTTATCTGATGAGGTGGATACGCCGCAGTACATGTTTGGATTTGTTATGCGATCTAGGCTTTTAGCTTGCGCAATGGCCCTTGTGTTGTCGCAAAATGGATTCACCGGACTGGATGGGTTTTTAATTACACCCAGCCCTGCCATGAATTTCCAAATCCACATAGCCTCCTTAGCTGCCTCTGCAGCATCCATGTACTTGGCCTCTGTCGTAGATTCGGCAATGGTATCTTGCTTTACGCTTTCCCAGCTAAAGCTCTGCCATTCAGCGTAAACACATATCCTGATTGACTTCTAAAGTCATCTGGATTTGTCTTGGAAAACTAGCGTCTACTCATCCTTCGACGACTAGTTCAGCATCATCTTTCCCCCGGGTTAGAATGATGTCTACTGGTACAACATAAGGCTTACGAGACGTCTGGTCTCATACATGTCATGGCATATATGATCGATCCTGCCCCCAGGCGCATAGGATTCTCATCATCCTTTTCAGCTCATCAGGTGTCTTAGGACACTGAGTCTTGCTGAGATGAATGCCATGACTAGTGGGTAAGAGTCCTTTCTTTGAATCGAGCATTAAGAACCTACTCAATGCCTTGTTCACATGGGTTCCCTGACTTAAATCCAAGACCCTCTTGGTGCGATCTCTACATATCTTAATCCTTAAGATATGAGAAGCATCGCCTAAGTCCTTTATTGAAAAACACTTCCTCAACCAAGCTTTAGTCTCGTGCAAGGTTGGGATGTCGTTTTCAATGAGAACCAGAAAGGTAATATTGCTCCCACTAGCCTTCTTATAAACGCAAGATTCATCCTCGTTCTTGATTAAGCCAAATCCAATTACAGCTTCATCAAAACGAAGGATCCAACTCCGAGAAGTTCGTTTCAATCCATAAATGGATTTCAACAACTTATAAATCTTTCCTTTATTCTTCGGATCGTCAAAACCTTTGGGCCGAGACATACAAACGTACTCAGTCAAATTTCCATTTAGGAAAGCGGTTTTGACATCCACTTGCCATATCTCGTAATTATGATACGCAGTTATGTCAAGAAGAATTTGGATCGATTTTGACCATAGCCACTAAGGAGAAGGTTTCCTCATAGTCAATCCATTGGATCTGCCTATAACCTTTCGCCACCAGTTGAGCTTTGTAGATCAGAAGGTTGCCGTCCATGTCCATCTTCACTTTGAAGATCCATTTGCATCCTATGGTCCTCACACCATTGATGGGATCAACCGGTTCCCAGACTCGGTTGTCCGACATGGATTGCATTTCCTCCCTCATGGCTCCCAGCCATAACTCGGAGTCGGGCCCATCCACGACTTCTTGAAAGGTGGCTGGATCATCGTGATCCACCATGACTTCATTGTCACCTCCGGATACCATATCTTGGAGGTGGAAGATTGACCCTTTCAAATCGCCTTGGACCTTCCGGAATTGTAACAGGAATTGGTTCTCACTCTACGACAATCTCTGGCTCCTTTCTACTGGGTTGTCAATTGGTTTAGACAGATCTGTACCATCCTGAATTTCTTCGAGATGCACAGTCCTCCCAATGACGTCTTTGGAAACAAAACTTCTTTTCCATAAAGACCCCACCCCAAGCGACGAACACCATGTTCTCACTGGGATTGTAGAAATAGTATCCCCTTGTTGCTTTGGGATACCACACGAAGGTGCATATCTCAGATCTTGTTTCGAGCTTAGTCGAAACCAAATGTTTCACATAAGCCTCGCAACCACAAATCTTTAGGAAGGACAAAGCGGGCATCATCCCGTACCATTTTTAAAATGGTGTCTCTTCCACACCATTCGTCGAAGCCCGATTCACTATGAATGCGGTCGTCTCTAGAGCAAAACCCCTAAAAGAGATTGGGAGATCAGTCCAACTAATCATGGAACAGACCATTGTCTAACAATGTCCGATTTCTCCGTTTGGCTACACCTTTCAACTACAGTGACCTAGGAGGAGTCCATTCCAAAAGGATCCCATTCTCTTTTAGATGATCTAATAACTCTGTGGTCAAGTATTTTCCACCTCGATCCAATCGAAGTGCCTTAATACCTTTGTCGAGCTGGTTTTCTACTATAGTCTTAAACTCTTTGAATTTATCAAAAGCTTCAGACTTATGTCTCACCGAAGAGACATAACCATATTTACTGTAATCATCAGTAAATGTGATAAAGTAGTTAAAACCCCTCCTGGCAAGTGAACTTATTGGTCTACACACATTCGAGTGTATCAGCCCCAATAATTCACCCGCCCTTTCATCGCGATCGATAAAGGGCACTTTAGTCATTTTGCCCATCAAACAAACCTTGCACCTATCGATCGAATGGAATTCGAATGAACCTGAAAGCCCGCACTTCTGAAGTGTTGATAGGCGCTTCTTGTTTATGCGACCCAAATGACAGTACCATAACAGAGTTAGGTTTAAATCGTTGGATTTAGACCTCTTGGTATTAACGGAATATATAGAACTTGAGGCATTGTTACCCATATCTAATATGTACAATCCTCCAACCATGTCAGTACTGGTATAAAACATATCATTGCATAGAACATTGAAAACTCCATTTCCAATATTAACATTATATCCTTCCTTGTCAAACACGGATACAGATATAATATTCCTACTAAAAGTAGGTATGCAATATACATTATACAATACTAAGACAAGGCCTCTTGGCAAAGCAAGACTCATGGATCCTACAGCAGTTGCCACAACTCTGAGGTCCATTTCGTGCTTTCCAAATCTCTCCTACTTTCAGCCACCATATATTAGTGCATGTGTGAGATTCAGTCATGGTATCTAATACCCATGAATCTTTGGAAGTAGAGAGATGTAGCTCTATAGAGTTAATACCGAATGAAGGCACGATCCCACCGCCCTTCCTTAGATCATCCAGGTTTCCTGATGAAGGCGCAGTCCTACTGCCCTTCTTCAGATCATCCAGGCTATTTGATGAAGGCGCAGTCCCACTGCCCTTCTTCAGATCAGCCGTGAACTTCCTGTAATCCCGGTTCCAATGACCAGGCTGTTGGCAGTAGAAGCAGACATTCTCAGGTGTCTCATCTTTCCTGCCAAGTGCGCATGGGCCCAGCCCTTGCCACTTCCAATTCCCTTGTTGACCATCAGAATATCCTTGGATCCCAGATCCCTGAGATATTCTTCTCAGCAGCTGATGACACTTCATGTAACTCTGATATGGTCTTAGAGACAGCCTTGTCAAGGACATATTCTTTGCGTTCAGACTTGAGGACTATCCTCAAAATTCTGTACCAGTCCAAATAGTTTGTCCCATTTAGCTTGACCCTGTCAAGAATGGTTTTTAAAGACAAACTATCAATGTTCGCTGAATTTGCCATTTGATCTACAACAGATAAAATTCAATCAGTAAACTGAATAAATTTTATGAAGATCAAGCTTAAACACCAACAATCAATTCTAAACCTTTAGAATCTGAAACCAAGATCCTTGATTCACTCGATTAAGCTGAACTAATGCTCACCACTTAATCGAGCTATGTAGGTAGGACTCCATCCAATCACATCCAATGTGACTCTTGGCTAGGGTATGTACTTATGTACACGACTTACCCTATCTGTTACCCTAGCTCAACCTCAGGCCGAGAATCGTAGTCGGGTCCACCAACTTTCAACTATGGCTCGTCACTATGTAGGTGCTCCGCTAATGCGCACGACACCCACATATGTCGTCCAAACCTACTACCCCGCTTCCCCATGGATGCTCCGCTAATGCGCACGACAACCATAGGACGGGGAGGTAGTAAGGTGTTGATGATTGGGAGGTATCGGACATGACCCGCTTTTACTTGTCCAGTTGTGTTCAAAACTTTGGCACATCCTAGATGCGATGAGCACATCAACTACATTCTAAATGCAATGATGCCTCAAATTACATCCAATGTAATTCTTCCTTTGAACCCGTCAACTACATCCAATGCAATGACGGTTCTAAGGGTTCACACACAAGGATTAAAATTCCTATTTTATCTTTGCATGTGAGGTGATATGCTCGGTAAATAAAGTTAAGCATGCAATTCTAAAACACATAGAATTAATCATGCATAAACTAAACCAAGCATAAAGCGATAAATGTGCACATAATAGCCCCCTAAACTAACTCCCACTAGCTTCTTGAGCTCCACCGACTCCAAGCCGATGCCAACACCCGAAAAGCCACCAAATGACCTTTTCGCCCTTTCTTCGTCTTGAGTAAAATATTACAATTTAATACACGACTCGCAGGTCGGGAATAAATAAATATTACAAACAAGTGGTTCGACGACCACACCTTGAAAGAATAATTACACGTTAACTCTAACGGCTCGCAGGCCGTGAAAAGCGATAAATAATTAAATTGAGCTCGGGGCTATTATGTACACCATGCCAACATCACATCACACATCGTGTTATCAAACAAGCATGTTATCAAACATCATGTGATTTTCCGGTTTTAATTAATAGCCAAGTTTCGAAAATTTTTGATGCTCGGTTTATCGAAACCGTTCAAAAATGAAACTTTTGAACATTTGATCTTCGAGTTCGTCATGACGGTTCCAAACTCGTCATAACTAACAAAACGGTTTAGCCTTGGCATATCAACCATCCAATGGTCATGCTTGGCCTAGCTCCGTCCAACGGAGCCCCGTTCGGTCCCGGTTTCGGCTCCCCGAGAGTCCCGCTCCCGAGACCCGAAAAATCAAATTTTTTTCAAAATTTCCAGATTTGAAATAATTTTCAAAAATTCATTTTACATGCATTAAATCCATGAACAAGAATTTAAAACATGTTATCAAACAATTTAGCAAAACAACATGCCAAAAACGAAACTTTCAAGCAAAACCGAAACTTTGAACACCGTCTTGTGAATCCCGAAGGTAGCACGGCTCTGATACCACTGTTGGGTCTCGAGGTAGGGTTGGAGATGAACCAACTCGCAGCGGAAAATCAATGAAAACCAAGAGACCATTAGAACCATGAAACAACTAACAAAGAATGGATTAACAAGAGAAAAATTCAGCACTAGTTCTTACCAAAACAAGAACACCGGTTAACGAATGATTGGCTTGAGTCTCCAAGACGCCTACGTATCCACATGGGAATCAAAGCCACGTAGTTCTTCTCTTTGAGGACTCAAGAACACAAAAATGGAGGAGGAAACTAGCCAAACCCGAAATGGCCATGGAAGAGGGAGAGAAAATGTGTTTCCTATTCTTGTCTTGTGTTTGTTATGTTGAAAAAAGATGACTTAAACATAACAAAACCCATACTTGTCCAACTAAAGGCATGGGACAAGTATGGTGTCAAGTAAGGTGTAAATAGGACAAAGTATGGCAAGACAAGATTGGGTTAGGTGGTGAATCACCAACACCTTAATCCTTGTCTTGCTTACTTAGTACTAATTAATCAAGACTTGATTAATTAGTTCCATGGGCCTTGGTTGCATGGGCCTTTCATGGGCCTCTTGGAACATGGCCCGTGGCCATTTCTAACGAGGTCCCGTGATTCGCTCATCGCCTCCAAGCCTTCCATACCGGAAATGTCCAACATTATCCGACGCGATCAATCCCAAGACTCCAAGCCTTGTCTCGATCCGTAAAGTCCTATTCACGTACGGGCACATGACCCAAAACCCAGTTTTGGTCATGTCCTGAGACAACTCCCTTTTGGCCATTCTCCATAAATGTGTCAATGAGTTTCATCCTCCGGTGTGACCCTTAGGTTTATGCATGTCAATAGATCAACGTAAAATCCCATTTTACTTGATCCTATTTAAGTGGCAACTAACGAGACTTTAGTATTGCCTGACACTGCATAACGAATCGACCCTGTCGATTCTAACCTTTCCGTCGTCCCTGTCATTATCCTTTTATCTCCGATATCCTGATTGAGATAAGGCATAGAGCCGTCATCCTTATTATTCTCAATCACCGTTCCTTGATATGTGAGATGACTGAAGATATGATACCCAGTATCATGTGCATGGCCATGCTATTCTTCCAGTCACTCTCGATCAAGCGGCCGAGAACCGATATCTTTCCCATACCTTAGTATGAGGGATAAATCCCTTAGCCGTCTTTCGTGTCACTCATGTAGCCCGTCCCCAAGCCAATCCTGGCCGTTATGGAAGCCCTGTTACGGACAACGTTAGGCTCAGGTCAAACTCAGTTGTTGACTACATAGCGATCACAAAGACTCCTTGGTCTAAGGATACATGACAAGCTACAACACTGAATATGTTCATGACTTAATCTATGGCACATATTCAGGGCGGGTCGTCCAATATCATGTCCCACATGATATCTATGATCAGACTCCGGAATCTCATTCCAATGACTAACAGAACGTAAGCCATAAAGAGCCATCTTTCATACTAGTCGCTTCTAGTGAAGCTTTGTTGACTAGGGACCCATCGAGTGTGATCTATCTCGATCTATGGTTCTATTCGCATGGTGGGCATAGATCAGAGCACACATCGATATATTACTCCAACACATAAGTAATATAAAGCCGCTTTAATTTTATTGCTAACGATGATATATACATTTGGACATTTAGGATTGAACTACGGGCACTAAGACTAACACGAGGATCACGCCGGGAACCGAGGAAGGAGCAAAGTGGTGATCACCGGACGTCATCAAAGCGTTGAAGAGGAGGACCTTGAGGTAGGGAAAGCCTTCACCTCTCGTTTATGATGCCTAGTATGCATGCTAAGCTAATAAAACCGGAAAAGGTCCTAGACATGCATATAGGATGCGAATAACTAGCGTAATCGTCTCTCAATTTCTAATAACCGGAAGTGTCTAGTGGTGACCGATTAGGATGCCATTCACTAGTGTACTGCGCTTTCAATACTTGGGATATGATTGTCTGGTAGAGGAGCCTTGGCAAAGCCCTCGGATTAGTTGCGTGTTAGGATCACATGCTTTGCTGTTGTTTGCTTGGAGGATGGGCTAAGGAGTCTAATGAAACTAGTGGATTTGCATGGGTAAATGCTCTCTTGAAGGTTTTATGATTAGTTGATTATACTCGTGCTTGCTCGTGATTGTATTCGAATGATTACTTGTTTTGCTTAAATGGTTGCTTGGAGCATCGAGTATGACTGGTTGTACCGAGCGGTGCAATCAGGTGATCGATGCCCCGGTGGTTCGAAACTGGTAAGTGAACGGTAAGTTGGAATTGTGTGATTGGTGTGCTATGTCTGCGTGATTCGTGTACTGCTTGTTGTGGTGAACTGGTGATGAGTGAGCCAAGTGTGCCATTGAATTGGTGGTTGTTGAGCTTGTATTATTTCGTGTTTCGGTTGAGTACGTTATTCTATTATTAACTGCTTATTATTAAATTGTCCAAGTGTATGCTCCCCATGGGAGTAATACACTTGGTTCCCGAGGACATAAAATCCCTTGGAGACGTTTATGAGAATCCCGATGATAAGCGCCCCGAAGGGTTGTTTCCGGTCGCCTCAATGTTATGCGTCTCCTCTGGATTTGAGGGAAAATCCGAGAGGACACGTTATGTGGATCGGAGGGTGGAGACTTCATGTACCACGGCATTGGTTGACTTCTCTATCACCTGTGTTTGTTAACATATTTGTGGTTGACTTTATCTGTGATCTGTTGATTTGAAGATCCGCTTGGTTACGTGTTTTCCCTATTGAGCGTAAGCTCACCCCTGCGAGTTCTTTGTTGTGTCTACAGGTTCGTTTGAGGAGTAGAGGCTTGGGAGCTTCTCGGTGTGGGTCCCGTAGAGACTTCATGTTTTTACCCTTTGGTTTAAGAACAGTTTTTGTAAGACTTATTATTACACCCCTGAGGGTTATTTCTTGTTTGAACAACGTTTTGATGGATTCGAGCTATAGTATCGAAAGTTTATGGTTTGAGGTACTTATTGGAGGGTTTCAAGGTTTAAGTATTGTTTGATTGTTTATTCGTCTTCTTTTACTCGTCATGCCTCGAGTCCGGGCGATAACCGGATTTGGGGCTTGACAACCCGGCCCAAGCGGGTCAATCGAATCCGATACAGAGTTTTAACCCGTTTGGACCACATGGGAGAGATTGGCGTACTCCGAGAGACATGTCGGGGAACTGGGATCCCAAATGGGTGCGATGAGGATCAAGGAGGTCGTGGTACCGGTTCAGGAGGTCACTGGACGTGGGAATCAGTATAGATTTGCGCTGGCAGCTAAGGTCCTGACATCCAAGAAGATATTCTGGAAGTCAGTGGTAGCGCGAATGGAAGATGTATGGGGAATGAAGGTCGTTGCCAAACCCTTGGAGGGGTGTTTGGTCGCTTTTTTCTTCAGGACAGCTAAGGAAAGGGAAAGAGTGATGTTGGGGGAACCGTGGTCCTTCTAGGACTCCCTTGTGCTGTTTATGGACCTGAGGGCCCATATGCAGGTAAAATATATTGAGTTCCATCACTTCTCGGTCTGGGCGCGGGTGTCGAACTTACTTGTGGGGGCATGGACGAGAGAAGTGGGATTCAGAGTAGGGAACACTTTGGGGATCTACCAAGGAGTTGATGTGGACAAGGAGGGACTCTGCTGGGGGACTTTATGAAGATCATAATCAGGGCGGACATTCGAGTACCCTTATAGAGTCAGCTATGGTTACGACTATCAGTATCCCAGGAACGAACTCGGCTGGTTATTTCCTATGAACATTTACCTGAGCACTGTTTTGGATGTTGTTGTGCGGGTCACCTATTCCCGGTCTGTCATGTTGTTGGGGGAGTCCGGGGATCGTCGCTGAAGGCACCGGCGGACCCGAGATCGGCTCTAGAGAAGGAAAAACATGGGAAGGCTACCCCAGGGATGAACTGGACATATATGGGAAGTAGGGGAAGAGGGGGGCCCAATCAGGTGGGACCAAGGACACCTCCACGTCATCAGGAAAAGGGGAGGTATGGTGGATAGGGGGAAATGGAAGAGGAGATACCGGTAGGATGGCTACCACGTGATCCTTCATTGTCGCTGTCAAGAAAGAAAAAGGCGGAGAGGGAAGAGGACCCGAAGGAGGAGGAAGGTTCATCGGCGTCTGATGGGGCGTCACATGTAGCGGCGGGGGGCCTCAAGCACCCCCGCCTCCAGGAATGAGTGTTGGGGGGCCCAGGGAGGGGTTGGTCGACTGTACCTTCTCCCTGGCAGATTGGAGGCAATGGTACTACCAACAGTCGATAAGATACTTTCCTACCATTTCGGAGTCAGCAATCCCGCGTTCAGCAGCCCTACAACTATCAGTCAAGGGAGGACGACGCACGCTGACTTACCGGGGAAGTAATTGGTCCACCACTGCAAAGTTATCATCTGATCTGATCGATCAGTTTCTTATGGTTGGAGCATACTGTATAGGTATCTTTGGATGCTACCGCAGTCCCACCCCTCCGATCGACCTTATGCCCATGATCAACATTTAATATTCAGCACTTGTCTTTCAGTTTTATGTTAGTTTCTTGGTTTGTATGGTGCTAACCGTCTTAGCGGTCACCAGAATACTTTAATTAATAATATCATCTTTCCGCCTCAAAAAAAAATACAGTCACAACTGAGTACCATAAGTTGGAAGAACACAACTGACAGTCCATACCTCAATAGCTCTGGTTCGGGAGAGGCAGCCACGTAATAGAGCAACAGAGGAGCGTAAGAACGGCTACCGGAGATTGACCTGTGATAGATTGGAGGCGTGTCGCTGTGTTATCGTCTTCTTCCTCTACGTCCACCATACACTATTCAAATGTCTAGGTTTAGAAAAAATTGATCGAGGTCTAGACAAATTGATAAACGTTAGACAAGGTTGACTTAGGTTTAGACTCATTGATTATTGATTGAATATTCTTAGGTTTTGAGAAATAGTTAGTTTGACTTTAGGCCTTGAATGATCTAATTTTTGAATTATACTTGTTCTTCCTAAAATAGATCGTAATTTGATATACAACTTTTTTTGGAAGAAAATAATTATGACTTAGTTTCTCATGACTGTTTTAAGAAGAAGCATGCATGTAGATGGAGATAGAAATGAAGGATGTCATGTTTATAAAATTATTGTAAATTTGGAAGGCAAGTGGCAATAGTTTTTTTGATAAGCGGTAAAAAATTTATTCGATGGTCATTCTCCAAAGAGGAGAAGCCAAAAAGCAAACAACCACGATTACAAAAGTCTCCATAAGAGAAACAGAGTTCAAATCCTCAACAAAGAACGACCAGAATCATCTAGTCAAGAAACAGCTTCTTCTAATCTTCCTCACACCATTCACTATCCGAGGTCGGCACACTGAAATTGTGTGCTTGGCTCTTGGACCTAGTATTATGAGGACGAGGAAACAGATTAGATTTAGGTCGTCCCTTATGCCCCCTAGAAGCGCATGCATCCTCCTCCAACCGATTGATCGTTTGTAAAGCTTTTAGGGACGCGTTTTCCAGGGGAGGGATCTTCGTGCCAAACACTTTATAATCCGAAAGATAAGCGGGGGCACGGCTCACACGTTTCGGGGACTTAAGCAGAGCATCCTTCCATGGACCGGATTGGTCCCCAGCCGAAATACCTCATCTTTATCCCCATTACGTGAACCGGGTTCTGGGCTTATCGGATCTGACCCAACATCAAGACATAATGGACCTACTGATGATGCTGGATCTGGGCCTACCGGACCTGACCCACTAGCTGGACTTGCAAAATTAGATGGGCCAGAACCAAAATCAGCTTGGGCCTTCACATTGGACCCATCCCGCTCGTTGTCGTGTAGCGAAACAGTGGATGGAAATTGTTCATCGTCTTCCCCGGTCAACACGGGAGTTTCAGAAATTGAAACAGGCTGATCTCCTTGATTCAAGGAGATTACGATATCCCCTTGATTCCCGCGAATCCCACCAGGATCAGATGAGATAGATCGCCGACTCTCACTATCGGACTCCGACGACACTGCTACGTCGCGCGTCAGGCCGGTGGACTCCGGCGACCTTGATAAGGCGAGCTTCAACCCACTAGATTTGTGAACCTTACCTTCCTGAGAACCTTCCTGAGAACAAACGGCCAAAGAATCGGCATTGTTCTGAATCAAGCGAGGAACAGAGCATATCCTCTGTTTTAGAGAATCAAACACACGAGCCACCGGAACATCAGTATTTCCCACCCTACGCCGAGCACGAGCAACAAATAAGACATAGTCATTCATCTTATAACCATTAAAATGCTCAATAGCCTGAGATGCTGCCTCTTCCGACGAAATACGAATGAAGCCGAAGTATTTTCCTTTTAGATTTGGCCGTCGCAAAACTGAAATCGAAGACTCCCCTTACCCACTCCTCAGAGGAATCAAAAGGTAAGTTGCAGACAAAAATTTCAAAAGAAATCTCAACAAAACTCGGCTGCCGACGACGACTTTGGATAACCATCGCCTCCCCTGTAAGATTTGCACCAGGGACGGACGAAGACTTACCAGACACAGCGCCCTTAACAGGCTTCGGAGTGTTAACAGCCAGTGGGACCTCCACCAAAACTGGTGGTGATATCTTCGACCCCTGTTGTTTTTGTGTACCACGGACACGGGCCGTAATAGGTTTCTTAGAACCCTTCACAGTCTCGGCATGACTGACAGACTTTGTCTTCACTGCCCTGGCGTGAATAGACGCTGTGACTTCGGTCACTCTGCTCAAAACTGTCGCGACCGCACCCAACACGCCGATGACCTCACCAAGCAGGTCGACGAGACCACCCTTACTAGAAGAGTCGGGCCTCCTCCGACGACATCGAGAGCTTCGATGCATAAGGAAAATTCTTGTTGTATATATGTTTTCAAGAAATCAAGTTTAGAGTAATAAATAAAAGGGGTAGAGATTAATTATAAAGTAATGTTGAAAAACAAAAAGTTTTACATTAATTACATATGTAGGAAATAGGAATAGACTTCCAAATTTGTTGTGCTATAAAATGGTGAGTGATGAGATGCTTTGTTCCATCAACTATTATAAATCAACTAATTATAATTTATATAGCAATGACGAAATTGTTTGCTTCCTTGTTGGTGGTTGCTATGGTTGCAGCAATGGCAACCCCAATGGTGCAAGCTCAGCTTCTCGGCAATCTGCTTGGTTTGATCCGCATTCAGGGAACTGTCTTGTGCGCCGTTAATGCCACCGTTGGTGTCAATGGCACTGTAGCATTAGAGAGAGATCCATAAATGTGTCAACTTGAATCAACAAGTCTTGAAGGACGAAACTTTGTTTTCTGGCAAGTTGGTATTTTAGAAAAAATGAACCATAACTGAATGGAAAAATGGATGGTGTAATTAACAAGTTGATAACTTATAGTAGATATTCGATAATTTTTAGGTTAAAATAGGCATCTAATAAACTTGTATAAGTTAGGGTAGCCTCATGTAACTTACCCGTGTTTTTTGGTGCTTGTTTTCATTTTTGGACATACTTGTCCAAGGGGTAATTCCTTTTTAGTACCCTAAAACTTTCAGATTTCGTTTTTAGTACCCTAAATATTTTTTGTGCCACCTCAGTACCATAAATCTTCATTTATACCATTTTAGTACCCTCCGTTAATTTTTCATCTATTTTTTAACAGAATATCGCATGTGCATGGCACATGACTTCAAATTTTTTTTAAATTCCAAAAATACCCTTATCACATTTAAACCCTGCAATTTTTTTTGTTTTTTGAATAAATTTAATTACTAAAATGATTATTATAAACAAGGAAAATTTTAAAAAAATAAATAAAATAGTAAATATTAAATAAAAAATAATTAATAAATTGATTTTTAAATAAAAATAAAATATAAGAAATTAAGATAAAACTGGTTTTAAATAAAATTTTCTTTTTTATAAACAAAACTGATTTTTAAGAAAAATTGATTTTTTTTAAATAAAAATTATTTTAAAAAATAAAATAAATTGAATTTAAAAAAATAAACTGATTTTTTAAAATTAAATTATGATTTTTATTAAAATTATTTTTTATAAAATAAATATAGTTTTTTAACATCAATGGCATTAGTTTGAAATTTTGATTATGGCCATTTTACCTATCTTGGATGGAAAATCAGATAGAAAGTTAACGACGGGTACTAAAATGGAATAAATAAAGATTTAGGGTACTAAGGTGGCACAAAAAATATTTAAGGAACTAAAAACGAAATCCAAAATTTTTAGGGTACTAAAAAAGAATTACCCGTTTGTCCTATTATTGTATTTTGAAGAGATCTCTTTTGGGAGTGTTCCTTGCCTCTTAGTTTTGTCACGAAGATAAAGGCTTATTGTCACGACCTTTTTGGCGACCCCTTTTTCCTACGGCCAGATTAGTGCGTTAACGAAATCTTCTATGGTTTGCAGGTATGCCCCGTTCTCTTGAGGTGCGATAGTCCCTTGTCTTGAGTGTCTCATATCGTTCTTCAATGGTAAGATGTGTCAAGTCCGCTGCGCACCATCCGAGAGCGGCAAGGTGCGCCAGTTGGCCGAGAGAACGTGCCGTCAGCGAGATGCAGACAAGAGATGGTCAAGGGCCGAAGGTTGAAGGTCCTCGCCGAGGACGGCGAGAGAATGGGTAGGGAGAATGTCACGACCTTTTTGGCCACAACCTTTTCCCTACGGCCAGATTAGTGCGTTAACGACATCTTCTATTGCTCGCAGGTGTGCCTCGTTCTCTTGAGGTGCGATAGTCCCTTGTCTTGAGTGTCTCGTATCGTTCTTCAATGGTAGGATGTGCCAAGTCCGTTGCGCACCATCCGAGGACGGCTGAACTCGGGCCCTTTGGGACCTCGCCAAGGGCTCGGGTGCCGGGCGCGCCTGGGGGACCGAGACAGGTCCTGCCGGGGCGTTTCATTATATTCAAATATTTTTATTATTAAAAACAATAAATATGGTGTATTTTAGTTTTTTTTAATAAGCGAAAAAATTTATTAAACAATTGTCTTATAAGACTATAAAACAAAGCAAGAAAAGGTCTTTAAAAAGACCTTTTTCCTCCGATCATAACGAGCTACACAGTTTAACAAAAAACAGAAAAGACCCAAACAAGATGCAGAAAAAAACCTTGCCTACTTCTTATTTGGATTTAAACAAATAAACTGATTAGAGACCAGGCAGAGGTTAAAGCTTTTTCTTTAAGGTAATCCTCGTCCTTCCTACCATCAGAGTCTTTTTTGAACTGATCGAGCGCCAAAGAACAAAGATCAACTATCTTTTTCCCAACTTTCTTATTATAACTTCAATTCCGAGCGCTATCTTTTTTCGCAACGTCCATGATAAAATGTCCCGAATTAACTCCTTTATCAGCAGAAGTCCTGGCTCCAGTCTGATATAAAAAAACTGGTGGAGCAACCAACTTCTACTGACCCTTCTTTGGTCGTCCACGTCTCTTTGGTTCAACTCCAGCAAACGGGGGTTTTGACAAGGCGTCCTTCCAAGGACTACATTGAATCCCGACGATCGAGTTTGGTTCACCTCCCCTAGAATGATCCTCCTCAAATGGACAGCCTCTGTCCTAGGCTACTAAACTCGAACCCACAACAGACACCAGGCCCAAATCAGTCCCAATCCGTTTAAAAACATCGGCCAAGCCTGCTTCCTAGGCCTTCTTGGTTAGGCCTTTTTTATGAGACAATACCGAACAATCATCTATAAACTCTTACACGGGATTGACTGTAACTATTTCAACGGATGCCCCCCGAGGATCAAGGGGAATTTGAGAATCAATTACAGAACCATCGGGATCTCTGGGATTCAGAGATTCTCGGATCTCTAGACACAACTGCACAACATGCCCAACATCCACTCTCTGAACAGGCAAGAGTACGGTCGAACACCCAACTAACCGAACTGATGCAGCTATGGCACCATCACCCGTCTCCTCCACACCAAGAACAATCTTCTTAGCTACTATACCAGAGGTAGTCGACCTGCTCAGATTCGCAGGTGCTTGCGATTCAGGCCGAGCTCTTCTATTCCCAGGCCTTGGAGAAGCTACAAACAACCTATAACCGTTGAATATGAACCCGTTCTATCGCCTGATCAGTCGACTCCTTAAGCTTGAACTCCGCAAAACAAAAAAAGAAACCTTTCCGGCTCGGTCTCTTGAGAACTTTGGCTGAAATTACCTCACCAAACGTTCCCAACGAATTTTGGACCCATTCCGTTGAGGTATCATACGGGAGATTGTAAAGAAACACCTCACGACCCTGCTTCCTTGCCTCGCTCTCAACTCCGGTGGGTACAACAACCTCAAGAGCCCGTGTAGAATAGTCGTTTCCACAGGGTGTGAAACCTTCACAGTAGAAATGTTTCTGATAACTTGATCTCGTCCAGAAGCGATCCCCGACAACTTAAGAACCTCCTTCTGCAAAGAGGTAACGCTGGTGGTGTATTTAAGTATCCTCTTAAATCTTAATGCTTGGAAAAAAATGGAAACCTTAACAGAAAAAGTTTACTGGCCTACGTGGGAGACGTAGCACTTAAATTTTATGTTTCTAAAGTGCCAATACTTAAGAAAAAATTCATATATTTCCAAGTTCGAACTCTTTATGCAATACCACCTAAGATATGGAGTATTTAAATGTTGCTCTCCCTAGTAGATTAATTCTGAAGCAATTAAAACTCCATCCACCAGTTATTTCCTACTATGTCGATTTTTATGGCTGGCATTTTCTTCCCCCCCCCCCCCCCCCCCTCCTCCCCCTCGCCGGAGCAGTTCACCACTTCTAGCAGGTAGTTTGCTTACTATTAGTGTAGGTCTGCTCTAGTTGCCTTTTCCATCGTCGATCAAGTGTGCTCCCCTTGATCCCTTTGTGTGGTCACACCGGCAATCTTTGTGCATGTCTGGTGTGGTCAAAGATGTTCTCTATTGGACAGATCTGAGACCGTTGTGTTGGCTTTAGCCAAGTCACCGTTGTGTACGGTGACCGACCCCGATAGTCCCCTCGTTCCTCTATTAGATCTTGGATGTGGGGATTTAGTCGTGTGGTGTGCATGCTGCAGTTACTTGGAAGTCGGACCGGTTTGGGTGTTGGCCCTGGATTATCCATCTCTGCATTGTTCTTTGAGGTGGTGTGGTGGAGGATTGAGCGTAGCCTCGGAGGTGTCCTTTTCAGACCTGATCGTGAGACGCGCTTCTACATCATCCTGGGTGTGGATCGTTGTGGTTCTGGACCAGATATTTTTGGTTGTTCGTACTGTTGTCCTTCATTTCTTTTCAGGTATGGTCGTGGGACGCGTTTCTTCACCCTCTCGGGTGTTTATCATCGTGGACTTAGTGGTTCGACGAGGCTCACTGGTGTTGTGTTGTTGTACAGACCTTTTCGAGGTGGCTATCAGGTGGCTTGTTCCAGGTCTACCGTGGGAAGCATTTTTTATTTCGGATTCGTTGTGCGTTTGGACTTGTGCCTCGTCGTCGCAGATGGTAATCTTTGTATCACCTTATACTTTATATGTGGCATGTTGGATATTTTCGCATCCCTTGATTCAGGGTCGTATCAATTCTTCTAGTCTCCATGTCCTTTACTAGGAGGGACCCGTCATTCTTTAGGTGTTGACCTTTGACGGGTTTTGCTGGGTCTTAAGGCCTTGGAAATTGAGGAGTCATGTTTCTTTGGGTTTTGAGTTTTGGTGAATCTTCATTGGATTATCTATGTCGATCAGTGATGTTGGTCGTCGGTGTGTCAGTGCTCCTCAACTCGCTGAGTTTGGCTGCGGATAAGATACAGTTTTATCCTTAAGTTTAGGAAAAGTTATGGGTTTTCAGAGGAGGGCAGCTAGCTTAATAGCGGTTCATGGTTTCCAAATCTGGGTAGTAGATCTCATCATCTTTGTGCTTCATAGTTGCTAAATTTGGGTTCTAGACTGTTTTCTTATCCGTTTCTCTTGTGCTGCAATGATTGTCATATTAGGTTTTTAGACCATTGTCCTTCTATGTTGAGTTTGTATTCAAGTTGCGCTTTTATGCTACTGGTCGTGTTTGTTTTTTTTTCTCTGGTTGGGATTGTCATGAGTCTGAACTGTCATGCTAGTACTCGTGTTTGTTCAGCTCGAGTAGCTAAAAGTTTGACGCTTTCATCCCCTTTTCGATCTTTGAAAAGGAGGTACATAAATTTCTTGGTTGGTTTTAAAAAAAGTCCACTTTGATCTTCACTTATGCACCTCGGGATCATCCTTTTCAATCCGCGTTCCACAACGCACGATCTGTAGATCTTGAACCGCTAAATCACGGCTAACGGCTAATGATCGCGGTTTGCGGCCAATGGTCTAAATGATAAAATCCTACCTCTTTCACAAATCATTTAGAAAACTGGTCGCTCTTAAACATGAATGACATGGGGATACGTAACTTAAAAGAAAACACTGTCAAGATCAAAATAACATAACAGAGGAGAAATCTAATAGAAACCCCTCTTATCCTAAAAACTGTGTGAACCAATCCTAGCCACACACCCTTTAGATCCAACATTCACCATAATGCCACATCATTACCTCAATTCCACCATCACTCACGCCAATTTCTTCCTATCTCACACAAGCAAGGGCATAATTGTAATAGCATGGTGCCATGTGGACAAGTGTCCATTTTTTTGTTCAACAATTCATTAATTTAATCATTCCCGCTTCGTTTCAACTCCGATTAGCTTCAAACTTGCGCCAATAATTTTCTTTTTCCAAGGGCTTTAAATCAAGATCAGTCATGAATATATTTTGAGCCACGAAAATAAAAATTTATATTGGGGTGATAAAAACAATGTTTAGTGTTGATAAATCTTCACTAATAATTTTTTTATATCGGGGTATCAAACTAGTGCTAAGTAGTGTTTAGTGTTGATAAAACTAGTGCTTAGTGTTCATAAAAAAACATGCGATGATGTGATAAAAATCATGTTCGATTTTGGAAAATGAGGTGATAAAACTAGTGTTCAGCGTTGATAAACCCAGTGTATAGTGTTGATATACCCAGTGTATAGTGTTGATAAAAATTACCCAGACTTAAATTTTTTTTAAAATTAGCCCCGAAATAAGGGTGATAACCTAGAGTTTAGTGTTGATAAAAAAAATATGTGATGTGATGATAAAAACACATGTAATTTAATGATAAACATAGTGTTTAGTGTTGATAAAACTAGTGCTTAATGTTCATAAAAAACATGTGATGATGTGATAAAAATCATGTTCGATTTTGGAAAATGAGGTGATAAAACTAGTGTTCAGTGTTGATAAACCCAGTGTATAGTGTTGATAAACCCATTGTATAGTGTTGATAAAAATTACCCAGACTTAACTTTTTTTTTTAAATCAGCCCCGAAATAAGGGTGACGACCTAGAGTTTAGTGTTGATAAAAAAAACATGTGATGGGATGATAAAAACACATGTAATTTAATGATAAACATAGTGTTTAGTGTTGATAAAACTAGTGTTTAGTGTTCATAAAAAAGATGTGATGATGTGATAAAAATCATGTTCGATTTTGAAAAATGAGGTGATAAAACTAGTGTTCAGTGTTGATAAACCCAGTGTATAGTGTTGATAAACTCAGTGTATAGTGTTGATAAAAATTACCCAGACTTAACTTTTTTTAAAATCAGCCCCGAAATAAGAATGATAACCTATAGTTTAGTGTTGATAAAAAAAATGTGATGAGATGATAAAAACACATGTAATTTAATGATAAACATAGTGTTTAGTGTTAGTGTTCATAAAAAAACATGTGATGATGTGATAAAAATCATGTTCGATTTTGGAAAATGAGGTGATAAATCCAGTGTATAGTGTTGATAAATCCAGTGTATAGTGTTGATAAACCCAGTGTATAGTGTTGATAAAAATTACCCAGACTTAACTTTTTTTTTAAAATCAACCCCGAAAATAATTTTTTTTTTCGTGCTTCAAAATATATTCATGAATGATCTTGATAGAAAGCCATTGAAAAAAACAAAACTAATGGCGCAAGTTTGAAGCCAATCGGAGTTCAAACGAAGCGGGAAAAATTAAATTAGTGAATTGGTAAAAAAAATATATGATAGTTTTACTAAAAAGCCCTTACTACTTAATAAAAAGTGCTGTTTTTTTGCAGTCAACAAGTCAACACATCAATTGCATCTCATCCATCCATTCTTAAAATGAATGGCTTGGATTGGTTCACACAGTTTTTACGTTAAGGAGTGGTTTCTATTTGATTTCTTCTCTAACATAACATATGCCCTTGTTATGTTTCAAAACAAAAATAAAAAAGAAAAAGCGTAACATACACTAGAAAGATAAATATAGTGAACACAAAACAGATACAAGACACTCAAAACACCACATCTATATGTGGATATTACATCAAATACACAAAGCATCTCTGACTCTACCTCTGATCAGAAGTAGCATAGGTACTTCCATCATTAACAGGAGATGACTGCTGGTTCTAGGGCTGATTACCCAGAGGTGATTGCTGGTTCTGGATCGGATCCGCCACGCCGAACCAGCCACCCACCGCACATCTCAGCTTATCCACAACGCTACTTCCAGGGCTGTTCACATAGCTCTCCGCCACCTTCTGCCCCGCCTTCTCCTCCCCTGGCCCCAACCTCCTCCAACTTGGTCACCCTCTCCGCCACCTCCTCCAGCTCCTCCGCTCCCATCTGCTCCTCCTCCCCGTCTCCTCCTTCCTCCTATGGGCTTGGGATTGGGTTTGTTGAGGAGCAGGCCCAAGACGTGGGTAGTGGGGATGTAAATGGGCTAACTGGTGCAGAAGCCTAGTCGTTGGTTGATTCTCTTTATCACGCATCGATGGTATTTCAAGCAGAATCCGAGCCCGATCTATACACAGGAAGAGTTTTAGAGCAGCGTGCTTCTTCCGGGGATCAGACCGGTCCATGGAAGGATGCTCTCCTAAAATCTCCAAAACGTCTGAGTCGGGCTCCTGTTCATTTTTCAGATTATGTTACTTATAAGGTTTATGGTGTGAAACTCGCACCCAGTTAGAACGTGTCCGAAAGAGTGATAGATCATTTGCAATCTTTCGAAAAAAGCTTGGAGGATCAACCAACGTCTATTTCAAATTCGTAAAAAAAAATATTAGTCATAGGATTTGATTAGATGGAAGGATAAGATTAAAACACTCATTAACGAAACAAATATAAATATAGAGAACTTTAAATCTATTAAAGACATTTTCTATGAAAGTGGTAAATCTGATTTTTTTACTGTGAATCTAATTTTTTTAAGTTTCGAAATATTTTTACAAAATGTAAGTGTAATGATCTAAAATTAAATGTAATTGTTTGGAGAGAGCCACCAGACACAAGACGCCGCCTTGGTCTCGCACCTCGTCAGGGACAAACCAGCACACCTTCGAGTCACAGCGATTCGGCTCCGTTTCGATCTCAACTTCAAAAACGAAAAAGAAAATCAGAGAGAAGAGTGAAAAACTTAGGAACAAAACCCTTGTGAGAAATATCAAAACATACTACAAATTATCATATACATGAAAAGATTCACCTACTGAATGGGAAGATCACAAATTTACCCAGAAAAGCTTTATTTTTATCAGCATTTTTTTATAAATACCTAGTCTTCAAAATGAAGAACAAGGCAAAAGGAAACCCTCGAACCGGTTACATATAAACAAAGACAACATCATATAAGGCTCCTAGTACAACAAAAGTATGTAACCCAAACAAGTGAGTACTGGCTACAAGCACAGACTCAAAACAGATCCAATAAGGGGTAATACAAAGTAGGTCTAAAAACCAGATAAACAAACGAAACACAACCTAAAGCCAACAAGGGCTATAATAAACCAACCAGTGGACCATTAACCGAAAGAAAATGAATCAAACTTAAAATAGCAAAGGTCTGAAACACCCGGATATAACCACCATTAAGCACGAGGAAGTAGCCGAACAAAAGAACCCCCAAGTTGTCGATCACAAAACTCCAACCACACACTCGCAAAGCTGGAAAATGTCCCCAACTAGGATAAACCTATCTAGAACTCAATCCACTGTTACCAAAAGGTAAGTTACCTCCAGCCAACATTGGAGGAACCCCAAAAGGGCAGTGAATCAGTGTTTATCGACACCGAGCTAAACATTGGGTTAATTCCCGAGGGAACCTCTACCCAGTAAAATACTAATCCTAACCCTAAGTCTGACAAAGTAATCTGGCCAACACCTTGAAATTATTCGCATTAGTCGAACCTATAAGGAAGGGGTGTAAAGAATACATGTGAAGCGAATTGTGAATAGAAGTCAACCAAACCATACCTCTCAACCCCAACTCGATGACAATATCCCACGTCTGTCAGGATGAAGAAACGAAGAGCAGGCCACGAACCAGGAGAAAACTTGACACCCGATCAGAGCCCGAGCAGTCGTCGCAAAAACAAAACCATGTTCAAAAACTTCGAAACAAAGGCCCACGGAGCCAAACCCCTCCTGGTAACCACATGTTCCGACGAGGCCCGGAAGTCCAAACCACCGAGAAACGATCGAAGATACTAAGGAGGAGAAATCTCGAGACGAAGAGTCAGGCCCCGGAGAAGAAACAATGATGAGAACCAGAGCTACGACGATCTCCACCTAAATGATGGGAAGCGACTCCCACAAATAGATCACAGAAACTCACCGGTTGAAGGATCGAAACCATAGGGAAAGACGAGATACTGGTAGTACGCCCGGAAAAAAAAGAGCCCCCGTAGTCGCCATGCGATTCAGATCCGGCCACGGGCAGAAGCACCACACCTGCAAAATGGCACCCACAGCCCTAACCAAACCCACCAAAGAGCTTCGACAAAGACAATACCAAAAAACCAACCACAGCACCAACGGGGTTGTCTCACTCCACAATCGTCGAACGGTGCCAACTCCGGCCGGAGAGCAGAGACTCCGACGAGCAAATAGAAGGTTGAGGTAAGTCTTCACGGAAGGTAGACTGTGACGCCCCAAATCTGGTTTTGACCGGACTCGAGACGTGAACTTAAAGTAATACATAATAAAAGACAATTTTGAAAGAATAGAGTTCCAACAATAACAATAATCCGATAAAAGTGAGTCAACAGCTCATAAATCCAGTAATAAAGTGTGTAGTTCAAATTAAACAGTATGTCTCTAGACAACTAGACAAGATCTTCGCTGGCTCCCAAGCGCCGAGAATCCCGCTAGCACAGATCCCGCTCAAGACCCGTAAAACAACAAGGTAAAGGGGTGAGCTTTCGCTCAAAAGGAAAAGTAGTTAAGGTTATGGACATTCGATCACCACCACGAGTAACCGTCCAATTAGGGCATACTAGCAAGGCATAACAACTAACAGTGTCCACGGGAATTTACCAACCACTAAACACTCTCACAATACCATAACCACGCTTAAACATCGCACACAACCAATCATCAAGCATACAATACACAGCAGAACAACACATGTCCCGAATGACAGTTCCCCAACGTCACCGGTTGCACACAGCCCACTTATATGGTACAGGACACAGCATCGTTCTAGATATCTTCTCGTCACTTAGACTCGGGGCACATCCTTGACCGGCAATACATTCAGTCGGACGTCTTCCCGTCACACAGACTCGGGGTAATGGTCACACACCCTCGGCATCGATACCCTACACCGGAACTCTCCCTCGGTGTAGGTATCATACCGGACACACCTCCTCTTGGAACACACATCAAGAGAATAACACGCAACATAATGGCATAATTCGACCACGGTATACCAACCGAGCAAACTCACCATAACACATCACATCGGTCTATCACTCACCCAATCATATCACAACCAATGGTTCACATCACATCATGCATGACACACTTCCCCAAACATAGCAACAACATGCTACACCGAGTATACCCTATCATGCTTCTCAATCTAGCAACGGCTAAATCACGCATCATGCATCTCAAACATGGATCATGGCATCACAAAGCAACACGCAACCCTAAGGGCTCGACATGGCCCACATGCATTTCTACAGCACGGCAATTCCCAAACTTACGGCTCGACATGGCACATAAGCTATCCCTCATTTCACTTGTTCCTTGCATCCTAATCATGCAATTATAACAATTAAATCATGTATTCGCAACCTATATGCATATTAGTAACTTTCCGTAATTAAACCGGTATTCGCTACTTTCCCTACCTCAGAAGCAATCCAAATCGTAGCTGCGGACGACCAGGCTAGCTACCTCTCCGTCACTTCACGAGATCCAAACGTCTCCTCCTTCGTCAAGCTCGGGTCAAAAGTCTTGTATCAAACTTAAATACTTGAATCAATACTAATTCAGTTGCGTTTTTAACGAGAAACAATAAACTAAGCCCGAAAGGCAAACATGGGCTAAACGGGAAATGGGCAGGAGTGAGGCCCAATATAGGTGGCCCACAGGCCCGGAAACCGACCCAGCCCGTGCAGCACACCAGCCCGGAACCCGACCCGTCCCGTGCCACAGACCGGCCCGGGACCAGGCACGGCCCGTGCGGCACACCGGCCCGGGACAAGGCACGGTCCGTACTGCAGACCGGCCCGGGACCAGGCACGGTCCGTGTTGCACACCGTGCCAGACCCTTGCCCGGTCCGTGCGGCACTCCGTGCCGGAACCTGGCCCGGTCCGTACGGCGTTCCGTGTCGGTCTGGGCAAACCCTTCTTCCTCCTTCTTCCACTTCGTCTTCCACGAATTTCTACCTCAAACCTCCATTAATGAACTCATAAATCTCTAAAACATACCCAACAATCCTCAATACTTCAACACCCTCAATGGGTTTCATCAAAACTACTCATATCAAAAGATATTCATCATCCAACTTCACTTCCATCCACCAAAACATCATCTAACACCAAAAACCCTTAAACTCAACCACTTCTAGCATTTCTCTATCAAACCCATGAATCAAATTTAACCAAAAACGAAAATGGTTTGGATGGTTACCTTGGTAATGAAGAGTAGACGAAGAAAATGTGGTTTTTGAGGTGATTTGGGGTATAAAAGAGCAAAAAGTCCCTTCCTTTTCCTTGCTTCTTCCTCAAGCTTCCATGGGAGCTCCTCTCTCTCTCCTCCCTTGACAATTTCGGCCACTAGTGAAGTAATGGGATGAAATGGGTCCAATTGGTGTCTTAAACCTAGAGAGAATGATCCCCAAACTACCCATTTGTCCTCTCTCTCCTCAAGTGCAACCATTAAGGGTAAAAGATGCATCCATTTCTTCCCTTCCGAGCTAACATGGACACATGTCCATGTGGGGACCACTCTTAGCTCAAATAATTCCAGCTCAATTAATTAATTAGGTTTAGTTTCTAATTGGACCGCGTTTGACCGAAAAAAGACCCTGGGTTGACTTTTCCCAACATTACATTCATTTGAAAGGAAACAGCCCAATTAAGCTAACAGTAATGACGGCTAAGCTTTTTGGGCCCCGGAAGGGTCCCGAATGACTCCCAGAGTCATCGGTTGCCTTTTTCCGGTAAAAAGTCAACTTTCGCCAAAAACCTCCGGTTCGACCGGGATCGACCGGGGGCGGTTCTTACAATCTACCCCCCTTAAAAGAATTTCGTCCTCAAAATTTAAAACGGACGTACCTCAAGGGTCGAACAGGCTAGGGTACTTCGCACGAACCTCATCCTCGCGCTCCCAGGTCGACTCTGCTCCGTGGTTCTTCCACTGCACCCTCACCAGTGGGATAGTCCTGCCCCGCAAGGCCTGCTCTCGCGTATCCAGAATCCTGACTGTCTGCTCCTCATACGAAACATCCTCAGGTACCTCGATGTCCGTCCACTCAATCACGTGGGAGGGGTCCGCCGTGTACTTCCGCAGTTGGGACACGTGGAAGACGTTATGAACGTTCTCAAGCTTCAGTGGCAAAGCAAGGCGATAAGAAACAACTCCAACTCTGCCCAAGATCTCGAAATGTCCGATAAACCGCGGGGCCAACTTGCCTCCGCCGTGGTTGAACCGCAAAAGTCCCTTCTTCGGGCTCACCCTCAGAAACACATGATCGCCAACAGTAAACTCAAGAGGCCGGCGCCGTCTATCTGCATAACTCTTCTTACGACTCTGCGCGGTCCTCAACCAATCCCGAATCAGTGGGACCTTCTCATCCGTCACCAGGACAAGCTCCGGACCAAGTAGACTCCTGTCTCCCACCTATGCCCAACACACGGGCGATCTGCACGGCCTACCATACAACGCCTCAAACGGTGCCATCCCAATATTGGCCTGAAAGTTGTTGTTATAGGCAAACTCCGCTAATGGTAAGTGGTCCTCCCATGACCCTAGGAAATCCAACACACATGCTCGCAGCATATCCTCTAGTATCTGAATAGTGCGCTCTGATTGACCGTCAGTTTGTGGTTGATACGCTGTACTAAATAAGACCTCGGTCCCCAACGCTCTCTGTAAGCTCTCCTAAAATCTGGAGGTGAAACGCGGATCTCTGTCGGACACAACCGACACCGGCACCCCGTGAAGACGGATGGTCTCCCGAACATACAAACGGCTCAAAGTGTCAACCGTATCCGTCATCCTCGTGGCTAAGAATTGTGCCGACTTGGTCAGTCGGTCGACCACCACCCAAACTGCGTCGTGCCCTCTCGGTGACCTCGGTAAGCCACTCACGAAGTCCATCGTGACGTGCTCCCACTTCCACTCCGCAATCGGCAGTGGTTGTAGCAAGCCAACGGGACGCTAATGCTCGGCCTTCACTTGCTGAAAAGTGAGGCATCTCGAAACGAACTCCGCAACTGCTCTACGCATCCCACTCCACCAGAACTGCCGTCTGATATCCCGATACATCTTGTTGCCACCCGGGTTCACAACAAGACGGGAGTGATGAGACTCTCTCAACACATCATCTCTACAACCACGCGGCACAAACAGCCCTCCTCGGTATCACAAACCCAGATCAGTACCCTGCTCCCAGCCCTAAGTGTCAACACCGCTGATAATCATTTCCCGGATCTCTACCGTCTCGGCATCCCCGGCCTGTGCCTCCAGCACACGGGATATTAGTGTGGGTTGCGCCACCAACGAACACATGGCCATGCCATCGGTGATCTCATCGAGCTCGAGCCGAAACGTGCTCAACTCCTCCATCATATCCCACTCCCGGACTGAAATCCCGGCAAGGTAGTGAGTCGACTTCCTACTCAAGGCATCGGCGATGACGTTCGCCTTGCCCTGATGGTATAGTAGCTCGAAGTCGCACTCCTCCAATAGCTCCATCCATCGCCTCTGGTGCATGTTCATGTCGCGCTGGGAGAAGATGTACTTGAGACTCTTATGATCCGAAAACACCCGGAATCGCTCCCATACAAGTAGTGTCGCTAGCTCTTCAGTGCAAAGACAACTGCTGCCAACTCTAAGTCGTGGGTCGGGTAGTTGCGCTCATGTGTCTTCAACTGTCTTGAGCCATATGGAACTACCTTCCCGGACTGAATCAACACACACCCTAATCCCTCACCGGACGCGTCACAATACACGTCATAACCGATCCCGCGCTCCGGCACTATCAACACGGGCGCGGTGGTCAAACGAGCCTTCAGCTCGGCAAAGAAATGCTCACACTCATCAGTCCATACAAACTCAACTCCCTTGCGTGTCAAGGCAGTCATCGGCGTGGCCAGACGTGAGAAGTCCTGGACGAACCGTCTATAGTACCTTGCCAAGCCTAGGAAGCTGCGGATCTTGAAGACACTCTTGGGCCGTGCCCACTTCGAGACCGCGTCGATCTTCGCCGGATCGACGAGTATACCCTATCGGGACACAACATGCCCGAGGAACTTCACCTCGGCGAGCCAGAACTCACACTTCTCCAGATTGACGTACAACTGGTGAGTGCGCAACAATGTCAAAACTGTCCTCAGATGCTCCTCAGATGCTCCTCATGCGCCTCCTCACTCGGCGAATAAATCAGAATATCGTCTACGAACACCACGACAAACTGGCCCAAGTAGGGTCGGAAGATACCGTTCATCAAGTCCATGAACGCTGCAGGTGCCTTCGTCAACCCGAACGGCATCACCAAGAACTCGTAGTGCCCATACCAAGTCCGAAATGCGGTCTTCGCCACATCCTCCTCCCGAACCCTCAACTGATAATACCCGGATCATAGATCAATCTTCGAGAAGCACTTCGCTCCTCTCAGCTGATCGAACAGGTCATCGATCCTCGGCATCGGATAACGGTTCTTCACCGTAACCCGGTTCAACTTCCGGTAGTCCATGCACATCCTCAATGCTTCACCCTTCTTCTTCACGAAGAGGGCGGGTGCTCCCCATGGCGAAGCACTCGGTCGGATAAATCCCTTCTCCCGAAGCTCCTCGAGTTGTCGCTTCAGCTCGACCAACTCGGCTGGTGCAAACCGATACGGGGCCATAGAGATCGGCGCCCTACCCGGGATCAAGTCGATCCTAAACTCCACATCGCGCGCCGGCGGTAATCCAAACAGCTCCTCCGGAAAGACCTCCGAGAACTCGAATACCACTCTCGGCAGCTCTCTACTATGGACGGTCTCCGTCTCATCTCCCACGATCAACGCAGACAGGAGAACTCCGCTCCTACTACCTAAGACACAAGTGACGATCGTGTCGCCCGATACTACAGTCACCTGTCGACGATAACAGTCGATCAACGCCCAATACCTCGTCATCCAGTCCATCCCCAAGATCACGTCAAATGCAGTCATCTCCAACACGGGCAAATCACCATAGAAAGGGAAATCAGCCACTCGAATCTCACATGCACGAAAAATGGTACTCAAAACTACCTCTCCCGTAACAGGGGTGTCAAGACATAAAGGTCGACTCAACGACTCTACCCTCAACCCCAACATGCTAGCGAAAGAAGAAGAGATGAAAGAATGAGATCTCTAAAGCAAGCACGTACCCTGAGTAGCCTCATGGCCGAAGTGATGTCCCTCAGCTCCATAGTCGGTGACAACATACACCCGGCCCGGCTGTGCCTGGGGTCTGCCTCTCGGGGGTGGTGGAAGTGCCACCTGTTGCGCAGCTCTCTACCTCGGCGCTGGCGCGCTCGCCACCTGCCGCGGTGCTCTCTGCGCCCGTGCCTAACGCTGTTGGAACTGAGGTGACTTCCCAGTCTGCGACTGCTGTGGTCGCGGAGCCGACATCTCCCAAAATCGATCGGGGCACCTGGCAGCGAAGTGTCCTGGCCGACCACACTGGTGACATAGCTGTGGCCCGGCACTCGACCTCCCCTCAACTCTACCCGTCGGATGGTCTACTGGCCCACTACTCCTCGAACAATCTCGAGCCATGTGACTCGGCTGCCCGCATCGATAACACGCCCGTCCTGACAAGGTAGGTCCTACTGATGCCACTGACCCCACCTGTCGCGTCCCGATTGACTGTGTTTGGGACTGGAACGATCCTGAGGTCCTTTGCCTCCTCGGATCACGACACTCAGATGGCCTCAGGGAGCCGCTTGGTCTCGGCCTGACCTCCCGAACTCTGGCTGTCTCACGGAAGCGTCGCTCCACAGCCAAGGCCTGATCCACCAGGTCAGAGTATACATTGGTCCTCATAATAGCGACCCGATCCGCAATCGTCGGGCGAAGCCCCCCCTTAAAACGTCGCCAGCGGTGGGCCTCAGTCTGTACCATCTCTTGAGAAAATCGAGGAAACGAGGTGAACCTCGCCTCGTACTCGGACATTGTCAGTCCCTCCTGATGCAGCTCCAGGAACTGCTGGTGCCTGTCATCCAGTACCGACTGTGGGAAGTACTGCTCCAGAAATCGTTGTCCGAACAGCGCAAAGTCATCCCCTACTCGCGCCTGCTGGCGCTGCCACCAATGGTAGGCCTCTCCCTCCAGATGGAATGTTGTGAACGATACTCTCATGCTACCACTCAGTACCCCTGACGCCTACAGGTTGCGGGTGATCCGCTACAGCCACCTCCCTGCTGCCTAGGGGTCTGGCTCCCCGGAAAAGACAGGAGTGCCCAGTCTGCGGAAGTCACGCAGCGCCTGAGCTATAAGGCTGTCGATCTGACTAGGTCCCTCGGTGGCTGCTGCAGTGGCAGCAGGCACTGTCTCCGGTGTCGGAGTTGTAGCCTCCGGGCAAAGGTTATTGCCAAGCCCTGAACAGTGCGAGTCAGCTCCTCCAGAGCTGCCGCCTGGGTAGTCTCAACCCTCTCGTGCCCCTCAGCGGGTGCACCTTGGGCAGTAGTCGCCCTTGCCGACTCAGCGGACGATGGCTGTCCTCGGCCTATAGCGGGCCGTCTCCTCGTGCCTCGTGGTACGTAAGTCGATGACATGTCATATATCCGCTGCACGGATAACGCACATGTTCAGTTTCTTAACTCGAATAGAACGATGCGCTTAAAATAACTAACGTCACACACAGTCCAACACAGTAGTACTCGTACTAATATTATACTCAAAATATAGTATAGTCACACAATTTCACCCAATCACAAAAGTCTGCACACTAGTGCGTCACACAGATCACACACTCAAACAGCGAGGTTACACACAGTCAAACACTCCACGATGCATCCACCACACATCAATTTCACATTAGACAACCATCAGCTTAGATTCCAATTCTTAACATGTCCTCTTTCTAACAGAACATTCATGTTTACATCGCGTCGTTACACCCTGGTTCAGGCATCCCCGAATTACGTTGTAACCATTTAACATCCCCCCATTCACGTCCGGCTACAGTGGCCCCTATAGCCGAGTCGTGATGGTACATACACTTCAGTTTCTGCAGAAAATTGGGCATGACCCGTTCGTAAATGACACTAACCATCCGCTTATGCGGTTCATCCAAGTCGCAACATGCACAAAGCACTTAACACAATCGCAGCACACAACCAGTTATAGCAACTATACACCTCGGTTATCGGTAATTACACCATCACCACCCGGCCACGTCAACACTCGGAGAACGGTTAATTCAATCAATGACATCAACCACAAATACACGGTACTTAGACCGAGCATTTCACCTACCCGAGACTCTCTCCGTCTCGTTTCCACGCGTAGGACATTTCCGACTTGCGTAACCGACACATGGTAACTTAACGACCCAACTCTACCCACCTAATTGACGTACGGTCCGAAGTTTTTGAAAAAAAATTTCAATGAAACCAGGCTCTGATAACAAATTGTCACGCCCCAAATCCGGTTTTGAACGGACTCGAGACGTGAACTTAAAGTAATACATAATAAAAGACAATTTTGAAAGAAAAGAGTTCCAACAATAATAATAATCCGATAAAAGTGAGTCAACAGCTTATAAATCCAGTACTAAAGTGTTTAGTTCAAAATAAACAGTACGTCTCTAGACAACTAGACAAGATCCTCGCTGGCTCCCAAGCGCCGAGTGTCACGCCCCAAATCCGGTTCTTGCCCGGACCCGAGGCATGACTAGTAATAAATGACAATAAAATAATAATTCAACAATTAGTTCCTGAAAACCTCCAATAAGAAACTCAAATCCACAAAATTCAGTTGAAAACACAAATAACCCTCCAGGGGTGTAATAATAATCCTCCACAAGGTTTGTTTAAAACATAAAGGTGAAAAGAACGAAGTCTCTATAATGCACCCACACCAAGAAGCTCCCGAGCTTCTACTCCTCAATCAAGCCTGTAAACACAACAGTAAATTCACAGGGGTGAGCTTGCGCTCAGTAGGGAAAACACATAGCAATGTGGACCTTAAACTCAGTAAAATCAACAGCAAAATCAACCAGGTAGATTTCAACAAACAGGAGTAATAGGTAAACCAACCAATGTCGTGGTACATGAAGTATCCACCCTCCGATCCACATATGATGTGTCCTCTCAGATTTTCCCTCCAATCCAGAGGAGACGCATATCATTGAGACCATCGGAAACACCCCTCAGGGTACATAGCGTCGGAAGTCTCAGAAACGTCTCCAAAGGATTTTAGGTCCTCGGGAACCAAGGTACTACTCCCATAGGAAGCGTACACCTGGGCAATTCGATAATAGACAGTTCATAATTGAATAACGCACTCAAACCGAACACAAAATAATCCAATCCCAACAACCACCAATTCATTAACACGTATAACTCACACATCACCAATTTACCACAACACACAGTACATGAATCACATAACCACAGCACACCAATCACACAATCACAACTTACCATTCACTTACCAGTCTCGAACCAACGGGGCATCGATCACCTGATTGCACCGCTCGGTACAATCAGTCATACTCGATGCTCCAAGCAACCATTTAAGCAAATCAAGTAATCATTCGAATACAATCAACAATCAAGTACGAGTTTAATCAACTAATCATGAAAACCTTCAAAAGAGCATTCACACATGCAGTTCAACTAGTTCTGTTAGACTCTTTAGCCTATCCACTAAGCAACCAACAAACAAGCATGTGATCCTAACACGCAACTAATCCGAGGGCTTTGCCAAGGCTCCTCTACCAGACAAACAATTCCCAAGTATTGAAAGCGAATTACACTAGTGATTGGCATCCTAATCGTTCACAACTAGACACTTCCGGTTATTAGTAATTGAAGGACAACTATTCTAGTTATTCGCACCCTATAGGCATTTCTAGGACCTTTCCAATTTTATTAACCTAACATGCATACTAAGCATTTAAACGAGAAGTTAGGACTTTCCCTACCTCGAGGCCTTCCTCTCAACTCTCTGATGATAAGCCCGGTGGTCACCTCTTCGTTCTTCACTCGGGTCCCGGCGTGATAAGTGCTCCTCTAACTCGTGTCCACGTTCTTCCTTCTTTCCTACCTTGGTTCCAAGGTTTTGAACCACCAAAAGACCACAAATTAGTTTCCTCAACCAAGTGTTCTTCTCCTCAAAACATACAACAATGTTCAGAAATGGATCAAGGTTTGAAGAGGAAGTGTGGGAATCAAATTGAGCTAAAAGGAAGGGTTTTGGGCTCTGGGGATCTGATCCGGAATGCCATACGGACCGTGTGGCTAGCCGTGCCGGAACATGGCACGGACCCTGTCACAGGCCGGCCCGGAATCCAGCGCGGAACGCGTCACAGACCGGCCCGGAGAGCGACACGGACCGTATCAGGTTCCGTGCTGGACTCCCGCCCGTCCCGTGCCGTGCCGGTACCAGGCCCGTTCCGTGCGGCATGCCGTGCCGGTACCTGGCCCGGTCCGGGTCAGATTCCGTATCAGACCTGACCAGCTCCTTCCCCTTTCTTCCCCAACTCGAATTTCACGAAAATCTCAATACAAACTCCATTTCCAAACTCTCCTAGCTCCAAAATAATCACCCAAAGATACCCAGCAGCTACACCCTCAATGGGTTCATCAAACTTCAACCAAAACTCAATCCAACAACCTACTTCACTACTTCTTCTCCAAGCAATCAATCAAATAAGCAAGTTCTTCAACTTTTAAGCCAAAACCCACAAAACCCAAGGAATGGAAGTGGAAGAAATGGAGAGTTGAGAGCATCCTTACCTCTAGATGGTTGAGATGGAGAAGATGAAGTGAAAATGAAGGCAAAAGGACCAAGAACAAGCTCCAAAATCCAAGCTTTCTTCTCTATCTTCTTCCTCAAGAAAGTGAGCTCCTCCTCTCCTCTCTACTTGTGATTTTCGGCTGCAACAATAGCAAATAGGCTGAATTGTTGCTCCCTTTCCTTTAAATGACCTAAAATGTCAATTTACTCAAAAGCCCTTAAGGTCTTATCCCTTTAAAGGTAACTTAGGAGGGTATGAGGGTCATTTGAATCCCCTACTCTCATCCTCCAAGCCAAGCATGACAAGTGTCATGTGAGGTCACTCCTATTTGATAATTTTCCAGCTTTCCAAGATTTATCGACAAATAACCGATAGTAAGCCCGAGTTTGACCGATAGTTGACTTTAACAATATTACAGTCAAACTGAAGGAAACGACCCAACTAAGCTAACCGTGCTAATGGCTAAGCTTTTTGGGCCCCGGAAAGGTCCCGACTGACTTTTCGAGTCATCGGTTGACTTTTCCGGCCGAAAGTCAAACTTAGCTAGGATTCACTGGTTCTACCGGGATCGACCGGGGGCGGGTCTTACAATCTACCCCCCTTAAAAGAATTTTGTCCTAGAAATTTAAAGACAATGGCGTACCTCAGAGGTTGAACAGGTGGGGATACTTCTCGCGGATCTCCTCCTCACGCTCCCACGTGGATCCAGATCCTTGGTGACCCCACTGCACCAAGACCAACAGAATCTTCTTGTTCCGCAGGACCTTCTCCTTTGTACCCAAGATCTCGACGGGCTGCTCCTCATAGGTGACATCATCTGCTACCTCGATGTCTGACCACTCAATGATGTGCGAAGGGTCTGCTATGTACTTCCGCAGTTGGGACACATGGAAAAAGTTATGCACGTTCCCAAGCTGCGGTGGCAAGGCCAAACGATAAGCTACAGCTCCAATCTTCTCTAAAACCTCAAATGGTCAAACAAAACGTGGTGCTAGCTTGCCTCCACTGCGTCTAAACTGCACTAGACCCTTCTTTGGGCTCACCTTCAGAAACACATGCTCCCCGACCGTGAACTCAAGTGGTCTGCGACACCTGTCTGCGTAGCTCTTCTGCCGACTCTGTGCGGTCTTCAGCCGCTCTCTAATCAAAGTGACCTTCTCGGTCGTCTCCTTGACCATGTCTGGCCCAAGTAAGCTCCGGTCCCCAACCTCAGCCCAACACACCAGCGATCTGTAAGGTCTGCCTTATAAGGCCTCAAATGGTGCCATACCAATGCTGGACTGGTAACTGTTGTTGTAGGCAAACTCTGCCAAAGGCAAATAATCCTCCCATGATCCCTGAAAGTCAAGCACACACGCTCGAAGCATGTCCTCTAGAATCTGTATAGTGCGCTCTGACTGCCCATCTGTCTCAGGATGGTAAGCTGTACTCAATAGTACCTCAGTGCCCAAAGCCTTTTGTACACTCTTCCAGAATCTGGATGTGAAACGAGGGTCTCTATCCGATACCACTGACACTGGTACTCCGTGTAGACGAACAATCTCCCTGACATACAAACGACCCAACATGTCCACAGAATCAGTCATCCTCATACCCAGAAAGTGGGCCGACTTGGTCAGTCGATCAACCACCACCCAAAAAGCGTCATGCCCCTTCGACGACCTGGGCAACCCACACACAAAATCCATAGTCACATGCTCCCACTTCCACTCGGAGATCGGTAAAGGCTGCAGCAAGCCTGCGGGACGCATGTGCTCGGCCTTCACCTGTTGGCAGGTGAGGCATCGGGAAACGAATTCTGCAACTGCCCCACGCATCCCACTCCACCAAAACTGTCGTCGCATGTCTCTATACAACATGTCCACAGAATCAGTCATCCTCATACCCAGTTGACTTTAACAATATTACAGTCAAACTGAAGGAAACGACCCAACTAGGCTAACCGTGCTAATGGCTAAGCTTTTTGGGCCCCAGAAAGGTCCCGACTGACTTTCCGAGTCATCGGTTGACTTTTCCGGCCGAAAGTCAAACTTAGCTAGGATTCACCGGTTCTACCGGGATCGACCGGGGCGGGTCTTACACCGAGAATCCCGCTAGCACAGATCCCGCTCAAGACCTGTAAAACAACAAGGTAAAGGGGTGAGCTTTCGCTCAGTAGGAAAAGTAGTTAAGGTTATGAACATCCGTTCACCACCACGAGTAACAATCCAATTAGGGCATACTAGCAAGGCATAACAACTAGCAATGTCCACGGGAATTTACCAACCACTAAACACTCTCACAATACCATAACCACACTTAAACATCGCACACAGCCAATCATCAAGCATACAATACACAGCTGAACAACACATGTCCCGAACGGCACTTCCCCAACGTCACCGGTTGCACACAACCCACTTATATCGTACCCGACCACACAGCATCAGTCTTTATATCTTCCCGTCACTTAGACTCGGGGCACATCCTTGACCGGCAATACATTTAGTCGGATGTCTTCCAGTCACACAGACTCGGGGTAATGGTCACACACCCTCGGCATCAATACCCTACACCAGAACTCTCCCTCGGTGTAGGTATCATACCGGACACATCTCCTCTTGGAACACACATCAAGGGAATAACACGCAACATAATGCCATAATTCGACCACGGTATACCAACCGAGCCAACTCACCATAACACATCACATCGGTCTATCACTCACCCGATTATATCACAACCAATGGTTCACATCACATCACGCATGGCACACTTCCCCAAACATAGCAACAACATACTACACCGAGTATACCCTATCATGCTTCTCAATCTAGCAACGGCTAAATCACGCATCATGCATCTCAAACATGGATCATGGCATCACAGATCAACACGCAACCCTAAGGGCTCGACATGGCCCACATGCATTTCTACAGCACGACAATTCTCAAACTTACGGCTCGACATGGCACGTAAGCTATCCCTCGTTTCACTTGTTCCTCACATCCTAATCATGCAATTATAACAATTAAATCATGTATTCGCAACCTATATGCATATTAGTAACTTCCCGTCATTAAACTGGTATTCGCTACTTTTCCTACCTCAGAAGCAATCCAAATCGTAGCTGCGGACGACCTGGCTAGCTTGTTCTCTGTCACTTCACGAGATCCAAACGTCTCCTCATCCGTCAAACTCGGGTCCAAAGTCTTGGACCAAAGTTAAATACTCGAATCAATACTAATTCAGTTGCGTTTTTAACGAGAAACAATAAACTAAGCCCAAAAGTCAAACATGGGCTAAATGGGAAATGGGCCGGAATGAGGCCCAATCCGGGTGGCCCACAGGCTGGAAACCAACCCGGCCCGTGCAGCACACCGGCTTGGAACCCGACCCGGCCCGTGCCACAGACCGGCCCGATACGAGGCACGGCCTGTGCGGCACACCGGCCCGCGACCAGGCACGGTCCGTGCTGCAGCCCGGCCCGGGACCAGGCACGTTCCGTGCTGCACACCGTGCTGGACCCTGGCCCGGTCCGTGCGGCGTTTCGTGTCGGTCTGGGCAGACCCTTCTTCCTCTTTCTTCCACTTCGTCTTCCGCGAATTTCTACCTCAAACCTCCATTGATGAACTTATAAATCTCCAAAACATACACAACAATCCTCAATACTTCAACACCCTCAATGGGTTTCATCAAAACTACTCAAATCAAAAGATTTCCATCATCCAACTTAATTTCCATCCATAAAAACATCATCTAACACCAACAACCCTTAAACTCAACCACTTCTAGCATTTCTCTATCAAAACCATGAATCAAATTTAACCAAAAACGAAAATGGTTTGGATGGTTACCTTGGTAATGAAGAGTAGATGAAGAAAATGTAGTTTTTGAGGTGATTTGGGGTATAAAAGAGCAAAAAGTCCATTCCTTTTCCTTGCTTCTTCCTCAAGCTTCCATGGGAGCTCCTCTCTCTCTCCTCCCTTGACAATTTCGGCCACTAGTGAAGTAATGGGCTGAAATGGGTCTAATTGATGTCTTAAACCTAGAGAGAATGATCCCCAAACTACACCTTTGTCCTCTCTCTCCTCAAGTGCAACCATTAAGGGTAAAAGGGTCAAATTGCATCCATTTCTTCCCTTCCGAGCTAACATGGACACATGTCCATGTGGGGACCACTCCTAGCTCAAATAATTCCAGCTCAATTAATTAATTAGGTTTAGTTTCTAATTGGACCGCGTTTGACCAAAAAAGACCTTGGGTTGACTTTTCCCAACATTATAGTCATTTTAAAGGAAACGGCCCAATTAAGCTAACCGTAAATATGGCTAAGCTTTTTAGGCCCAATGAAGCTGGTTCGCCCTTCTCGGGATCGAATCGAGCCACCCCTTCTCCCTCTTCTTCTTCTCCGGCCTCGCTTCTCTTAGATCCGAGCTGTTCCGAGCTCGATGCGTACGGTTTGAGGTCGGAACCATCACCGGCGACTCGGGAACCCTAGACCTGAGACGAAGCTCAGTTCAGGAAGCCGTACCGGACATCCTAGCCCCCCCGTCCAGCCACGGCCGAGCTCCGCCGACCCTTTCCCTAGCTTCGCCGGCTCTTCCCATGAGTTCTGGGCGCGACCGCTGCCGGAGACGGTGGCCAGCGACGCTCGAACCTTTCCGGAGCTGAGCGAACTCGAGATTGGGGTCTGACGGGCCTTGGGCCATGGTTTGGATTTGGGCCATTGGGCCTGTGAGTGTGCCTTTGGGCCGGGCAGAACCAGAGACGGGCCTTGGCCCATTGTGGACTCGGGCCTTGGGCCCAGTCGGACTTCAGGACCGGGTCTGGACCGAGTTCGGGTTCGGATCCGGGTCAACCGGACTGTAAAGGAAACTGTTTTAAAATCGGATTTAATTAACTGGTTTAACGAATTCAAGGTGAGTTTTGAACGGATAAATTTTGGTTGAATCAGTGGACCTTTGGACAATTTCTGGTTTTGACTGGACGTTTTAATTGTCAAACCTAGACGGGACTTCGCCCGAGAGCGAAGACTTGGACCGAGCTAGAGGAGCGAAGATCACGCCGGAACCCGTGTGAAGAACGGAGTGGTGGCCACCGAGCTTATCATCAGAGTGTTGAGAGGAAGACCTCGAGGTAGGGAAAGTCTTAACTTCTCGTTTAAATGCTTAGTATGCATGTTAGGATAATAAAATCGGAAAGGTCCTAGAAATGCATATAGGATGCGAATAACTAGAATAATTGTCTTTCAATTACTAATAACCGGAAGTGTCTAGTGATGTATGATTAGGATGCCAATCACTAGTGTAACTCGCTTTCAATACTTGGGAATTGTTTTACTGGTAGAGCGGCCTTGGCAAAGCCCTCGGATTAGTTGTGTGTTAGGATCACATGCTTGGTTGTTTGGGTGCTTAGTGGATAGGCTAAAGAGTCTAATGGAACTAGATGAATTGCATGCTTGAATGCTCGATTGAAGGTATACATGTTTGGTTGATTGAACTCGTGCTTGATTGTTGAATGTATTTGAATGATTGCTCGATTCCTTAAATGGTTGATTGGAGCATCGAGTATGACTGGTTGTACCGAGCGGTGCAATCAGGTGATCGATGGACCGATGGGCCATAACTGGTAAGTAAACGGTAAGTTGTGGTTATGTGATTCGTGTATTGTGGTTATGTGATTCGTGTGCGGTGGTTATGTGATTCATGTGTTGTGTGCTGTGGTGGAACGGTGATTTGTGAGATATGTGTGATAGTGGAATGGTGTTCGTGAGAATGGATTGCTTTGTGTTTCGCTTGAGTGTGTTACTCACTATTATATCTGATTATTATTGAATTGCCCAAGTGTATGCCTCCTATGGGAGTAATACCTTGGTTCCCGAGGACATATAGTCATTTGGAGACGTTTCTGAGAATTCCGATGATAAGCGCCCTCAGGGGGTTGTTTTCGGTAGCCTCAATGATATGCGTCTCATCTAGACTTGAGGGAAAATACGAGAGGACACATCATATGTGGATCGGAGGGTGGTGACTTCATGTGCCACGGCACTAATTGGATTACCTATTGCCCGTAATTGTTAAGAGTTATCTTGTTGACTTTACTGATGGAAATTGTTGAGTTTAAAGCCCTTGCTGTTATGTATTTTTCCTACTGAGCGCAAGCTCACCCCTATGAGTTTATTGTTGTGATTATAGGCTTGATTGAGGAGTAGAGGCTCGGGAGCTTCTCGGTGTGGGTGTCTTATTAGAGACTTCGTTTTTGTTTCATTACAGTTTTTGAACAAACTATGTTGGAGGATTATTATTACACCCCTGGAGGGTTTTATCTATGTTTTTAAAACTGAGTTATGTTGAGTTGAGACTTATTTGAAGGATTTATGAAACTGTTGATGGTTAATTAGCATTGAAAATCGTTTTATTCCGGTCACGCCTCGAGTCTAGGCAAGAACCGGATTTGGGGCGTGACAAAGATTCTCGCCTTAAGAGAGAGAAGAGAAGACCCCTTCATGCATGAATCAACAATTCTTTAAGGACGACACTTTGTTTTCTGGCAAGTTTGTATTTTAGAAAAAATGAACCATAAATGTATGGAAAAATGGATGGCGTAACAAGTTGATAACTTATGGTAGATATTCGATAATTTTTAGGTTAAAATAGGCATCTAATAAACGTGTATAAGTTACGGTAGCTAGGGGTGTGCAAAATATCCGAAGATCCAAACCCGCCCGCGAATCCGCCCGGCCCGCGACCCATTTACGTCTGATCCGTCGGGTTTCGGATCGGATATGGGTTATAAATTACCACATCCGAGTATATTTGGGCGGGCACCGGATTTGGACCGAATGATCCGTGGATCATCCGATCCGCCCGCATCCAACCTAACCCCTTACACGTGGACGTCCTCTCACCACATCTTTTATAATGTTACCACACTCATTGACTTTGATAAACAAACCTTATTTCTCCATCACTCCTTCACCATTTATTAACTTATCTCAGAACCTTATCTTTCCTACCCTCTCACCTTCTTTTTCTCTCACCCACCGCACCTTATCTCATATTCTTCATCTCTCAGCACTTCGCACCGCCATAGTCGCAACTTTCTACCCACCTCTCCAATTTGTTTCAATCCACCACCTTCAACAACAAAAAATCCACCGTCTTTCCACCTCTTTCATCATCATGAGCATCTGCCTGCCACCATCAACGTCCCTCTCTTCCATCCACCCTCAATAACAATAGATCTACTACCTCTCACTATCGCTTTTCTATAGCCATTAGCAGTACCAGATCTAACGTCTTCTCCCCCAACATTGTTCTCCTCCCTCTGGTTTTGGGTCATCAACGACAAACCATGATCAGACATCGGGTTGCCATTCTAGCTTCTTGGTTTTAGAGGTTCAATTTAGATTGATTTTGTTTAGTTTGTTTGAGTATGTATAGATTTAGGGTAGGATCGTTTTTTACATTATTTTTTTTGTTCACATATCTGAAAAATGTATCCAGAAGGTTCATTTAATTTAAAAGAAAATATGATTACTCAGTTTTTGCGGATTTGACCCGATCCGCCCAAAGTATGATCGAGCGGATGTGTTTTTAAAATTCGGTTCGACGGGCGGATTCCATGATTAAATTAACCGATATGCAGTTATGCGGGCGGATGTACATGGGTGCGGGTCGGGCCGGTTAACCGCCCATGCACACCCCTAACGATAGCCTCATGTAATTTACCCTTGTTTTTCGGTGCTTGTTTTCATTTTTTGGCCATACTCTTTTGTCCTATTATTGTAGTTTGAAGAGATCTCTTTAGGGAGTGTCCCTTGCCTCTCAGGTTTGTCACGAAGATAAAGACTGACATTTAAATAGTTTTCTTATTAAAAAAACAAGGGGAACCATGTTTCCTGACCCCCTTTGAGCATTTTTTTTCATTCCTAACCTGGGTTTATTTTTGGTGACACTTCCTAACTATCACCTTTCCATTTTTTTGCAAAAACTATCAGAAATCGTCAAAATTGACGATTCCGTTAGTTTATTGCCCATGTGGCGGCCCGTGTCGTCACGGGTGAAGTGACACGTGGCAAAAAAAACTAACGGAATCGTCAAAATAAACGATAAACGATACTTTCTGCAAAAAAATTGAAAGGTGATAGTTGGGAAGTGTCACCAAAGGTAAACCCAGGTTAGGAATGGGAAAACAAAGGTCAAAGGGGGTTAGGAAATAGGGTTTCCCCAAAAAAACAATACATATGGTACTTTCCCCAGCAACGGCGCCATAAACTTGACGTCCTGAGAATTAACCCACAAAAAGGGCGCGACAAGCGCACCGGTCGTCAAGTAGTATTTCGGTTCAAGTTCGGTTATCGTACCCAAGGGAGCAATAAAACAGTTACTCGATTTAAAATCCGTTATTAATCTGTTTCTTGAAAATGGTTGGTTTTGGGTTTGGAAATTTAAATTAACAATTTAAATAAAGCAGTTATAGTAAAGTGAGAACAAAACAGGAAATGTTTGTGAAAGTCAAGGAAGAAAGTGATCTAGGACTTTTAACGGGGTTACAATTTGATAATTAATTAGCAGACATTTGTGTTTACATGTGCAAATAAGGTAAGTTTAAGGGCAACGGAAGTTCTCTCAAATGATCATAACCATCTCTCGATCGAATTAGGACTCTTGTATAATTTGACCGCCTAGTTATTTCTAATCAAGGTGTAGAGAGACATACCACATTATGATTTATGAACTCCTCTAACTTTCGGGTTTGTACGCCTATAGTTGTTGCACTCGTGTTAACCTAACTTTACTAGAGACTAGATTTAAACCCGAGTTGCATAATTCTTAGTCCTTTTAGTCATTTCCATTTCTCGATTGGTGAATGCTAAAACCTAATCAACTATCAAATGGCCAATTTGATGAAGCATAAATTCCAAATTATGCAAACAATATCCTAAACACAAATTGCACAAAATAACCACAAACCGATTGAATTAATTCATTGTATTGTTTCCCATAGCCCTAGATCATTGGAAATTTAGCCCAAGAAGATGAAGGTTGAACACAAAGAAGAAGGTGAATAAGAGAAAAACATATTTCAAAGGTAAAGTTGACAAAATACCGATTCAATGATGAAAATCTCAAAGTTGCTTTAATCCTTACTCCTAAGCACTTCTCTCTTACCAAAACTTCAACCCTAACTCTCAATCTCTCTAAAATTATGCCCAATACAAGATCTCTTATTTCTAATAGGATGCTCCTCTATATATAGGACTTCAAGACCTCTTTGCCTCCTCAAAATCGGAATTGGAATAGGTAAATTTGGCTTTGGAATGAGAAAATTTCCTATTTTTATGCAGAAAACGGAGCTGGGAGAAGGCCTGACGCGTGGACCGGAATGGGCCCAAAAACGGGCCATAATGAGGCACGGAACGTGCTGGAAAACGACCCGGAATCAGGCCCGGAATGGGCCCAAAAACAGGCCGGAATGAGGACCCGAACGGGCACCTTCTCGTATCCAGATAGTGACGGTCCCTTGACGAAAGTTGTAGATCTTTGAATTCTCTTAGATTTGATATATTATATGAAGAAATTCGAAGTTTCTATGAGGGATTTATGCCCTTCGCAAAATCAGCCAACTTCCAAAACTCCTAAAACCGGGTTTTCCTCTATTTTTACCCTTTTTTCGATCAAAGCACCTTCAAAACACAAAGAGAGACAAAGTACGAGTATAGAGAGAAAAGTTGAACAAATTATACAATTCCGGGACTAAAAAACTCAAGAATGTGGGCTAAAAACATCCAAAATCGATGCAATTTAATTCTACATCAACACCCTTTTCTCGCCCCGAGAAAACTAAACTAAGAAAGAAATTTAAAGATATGTCCCTGTTAAACCCCGAGGTTCACCTCGATAGGAGGAGTCCGAGCCTCCATTATTCAAAACAATAAAAAGTAAAGATGCACGTGCAATGCATGAACCTAAATCTAATGCATTCCTAAGACACACTACATGATGCATGCAAAACGACACAAAAGTAGGTGATTTGCCAAGAACAAGTGCAATAATAATCAAAAGAGTTTTCTCAGAGTTGTCACATGCTACAAGTACTTATACACATCAAAGAAACATATAGAACGATGAATACTGTTTAAGCATGATGCTACTCACATTCAAGAATAACTCTTTCCATTTAAACTTGCATTTCCTCATTCACTCTAACCGTGTGTTTTCACTTTTCCCTATACACGGAGTGTAGAAGTTCATATGCTATTATGTTAGAACCATCTCCACTAATTGTAAGGAGTCATGGTCATTAAGAATCAAAAAGTTCTTCAAGTAGGCTTGTAACGTAAGGCTAGGCAAAAGGTAAGGAAGGAATATGAAAAAACGCTCAAATAAATATCTCAAGACAAAAAATGCTTCATTCTCATACCAACAAGTGGTTCACATATCCTAACCCCTGTTTTTGCACCATCCAACTTTCGCAATCTCTAATACCCTTTTTTTTCTTTTATTGAATAGCTAAGTGTAGCACTAATTCGCTCATATTTTATTTTTTTCTTCTATTTCCTTAGTTATCCACACTCATACCACCTTTATTCAACCCATCTCGCCTTACCCCACACTTATCTTTTATTTCCTTCATGTCATTTACATGTTTTTTTGATGGACAATGCATGTAGTAAGTAAGATTCTCGCCTTAATAAAGAGAAGAGAATACACCTTCATGCATGAATCAACGATTCTTGAAGGACGACACTTTGTTTTTTGGCAAGTTGGTATTTTAGAAAAAAAATGAACAATAAATGTATGGAAAAATGGATGGTGTAACAAGTTGATAAGTTATGGTAGATATTCGATAATTTTAAGGTTAAAATAGGCATCTAATAAACTTGTATAAGTTAGGGTAGCCTCATGGAAAACAAGAACAAAAGAACACACAAGTTTGCTACCTAGTTCGGTGCAACATCACTTACATATGTGGGCATTATGCTAGTGGAAATGTTTCACTATATGTAATCAATCAGAACATACGAGTTTCAGACCATTCTATATCAAACCTTTTGCTATTATTACAAGTGCATATCTATCTCAAGGACTCCCCTTTAATTCGAGATCCTCTCTCAATTCCATTCTTTGAGCTCTCGCTTGTCTCGGCTCAGCCTTTTTTCTTTATAGGTTCTTCGTGAGTCTTCAATTACGTAATCACAGCCCGATTAACCCAACCACTCATTTTGTGACGAATAGTGTTTGAGAACAATTATGTTATTCTATGTTCAACACATTTAGCCTCGCAACACTCTAGTCCAAGTTTCCATATGTTATAACAATACCAAAACCGATAGGATACTTGTAGCAGAAGTATCTCCAAAACCGGACACGCACAGAATGTATGGCATCATTTAATCCGACATCTTTTCAATCTTTGCTAATCGACATTTGGAAAACATCTTGCTTGACAAGTAAATAGCCAATCTAGATGTAACAACATAACTCATCTTTTGTTTTAACTTTCTTGGGATGAGAAAGGTGTAATTGTGGGGATTTGACAAGAGCATATCTTGTAGTTCTTTTCGCATCCAAATACATGCATTTGTGCTTATTTCATCCTAAGCAAAATTTACTTAGTTTTTATTCATTTGCTTTTGTGATCCTCCATCCTTTTCTTGTCGATTTTGGTAGGCTTTGCTCCCGGAGTTAAGTTTGAGCATCATGGAGAAATATTGGAACTCTCTAGGTCACGAAGACTGGGCAAGGAAAGCCCAAATTCCAGTCTGCCAAAATTTCAAGTCAAAACTTGCCTTGCAGCATCAGATTTTCTGTGCAGACCAACCAACTTACAAGAGTCATATATAACCTTTAGTGCTTCAAATAAAGTGATTCTTGGTGATAAGTTATATCCTGCAAAAAGATCTACCATGTTGCAGAAGGAACTATATCCAAATTCGGCTTCTAAAAGCTTGGAGAAGAGTTGCAAGTTGGGTCGTTCGTCATAAACTTTCCAAGCCAAATTTCAGAGAGCTTCCAATGTGACTTCCACTCCATGGAGATGAAATCCATGTATTGGGAGACTCAAATCCACCCCGTGGAACTTCCTAGATGCGTATAAACAAAACATTAGGTAATTTGTTGTGAGTATTGAATTAGGGATCCGAAATTTGAGAGAGCTTCAGCCTAGAGGAGGTAGTAGGTGCCACCACCACTCCAACGAAGAAAGATGTAGAAATCAAGGGAAAAGGGAGTGAATAAAATTAAGACTTGAAGATCTTGAAGAAGATGGAGTTGGGATTTTGTGTGGTATTCCTCAATCCACACAAGAATAGATCTATTTCCTCTTATTCTCTCGTGATCTATGAGTTTGTTGTTGACATTCTATGGTTTAGAGCTCCATCGTCATGGAAGCTTGAACTCATGGCTATTAGTATTTGGAATTTTTGTAAATAGTAAGACGTAGTGGGTGGATTTGTTATTGATAGTGATTGATTGGTTTATGATGAGGACTATACCCTTTGATTGTGATTATTGTGGCTCAATCTCAACTTCAAGTTCATGAGTTCATTATCGGGTAAATAAGTGCATCAAATGTGGTGAACAAGGTCCAGTCATTTCACATCTGCAATTTGCAGATGACACTTTGATAATCATAAAAGCAAAGAAAGAGCAGATAATCAATCTTAAGACTTCTCTAAAAGCCTTCCAATTAGCTTCTGGATTGAAGATAAATTATCACAAATCAAAGGTTGTACTCCTCAACCCTTCCACTCTCACTGTTGCTGAAGTTTCTATTTTGTTAGGCTGTGAAGCTACAGACCTTCCACTTGATTATTTGGGGTTCAAATTAGGGGCAAATCCTAGGAGGTACACTACTTGGCAGCCAATTATTGAAAGGTTCAAGAAAAAATTAAGTCTTTGGCAGACCAAATTATTAAACTTTGGGGGAAGGATAACTCTTATCAAATCCTCATTATCCTCCCTGCCACTGTATTACATGTCTTTGTTTAAGGTCCCCAAGAAGGTGTTAAGGGAGATGGAAATGTGGCAGAGGAAATTCCTTTGGAATGGCTCTATTACAAAAAAAGTCTTGCACAAAGTCAGATGGAATCTAGTGTGCTTGCCAAAGAATAAAGGAGGTTTGGGGATAAAAAGTCTTTATCATATGAACTCTGCACTTTTAGCTAAATGGTGGTGGAGGTTTGCAGTTGAAACTGATTCACTTTGGAAAAAAGTTCTTTGTGCCAAGTATGGTTGGAGCATTGAAGACTGGAATCTATCTACCATCAAACTAACCTCTAGCCAAAATTTTCTAGGCCATGTGCAGTCACTACTCAGTGATCTTAAATTCAGTAGTGCTGTGGGATTCTCAGGCTTAGAGTGGTTTGTTGTGAATGGTGTGAGAGTGGACTTCTGGGGAGATATCTGGCTACTAGAAGTTCCCATAAAGAACAGATTTCAGAGACTTTTTCACTTAGCCATACACAAAAACAATAAGGTGGTCTTCTTTTGGAATAATGGGGAATGGTTAATTCATTTCAGGAGAGAACTAAGAGGTTGGGAGCATGGTCAGTTCAATTTATTATCTGATCTGCTGAATATGTTCACATTACAAGACTCAGGTCAAGATAAGGTGATTTGGAAAATTCATAATGCTGGATTCAAAGTGAAGAAAATGTATTCTTTGTTGGAAGAGGATGATCAAATATCTCAGCATTGGGCTACCTTATTGTGGTCTCCTTTTCTCCCTCCAAAAATCTCAGCATTTGCTTGGCTGGTATGCCACAAAGCCATTCCCACAAAGCTATTTTTGGACAGTAGAGGTCTAAATCTTCAACTGGAAGACACTCTTTGTCCAATGTGTAGAAATGATTTTGAGGAGATAAATCATTTGCTCCTTATCTGCCCTAGTGCTTGGCTTGTGTGGTCAGAGATTATGGCTTGGTGGGGCTTTAATGGAGTGTTCTGCAATGACATTACCAAGCTTATTTACTCTTGGGAATTTATTTGCCCACATTCCTCAAGGCCTCAATGGAAAAACATTTGCTTCATCACTCTGTGGCACATTTGGTTAGCAAGGAATGAGGTGGTTTTCAATAACAAGCTCACAACACCAGCTGAGGTACTAAACAAAATACAAAGTTATTGCTTCAATCTGGAATGGACTCTCTTTACAAAGTATAAGCCTTTCTCTTTTAATCTTTGGAGAGCTTCTCCTACTGCCTGTATTAGGAGTAAGTTAATTCCCTCCATTGGTTATTCTGTGGTTTGAAGGTTGATTTTTGGGGTGGGGACTGAGTGGTTTTAAAGGGTGGATTGGGGGTCAGAATTAGGTTTTACTGGTGAGGTAGGAGAGTACTTATGGGGATTAGTTAGTAACAGATCATTGTTGTGTGGGGGTTTTTTCTTCAACACTTTTCTCTGGTGTAATTTTGTTTCTAAGAGTGGGTAGACATTTCTTAGGTTTTTGAGTGTTTTTTTTGTTTTACTGACTGGGCTGTCTCAGCTTTTATCACTACTTGGGTGGTTAACTCTTCTGCACAGAGTTTTGATCATCCACTTCTATTGGCTGAGATCACTTGGAGGCACTAGGAACTTGGGACTGCTTTCTACTGCATTTTCTACTTGGTTTTGTACTATTTTAGCTGCATTTAGGTTGCAGTTTCATCAGATCACTGGTATTGAAGACCACAAAATTTTATGACATTTGGGCTGAAGATCTCATGGTTTAACATCATTATTGGAACAAAGGGCAGAGCCTGTTCGGGTACAAGAAGAAGATTACTTTGTTTGCTGCATAATTTCTCACATCTCTACTGTTTATGTATGGCAGTAGCACAGGCACTTGGTGGTTGTTTAAATACAGCAAAGTTATGGTTAGCATATGGGTTTGGTTCGGATATCTTGCCTTGCAAGGCAAGCATGGGTAGTTTTTTGATGGTTTGAAAGTGGGTTTAGTGCTGTTTATTTTCCTTGTAAGACAAGCAAGGGAAGATTAGAAGATTTGAAAATGGGTTTTCTCTCTTTTCTTGCACCACAAGTTAGGGACGGGTTGATAAATAGTTTGGGGTTAATGTTTGTTGGGTTCTAGTATCTAAGTTGTAATTGGAGGGACTTAATTGTCTCTTGGCCTTTTCTTCTTTTCGAAGAATTGGTCTTTATAAAAATAATTTGCTGATAAAAAAAAAAGTGGTTAATTAGGCAACTGGGTAAATTTATTTTCCAAATATTTGATTAATTGGATAAATTAAAGGATTATAGAGTCAATTTCATGTTTTCAATGTATGGATGCTTCAAGCTTTAATTGGGTGTTTAATTGCAATTATGACCATAAAAATCAAAAGCATGCGGATGAATTGAGTGCATGAGATTTAAATTGATTTGAAGACAGTAATATTTTGGGTTATTAACTAAAACTTAAGCTAAACTTATGCATGTCTTGATTTGTCTAAGTTAAACATGCAATTATGAGACGCGCAATATCAACTCTCTTACATGTTTCAATGGCAGATTTGAAGACGGATTACCTCTCACTCACCCACATATGGGATTAGGGCATTTATTTGTTATTTTTCTTAAGTTGAGTTGACTTCATGTGTTAGAGTTAAATGGTAATGCAATCTCCCAAGTGTGGGAATATGTTAGATAGTATGATTCAATCTGTGACTCATCCCATAATTAGGTAAATTCGAGAGACGGGAATGAGGTTTTGATTATGTGGATTGTCCCTTTTGACATCCTTGGTATTGGTTCAGATGTAATGCAATCGAGATATGGCGATGAGGCCTCGATGATGTGGATCGTTTCCCACAATTCGTTGGTTGTTGGTTGCATTGCCACCAACCTAGACCAGTCAATTATGGTGTTTGATGTGTAGCTTCTTTGAAAGTCTTGCATTACGTGATTAAAAAGGGATAAAGGAATGAGCAAAAGTGACTAGTTTCATGATCCTAGTCACATGTAGGGTGAGATAAACATTACATAAATTCTATGAACCAACCGAAACTCCCTTAAGAAATAGTCCATAGGAGTGGGTACCAAATTAGCTTGACCCCATGATCCTAGCCGACATGTAAGATGAGGCTCGTATTGCACTAACTTAATTGTCAACGAGGGCTCACATAGTAGATTAAATCCTTAAGTCCTGATGTGTGCGGTAATTGTATGTACTTGGTGATAATAAGGCATGGATGGTAAGTAATAGGAGCTGCAAAAGCCCTCCTACGAAGCTCGGCGGTAATCTTTTAGTCTATCATGGGTTGGAATACCATGATTGGTGACGGGAGGGCACTTTATTTCGAGTCATTGTTTTTATGTGCCTTGATTGGGAATTTGTAAGAAAAATAGCATAAGAGTCGTTCGTATTGAAATTTTTTATCAATAAGGATCATTTTTGTTGAAAGAAACGGCCAAAACGCACTGTGGTGTGAGACTGTTAGGTAAGATATTGTGAGTATTCTTATTGCATTGTGAAATATAGGTGGTTAAAGAGGGCGTGATTAATTAGGTGTCTCGTTTATCAACGAAAAATATCTTTTACGAATATACGGTCAGACATGGTCTTAAAATTATGTTTTGGCTAGGTTTCAAACCTTTTTGGCATCATGATGCCCTAGAAAACTACCCCGTATAAATAGGGTGTGATTTGGAGATCGGGTGGTCCCATAACTTCTGAGCAACAAGTGGAAAATCGATTGGTGTTATTTTAAAAATCATAAAGGATGTGTTTGTATCCAATGGAAACTATAGTGAATTTGGTAAGGAACAACTAGTCAGGTTTATATGGCTCGTTCCATTGCTAGTTTGTGGTACCAACTTTCAAAACCTTAGAAAAGTGCGTTAAACAATGACCGTAAATACTAGGTACCAGGAGGGAATTTAATAAAGGCAATGGGATGGAGAATGGGATGTCAGGTTGCAGCGATTCACATGCAAATGGAAATCTCACACTGATGAACATCATTTAAGTAATAAAAAGTGAACCTCCCTTTCAGCCTTACTCACTGTGATACCTTTACAAGGAAAAACCAAACAAACTTAGGGCGTCACATAACTCGTAAAGCGACTGTCACGCCCCAAATCTGGTTTTGACCGGACTCGAGACGTGAACTAAAGTAATAGTGAAATACTAATAAAAAGCAATTTAAATAACTAGAATCTCTGAGTACAAGTTTAACAATACGAGTCAAGTTTAAAGCCAAATGACTAAAACAAAGTTTAGTTCAAAAACATATAATAGACAGTACGTCTCCACTACATAACCACTCGGATCCTCAAAGCTCCCGAGCCCTGAGATAACCTCTAGGTCTACTCATCAACGAAACCTGTAAAAAAACAGTAAACGCAAAGGGGGTGAGCGTACGCTCAGTAGGAAAAAGTAGTAAATGAAAAAGGACCCCCGCTTTGTCAACAGAATTCCCAATTAGTACGATGACCCAAAAAGACAACATAATTAGAGATCAAAAGGAATTGCAACAATTAGTAAAATAACAACTAAAAAGGAAAACAACGGGGAGACACTTATACACCGATAGAAACTAGCTAAAGAGACACAAGTACCGAGATATATAATTAAATCACGAAACTCCGATCCACACACCAACACACATATCGTACCGGAATACACATCGGCCTAGATATCAAGTCTTCCCGGAACACGTAGCATCGGGTTAAGACAACAATATACCATACCAGAATGTCCCTCGGCCTAGGTCTTCCCGGAACACGTAGCATCGGGGTGAAACAAGTCTTCCCGGAACACGTAGCATCGGGATGAGACAATAATATACCATACCGGAATGTCCCTCGACCTAAGTCTTCCTGGAACACGTAGCATCGGGGTGAAACAACAATATAAACATATCGGACCGGCATACCCCCTCAGTCGGATATCCTCCCGGAAACACCCTCGGGGCAAGCAAACAACAATACACTCAATGCCAAACAAACACATTACACCGAACTCATGTTATCAACCAAGCTTACCAACACGTCCCATCGGTCTATCACTCACCCGATCATATCACAAGGCACAATCACTCAACCAATCATGTCACAGAGTAATCATTCATACCATGCTCATCATAATTCATATAGTTTAATAAGACTCTTATATTAATCAAAGAATGGAACGTGCATCGACATTTGAAGACTATTAACCACAATCAACGCAAACAACAATCAATCCTAAGGCTCGACATGACCATTCTATCAACACGGCAATTTCCCATAATTGAAAGCGGTTAATCTAGTGAATCACATCCTATATGCATACTAAGACTCTTCCGGTTATTATCGTAATTGAAAGCGGTTATTCTAGTGAATCACATCCTATATGCAAACTAGGACCTTTCCGGTTATTATTATCCTACATGCATACTATTAGCATTTCTCAATTTAAAATTGGAAATTTACTACTCTTTCCCTACCTCAAGTTCTCAAAACGCTTAACCAACCGAGCGCCTAGAAGTCTCCTCCTCCGAGCTCAAGAAAACGGTCTAGGAACATAAGTTAATGCTAAAATTAATAAACAAATCAAAGTCGGTTTTAGAGTGAACTATCTAAATTCACCCTAATTTCAAACACTTGGGCCAAAAGGGTAAATTGGGCCTGAACTAGGCCCAATTCGGGCAGCCCACAGATCTGGAAACCGACCCGGGTCGTGCCCCTCAGAGGCCCGGAACCAGACCCGGACCGTGCCCCTCAGAGGACCGGAACCAGGCCCGGACCGTGCCCCTCAGAGGGATGGTCTGGGGTCCGGACCGTGCCCCTCAGAGGGATGGTCTGGGGTCCGGACCGTGCCACTCAGAGGGTCGGTCTGGGACCCGTCCCGTGCCGCTCAAAGGGCCGGCATCGAGCCCGGACCGTGCCGCTAAGAGGGCCATCACCGAGTCCGTTCCGTGCCGCTCAGAGGGCCGGAATCAGACCATTTCCGTGCGAAATCTGGGCAGACTCAAGCCCCTTCTTCCCCAACTTCGTTTCTACGAAATTCTACTTCAAAAACTCCAATTTTATCAACATCAAACCTCAAAATCAGTCATCCAAACTCCCAAACTTCACTACCCTTAATGGGTTTCATCAAAGCATCAACAATCTAATCAAAACCAACCTAAACTTCACTATTCTTCACCAAAAACAACCATCTAACAACACTAACATCAAAACCCAACAAGTTCTAGCAATTTTCTTAGAAACCCACAACTAGAAATGAATTGAAATGATATTGTGAGAGTTTACTTACCTTTAGAATGATGAGGAGATGAAGATGATGACCTTTTTGAGAAGATTGGATGAAGAAATGGCTTGAAAGAGGCTCTTTTTCTCTTGCTTCTTCTTCAAGCTTCAATGGAAGCTTCTCTTCTTCCTCTCCTTTGTGAATTTCGGCCAGCACAATAAATTGGCTGAAAAGTGGCCAAAAATGAGGTCTTAACCAAGGGGAGAAAAGTCTAAAAAGCCCTCAAGTCATCCTTCTTCTAAATTGGCACACATGAGGGTAAAAGGGTCATTAGAGGCCTTTTTCTTCTCCTCCAAGCCACTATGGACACATGTCCATGTGGGGACCACCTTGTCCTTAATTATTTCCAGCATCTCGAATTTGATTAACTTTAGTCGATAAAAAGTCTCCGTTTGACCGAAAGTTGACTTTTTCACAAATACGGCCAATTAAAAGGAAACGGCCCAACTAAGCTAACCATAACAACGGCTAAGATTTTTGGGCTCCGGAAAGGTCCCGAATGACTCCCGAAGTCATTGGTTGACTTTTCCGGCCGAAAGTCAAACTTCACAAAATCACCGGTTCGACAGGGAACGACCGGGGGCGGTTCTTACAGGAACTATGAATTTCCATCTTTCGAATAGCCCAAAGACCACAACATGCATAAAAAACACCATGGTTTTTATGAAAGAAAAGATGTGAAGGAACACACTTTATATGCTTTTGATCACATTTGTTAGGTGCATCTTCGGGATAGTATGTGCAGATAGATGGCTTAATTCTTTTTGACATTTATCTAATTTAATCTTATGCATCTACTTTACTCAATCTACAAGCTTTACTAACATGGATATCAGTATATCCCTAATATTCAACATGCATTGAGGGTTTGAGAAAATCCTTGATTAGCTCTAAGATATGTTGCAATATTCCATATAAAAATGCACAACTTTCTATGAGTATTATATTTTCTGTTGTTTATATTCTTATGAACTTGCACTTAAACTTTTTTTTGTTTTGATTGAGTTAGCATTTGCATATTCACTGTTTTCCAATAATCCAGAGCCGCAAAGATCCGTCTTAGGCAATTTTATATCTCGGGGTTTAACTTGGTATCTATCTTAGTTAATTAATTGTTTTTATCAATTTATATACTTTTTTTGATAAGCGCATAAAATTTTATTCGAGGACAATCTCCAAGACGGAGAAAGCCAAAAACCTGTAAACCACGATTACAAAATCTCCGCTAAAGAGCGAACCGGGAACAACCCCGGAAGAAAAGAGCCAATCAAGGCAAAAACCAAAAATGCTTTAATTCCGACACAAACAACAACCAGGATCCGATTGCCAGAACCACATACCGACCTATCCTTCCTCGTACCACTCGCTATCTGAGGTCTGATCGTTGGAAGCCTTCCGATTTAGGGCCCGGATCTTGGACCTGGTATTATGAGTACGAGGGACATTCGGAGGAGGTATCGAGTTGGATTTAGATCGTCCCTTACGGGCCTTAGCCGTCAGGGCTTCCTCCAACCTCCCGGCGAAAGAATACAGACGATCTATCACTCCTTGGGACATGTTCTGAATGGGTGGAAGCTTCACACCAAAAAAAATCAGTTTCATAATCCGAAAGATGCTTAGGAGCCTGCTCTGTTTCAAGTAAAATTCGGCGATTCTGCTCTGTTTTCAATCTCCGGCATCACCGGCGCACCTGCTCTAGTTCCATTCAACTCCGGTGGACTGGCAACGGCCAAGGAGTTCACACCGCTCGACTGAACCAGACACATTACCTCGGAATTCCCAACCTTAACTTCTACATATTGCGAACCTAAAATAGGGGAAGTCATAGCTCCTCGTTTCCAAGCGATCGCAACAAAAAGAATGCGACCATTTACCGTTAAACCGTTCAAATTATCCACGACATCAGATGTTGCAGAGGTCGATGAAAAATTGATGAAGCCGAAGAAGCATCATTTCCTATTTGGGTGTTTCAGAAAAGAGAAATCGATAATTTCACCATAGCTGCTAAAGAAATTCTTAAACCAATCATCAGAAGTCTCGTATCGAAAATTGTACATGAAGATTTCAAAAGCATTGAGCTTCTTCCTCGTACGGTGCTTCTCAACACGTCTATGACCACCTCCTCTGGTCGTGATGACACCATGATGCTCCACGATCAAATTGACACCCTAAGACCGTGCAACTGCCTGCTCTGACAAAACAGTATCATCAACAACCTCTCTAACCTTGACCTTCGAACCGGACCCCTACGCCAAATACTTTTGTGGAGCTACGGGACTGACCTTCGTTTGAGCCACACCAGCCCCAGCCGCCCCGATCTTCGTATCGGCCTTTGGTAGATAAGCGAACCTTAGGAGCTTTGCGAACATCGTCCTTTTGAGTAGACCCAACCACCACCATGGCCGAAGTCTTAACATATCGAGATCGTGAAACGATCTTGCAATATGATTCATAAGATGTTACTAGAACTGGAAAAAATCAGAGAAGGAGAGAGTTTTGTTCATTAAAGAAAGGGGCATAATTTGACACCATCAATTTATATATATAACAAGTATTCAATTTTATTGATGTTTTTTATGAGTCGTTGGCTCACGTGTGTCTAAATTTTTCTCAAAACAAGAAATGTTTAAGTGTGGGAGCTTGATGAGTACTCATGTGTATGTGTTATTTGATAGAATTTCCCCATGTTTTTACCTCTTTTCGTTCCTAATTTAACATAGATTACACCATTTTGTTTCTTTTTCGTTTCCATGTCCTCGCCCCTTTTTGTCCTCCTTGGTAGGTGGCTCGAGGTATAAGCTCTAGAGCAGTAGCGAAGAGCCGAGCCAAGTCAAACGTCGAAGAAATTAGTTTATTCAAAGCAACTCTCACTACTTCATAAATTGACTTGGACAACAGATAAAATACATATAGTGGTAAAGTTAAGATACTATACCAATGGATGCAACATCCGTCGATAAAGTTATGTGTTTCTTAACGGAGAAAATAACTGAGTCCCAAGTAACTGTATCCGCAGGTAAAGTGAGGGAAGTTTACCAACGGATGTTACATTCCTGGTAAATGGATGACTTTCCCAACGGATAAAAAAACCGAGTCCCAAGTATTTGTATATGTGGGTAGAGCTAGGATACTTTACCAACGGATGTTACATCCATTGGTAAAGTGATGACTTAATAACCGAGTCCCTACTTGAACGCGCCTCACGTGTGCGACATCAAGGCCTTGTTGGGTCCGCCGCACATCAACCGCCATGCCTCTGGCATTGTTACATCCGTTTTGTCGAGAATTTTCTGCGATTGAGGCGTCTTATTCAAGGGCGTCCAAGGCTGACAAAGGGGATCAAGTGTGTTTCTGTTAACTCCTTCTTTCAGTGGGTTTGTAGCCAGTGAGTCGTGGTTCAAATTGGGATTGAGGTTGATCTGAAGAGGATTAAGAACTACCAAAATTACCAAAGACACGATTGCGCTTGCTCTACTCTCTTCTTCTTCGTTTTGTACCACTTTGATCACCTTGTACGAACAATACTGCAAAGTAGTTGCAGATGTAAATGTTGATTCAACTAGAGAGACAAAAAGCATGTTTTAGGAGCACTCGCCGGTGAAGTTAAATATGGATGAGGACGTTTTGAACTCGTCAGAGAATACCTCGGGAGGTATTTTGGCGCCATGGACTGGCGGGGCGCCTATATGTTTTGCTGGGGACTCGCCGGAATTGGGTGAGCACGATGATGATCCCGTTTCTCAAGAAAATTCGATTTCCTCGGATGGCACGGTTGAGATTGCTAGTGATCTTCTCACCGATGTTTTTGGGGATTGCGATTTGAATGGGAAGGAGAATTTGACTGTTGCAGAAGATCGTGGTGTATCGGAAGAAGAGGTGATGCGTGTTGTGGATGGAACTAGGTCGGTTCAATCCGTGTATGGGGCTGGCCAAGGTTGTGCTTAGTCCAGTTCAGAAGACGCATGGCCTGCGTTTGGGATAGTTCTGGGCCTGGTCCAGTCCATTTCTGATCCTCATCCGAAGTTGGAAGTGGCTAAAATTTTTGATTCGATTGAACAACAGGTGGCATCGCCGAGGAAGGATGCACTTGTTAAATCGAAGCGAGTGAGTCGCCCACCTAACCATTTAACGGAATGGTATACCTTGACGTGTAAACCAAAGGTCTATTTCAAGGAAAGATACGTTCGTCCCGTCGATATTAGAAAACAGGTTGAACAAGGTCGAATGGGAAATGGAAAATCTCAAGTTATAGCTTCGTCTCAGGGAACAGACGCATGGACTAAAATTCATGATTTGGCTGCCAAGAAGGAGGAGGTGACGACTCGTGTTTAGCGGGGTTTTTTTTCCTTTCTTTGCTTGTTTTTGTTCCCTGTTTTTTCTGTTTAGAAAAGGCTTGGCCTTTTGGCTCCCCTTGGTTGAGCCCCTCTATAATCGTTGGTTCTCGCCCTGATTCTTGTTGAATCATGGCATTCCGATTCTTATTTTGGATTCGGTCTTATTAATAAATTTTCGAGCTTATCAAAAGTAATAACCGAGTACCAAGTAATTGTATACGTTGGTAAAGTGAGGACATTTTACCAACGAATACATTATTCTTAGGTAAAGTGTGACATTGTGCATTCTTAATATCGACATAAAAATGTATGCAACTGTCCATATATAGACATAAAAACAGTACATATATCTTCATCATATTTAAGTTTTTGAAACATTAAAGTATTAGCACAAATCATTAATGATGTTCTAATTGGAACATAACATACAAGCATATAGCATAATAGTAAGGAGCACACATGCTTGCAATAATACAATCGTGCATTGCTTTTTCTTCCTCTACTATTCGACAAAGTTCTTAAACCACACAGGCTCCTATGCATGTTGAATATTATCCTAAACAAGGTTTAATCGAGCATGCCTCTCCCTAAACATGGATATTGTACTATCAGGGGATTTAGGAATCTCATTAGGTATTTCGCGTATCGGACTCGTAATGTACTTGTAGCGAGTTTTGTCTTCCTGAAGTAGTTTATGGAACTTTTTAAACCATGCCTAGTCATCTTCATTCACCAGTTTGGAAGAAGCCTCTAAATGGTTGGATCTTCGTGGTGAGGGCATTAGGTACATAGATTGAGCTTAAAGACGTCGGTGCCACCTACGCTCGGCCCGAGGATCAAAGTTTGGTTCCATCATGTCACAACATATCATATTTACACAAATCAAACAACAAACACATAAACCATGCGTATATATAACAAAGTCATCGAAAGTAAATAACAATTAAAACTTTTTCATCATTCAAAGCATTCGTTAAATATTGATTAATAAATAAGTTTTGATCATCTAAAACTATAACAAATTAAAATTTAGTCTTCAAAATCGCGTTTGAAGTTATCTTTTAGTCATTGTACATAAAATTTAGTGTGATGCTTAGGACCACGCATTTTAGTGACTCCATCATATTGTCTACATCTAGCTCTTTCGACGACAAGTCTACTGCCATCTATGGATATCAGGCCAAGATTATCCCGTGAGCACATGCTTCGTTTCTCATACGAGCATCAATGGAAAAATGTTTCATCACAACCAACATCTCTCGTTCCTAATCAACCTCCCTATTTGGTTGTTCATATTCATCGAATAAATTGATGTTGTTCTCCCCAACAGTACCGTTCCTGTCCCTCATTGATTATATGGGCACAATCTACTCTAAATGACTCTTATATTGTAATATGTAAATAAATATTAACCATAGGATCAGATTTAGAGAGGAGATTTCAAATAGAAACCACCTCTTAACCTACTAACCATGAGAACCAATCCAAGTCATCCATTTTAAGAATAGATGGATGAGATGTAATTGAGTTGTTGACTCGTTGACTGCAAATACACAGAACTTTTTAATAAGTGATATGAGCTTTTTAGTATAACTTTCATAGGGGGATAATCTATTGAGAACCACTCTTAACATAGGAACCGTGAGAACCAATCCTAGCCACACTCATCTATGATCCAACACTCATCAAAATGTCACATCATCACCCCAATCCAAGCCAAATTCACGCCACTTTCATCTATTCTCACACAAGCAAGGGCATAATTGTAATAGCATGGTGCCATGTGGACAAGTGTCCATTTTTTTCTCACCAATTCACTAATTTAATATTTCCCGATTCGTTTGAACTCCGATTAACTTCAAACTTGCGCCAATATTTTTCTTTTTTCAAGGGTTTTAAATCAAGATCAGTCATGGATATATTTTGAAGCACGAAAATAAAAATTTATATCAAGGTGATAAAAATAATGTTGAGCGTTGATAAATCTTCACTAATAAATGTTTTATATCGGAGTACCAAACTAGTGCTAAATATTGATAAAAAAACATGTAATGAGGTGATAAGAAACAAATAATGAGGTGATAAAAACCATGTTCAATTTTGATAATAAGTGCGATAAAGTAGAGTTTAACATTGATAAAAAAAACTTGTGATGAAGTGATAAAACACACGTAATTTAATGATAAACCTAGTGTTTAGTGTTGATAAAACTGGTGTTCATAAAAAGCACGTGATGAGATGATAAAAATCATGATCAGCTTTGGAGAATGGGGTGATAAAACCAGTGTAAAGTGTTGATAAACCCAGAGCAAAGTGTTGATAAAAATTACCCAGATATAACTTCTTTAAAAATCAGCCCCGAAATAATTTTATTTTCGTGCTTAAAAAAAACATGTGATGGGGGTGATAAAACACACGTAATTGAATGATAAACCTAGTGTTTAGTGTTGATAAAACTAGTGTTCATAAAAAGCACGCGATGAGGTGATAAAATCATGATCAGTTTTGAAAAAATGAGGTGATAAAACCAGTGTAAAGTGTTGATAAAACCAGTGTAAAAGTGTTGATAAATACAGAGCAAAGTGTTGATAAAAATTACCCAGATTTTTTTATAAAAAAAAATCAACCCGAAATAATTTTTTTTTCGTGCTTCAAAACATATTCATGACTGATCTTGATAGAAAACCCTTAAAAACAAAACTAATGGCGCAAGTTTGAAGCCAATCAGAGTTCAAACGAAGCGGGAAAAATTAAATTTGTAAATTGATTAAAAAAAGTAATATGATAGTTTTACTAAAAAGCCCTTACCACTTTCTAAAAAGTGCTGTTTTTTTGCAGTCAACAAGTCAACTACTCAATTGCATCTCATTCATCCATTCTTAAAATGGATGGTTTAGATTGGTTCTCGCGGTTCCTACGTTAACACATGGTTCTCAACGGATTTCTCCTCAACTTTCATATTACTTGTTTTTACCAATTCACTAATTTAATTTTTCCCGCTTCGTTTGAACTTCGATTGGATTCAAACTTGCGCCAATTATTTTGTTTTTTCAAGGGCTTTCTATCAAGATCAGTCATGAATATATTTTGAAGCACGATTTTTTTATTTATTTTGGGGCTGATTTAACAAAAAATTATACCCGGGTAATTTTTATCAACACTTTACACTGGTTTTATCCACACTGGACACTAGGTTATCACCTCATTTTTCAAAACTAAACATGATTTAATTTTTCCCGCTTTGTTTGAACTCCGATTGGCCTCAAACTTGCTTCAATATCTCAGTTTTTTCAAGCCCTCTAATGCTCTTGACAAAATCAGATGGGTTCACACCTTCAATTTCGAGGACATCTCTCACTTACTCCTAACTTTCCCAAGATCGGCAACCATCTGGTATTCAATTTTCAATTGGTGAATGTGTTCGGCTGCCTCCCTTTTTCTACAGTGGACTTGATCCATCAATGGCAAGGCTTGGCTCCTCGTGGTTTGGCCGGTCTCTTTTGGAAAAAGGTCATGTTCATCACCTTTTGGTTTAATTGGCTATCCCGGAATTCTGTTGTCTTCTCTGATACTTTGGAACCTCCCGAGTTGGTTACTTTCAGAATCAAGCTTTTCAGTTTCTCCTTACTGAGCCTCAACTCTTCTGAGATTCAAGCAAAAGATTTAGAGCGTTGGAAGCTATCTCCACTTAGATGTTTTACTCCCCTTTAGCTGCAACTCGTTTGAGTTTTGCTCTTGAGCCATTCGGCTTCATGTATCCGCCTTTCTTTTTCTCTTTAATAAAATCATTTTTTGCAGATAAAAAAAAAGATCAGTGGTGAATATGTTTTAAAGAAGGAAAAAATAAATTATTTCGGGGATGATTTAAAAATACATTATATTTGGGTAATTTTTATCAACACTTTACATTGGTTTTATCAATACTTTACTCTGGTTTTATCAACACTGAACACTAATTTTATCACCTCATTTTCCAAAACCGAACATGATTTTTATCACCTCATCACATGTTTTTTTATGAACACTAAGCACTAGTTTTATCAACACTAAACACTATGTTTATCACTGAACTACATGTGCTTTATCACCTTATCACATGTTTTCTTATCAACATTAAACTCTAGTTTATCACACTTATTATCAAAATTGAACATGTTTTTTAGCACCTCATTAATTGTTTTTTATCAACATTTAGCACTAGTTTGATACCCCAATATAAAAAATTATTAGTGAAGATTTATCAACACTCAACATTATTTTTATCACCCTGATATAACTTTTTATTTTTGTGTTTCAAAATATATTCACGAATGATCTTGATTTAAAGCCCTTGGGAAAAGAAAAATATTGGTGCAAGTTTGAAGCTAATCAAAATTCAAACGAAGCGGAAAAAATTAAATTAGTGAATTGGTAAAAATAATATGGACATTTGTCCACATGACACCATGCTATTACAATTATGCCCTTACTTGTGTAAGAAAGGATGAAAGTGGTGTGAAATTAGGGTGATGATGTGACATCTTGATAGATGCTGGATCATAGCTCCTAGCTCAAGTTGCTCCGACCAGCTTTCACTCAAGTTGCTTAAAAACTCAAGCTGATCAGCTAGCCCATTCCGTTAAAGCCTTTGACGATCCGAACTTAACTTCGGAAGGCGAAGAGTGGGTCACTGATGGTTGATTTTATGAACTTTTTTGTTTATTTTGTTTTTTGGATTGTTCTTTGTCGGGCTTTGTTCCCGCATCTCCAGATGAGAGCTCTCTTGTTATGGTTATGTTTCGGATCGATCCTGCTTGGATCTTTGTTTTTAAAAATAAAATTTTATGCGCTTATAAAAAAAGGTGTGTGTGGTTAGGATGAGTTCTCATGGTTACTATGATAAGAGGAGTTTCTAGCCGATTTCGCCTCTAAGATTAGATGGATTTATGAGATTGAAATACTAATTAGTGGCACAAATGTAAATATAGACAACTTTAAATCTAATAACGACATTTTACGTGGAAGGAGCGGTAAATGCGATTTTTATACTGTAAACCAGATTTTGTTACAGTTCAATATATTTTTTTAATAACTACTTTTGAATTCAAAAATATGATTTTTTTTTTCATATTTTTTTTATCATTGATTTGTACTAACAATCCTTTTTTTTTCTAAACGACAGAATTAAAAAATAGATGTTACAGAATTTAAAAATAGATGTTACATAAAGTAAAATATATGTTTCGGAACTTAAACATACGACCCTTCTCCGAGCAACTGCATTATCGTCTTCTTCCTCTAGCAACGACGACCCTTCTCTGAGCAACTGGATTATCGTCTTCTTCCTCTACGTCCACCATACACTATTCAAATATTTAGGTTTAGAAAAAATTGATTAGGTCTAGACAAATTGATAAACGTTAGACAAGGTTGACTTAGGTTTAGACACATTGATTATTGATTGAATGTTAGGTTTTGAGGAATAGTTAGTTTGACTTTAGGGATTGAATTATCTAATTTTTGAATTATAATTCTTCTTCCTAAAATAGAACGTAATTTGATATACAACTTTTTTGGAAGAAAATAATTGACAGATTGAATTGAATTTTCTACATGGATCATGACTGTTTTAAGAAGAAGCATCCATGTAGATGGAGATAGAAATCAAGCGACGAGGATGTGTGGTCAGTTGATTAAAGAGGTATCAACTAGAATACAGAGAAGCTTCGAAACACAAATCATGTTACAGTTCCAATTCTGGTAACAATCAGATCATGAATGATGATTACAATCAATGAATGCAAGGTTAGAGCATCCACATAAGAAAGAGAAACTATTATTTAGTGATGCTTAACATTTTTTGCTACAATGGAGTGATGCTAAACTAAAGCTACACTTATTATTTTTATTATAAGTTTATTCTATTATCTTTTGTTTATTTTTGTATTTTACTTTTTATGTGATATATATAATTAATATTATAAAAAAATTCATGTTGTAAAATCAAACATGATTTTATAAAACATGGAATTTATTTCAAAATGTCGAAAGTACGTGAAAATGAATTCGAAAAAAAATTATTTATTTTTTAATAAAACCATTTATTTTAAGTGAAATTTTAAAAAGATCTGAAATATGTATATTTTTTAAAATATGAAAATTTTAAAACATATCAATTTATTAAAATAATTAAAAAAAAATATCTTGAAATTGAAAAAAAGAGAGTTTGTTACTCTCAAATAAAAAAAATCAGGGTTATTAATTTTCTTGTTTTGAAAAGAAAAATAAAAACTGATTTTATCATGGAAAAGTATATGGCTTTGTTTTTAGTCCAAAAAAATTACTCCAGTAGTTGGTGTAAAATAGTCGAACAGTAGTTAGTTCGGTTACTTTTAAGAATAAATGAATTTTAAAAAAAGTAAATATGAAAGCATCTGGGCAAGTTTCGCCTATCACTTAAAAATTCTAGTAACTAAATATTATTATTTTATGGAAACAAAGGCAGTTGCCGCTACCGGCCCATGAGGTGGTAGCGGGCCGAGACCGTCAGCCTAGCATACCCACTTGTAGCGCGCACGTCATTCAAGCATCAGTTAGACGTTAGATTAGCATACATGGGTTGTGGATGCTCTTAAAACAAGAAACCCATCTTAAACCACTTCCCACGACCAATTCAATGCATTTAACTAGAAAACAAATATTTTTAACTTTTCGTCAATTTGTTTGCCAAAGGTGTCTTGGGTCCGTACTTTTCAGTCTCAAAAGTTAAGATTCCGCCAATTTCGTGCAGAGTAAGGTACCGGCGTCCGTCCGGTGTTCTGGGAGTCTGAAGGCTTGCGTGTAGTGAGGAAGGTGAGTAGTGCGAGAGCGATGGACGAAATCCAGGAGAAGCTCCCGGGTGTAGTCATCGATAGTGACGATGAAGGGGATACTGTGTTCCTTGGAGTGGGGATAAATATAGATTCGGTCTGGCGACCAAGGTTCTAACGGAGAGGAGATATCATGAGGAGGTTTTTCGATCTGTTATGAAGAACGTGTGGGATGTAGAGGGTCTGAAATTTCAAACCCTAACCCCTACGGTAACCGGTTTTTTCTTTAAATCGGAGAGAGACAGGAATAAAGTCCTCGAGATGGAGCCATGCAATTTTAACAATGCTCTGGTTGCACTAACAGAATTCACACCAGAGGATAGATGTTCTGAGGTTCGTTTTGATTATACAGTATTGTGGCTACATGCTTCTAACTTACCTTTTAAAGCACCGACATAATTGGTGGGTGAGGTGATCGGGAACAAAGTAGGTCAATTTGATGAAGTAGACTACAATGAGGACGAAAGGGAGTGGGAGGATTATATCCGGGTTTGGGTCCGTAGAAAGTTGACAGGATGGGGACTGGTATTGCAACGGACAAAAGAGGAGTTGAATTACAACCTTGTGAAACGGAAAGAGCAGTGGAGAATGTAACTGTGCAACGAGACAACGTAGAAAAAGAAGTAGGAGGTAAGGTACAGAAGGTTGAACCTGTAGCGAAATGTACGAAAGAGGAAACTGGTAAGGTTTGGGAGGAGAATTTAATTGCAGAGCAAGACATGATGGCGGTTAAGGGGGTAAAGAAATGGAGGTCGAGACAGAAAGGAGAAGAAATTGGAGGAATGAACCTGCAAGGTCAAGTGTAGGACAATGTCAAGAGGAAAAGGAAATTTGATGAAGTTACTGTGGATCTAAATCTGGAACCTGGTCTACTTATGCCTGCTCCAGAGGAGGGTGCTACGGGTTCTTTGACGAGGTTTGCTAATCAACCCCGCCAGGACAAATGAATACCATAGCCTGGAACTGCCGAGAGCTTGGGAACCCTAGGGCGGAATAGTTCCTTACTGAGTATATTACTCAGAAGAAACCTGATGTAGTCTTCCTTAGTGAACCTAAAGTAGAGGAGAAAACAATTCATAGAATTAGAAGAGCTATACATTTTGATGGGGCTTTCTCGATAAATGCTAAGGGTGCTAGTGGCGGTATTGCACTTCTGTGGAGAAATAAGGAGGACGACAGCTTAAGAACGTACGATAAGAACCATATTGATATGTTATTTAAGGTAAAAGATAGTATGGAGGTTCGAATAACTAGATTATACGGTGAGCCACAGAGAGACTTGAGACATAAGACTTGGAATCTTATGAGACGATTGGCAGCCAGCAATGGTGACTTACCATGGTTAGTAACTGGAGACCTGAATGATGTTTTGAGTAGTGAAGATATCAGGGGGGGGGGGGGGGGTCTCCCTTATCTAGCGAATTTGCTAACGGGGTTTAGGGAGGCACTAAAAGATTGTGGTCTACGTGATGTGGAAATTGATGGGCACAGGTTTACTTGGGAGAAAGGTAGACACATACAGGATGGTATGGAAGTACAACTTGATAGGGCGTTCATTAATCAGACTTGGGTGGTCAACTTCCCGGAGTCGAATTTAAGGCATGGAGGACTTTCTCCATCGGATCACGCGCCAATAATCTCTAAAGGTGAGCAGAAATTTTTACTAAAGCAGAAGAACCTTTCGATTTGAACAATTCATGACCAGGGATGAGATGTGTGGTCAGTTGATAAAAGAGGTATGGGATAGGCATGCTACTAAACTTATCGGGGAGAGGAACAAAATAGTAGCGCTGACTTTGAGTAAATGGGAAAGAGAACACCATATGGAGCTGGAAAGAGAAATCAAGGAATGTAATGAGGAGCTGAATAGCTTGTTGGGACCTTGGGATACTAGTCGGGGGACCAGAATTCAGGAGCTGAGACTCAGAAGGAAAAATTTAGTATGGAAGCAAAGAGCTAAACAGTTATGGCTTAAGAGTGGAGATTCTAACTCTAAATACTTTCACTCTAAAGCTTCGACGAGGAGGCATAGGAACCGTATCAAAAAATTGAAGGCGAGGACAGGGGAGTGGGTGTCGTGGGGGGAGTGGTTTGGAAGCTGAAATACGGAATCATTTCAACAATTTATTTTAGGTAGTAGCAGTAACCGATGATGATGTTAGTGGAGTAATTCCGAAGACAATTACGGATGAAGATTACAGGGAGCTGCTAAAACCGATTACTTGGAGGAGGTGAAGAAGGCAGTTTTCAGTATGGAGCCACTCAAGTCCCCAAGGCCAGATGGGTTTAACCCGGGTTTCTATCAGCACTATTAAGGGACCCTGGGGGAAAAGGTGGTTCGGATTTTAAACAAGCTTTTCAGGTGAGTAGATTGCCTGATAGTTTAAATGAGACAAATTTGATTATGATTCCAAAAGTAAGAGACCGGAGATGATTGGGGAATTCCGCCCTATAACATTATGTAATGTGTTGTACAAGGTCAGCACTAAAATTATGGTGAACCGTATGAAAGGGGTACTTCGCAAGGTAATCTCGGAATGACAGAGTGCTTTTCTAGCAGGTCGCTTAATAACTGATAATGTATCTTATCCGGGGAAATTCTCCACCATCTTCAAGGAAGGAAGAATGGACATAATTGCGTCATGGAGATGAAGCTGGATATGAGTAAAGCGTACGACAGGATTGAATGGGGTTATCTGGAGCGAGTTATGGTTCAGATGGGTTTCCTCTCTCTCTGGGTCAGTTTCATAATGAAGTGAGTACATTAGCAAAGCTATGGGTGTTCTCTGAAGGGCAGTGAGTAGGCCCGTTAAATATGGAGCGCGGAATAAGACAGGGAGACCCCCTCTCACCATCTTGGATAGTTCTTATCCTTATCTTGGATCAACCTCATCTCTATCTTGGGTATATCTTATCCTTATCTTGGATTCTCCTTATCTTTGTCTTGGACTCTTCTAAAGTGGGCCCACGAGGCCCATTAGGCTTCACAACCCAACAATACAATCACAACTGAGCACCGTAAGTTGGAAGAACACAATCGACAGACCATACCTCAATAGCCCTGGTTCCAATTCCCATTTGCACAGAGCAACTAAGTCATAATTCTATTTGACAAGCCCTTTGTTGGCACAAAGCTTATGGTTTCGCTTGGCGTCTTCCTCGAGCAGACAACTGGGCGACCCTTCTCCGAGCAACTGCATTATCGTCTCCTTCCTCTACATCCAACATACACTATTCAAATATCTAGGTTTAGAAAAAATTGATCGAGGTCTAGGCAAATTGACTTAGGTTTAGACGCGTTGAGTATTGATTGAATGTTAGGTTTTGAGAAATAGTTAGTTTGACTTTAGGGCTTGAATGATCTAATTTTTGAATTATACTTGTTCTTCCTAAAATAGAACGTAATTTGATATACAACATGTTTGGAATCAAGTTGTAGTGGAGTGTTAGAGTAATAAATAAAAGGGGTAGAGACTAATTAATTATAAAGTGATGTTGAAAAACAAAAAGGTTTACATTAATTACATATGTAGGAAATAGGAATAGACTTCCAAATTTGTTGTGCTATAAAATGGTGAGCGATGAGATGCTCTATTCCATCAACTATCAACTATCAAGTAATTAATTATATAGCAATGACGAAATTGTTTGCTTCCTTGTTGGTGGTTGCTATGGTTGCAGCAATGGCAACCCCAATGGTGCAAGCTCAGCTTCTCGGCAATCTGCTTGGTTTGATTCGCATTCAGGGAACTGTCTTGTGCGCCGTTAATGCCACCGTTGGTGTCAATGGCACTGCTGCTCCCCCTTTCCCAAGTAATTATCATTTTTCTAAATTGTAATTTTCCCTATACATAGAAAGTGATTTTGACATGCATAGTCGTGGGTGTTTAAATGCAGACGCCACCGTGCAGCTGCGGTGCGGGCCCCAGACTATAATATCAACCGCAGTAACAACTTCAACAGGGGCATTCTCGATATTGTTGGGTCCTACCCAAGCCATACTGTCTACATTACTGAGCAACTGCAATTTGGTCGTGACTACGCCCCTTGTTAACTGTAATGCTACCCTCCCGTCTACCGGAACTCTGGTCGCGCCTCTGCTGCGTTCTGTCACCAGCACCATCGGCGGCCTCCTCAATGTCGTCAACATAATTCCTGCTGCTTTCCAATTCGTCGTTGGTACTCTTCTGCCCTAAGAGTAGGGGCTGCTACATAGTTCGCGTTCTATTCAATAATGATGATTTCTGTAGCATATAGCTAGCTATCAGATTCTCTTCACGTATGTCGTGATATAAAATAAAGTTTACTCCAGCTACCTCTACTTCTGTTTGTAATGCCACCTATTGTATCGTATCGTTTCCGCATGAAATAAAACGCGTGCTTCTAATCTAAACCTAAACCGACACATGTCTATCCCTTCATGTTATGTACATGTTTTTTTATGGACAGTGCATGTGATGAGTAAGATTCTCGCCTTAATAGAGAGAAGAGAATACACCTTCATGCATGAATCATGTCTCATGTAACTTACCCTTGTTTTTTGGTGCTTGTTTTCATTTTGGACATACTTGTCCAAGGGGTAATTCCTTTTTAGTACCCTAAAACTTTCAGATTTTATTTTTAATACCATAAATGTTTTTTGTGCCACCTCAGTATCGTAAATCTTCATTTATTCCGTTTTAGTACCCGCCGTTAACTTTTCATATATTTTTTAACAGAAAATCGCATGTGCATGGCACATGAGTTCAATTTTTTAAAAATTCCAAAAATACCCTTATCACATTTAAACCCCGCAATTTTTTTTTCTTTTTTGAATAAATTTAATTACTAAAATGATTATTATAAACAAGGAAACTTTTAAAAACATAAAAAAAAAGTTTATAATAAAATATGAAATAAAATAACAAATATTAAATAAACAAAATAATTAATAAATTTATTTTTAAATAAAAATAAAATATAAGAAATTAAGATAAAATTGATTTTAAATAAAAATTGCTTTTTTTATAAACAAAACTGATTTTTAAGTAAAAATTATTTTTAAAAAATAAAATAAATTGAATTAAAAAAATAAACTGATTTTTTAAAATTAAATTATGATTATTATTAAAATTTATTTTTTATAAAATAATTATAGTTTTTGAACATCAATGGCATTAGTTTGAAAATTTGAATGTTAATGAGGGGCATTATGATCATTTTACCTATCTTGGATGGAAAATCAAAAATGGAAAGTTAAAGACGGGTACTAAAATGGGATAGGTAAAGATTTAGGGTACTGAGGTGGCACAAAAAATATTTAGGGTACTAAAAACAAAATCCAAAAGTTTTAGGATACTAAAAAGGATTTACCCCTTTGTCCTATTATTATATTTTGAAGAGATCTCTTTTGGGAGTGTTCCTTGCCTCTTAGTTTTGTCACCAAGATAGAGGCTTATATTCAAATAGTTTTATTATTAAAACAATATATAGGGTGTATTTTAGTTTTTTTTAATAAGCGAAAAATTTATTAAATAATTGTTCTATAAGGCTATAGAACAAAGCAAGAAAAGGTCCTTGAAAAGACCTTTTCCTCAAACCCTAACAAGCTACATAGAGCAACAAAAAAACAAAAAAGACCCAAACAAGATGCAAATAAAAACCTTGCCTACTCCCTCTTTGGATTTAAACAAATAAACCGATTAGAGCTCGGGACAAAGGTTAAAGTTTTTTCTTCAAGGTAATCCTCGTCCTTCCTACCCTCAGAGTCCTTTTTGAACTTTTCGAGCGCCAAGGAACAAAGATCAACTGTTTTTTTCCCAACTTTCTTGTTATAACTCCAATTTCGGGCGCTATCTTTTTTCGCAACGTCAACGATAAAACGTCACGAATTAACCCCTTTATCAGCAAAAGTCCTGGCTCTTGTCTGATATAAAACAACTGGTGGAGCAACCAACTTCGAATGACCCTTCTTTGGTCGTCCACGTCTCTTTGGTTCAACTCTAGCAAACAGGGGTTTTGACAAGGCATCCTTCCAAGGATTGCCTTCAATCCCGACGACCGAGTTTGGATAACCTCCACGAGGATGATCCTCCTCAAATGGACCGCCGATGTCCTAGCCTACTAAACTCAAACCCACAATAGACACCAGGCCCAAATCAGTCCCAATCCGTTTAAAAACAACGGCCAAGCCTGAGTCCTAGGCCTTCTCGGTTAGGCCTTTTTTATGAGACAATACCGAACAATCATCCATAAACTCTTGGATGGGATTGACTGTAACTGTTTCAACGGATTCCACCCGGGTATCAAGGGGGATTGGAGAGTCAATTCCAGAACCATCGGGATCTCTAGAGACGACTGCACAACATGCCCAACATCCGCACTCTGAACAGGCAAGAGTACGATCGAACGCCCAACTAACTGAACTGATGCAGCCATGACACCATCATCCGTCTCCTCCACACCAAGAACAGTCTTCTTAATTGCTATAAAAGAGGTAGTTGACCTGCTCAGATTCGCAGGTGCTTGCAATTCAGGTCGAGCTCTCCTATTCTCAGGCCTTGCAGAAGCTACAAACAGCCTATAACCATTGAACATGAACTCATTCTATCGCCAGATCAACCGACTCCTTAAGCTTGAACTCCGCAAAAAAAAAAGCAACCTTTCCGGCTCGGTCTCTTGAGAACGTTGGCTAAAATTACCTCACCAAACGTTCCCAATGAATTCTAGACCCATTCTGTCGAGGTATCAAACGGGAGATTGTAAAGAAACACCTCACGACCTTGCTTCCTTGCCTCGCTCTCAACTCCGGTGGGTACAACAACCTCCAGTGCCTGCGTAAAAGTAGTTTCCACAGGGTGTGAAAATTTCACAGTAGAAATGTTTCTGACAGCTTGATCTCGGCCAGAAGCACTTAAAATTTTATGTTTCCAAGTGTCAATACTTAGAAAAAATTCATATATTTCCAAGTTCGAACTCTTTATGCAATACCACCTAAGAGATGGAGTATTTAAATGTTGCTCTCCCTAGTAGATTATTTCTGAAGCAATCAAAACTCCATCCACCAATTATTTCCTACTATGTCGATTTTTGTGGCTGGCGTTCTCTTCCTCCCCCCTCGCCAGAGAAGTTCACCACTTCTAGCAGGTAGTTTGCTTACTATTAGTGTAGGTCTGCTCTAGTTTCCTTTTCCATCTTCGATCAAGTGTGCTCCCCTCGATCCCTTTGTGTGGTCACGCCGGCAATCTTTGTGCATGTCTGGTGTGGTCAAAGATGTTCTCTATTGGACATATCTGAGACTGTTGTGTTGGCTTTGGCCGAGTCACCGTCGAGTACGGTGACCGACCCCGATAGTCCCCTCGTTCCTCTATTAGATCTCGGATGTGGGGATTTGGTCGTGTGGTGTGCATGCTACAATTACTAGGAGGTCGGACCGGTTTGGGTGTTGGCCCCCGGATTATCCATCTTTGTAGTGTTCCTTGAGGTGGTGCGGTGGAGGATTGAGCGTAGCCTCGGAGGTGTCCTTTTCAGAACTGATCGTGGGACGCGCTTCTACATCATCCTGGGTGTGGATCGTTGTGGTTCTGGACCAGATATTTTTGTTGGTTCGTTCTGTTGTCCGTCGTTTCTTTTCAGGTCTGGTCGTGGGACGCGTTTCTTCACCCTCTCGGGTGTTGATCATCGTGGACTTAGTGGTTTGACGAGGGTCACTGGTGTTGTGCTGTTGTACAGACCCTTTCGAGGTGGCTATCGGGTGGCTTGTTCCAGATCTACCGTGGGAAGCGTTTTTTATTTCGGATTCGTTGTGCGTTTGGACTTGTGTCTCGTCGTCGCGGATGGTAATCTTTGTATCACCTTATACTTTATTTGTGGCTTGTTGGATATTTGTTCATCCCTAGATTCAGGGTCGTATCGATTCTTCTAGTCTCCCTGGCCTATACTAGGAGGGGCCCGTCATTCTTTAGGTGTTGACCTTTGACGGGTTTTGCTGGGTCTTTAGACCTTGGAAATCGAGGAGTCCTGTGTCTTTGGGTTTTGATTTTCGGTGAATTTTCATTGGATTATCTATGCCGATCAGTGATGTTTGTCGTCGGTGTGTCGGTGCTCCTCAACTCGCTGAGTTTTGATGCCGAAAAGATAAAGTTTTATCCTTAAGTTTAGGAAAAGTTATGGGTTTTCAGTGGAGGGCGGCTAGCTTAATAGCGCTTCATGGTTTCCAAATCTGGGTGGTAGATCTCATTATCTTTGTGCTTCATAGTTGTTAAATTTGGGTTCTAGACTATTTTCTTATCTGTTTTGTCTTATACTGAAATGATTGACATATTAAGTTTTGGACCATTGTCCTCCTATGTTGGGTTTGTATTCAGGCTGTGTTTTTATGCCAGTGCTCGTGTTTGTTGTTTTTTCTGGTTGGAATTGTCATAAGACTGAGCTGTCATGCCAATGCTCGAGTCTATTCAGCGTCTGTAACTAAAAGTTTGATGATTTCATTCCTTTTCAAAGATTTATGCCAGTGCTCGTGTTTGTTGTTTTTTCTGGTTGGAATTGTCATAAGACTGAGCTGTCATGCCAATGCTCGAGTCTATTCAGCGTCTGTAACTAAAAGTTTGATGATTTCATTCCTTTTCAAAGATTTATGCCAGTGCTCGTGTTTGTTGTTTTTTCTGGTTGGAATTGTCATAAGACTAAGCTGTCATGCCAATGCTCGAGTCTATTCAGCGTCTGTAACTAAAAGTTTGATGATTTCATTCCTTTTCAAAGATTTATGCCAGTGCTCGTGTTTGTTGTTTTTTCTGGTTGGAATTGTCAAAAGACTGAGCTGTCATGCCAATGCTCGAGTCTATTCAGCGTCCGTAACTAAAAGTTTGATGATTTCATTCCTTTTCAAAGATTTATGCCAGTGCTCGTGTTTGTTGTTTTTTCTGGTTGGAAATGTCATAAGACTGAGTTGTCATGTCAATGCTCGAGTCTATTCAGCGTCTGTAACTAAAAGTTAGATGATTTCATTCCTTTTCAAAGATTTATGCCAGTGCTCGTGTTTGTTGTTTTTTCTGGTTGGAATTGTCATAAGACTGAGATGTCATGCCAATACTCGAGTCTGTTCAGCGTCTGTAACTAAAAGTTTGATGATTTCATTCCTTTTCAAAGATTTATGCCAGTGCTCGTGTTTGTTGTTTTTTCTGGTTGGAAATGTCATAAGACTGTGTTGTCATGTCAATGCTCGAGTCTTGCCAATGCTCGAGTCTATTCAGCGTCTGTAACTAAAAATTCGATGATTTCATTCCTTTTCAATCTTTGAAAAGAATATTGAAAAGAAAGTGTATAAATTTCTTGGATGATTTAAAAAAAATCCACTTCAATCTTCAAGTATGCACCTTGGGACCACCCTTTTCAATCGGCTTGATCACCCTTTTCAATCACTTATGCACTTCGGGATCACCCTTTCAAATCGACATGCCACAACACATGACCTGTAAATCGTGAACAGCTAAACCACGGCTAATGATCGCGGTTTGCAGGTCGATTCGGTGCGCTGCTAACACTCTAAATGATAATATCCCAACTCTTTCACAAATTATCTAGAAAACTGGTCGATCTTTTACATGAATGACATGGTCACAAAACACTGTCCACAAGTGAGTTTGTCAAGTATCAAACTATCATTACATATGCCCTTGTTGTGTTTCAAAACCAAAACAGAAATGAAGAAGCTTAACATACACTAGAACGATAAAAATAGTGAACACAAAACAGATACAAGACACTCAAAAGACCACATCTACATATGGATACTACATCAAATACACAAAGTACCTCTGACTCTTACCTCTGATCAGAAGTAGCATAGGTACTTCCATCATTACCAGGAGATGATGGCTGGTTCCGGCTCTGATTACCCGGAGGTGATTGCTGGTTCTGGGTCGGATCCGCCGCGCCGAACCAGCCACCCACCGCACCTCTCAGCTTATCCACAACGCTACTCCCAGGGCTGTTCACGTAGCTCTCCGCCACCTTCTGCCCCGCCTTCTCCTCCCCCGGCCCCAACCTCCTCTTCACCTCCTCCGACTCCGTCACCCTCTCCGCCACCTTCTCCAGCTCCTCCGCCCCCATCCGCTCCTCCTCCCTCTTCCCCGTCTCCTCCTTCCTCCGATGGAGAGTCTCGCTTATCACCTCCGACAACGCCCTGTCCTCCTCCCCCGGCCTCAGCTTCTCCGATATGTACTCCCTCACCGACACCCCTTTGTCCTGCCCCTCATCCACTTCCGTCCCCCCGGCCCCTGTCCCTGTCCCGGGGATCTTAGACATCACCGCGCTCCCCGCTCCGGCCACCTTCTCGTACACCGGGTTCAGCTTGTCCGCGATCTTCGTGGTGATCGGTTTGTTCGCTTCTTCTCCTCCTCCTCCGTAGCCGAGCTTCGATGCCACGGCGTTTTTGGCCGAGACGGCCTTGTCCATGATGGCGGAGGAAGCCAAGGACACCTTCTCGGTGTAGGTGGTACCGTCGCTTGCCCTGTCCACATCTTCCGGCATCTGTCTTGAGTACTCAACCGGCACGGAGCTCTCTCTCGGCAAAGACTTCTCCGGCTCGAAGGTCCCAAACCCTCCTCCCTCGGAGAGAGTTGGTAGATCCGAATACTCACCCTCAGTCCGGTGGATATGCTCGTGGCTTGGAGGTGTTCCGGTGACCGGTAATATGGGCTCGGAGTAGTCGTGATCACGGTGACGGACATTCAAGTTCTGGTTGGCCTCCGGTGAAGAGAAGAGGTTGTGTGTCCCCGTTCCGGTGAACGGTAAATTGGAGTAGTGATCATCATGAGAAAGTGGCTCCGGAGAAAACTGGTTGTGGCTTCCGGTTCCGGTGAACGGCATGTTGGAGTAGTGATCATCATGTCTTTTCGGAGAACGTGGCTCCGGTGGAAACTGGCTGTGGGCCCCTCCTCCAAGTCCAGCTCCGGACTCATCGTGAACACTCATCTTCCCAAGCGAGGCCAGGATCGGCGTCACGTGCACTTCCTCGGCACCTGCTCGGGTCGGGTCAGTAACCTTGGTCTGATAGTTGGAGGGATGATGGACCGCGTTTGGTGCTGCAGGGTCCTCCTCCAAGCCACCTATCGGTCTTCCTAGGTTGACCCTGGTTTGACCCTCTTGACCATACAACAAAGTCTTGGATGGATCCGTAGTGGTGTGTTTGGGCTGATGACTATAGTTAGTCCCGGCCGGACTATCGTATGTCGACCGGCGATCCTCGATCAGTGTCGCCGGCGGCTGAGCCAAGATTTCGTGCTGTTGCAACGGCAGGTTCGTGCACGGCACGTGAGGACCCGTTGCTATTATTCCCGACGTCTTGACCGCGGAATGACCCGTATTTGCCATTCGCCCAGGGACTGCCCTCCTTCCCGCTGAATCGTATACTATACGAATAAAGTAGAGACGCTATTAGTTAGAAAAAACTCTAGGTACTCGTTATTCTCTAGTTGTACACCTCGAAAACTTGTTAATGAGATATTAGTCGATAAGATCGGTATCCTTAATTTATGAAAATTAAATAAACTAACATTTTCGTAACAAATGACTAAAATAATTAGAAAACTCCAAGACCCAACTGTCACTCAAAAACTAAAGTTCTTACTTTTCAAAAACTAAAGTTCTTACTTTTTAGAGTTTTTCTTAAAAAAATTTATCGTTATAACTAAGTTTGTGGAATTCTTAGAAGTAAGGGTACTAATCTTATCGACTAATAAGTCAGTCGCAAGTTCTTGAATATCGATAAGTCAGTCGCAAGTTCTTGAATGATACAGCGAGACCCTAGTAATTAATCATATTCCTAATTATATATTAGGTACTAGCAATTATTCCTTACTTGGTGCACCGTGGACTTCATGATCACGGACCATTTCTTCGTCTTCCTCGTCCTCTTCCTCTTCGTCCAGGTCATGATCGTCGGGAATGATGTCGTTATCGTGATCGTGGCCGTGACCGTGCCCCGTGAGGGTGTCCTTAAGCTTCTTGGCTTTGGCCTTCACCTTCTTCAGGACTGATTTCTTTCCATGCTCGTGTTCACCTTGATCACCTGCAACAGGTTAACAAATATATAAATGACATCCTATGTTAGCATGTATATAATCAAATTAAGATGGATGATTACCAGCTGTGTGATGATGATCATGATGTAGATCTCCCTCGTGACCGTGTTGATCATGGAACTGAGAACGCACTAATTGAGATTGGGAATCCATTAATCAGTAATAAAACAGCTGGTCGATATGTAAGATCGCTTGGGAAATTATATGTGTATCTGTGATGATTTAAGAAGAGATTGGTGAGGCAGATTATATATACATACGGGATGGGATTAATGAAAGATGGAGGAGAGACACGTGGGTTGTGACACCTTTGCATGGCGGTGTCGTTTCTTTACTCGGGACACGTGTGTCTAGCCGACATCAACTGCTGGCACGTGTTACGTGTACGTGGAGTCTCGTGGTTTTTTTTGTTATAAGAATATGGAAATGGAATTATACCGCTAATATGATGATAAGATTGATGGAGAAAGAGGGCCTATCATAGACAGGTACACGCGTCCTCTTTGCTTTCGGCCATGCTTCGTCTTGATGCCGCATCACAATGAGATATTTCAGTTATTCCTCATTCATGCGAAAACGTGCCCTATTTTCGTTAACATTTGAAGATTGAAGTGCTAATCAGTCATCAGATGACGTTTTTATAGGATAACCTGTAAAGATTTGTAGCCAAAGCCTCAGTAGTAAGTGGCCAAGGTGTATGCAGATCACAATCTAAAAACATATAGGAACACAATTGTACGTGAATACACCTAGACTCATTATGGAGACGCTATACTTTAATCAAGCGTCTCTTTAATTAATGGACTTATTAGAGCGACACTAGGATTGAACAGACTCATTATGGAGATGTTGTTGGAAAAACGCCCTACCCGACCTCCCTCCACCTCTAGGGCTGCATCTCCAGCCCATGGCAAACGTGGCATTTTTGTTGCTCCTTCAGCCACTAGCCGACAAGAGACGATTGTTGCTTCAACGTCATGTCGACAAGACATTGTTACTCAACAGTTACCTCGGGTATTGTTGCTCCTAGTGGCCCGACTGCCACCCCTTCACAGTTTAGGTAAGACTAAGGACCCAACCTTTGCTTCTATGGTTGTTTATGGATTCCCTCGGAATGAAAACAACGATAACTAAGGAGGTCTACAAATGAGAGTTAGGGGACCAAAGTTCGAAACTACAAAAAATCAAAGCAGGAAACAAAGAGAAGGCCGACAACCAAAACAGACGTTTTGCTGCGACTAACGAACAATGCCTCATGGTGAACAGGTGAATCCTCTGATAAGGAGACTAAGTAATTCGTGCCCCTCCATCGGCCCTGAGCGTTTTCCCGGATGAGCACTCACTACTGCTGATCTTGACCTGGGTGACGGATCAGATCCGTCTCCCAGGTTAGCTTATCCGTCGGCCTGGATCTTGGCTGACAGATACATCCGTCGGCCAAGATCCGTCGGCCAGGTCTCGTCGGTCAAGTATTTGGCCGACGGATGCAACAATCCATCGGTAGGCTGAACAATGGCCCGACGGATCCCATCCGTCAGCCAAAAATGATACCCTTAGTCACGGATTCGATCCGTCAGTCTGCTTCGGTGACCCTGCCGACGGGTATCATACGTCAGGCAGGAATGTCCACCTGGCCGACATATCGGACCCGTCGGCAAGGCGTAACTTCTTGCCTGACGGATGATACCCGTCAGTAGGGTGTTATGGCTTGCCTGACGGGTCATACCCGTCGGCAAGGTGGGAAATCTTGGCAGTCGTATCACTCCCGTCAGGCAAGTGTTGACACCATGCCGACGGGTCTTTCCCGTCAGGCAAGTTTTTAGACCATGCCGACAGGTGACATCCGTCAGGCAAGACTTCAACCCTGTCGACGGGTGCAATATGTCGGGCAAGGTTTAACACTCTGTCGACGGGTGCTATCTGTCGGCCATGTCCAAACCTGTCCGACGGATGTAGATGCTTGTATCCGTCAGCCAAGTTTGAGTAGAAAAACAAAAAAAAAGGTTTCAAAATTCATGCACCCAACCGTGCAGTAAAATGTACCTGTTCCTGTACCATCCAAACCGTAATAACAGCAAGCACACATACAAACCATAAACACGGCAACCAAACATCCAACCGACATTATCAAATATAGTAGTTCTAAATAAGTTTATCAGTGCACAGAACATAAAAAGTTATCAGTTCAGGTATCCAAATAACATAATGTTCATAGGAAAAAGGGGAGGACTGACTAAGGTCAAGATGGCGGGGCTGATGGCGGGGTCTCTGAAGCCGGAGTCGCTGACAGTGTGACAGAAGAAGGCACGATGGTGTTCTGCTGAGTGGAAGCCCAAGAGTTGAACAACTCCCGGAATTGAGCTTGTTCAGCAGCTTGGGCAGCAATCCTGGACTCCATTTCTAGGCGCTGTTCCTCCATCAACCGGCGTTGCTCCTCCAATTTCCGAGCGAACTCAGCCTGTTGATCAGCCAAGCGAGTCTTCAGGTCTTCTAGGCGTATTCATGCAAGGGTTGCTGCTCTCTCAGAGTCTCGTACATCTTATGGAGCCACCTCCATGCGCGGCCCGAAGCATGACGCAAGGGTGTACGTGCAGTGGCTGAAAGACAACTTTGTGCGCGAGGACGAAGACTAGATGCCTAGCTAGAATATTAATTTCCTACTATTTAACGGATGTGTGTTAAGGATGACTTTTATTTCAATAGCACTTTTTATATGACTTTGTAATTTGAATGTTTAACGGTTGTTTTAATTTTTGTTCACTTTATTTATTAAGTGTTGGTTTATATGAATATTATTTGCATATGATTTGACTTAATTATTTGGGATTGATTATAATTGTAATATGTTCTTTGACTCAAGTCAGGATATATGGAACCAAACTCTGATCGTAGACTCGAGCGTAGGTGGCGTCGACGTGAAAATGCGGGAACAGTTGTACCTGGTCCACATGAAGTCAACGCTGCAGCTGCCCCAGCGTGGGTCCAACATTATTCCCTATTAGTCCAGGAAGCACATCAACGCTACGACTATATTTCTCACCTGATGCATGAGAAAGGTATGGACATACCTCCACTCCCTGTTGGAGGCCCGCAGCATACCCCTCCGTGGTTGAACGAGGAATGGATGAACGAGGTTCAAGACAATGACCTTCAAGCTAGAGTGGAGCCTGCGTGGTTTGGACGTTTTGTGGAATGGATGGAAGTGACCAAAGAAATGCAGGAGTGTGTCATCAGAAACCTGCTTGGTTCGTAACCCTATTAGGCGTGTCTGTGTTTTCTTTTATGAGTATGTTTAATGTTGTGATTCTGTGAACACATTATCTGGCAAATGTTTCCAAACACATTATCTATGAACTGTTTTTTTATATACACATTGTTTCATACATATTTCATGTGTAATGTCGTTATGTTCATCGGGATACCGTTAAATTCTTTCGTATATTGGCTCACTTTACCAACGGATACAAGGAACTTGGCTGACGGATTCAACATGTGTGGCTAAGGTTTGTCAGTTGGCAGACGGATGCACATGCGTGGCTAAAGTTTTTTCACTTGGCTGACGGATACAACATGCGTCACTCAAGTTTTTTTCACTTGGCTGACGGATACAGCATGCGTGGCTCAAGTTTTTTCAGTTGGCCGACGGATATTAGTTTCCTTATCTACGGATCTAGCATCCGTCGGCCTGGTGGTTCACTTGGGTGACGGATGCAGGATCCGTGACCTAAGTTTCACCACTTGGCTGACGGATTGATGTATCCGTGACCTAAGTGCCAAAACTTAGGTCACGGATCCATTTCATCCGTCCCCTAAGTCGATTTCTGCAGTAGTGACTCGCCAGACCACAGCGAGAACAGAATCCTGAGAGGAAGCAAACCAACCCAAAGAAAACCCTGCAAACACACAAACAATAACCAGTATCAAGACCTCCCTCAGCCCCTCCTTGGCCGAATGCACCAATTAGGTCTTCTGCTCCACTCCTTAAATGAGATATCATACCTCAAAGAACGAGACTGCCACATGACCACATAAGAGTGGTTCAAAATCTTCCCAAACACCATATCACAATTCTCCATACGCTAAGAAAACACAAGGCCGTTTCTGAGCAACCACAAGTGTCAAATCGTAATATAACATACTCGAATCCATACTTTTCACAAGTGTTGGGAACCTACACTTCTTCACATCATCAAAGTTGTAGCCACCGTCTCAAATTAGCATAGATATGTGTTTTTTTTGTTTGAGCGGGCAACGAGAGCAATATATTAATAAAAGCAAATATGTGGAGGTACAGTCTCAAAACGGGTCACCTAAGACAGACAACTAACAATTGAAATAACTGTAAGGAAACAAAATAAAAGATCCACACATCGTGGGACAATTACTAAATCGAAAAATACTCTTTCACCGAAGTGTTTCAAGGGTGTCGACGGGAGAATGTTGCGACAGCGGCCAAGGCAATTGGTACAGCGACTAAAGACTGTGGAGTAGGGCCGAGTGAACCCTATGATCCGTAAAGGCACAAATCGACTCTAGACCGTGCTCCAATACAATACTGAAGCCCGAGAGTGACGGCTTGAGCAGTCTTGTAACCAGGGACTGAAATGGCTCAATTGGACTAAGCATCCTCATGAGGAGGCAGTTGCGTCGTCCCCCCTCTGATGATAATGAGGGTATGTAAGAACGTATAAGTGCTTCTTTCTGATCTGATTGGAAAATGTCGCGCATGTACTTGGTGGAATAAATGCCACCTTTTGGTCAATCAAGAGGGAATACCCGCGGACCCCTTATCGATCCCCCGATTACTCACCGGGAGAGGCCAGGGTGCTTTTCGCCCCTCTCAGGCATTCTAGGTGCCCCAATAAACTCTGTCGCGCCACCACGACTAGCCAGACCCATCGATACAATCGCCCACTTTCCTTTGCCTCTGCTACTTGTCCCAGCCCGGTCCAACCTAGTAGTTTCTATGGGTCTCCTCTCCAGGTCAGGAGCCCTACCCAATCTACTCTTGACTCTACGCCGCCACCTCGACACGGCTCCAAGCTCCTCCGTTTCCTCGCCAGCCACCTTCGGCTTTGCGTCCAAAGTCTAGTGGTCCTTGTCGTGCACCTTTTCCAGACGTATCTCCGGAAGGCTTACCCCGCCACTCATCCAAGGCCAAGATCCGGAGATCCGATCGCTGGGCTACGTCAGACGGTCTCTCCCTGTTTGTCCAGAATCGCGCCCTGATGCCGCCTTCCTCCTCAAGCCTATGGGATCTTGGGAGGTTCTCGTTTCACGTCGTCGTCGCGGAGAACACGCGGTCCATCCCCACCGTCGTTGCGTTATCGTCGAGATCCAGATATAGAGTGTAAGACCCGATGACTCAAGAAGTCACTCGGGACTTTTCCGGAACCCAAACGAATTAGCCATCATCACGGTTGGCGTCAGGGGAGAAATCCCTTTCGTTTGAGTATAATATTGGAGAAAGTCAATTTTGGTCAAAACGAGACTTTTTATCGACTAAAGCATTATTTTATTGTGCTGGAATTTAATTTGGGAAAAAGTAAATAACCTTTGGACACTTGTCCCCTTTTGGTTGAAAGAGAGAAAAAGGGATAGTCATAGACCCTTTTACCCTCCCAAAAGCTACTACAAGGAATTCTAGCTCAAGGGCTTTTTGGACATTTGCTACATCTAGGTATTATATGAGATTGGAATAGCAAATTCAACTCATTTTGTTGGTGTAGCCGAATTCTAGAGGAGGAGCAAGGGAGAAGAGCTCCCATGGAGCTTTGAAGGAAAATCAAGGAAGAAGTGGCCACTTGAAGTCTTCCTCTAGCCATTCCTCCTCAAAATCACTACCATCTTCTTCATCTCAACATTCTAGAGGTAATGGAACTCTCTAATCCTCATTTCTCTTCATCTCTTTTCATGGGTTTTGGGTGAAATTGCTAGATGATGTTGGGTTTGAGTAGAAATGGTGGGAGATGTTGTTGATGAGAAGCTTTGTTGGGTTTTTGTTGAGAAATCATTGGTTTGTTGGGGCTTTTGAGTTGGGTTTGATTTAATGAATCATTGGAAAGTTGTTTGTGTGTTGATTCCTACCATGGGTAGAGGAGTATTGAAGGATTTGGACTGTTTTGGGAGTTGGAAGGGGTAAAATTCTGGGTTTGAAGGTGGTTTTTCGGAGAAAAGGAGCTGGAGGTTGAAGAAGGGCGAAACTGCCCTGGTGCGCCATGGATCCGTGACGGATCCCGTGACGGGCGACGTCACGGCTCCGTGAGGGAGTCCGTGATGGCACTCGTCACGGCTCCGTGACGGTAACCGTGAGGGTTAACGTCACGGATCCGTGACCAGTTCCGTGGCAGACCAGGGTGAGGGTTTCTTGAGGGTTTTGCATCTTGGTTTTGAGCTGAACTTTGGAAGGGTTTTGGGGGTCTTTCTTGCTGTTTAAGTGGAGCCTAATTAGCGTTTCTTTGTGTCCAAGACTTTGGGGATCGAGCTAGAGAAGCAAGGATCACGTCGGGACCCGAGTGAAGAACGGAGTGGTGATCACCGGACTTCATCAAAGGGTTGAGAGGAAGACCTTGAGGTAGGGAAAGCCTTAACCTCTCGTTTACGATGCTTAGTATGCATGTTAGGCTAATAAAATTGAAAAGGTCCTAGATATGCCTGTAGGATGCGAATAACTAGCATAACGGTCTTTCAATTACTAATAACCGGAAGTGTCTAGTGGTGACCGATTAGGATGCCAATCACTAGTGTAACTCGCTTTCAATACTTGGGAATTGCTTGTCTGGTAGAGGAGCCTTGGCAAAGCCCTCGGATTAGTTGTGTGTTAGGATCACATGCTTGGTTGTCGGTTGCTTAGTGGATAGGCTAAAGAGTCTAACGGAACTAGTTGAATTGCATGTGTGAATGCTCTTTTGAAGGTTTATATGATTAGTTGATTACACTCGTACTTGCTCGTTGATTGTATTCGAATGATTACTTGATTTACTTAAATGGTTGTTTGGAGCATCGAGTATGACTGGTTGTACCGAGCGGTGAAATCAGGTGATCGATGCCCCGGTGGTTCGAAACTGGTAAGTGAACGATAAGTTGGGATTGTGTGATTGGTGTGCTATGATTACGTGATTCGTGTACTGCGTGTTGTGGTGAATTGGTGATGTGTGAGCTATGTGTGGAAATGAATTGGTGGTTGTTGAGATTGGATTATTTCGTGTTTCGGTTGAGTGCGTTATTCAATTATTAACTGCTTATTATTGAATTGTCCAAGTGTATGCTCCCTATGGGAGTAATACCTTGGTTCCCGAGGACATAAAATCCCTTGGAGACGTTTCTGAGAATCCCGATGATAAGCGCCCCGAAGGGTTGTTTCCGGTCGCCTCAATGTTATGCGTCTCCTCTAGATTTGAGGGAAAATCCGAGAGGACACATCATGTGGATCGGAGGGTGGAGACTTCATGTGCCACGACATTGGCTGGTTTATCTATTACCCGTGTTTGTTAAGATGTATTTTATTGACTTTGTTGTTGATCTTATTGAGTTGAAGGTCCACCTTGTTATGTGTTTTCCCTACTGAGCACAAGATCACCCCTACGAGTTTATTGTTGTGTTTACAGGCTTGATAGAGGAGTAGAGGTCCGGGAGCTTCTCGGTGTGGGTGTCCATAGAGACTTCGATTTTATCTTTATTTCTGTTGAACTAGATTTTGTGGAGATTTATTATTACACCCCTGGAGGGTTATCCATGTTTTAAACTAGCTTTTGTTGATTGGAGTTTCCTATTGGAGGTTTTCAGGAACTAAATGTGGATTTATTACTTTACTGTCATTTATTACTAGTCATGCCTCAGGTCCGGGCGAGAACCGGATTTGAGGCGTGACATAGAGATCGAGTGGGAAAGGCTACTACGCGTAGAGATTCAAGAGGAGCACTTGGGACGATCCCCCAATTATCCCTGTCTCCGTCCTGCCGCTCAGTTTTTCACAGGAAATGTGCGTCGCCGCCGTCATGAGAGAAAAATTTTCTATTACGTTGTTGTCCATATGCTTACGCATAGATATGTGTTATAAGTTAAGTTAAGGGAAAATGTCATTTCCTAGTCTAGCCGGAAAGGTCATTTGCACATCCTAACCGTACTCCACCTTTTGTGATAGATCCTAACTCAAATGTGGTATTTTGTTACAAAAAATAAGATAACGGTGGTATTTTGTTACAAAAAGTAGCATAAAGGTGGTATTTTGTTACAAGTCCTAGCCCTCTTTTCATAATTATTTTACACGTGATTGATACTTTTTGTAAACGTGTACCACCTTTGTGTTAAGATCTGTCACAAAAGGTGGATCACGGTTAGGGTGTGCAAATGACCTTTCCGACTGAACTAGGAATCGACGTTATCCCAAATGGTTACTACTGTAAACAACAGGGATCTGAGAACTGAGTTATGAAAAGTTTGTCTTAAGTCCTCAAAGCATCTGACCCTGGGATGGATGGAGATCGCTTGACGATAAATTAAGAGAGGTATATGTGTTAACCCTTTTGTAAACTAGGCTGATTTGAAGTATGTTGTATTAAATTTTACACTTTTATCTATTTCTATATATGAAATTTTATGCCGGATTAAGCTGGTTTGGAGTGACGGAAAGCTAATGCTCCGGAGAGAAGGTTTCATGATCAAATATGAGACGGCTTCAAACAATGTCACTTGGACAAGGATGTAAGTAGTTCTTAATGAAGTTAATTGTTGGCTGTTGTTTGGTTAGGATAATGTGAGGGTATGGGAACAATGATAGGAATGAAAATAAGACTGCATTGTTCTCAAGTAAGTTGCACACAAATGAGAAGTTATTCGCTTTCTCATTTGATGCAAACATAGTTTTTCTTTTATCAGAACCTCTTTAGTTACAACGATAAGTGTTGCTCTAAAAACGTGTAAGTGTCAAACTGATTCAGTGTAGGCCGCTCTGGTCCAGGAAACCATAGGTTGCCTCAACTTGTCGTAGTTGGCTCAACATATATTTGGACATATTTCACTGGTAAGCTCCAAAAACCATTTTTTTTTCTCACTAAACATGCCACAATCATATTTCAGGAGTCCATGTGTCTGTTGGTTGACCACTACACACTGAGGGACCTCTCTCTCTGCTATATGTGCATGCTTCTTTGAAGTTATATTGATGTCTGACACTGGTTTAAACTCCTCAAATTCAGCAAAGTAGCTTCCTAAAGGCCGGATCCCAGTGTTTTACACTGTTTCATCATGCTCTTGATTCTATTTCTTTTGGAAAATGCAAGTAACTAGCCGGGCTACCATTTTATTTCCTTCTAAGGTGATAGATTGGTCTGTGGAATAAGAGTTGAAGTTGAATGGTTTAGCTCTTCTTTGCATCTCTCCTGGTTATAAATGTAAACTATTTGGGCCAAGTCACAGCTTTGGGATGTATAGACACTTTTGTTTCCCCCCTTTCGGGATAGAAAGGTGCTCAGATTTGGTTCAGTATATGTTTAATTTTACATTTGAATTATCTTCTATCCCTAAAATTAGGGAATTTATTACTAATATTTAGTTATTTGTACACACATTAATTTGAAAATTAACATATAACTAGAAAAAAACATGAATCACTGTTTATAGCCCGAAAATAGAAATTAAATAATATATTGATATTACGAAAAGAATCAGAACAGACTTTTGATGAAAAGATACATTGGTGTTCAAAACCTGAGTAATATCTTGGATCTTTTTAAGTAAATGGTTGTTGCTCATTTCAGTTCCCACTAGAAATGATCAACAGCTAACACATGAAAAGAATGTTTATGACTGTACATGGCATTGTTTTCTTCACCAAACCTGGATTTAGTAGTAAACAAATGGAAGCGCTCCTTCTAACTGACAGAAGTTCAATTATATGGCTTTGATTTCTGGTTTCCTGTATGTTGGTGATGGCTTTGATTTCTGAGCTAGTTCTTTTTGCCATTCTTAAGGTTCCGGACTGTCATTACTAGTTGTTGCCTTTCACCTTCAACCTCTGCAAACTTGAGGCTTATCTCTGTGTATCGTTCTTGCATTTCTTTCAAGTCACTTTCCATTGACTTGTTCTGTTCCTTTAATAATGTCAGTTCTGTCTGTAACTCTGTGGTATTACAAACTTCCCTGTAGAGAAAAAGGCAGAAGACAGTAATATTAAGTCAATATAAACCCAGCTATACAACTGAGATCCTCAGGTGGATGGTACTCTCATACTATATCAACATTATCTGCCAAATTTTATAATATACCTTTCACTCTGCGCTGACATACTAGCTGATGTGCTCTTCTCAGTGCTTCGCCGCACGCATCTTGCCTCCTGTTCACAATACAACTCTCAAGTCATAATCCATTCCATAGATGAATATTATGAAGGTCAGTCCATGTACTATGAATATATTATCCTAACCAATCTTGGATTCTTTTTCCGGATACTGGTGATCCATGGTCACCCTTCAGATGACCCGTGTTTTGAATATTAAGTTACCGTTTACGAACCTTTAGCGTAGCATCAGCAGAGGCCCTTTGACTGTGTTTGAGTTGTTCCATTTTGTTTTCTAGTTTTTTTATTGTGTTACTGAGATTTGTTTCCTTTTCTAGATATGAACTCCTTGCAGTCTCTAGTGCAGCTTCCTTCGATTTTACTTGTTCCTGTCAAACATGCATAATAACTTAATCAGTATGTGATTGATAACGAAGTCAGTCTTCATGGATGATAAAAATCCGAACAGTCATCTATAGGAAGCACAAATGGGTACATGATACACCATTTCCAAAAATACATAGGGCACTACATGTCATTTTGTTTAGTTAAAGTATGCATTATAGTAAAGACAGTGTGAATTGTAGTCTGTAATTATATTGAAACTAGCTCTATCTAGCAACACCAAGAAAAGGAGGGGCAGAAATCCATGAAAAGGTGTGGGAGTTGAATTATTACCTCCAGAAGTTTCAGCTTCTTCTTTAAACTGTTCATACTTGCTTCTGAAGATGTAGTTTGCATACTGTTACCCTTCAGCTTCTTCTCTATCCGAGTGATTTCACTTTCCTTCTTCTGTAATTCATCCTTTAACTGAAATACCTGCTTCTTCATGTTTTCTTTCTCTAAATCATCTTCTTGCAATCTGTCTTTTAACCTGCTATACTGGGTTCTAATGTTTTGCTTTTCTGACTGCAACTTCCTGATTAGACTTTCATTCTCATCCTTGTTGGACCTCATATTCGTTAATTCTTCCTGTAACTTTTCAGCTTCCATCCTTGCTGAAGCAAAGTTTTTGCTCAAATCTTCCCTCTCTTTGTTCCATCTCTGTGTTAGATGCTCTATTCCACTGGTTGATGTCTTCATTTCTTCAGTCTTACCCCTTGAAAACTCATAGTTATCCTGTCTGAGCCTTTCTATCTCAGTTCTAAGTGATTGGATTTCCTTTGAGAACGCTTCATGCTTTTCTTGCTCATGTTTTTTCGCATATTCAAGCTGCTTGGATTTTTCATCTATTTCCATTGACATGTCATCAATCTCTTGTACTTTTAAGTCTATTTGGTTTGAGAGCTCTTGCAGTTGTGCCCTACTGTGATCCAGCTCTTCATTGGCTTCCTGGAGCATTTCTTCCCATAACCTTTTCTGTTGGTGCAGTTCACTCGATTCGGCCACTGCTTTTGCAGTTAGCTTCTCATTTTCATCAAACCTAGATGTCATCTTGTTAAGTTCCTCCTGAAGCTTCTCAGCCGAAGCAGTACTATTCCACCTTGCCTTCCTCAAGGCCTCCTCGGCTCGAATGGCCCTTTGCTCTTGCAGACATTTGCCACGTATTGTTTTATCCAGTTCTTCTTCAAACCTTTGTGCTTGGTTCCTCAATTCTTTCTCCAACTCCTTAACCTCATTTTCAAATTCATTGATGGAAAGAATAGATTCTGATAACTGTTTTGCCTGCCTCTCAATTTGTTCTTCTAACCTCTGTACTTTGGATTCAAGGTCAGATTGGATAGTTACAGACCTTGAGCATTCAGATTGCATTGGTTCATCGTGCTGCTTTTGCTCTAACTCAGAAATGATTTTGTGATTTTCCTGTTTTAATATCTCATTTTCCACTGTCAGCTGCTCCACATAAATCGCCAAGTTATCTTTATGCTTCCTGTAGGCATCTATCTCTCCAGACAGATCTGTGATCTTTTGCTTCAGTGATTCTATTTCCTCATTGTCACTGTTTTTGTTGCAATTGCAGTTTGCTACTTGAACCTCTTCAAGATTTCTACTCATTTCCATCTCCCTGGAAAGACAATCTATTTCCTTCTTCTTTTCCTCCAACACTTCATTGAGTTCTCTCACTGCAAGAATCAGCTCAGTGTTTGAATCTTGCGTTTTCTGAAGTTGCATTCTGAGATTGCCATTCAAGTCTTCTTCATGATCGAGCTCTTTCTTTATTTCTTCCACAAGATGCTTTAAATCCTGGTTCTCTGATTTCAGTTGACTTTCTACTCGTGCTACTGCTGCATTACATTTCTGTGATGACTTGAGTTGTTCACATTCTGTTTTGAGCAAATCTCTTTCATCTCTAATGATAGCAATTTCTGAAGATAGACTCTGTCCTCTTTTTGTTTCCTTCACAATCTGCCTCCGTAGTGTCTGTAGTTCCAATTCAGATACAGAAGCCTCCCTCATCAAGACAGCAATTTCACCTTTCAGCTTGTCAGTGGAATCATCTGAAACCTCATGGAACCTTTGTCTCGCAACGTTGTCTGAACTTCCATCTGAAGCTGAACCAACTGACCAATCCGTGTTTGATCTCTTTGAAGTATTGGTATCAACTGCTCCCTTCTGAGGTACATCCCAAGACGATGCTAAAGTAGCACTAGAGGCTCTGAAAGTCCCATTTTTAGTATTTTGTGATGTGGTTCTATTGCATAGATCTTCCTGTGAGCCAGTAAAGCATTTCAGCATGAAAAATCTAGGTAGAGCAACATTTCCTAGAAGTTAACATCAATGGTACAGTCCCTAACATGAGTCCTTACTTCAGTAAATTCGTAGTTCCCGTCTGAACTGCAATTGCTGAGTTGGTGCTTCAAGCTGCTTTCTTGCTGAACTGTCACCGATTCATCTTCTTCCACGTCTCTGAGAGATTCAACAGAAAAAGAACGAAACATGAGCTTTTACTATTGTTTTTGTTTGGTAAACAGAGAAAGCGAGTTCTTGAGGTTAGTCACCTTCTATCTTCTGAATCTTCCATCTTTAGAATTGTTACCTATAACCATATTTACATCTTATTTGAGGATTCTTAGAACAGTAAATCACGAGAAACACTATTGCATTGAGAGGGAAAAGAACTCACATGTAAAACAGCACCGGAGTTAGCAAACTTGAGGGGAAGAGAGACAGTCACTGGTTCTGTTATCAATGCAAAGTCTGCAAAATCAATGGAGGCTTCTCCTAGAAAACCAGATTTTGATGATCCCTGCAAGTATCATAACAACACACTGATAAGAAAACCAGGACCGAAATTGGGCAAGCATATGCATATGTTTAAAACAAAAGGGATAACATCGTTTCCCAACCTTCTTTAACCTTTAGTTATCACTTCCTAACCGAAGTCGATCTTTCGTGACTCAAAGGTGTAGTTTGTTACCTTTCCTAACTGAAAGGTGGTAGTTTGTTTCAAAAAGTAAGTGTTTTTCCTTGTAAAAACACACTACCTTTGGCTAAGAATTGTAACAAACTACACTTTTGAGCTACCAATCGTCACGAAAGGTTGACCTCGGTTAAGAAGTGATAACTAAAGGTTAAAGAAGGTTGGGAAACGACGATTTCCCAAAACAAAATGCAAGAGTTCCATACAGTTGAGACAATGAAGTGATAGATTTTCTCTTTGATTTTTCCTGTTTTTTGCTCCCTGACTAGTTTCACTGTTTCATAGATTGGATTCTCCCATGTGCAGGTTCCGTCCAGAATTGGAGCTTTCTCAAGCTTCACTGTCTGCTTCCCCACATCCTCTGGCACCAAAGCAATGCTGACACCGGATTTCTTCGACTTTGGCACCTGAAAGTCATGAAACCAAGATCATACCAATACACTGTAAGGATCTTGACTTATGAATTACCATTTTTACCTCGCATTGCACATATGCTGATTCATGAAATCAAGTTCGGAAACTCATTTCAACTTGTTAATTATCCCCTAACACTATGTAAGATAGGACTAAACATGAAACCCAATTGAAATGAAAAGGAAAGTGAGGTAGGTTTGGTGGGTGGTTTGAATAAATACCTCTGTTGCCTGGAACTGTAGCATGAAGACAGATTTGAACTTGTTCTTGCTCCTCCATCGTCCTGACTTGAACATGCTTCTTTTTTTTCTTCTGAGAAGAAAGAGATTTGAGTTGAGAAGACAATGGAGATGAATGTGGAAACAAATAAAGAAATGTTTAGAATTAAAAGAAAGAGATATATGAGATAAAGAAGGTTGCCCCTAAATGGAATATTTTAATAAAAACACCGACCGGGTTACTGTGCAGCACATTCAATAGGGTTGAAAATGCACAAGGCACAAGGTGGGGAAGGAGCGGCCTAAGCTACACTTGGGTGACAAGTCATGGTCAGTAATAAAGAAGTCCCTTTTTTGGAGGTGTGAAGTTACCATATAGTCCTTGTCCTGCATTTATTTTGGAGTGACCAAGTAGTTTTGGCATCAGATTCATAAAAGGTGGGAGGTCTTGCTTGCTTGGGCATGTAAAAAGCAGAAGAGGAGGGCAATGGAATTGGATAGGAGGGTGAAACTTCACAATGGAAAAAACAACATAATTGTTAAATATGTGTTCACTTCTAAGTATATTTGGACTTCCGAAACCCTCAGTAAACCGTTCTTTTCTTTGTCTGTGAACATAGTCAACACATCGTTGGTGAATCACGTAATTCTGTTTCTACATCTGCAATTTTGTTTTCACATATCGTTATTTTTTTACGTTTGTTATAACGATAATTAATATGGACACATTATTGGAATGGAATGGAAATAATATAAGGAATGAAGATGGGTGGTCCAGGTCTAAGGAAACCATAGACAGGTAAGAAAAAGATGCTAACATTAATGTCCAACAAGGACCAACCCATCCCAGCCCAGTTGTGTTGCAAATTATATAGAAAACAACACATGGGAACATGTGCTTGGTCTCCTCCTATACTTGCCATTTCTAATTAGTTATTGCTTTGGAGCCATAGGTTGTATTTTCTTATTTGAGTTATTAATATAGAGAAGATACTAGTGAGTTGTTGATGATTTGGGTGTTAATATAATAGGCTAAGTTTATTTACTTACTGTGTTGGTGGTGGTGTTCACGTGAGCATTTTTTTTTTTATACTCAATGGTCAATACATAAAAGAAGTAACTGGTTCACTTGATACCCATGTCATGTTTGAATTGTAGGTCGTGAATCATGATGGTCGATCCCAATGAGTTAGGACTTTTCAGTGAAAGCAAGTACGGTTTGAGCAGAGACACAGGCACTGCTTTGTGCTTTATGGTTGGCTTTGACAAGTGTTTAAAATCATTTGTTTGGCCCGCGCTATTAACTCATTAAACATATACTTAGGGGTGACCGAAATATAAGTGCTAGCTGCTTATCTCCTCTATGGGAGATCTAGGGTTTGTAGGGGCGATCATGATTTTTAGCATCCACATGGCCGTAAGGGGCGGGGCGGCAACTATGATGACTGGTGGGTCTTCTCCAACATCCTCTTCGACTTTACACCATATGACCTCTCCCCTTCGTCCTTTGTATCCGTCTCGGGCCGGAGTAGCAGCGATTGAGGGGATGGGTTTGGTGTTCCCAGTCATGGCATCAGTGGGATGAGGCTCTTCCATGATTCCACGGGCGGGAGGCTGGGTCAGGGAGTTTTCTTGGATTGACCACGAGGTATCGCTCGACTTCTATCGACGATAGGACCACGAACCTGATATTCCCGCCACTCACGGACTCCATCTCCTCCGTTGGCCTCTTCTTCTCGAGATCCCCTCCAACCCTCCCCTAATTCGAGCTCCTAGTTGGGGATTTTCGTGGAGCATCGGGATGGAAGCCGTGATTGGAGATTGATGGGGGAGGAGGAGTCAGAGGAAGAGGATACGAACTTGACGACATGCGGGGGGGCTAGTCTCCCGGATTTCAAGCCTGGACGGAGTGGGTACAACAGGGATTTGTACAACAAAGGATACCGGAACTGAGTCGGTTAGTGAAGAGACTACGGCGGTAGGGACGGCTCCAAGCTGACGGCACTCATACTCGAAAAACTCCTCTAGGGTTTCAGATTCTGTGTCGAAACCCAAGGAGACCTTTGAGTCGGGTCGAAATGGGCCTACTATTGGAGGAAAGAATGAAAGCCCGATGGGCTTGAGTGACGAGACGCTTTGTGGCGGGTCGGGCCGTATGGGGCATCAAGTGAAAGACAAGTACAAAGAAGGATTTAGTCGAGACCATATGAGTCGGGGACGTTTCCCCATCCAAGAACAACTTCAGAGTGATCCGAGGCGGGCGTCTAAATCAGCGACAGGGGGCTGTAGACACCCCCGCCTCGCTCAATAAAGAGTTTGTGGTCCATTAGGGTTTCGGCCAGCAATACCGCCCTAGTGGACGTAAGGTGGTAGTGGTATCACCTAGTCTTGGCATGACAGTCTCCTACCATCTCAGAGGCCAATATTCTCGTGTTTCTAGAGCCTACTTTATCATTTCAAGAAGGACGAAGCACGTTGGTATATCGGGAGAGTTCTTAGTCTACCATAATACCCCTCTGGTAATGGGTCAGCTTTGCCTTAGCTCCCAGTTTGGTTATGTTGTATTGGTATCTTCGGGCACTACTGCATCGTTAGTTGTTGAGCGCCTTTATGGAGCATACCAGTTTCTTGAGTATTTTTCTTTTCCACTTGGTCCTATGATGTCATGACTTTTTATCTGGTTGATTATGTATTCTAGGTAGTGGTTTTTCTTTTTCATTTTGTTTTTGTTGGAGTGTTTACAATATTTATTGAAGAGAATTTTGTTAATTTTTTTATCATCAAGGTAAATATATAAATAAAATCTCTTTAGAGGACGAAAATGAGTACAAGACGGTCAACCAAGATCTAGCTACAAATCACAAAAACCCAAAATTGAATGCACCCATCTATAAGGACACAACCACAACATAGATACAAACCGGAGCACTATCGAGAAAGCACAACCTTAAGACGGGCCCAACAAAGGGCGAAAACAATCATAGAAAAGAATGAGAATTATTATGAAAGGAACCTCTGTTACCCAACAAGGGCGCAAACCAGACAACACAAGTCTAAATAATTAAATTTTACAACCATTGAACACAAAACAAGGAAATATAAAAAGGTCTAATGTCACGCCCCAAATCCGGTTTGGACCGGACTCGAGACGTGAACTAAAACAATAATAATTTTAAACGAAAATAAAGCCAAGAAATCTAAATCTCATAATTTTAAAAACTTTAAACACCACACGAGTCACATCTCGGTAAAAACCATCGGCAAAACAGTTCAAATAAAAACGGTACGTCTCTAGACTACCTAGCCTAGGACCCTCGTAACTCCCAAGCGTCGAGCATCCGGCTAGTACACTTCCCGCTTAGAACCTGAAAAACAACAAGGTAAGGGGTGAGCTTTCGCTCAGTAGGAAAGTAGTTAAGGTTATAAGCAAGCGCTCACCACCACGGGTAACCGTCCAATTAGGGCATACTAGTACAGCACACAACTAATATCCAACGGGACTCGTAACCACAATCTTCAACTCAAGACCAACTCGCGCTCACAACCATAACGACAAACAGCACAGATAGCAACCAGGACACCAAATAACACGCCATCAAACATAAAGTAAACTGTAAAAGCATAACACGTCATGTACCGCAGTCCCCTACTCGGTCGGCTGTCCACAGCCCGACACCCTCATATCGTACCGGAACACTCAGCAGAACAAACCCATAACCCGAACGGCAGTTCCCAACACCACCGAATGCACCCAGCCATTTATGTCGTACCGTAACACGAAACCTCAGTCCCAACACCTACCCGTCACATAGACTCGGGGTAACATCCTAGACCGAAAATCCCTCAGTCGAACGTCTTCCTGTCACGTAGACTCAGGGCCATAATATTCCCGTCACAGAGACTCGGGTATAAACTTCCCGTCACGTAGACTCAGGGCCATAAACTTCCCGTCACATAGACTCGGGTATCAAACACGCCATCCTTGGCCTCGCGACACACTACCCCAGAACTATCCCACGGTGCGAGTATCACTCTAGTTACGTCTTTTCTCGGAACACACAACAAGATAAATATTACAATTGTCATAATTAAACACGGCTTACCGAGCCCAACAATCTTACCACAACCAGTCACGTCGGTCTATCACTCACCCGATCATCACACAACCAAGGGTTCAGATCAACACAACCACGGCACACTCGCCCACACATAACAACAACATGCTCAACGGATATACTAATCTTGTCTATTAAACCTAACGACACCGACTCACACGGCAAGCATCTCAACCAACAATCAGGCAATTCCAAAACAACACACATCCTACGGCTCGACAAGGCCGGTCTACCAGCACATCAAATCCCAAGACAGAAACGTAAAGGTTCACAATTCAGTCGACTACTCTAGTTGTTCGCATCCTACATGTTACTACGACTCGTCCGATTATTATCTGATATAAACGTCTTTCCAGTTTTATTAAACCTAGCATGCATACTAGTAACTTTCCGCAATTAAACCGGTATTCGCTACTTCCCTACCTCGAAACGATACCACAACAGCGTCTCCTAGCTGCTGACGACCGGCCCAACACCGTCTTCTATGGCGAAGTCCGCGTCTGGGCTTAACTCCGGTCTTCTCTTCGATAGAAGCCGAACTCTAGTTTAAAACGAAAGCCACAATTAAAACCGGTTTCACAAAAAGATTTAAAAGGTTACGACAGATTCGATTTAAGTTCAAAAGTTGTCTTTAGACTCGAGCGGGCTAAAAGCGGTATTACGGCGAATCGGGTTCGAGCACCCGAGCACCGAAACCGGTGCACGTTTCCCGAGGCACAGTCCCAATGCACAGATCTCAAAGCACGGGTTCGTGGCGCGACTACCGAGGTTCGGGTTTCGCAACACGGTTCCCGAGGTCCGGTTCTTCGTTCCGTTTTGTCCCGTTCTAAGTCCGTTTAACAGTCCAGTTCACTCGTTAGGGTTTCCAAAACCGACTTCAGTTCGATCCAACAGTTTCAAACTCGGTATAAAACCGATCTGATTTTAAAACGTTTTTCCATTTAAAACTGATTTTCCCATTTCAATTAAAATTTCCATTTCAAATCTTTTTTTGATTTTACCCTTCTTCAGATTTGTTCCAACCAAACCAGATCCAAAATCAACGCCACGACTGATTCACAGATCAGAAACACGAAAAGCTCAGAAAGAGAGACAAAGAGGGAAGAAGAGGTTTCGGTTCAGAAACCGGCCGACCTTCGGCGGTGACTAAACACGCCGAGGTCTCACGGCGGAGCTCACCGTGGGGAAGACGATGGTGGGGACGACGTTGGAGAGAGGGAGCTCGGAAATGTTGCGCGGCAGAGCACGGCGGAAGTCCGCCTCAGATCCGGATGAGGCTCTCGGATCTGTGAGCGCGCCGGTGAGCTCACTTTGCCTCTGGACGGCGAGTGAACGGCAACGGTGGGCTCGGGAGGGATTCGGCGACGGTGGTGTGGTGTCAGCCGTGCGGTGGTGGCGAGGACTGGGCGGAGAGGGAGCGACGGGCTCGGTGAAGGGACAGAGAGAGACGAGGGGCGGCGGGTTTGGGCGGACGGAGAAGACGGAGAGGAGCTCGGGAACTCGAGCTGGTCGGAGGGAGGGTGAGAGGATGGTGGTCGGGACGGATCTGCGAAGAAGAAGGAGAGAGGGAGAGCGAAGCTCGGCTGCGCGTAGAGAGAGGGAGGGAGGTGCTGCTAGGGTTTCAGAACCCAAAACAATGGTTTTTATACCCAAGCCTCAAGCGGGCTTGGCAGAACTCGGGCCTCAGGCGGGCTTGGCTTCACGGCCCAAGCGAGGGGATCGGGCCTGGCCTGGCCAGCGGGTCTGGTTGGGTCAGTCCGGTCCAACTCCTTCTTTTTTTTTCTTTTTTTTTAAACCTTTTTGCTTAATTAAATAAAACTGATTCAAAATTCAATTTCAAGTTTTTTTTTTGAACGAAGAAGAGAATAAACCCAAAAACACCCTCGACGTTCCGATCGAACGAAAACTTAAAACTTAAAACGATTAACACCGGAGCGGTCTTCACATCTAACACCCGGGTTTTACAGCGATGAAGCGCACAAAGAATAATAAGGCCTCAAACCCTGATTTTCCAACCATTAAGCACAACCGGAACTTCACCAACTTCGAACCTCCAAACAGGACACCCTAGATCCTTACTCGAACTTGTAGTAAACACTTCATCTCATCAAGATTACCAACTTAAAGAGCTGATTGATCACTGACACGCCGACAACCAACACCGTTGAAAGGCATATATGGTCTGGTGGCTAAAATACCCCGAAACTTTAAAACCCATAGAAACTAGAACCTGTCAACTTCAAGTAGGGCCCAAAGCACCCAAACCACCCGACGGGGTAAACACCATTACCGACGAGTGCCCCCCCCCCCCCCCAAATGAGGATGGGAAACAGAGGAGAAATCAAGCTAAAACTAAAAGTAGTGCAACCAGAAGATAAAGACTAGGATGTTACCACCGGGACGGTTACCCAATCACCGACGAGAACGATGGCAGATCCACAACGAATCAAAGACCAACAAATTTAAGAAACGCTTCCCACGACAAATCTGAAACGAGCCGAAGAAGCACGAACGCGACCAGAAAGGAGCAGATCGGCTAACACCGAGAACTGCCAATTTCCACCACCGTCTTGAATCTCTTCACGAAGAAAAGTATGACGAGTGGAAAGAAGGCAACACCAAAATAATATCGGCAAGGGGAACCTCCACTAGAACAAATTGTGTTGAAACACGAATGGTCCAGGCAGTCGAAGCACCGACCAAAGCATCGAGGTGAACACAGGGCATCACCGATGGCCAACACCATAAAAGCCGGTGAGCCCCCAGGTCTCCTCATCCGAGGCACACCAAACGATGAGGATGTGAAGAAGGACCGGAGTAGGAGCAACAAATTTGGCTGGAGACCCAAACGAGAGGCTCAGAACCTGACGGCCGATGAAACCACCCACGCACGGGAGGCCACATGCATCCTCCATGGAAGGTGAAGTCGTGGAGCTACATGCGACGATGTTAGAGAACAAGACTACACCAGATCTATGCTAGGGTTTCCAGAGACGAACAGGAGCATAAACGATCTAAATCAGACCTCGCGTTCCAACACCAGAGAAAAGGCGAGGGACATATCAGGAACTCCGGCTAAAGCAAAACCGAGAGCCACTCGTCGAAAACAACTAGAATAAAACTATGAAGCAAGACGGGGAAGAGAAGGAAATATGGGGAAAGAGAATGCTGGAACGAGCCACCGCCTACAACAACTATGGTAGAGGAGCCAAGGTCGTCACAACGGTGAAAAAAAACAGGATCGATGATTTGAAATGAGGAGAATTAGGGTTTTGGGTCTACTTTCAGAGAGAGGCTACCCAATATACAATAGAACTACAATAACTTTCTAATGTACGAAAGTTTTTTTAAACCTTGTTAACGTTTTGTTGCATCTATATCATTCATTTTAAGGGTTAGTTATAATTACATACCCTTAACTTAGCACGATTATCTGATAATACCTCCATAATTTTTTAACTGATACATTTCCGTATGTTTTCACGTTTAACCATTTTCCCCTTCAGTTAAATTTTTCATCCATTTTACTGTTCAATTTTTCAGAAATGCCTAAAACACCCTTAGTCGAGAAAATTAGGACTATTAAATTATATTTTTGAAAATCATAATTATTACAATAATTTATAGAAACAATTATTTTAAAAAATCACTTTTTATTTGTAAAAAAATAAATTTGATTTTTTTTAAAATCAAAATTTTATTTGTAAAAAAATAAATTTGATTTTTTTAAAAATCAAAATTTTATTTTATAATTACAGTTTTATTTATAAAAATAAATATTATTTTAAAATTTCATTTTTATTTTTTAAATCCAAAATTTATTTTCAAAATATAATTTTGTTTATATAAAAAATTAATTATTTATGAATATTTATTTCTTTTATTTTGGAAATCAAAATTGTATCATAAATCTAGTTTTATTTGTAGAAAAATATATATTAATCTAACTAAACTGGTTTTTTAAAGTACAAATGATTTTTTAGATAAAATGATTTTTAAATCAAAATAGACTTTTAATTAAAAATCGATTTTTTAAAATAATAATTAATTTTTAAATAAAAAACTGATTTTTTTATAAAAATTATAATAAATTAATGAGAAAAAAGAAAGAAAAAACAGTTAAAGAAAATGAATAGTATGCATGTGTGGTATTGGAGAGTAGTTGAGTGTATTTTTGTTATTTTACAACAAAAGACTAAAAGAGTCGGACATAATTGGGTAAATAGTTAAACGTTGGAACATGAGGGTATGCATCAGTTAAAAAAATATGAGGGTATGTATCAGATAATCGGGCCAAGTTGAGGGTATATAATTGTAATTAGCCCTTCTCTTTCAGTTTCCTGGGTTTAGGTGTTGTTAGACCCTTCCTCCTTCTTTGCTTCTGTTTGTATCCGAGGGATTGATCTCTTGTTCATGCCTTATTTTAAGGTTTGAACTCTTTAATCTATTTCCTGATAATAAAAAAACTATCAATTTAAGTTTTTAGTTAAATTAGTTCTCTAATATAGTATCAAGATATGTACCTCACGAACAGAGGTTCAAACCCTCTTCCTTCTTTTTCAGTGCTCCCCTTTTTTAAATTGTGTTCTTGTTTCCTTGTTTTTATCGGTTTTTCAGATCTTTGTCCTTTTGCTGGGTGTTGTTGTTCGTTTGGTGGTCTATAGTTTTCTTCCTAGAACAACACCACTTTTTATGCATTATTTTTTTCTGATAAAAATGTAGAGGTTCAAACTCCACTCTCTAAAAAAAATCAAATTTCTTTCCAAATTATCAAAAAAGATTGCTCCAAATGAGTCATCCCTTATATTTCTTCTCAATCAGCTCATCTTTTTTATAAATAAAAAATCCACCTCTTAATTTGTAAATAGACTTATTTGTAAGAATGTATATTAACTTGAGTTTTTAATTGAATTGGTTCTATGATATTCTCATACTTCAATTAGCTTGGCCCTACTCAACAACGGTTTTGCTAAACTCAAACGTAAACCAATAATTTAAGATATCTTAGCTTAACATGCATTTGACGTGAAGCAAAAAAAAAAAAAACCTTTCTCCTTCTTCTTCAGCCACCCCTAAGCTTTCTGCCTCCATCGGTGACGGCAGTGGCCTCCGACCATGGTTGTCACCGGTGGTGGTTATCCCCTTTTCTGCTCGTGGTTCTCTGTAAAACCCACCTAGTTTTAAAAGGGTATTTTGTTACAATTAGAAACTTGAGGGTGCTTTTGCAAAACTAGTGGTTTAAAGAGAAATTTCAAAAAAAAAAATCAAAGAGAAGAGAAATCAATTTTGGGTTAAGAGAGGCTGGCTAGGCCAGACCCTCAGTTGGGCCTGAACCAAGCGAGCCCACGCGAACGCGCGCAGGCCCGAATGGCCCAAGCTCACTCGCGCCTCAGGAACCCTAGCTACAAAAGGGGGAAGAGTGTCGCTTCGCGTTCCTGTTCATTCACGCACCCCGAGGATTCTCTCTCAGCTCGCTCTCTTCTCCTTCGCAACTCGAACCAGACAACCACCGCACCTCTTCTTCTCCGACCACCACCCACCTCCTCCGAGCTCATCTCCACTTTCCTCTTTTTCTCCTCCGTCTTCTTCTCCCAGCCGTGTCAGAAACCCCCCAAAACCCGGAAGCCCTCTCACTCGTCTTCTCCCTCCTCGATTCAAGACCGCCGCCGGCGAAATCGAACCCCACCGTGCCTGAATCAGGCAGAGCTTCAACTATGAGTCGTTCCTCACCAGTTCCACCCTTTTCCCCCTTCTTCTCGCTGCGATTCGAAGAGCTACGGGCTCATTTGGGGTCAGAGAAGGTCGGGAGCGTCGCCGGAACTCTCCGAGCTCCAGATCTGCGACTCACGTCGCCGGCGAGCCTTTTGGCCGTCAGATCTGGCCGGGAGGGTTCGGGCCTCGCCCCAACCATCGTCCCTGTCGAGTTCCTGAGCCTCTGGCAACCCAACCGACGCCAAAAACCCATCGTCGAGGTCTTGATGCCGCTGCCTCCGGAGTCGCCGGAACCCTAGCCCCGGCCAGCCCCGTTCCCAGCTCAGACTGGACGAGGCCGAGTCCTTGGACTCGGGCCGGAGTTAGTTAGGCCTCGGCCTGAACTGGATTGGGCCTCGAGCTCGAATCTGGTTTGGGCCACGGCCCGGACTGACTCTGGACTTCGGGTTCGGACTCGGGCCTAACTCCGGGTCTGGGTCGGGTACGGGCCGGTCCGGGTCTGGACCTGGATCTGGGTCGGTTTCTGGTTCGGTCGGGTTCCGGGTCGGACTCGGGTCGGACAGACTTTTTTAATTTAATTTAAAGCTAATTTATCGACACTTTGGACTAAATCAGACGTTTATTGGACTAATTGGTGTATTTAAAGAAGAGGTGAACTATTAATTTAAAGAACTGTGCAGTCTGGACCCGAACTGATTTTGGACCGTTTGTTTGAAAACCCAGACTCGGAGCTAGACTTCGCCCGAGCAGACGAAGACCACTCCGGTACCCGTGTGAAGAACGGAGGATAGACTGTTCGAATTTTCAGCAGAGTGTTATTAGAGGAAGACCTCGATGTAGGGAAAGTCCTAACTACTCGAGTATTTCAATACTAGTATGCCTATTAGGTTAATAAAATCGGAAAGGTCCTAGAATTGCATATAGGATGCGAATAACTAGAATAAATGTCTTTCAATTACTAATAACCGGATGTGTCTAGCAAGCATGCCTAGGATGAGAATCACTAGTGTAGCTCGCTTTCAATACTTGGGAATTGATTTCCTGGTAGAGAGGCAGTGATGAGCCCTCGGATTAGTTGTGTGTTAGCTTCACATGCTTGTTTGCTAGTTATTAGGATAATCAAGAGTCTAATGAAACTAGATCGAATGCATGCTTGAACGTTTGAATGTTGAACTTGAACGCTTAAATCTTTGGTTGATTGATTAGATGCTTAAATGTTTGAAATGTTGATCGAGTATGACTGATTGTGCCAAAGAGGCACGATCAGGTGATCGATTGACCGGTGGAGAGCAAGTGGTAAGTGACGGTAAGTGTAATTATGGGTATGAATCCCGTGTGGTGTGTATTGACGAACGTGTGTATTGCGATAATTGGTTATGGACCATGAGGGGCATTGTTTGGTAGATCCTGCGGGATATTGTTTGGTAGACCCTGCGGGGTATTATTTGGCAGATCATGCGGGATAATGGGTAGGGACCCTGCGGGGTATTATTTGGCAGATCCTGCGGGATAACGGTTAGGGACCCTACGAGGCATTATTTGGCAGATCCTACGGGATAACGGTTATGGACCCTGCGGGGCATCGATTATTGAGCTTGCGGGCAATGGAAATGGACCCTGCGGGGCATTGGTTATTGAGCCTGCGGGCAACGGTTATGGACCCTACGGGGCGATGGTTACTGGGCCTGCAGGCATTGGACACTGGACCCTGCGGGGGAATTTAGATGGTTTGCCCTGCGGGGATTGATTTCTTGATACTTCACCCGAGTGTATGCATCCTACGGGTGTATTACCTTGGTTCCCTATGACATATGGTCCTTTGGAGACGTTTTCGGGAATCCCGACGATATGTGCCCTCAAGGGTTGTTTCCGATAGCCCCGACGTTAAACGTCTTTGTGATGTTATGCGTCTCCTCTGGACTGAGGGAAAATCCGACATGACACAGTGAGTATTGTGGATCGGAGGGTGTCGACTTCATGTCCCACGACATTAATTGAACACCCTATCCTTTATTGATTATTTACGAAATGCATTGATTTCCGTATTTTCCTTCGATTATTGTTGATTCATTGAAAATGTTAAAGTTCTTCGCATTTGAGTTTTGAACTGAATTTAAGAAGTCTTATTGTTGAACAAAATGGGTAACCTGGTTATGCATTTTCCCTACTGAGCGTAAGCTCACCCCTCCTGTCTTTGTGGTGTTTCAGGTGTTGAGCGGGAGCAGTATTAGCTGGACTCTCGGAGCTTGGGAGCCATGAGGGTTTAGCTAGGTTTAGAGACGTGCACCTTTTATGTTGGATTTTATATTTATTACTGAGTTGTGACTCTTACTCTTGAAGTTTTATTTTAGTTTGGAACTCTATTTATTTTTCTTTATCTTGTTTTAATTGCATATCGTTAGTCACGTCTCGGGTCCGGTCAAGAACCGGATTTGGGGCGTGATATTTCCTTTCTTGGTGCGCATGTATGTGTGGCTCTCTCGGAGCTTCATCATGGTTCATCGGCCGATCGGAGCTCACTTTGCTCTAGTCACGATCAGAGGTTCATTGTGGGAAGTGTTTCCTTTTGGATTCATTGTGAAACTGTTTGATCCATTTTGGATCTGGGCTGGGTGGCTCTCAGTTCTCCGATCTGTTCTCAGGTGGCGCTCCCCGGCGTGTTCCGTCTCTGCACGCTCGTTTGGGACTGATCTGGAGTTGGGAAAGTTGGTTTCATGGCCTCCTGCCCGCTCGTCCGTACTCCTGTGAAGTTCTCGACCGTCCTTCCGTGCTCTAGTGTTGCCCCCGCGCATTCGTCCTTCGGCAAGGTTTGACTCCTCGTCTGCCCCGGGACTGGACACCGCCGTTTGGTCTCTCGCCGATCTCTGTAAGTCCAAAATTCTCATTACCTACTATCTGTTGGTTTTTGGGCCCTACCACAGTGAGCTGTGGTGGTTGTCCAGCCTCGGCTAGTTTTTTCTTGGGGGTTTGGTAAGGGGCTTTGGGTGTGTGGTTAGGCTCCCTGTAGTTTTTGGCCATTAGGCCTTCTCTACTCTCGTCATGTTGTGTGCTGGAAGTTGATGTGGTTGGATCCGTCTTGGGGAGGCTTTGGCCGTTGGTTCGTTAGGTGCTCGTGTTAGGTGGCTTGGGCTCAGCCACTCACAGCTCTTGAGTCCCATGTTCTTCTCTGTTTGGTCCTTGAGAAGCTTCTATGGTGACTCGTGGTGCTCGGGACATTAGCGGGGTCGACTCATTTCTTGTGTTGGACGCATTTCGTTGTCTTACGGGCGTAGATCGTAGTGGATTTGATCGAGTTGGTGATGTTCGAGACCGGGTTTGTGGTGCTTGTCGTGATTAGGGCTTCGTTCGGTCGGATATCCGGCCTGACCCGTGTATATTTAGGCCCACCCGTAAATTTACGGGTCGGATGTCATTTGCTTCCAACCCACCCATCGAATTATATTTCTGAATTAAATCCGACCATTCGATCTAGATCGGATCGGGCCAGGCCCGCAGATATCCGAAAATGTAAAAAAATGAACGTCGGCATAGGATTTGGGACTGTTGAGTTCCGGTTGAGACGAGATCGGTACCCTGACTTGGAGTTCCTCGCCGCGAGTTTCTTACCGCGAGTTCCTCACGCGGTTGGTGTCTTGGGAGACCCTCACCACGAGGCCGGCGAGGCCGGTGAGGGTGTGGCGTGGGAGGACTGCGAATCCAGTGGTGAGGGTTCGGCGTGGGAGGACAACGAGGCCGGTGAGGGTTTCTGGCTTTAGCGTGGGAGGGCGGCGAGCCGGTGAGGCCGTGGGTAGGCGGCGAGCCGGTGAGGTCGTAGGTGGGCGGCGTGTAGGACGACTGCGGAAGAGAGAGAGAGGAGATGAGAAGAAGATGAAGAGATAGAGAGAGGATGTCTGCTGCTGAAATTAGGGTTAGGATAAGGATGAGAGATGATGAGTGAATATGAAGAGGTTTTGTTGTGAAACTGAATCGTGTGTGTGTTGTGTGAGAGAATCTGAAAAGGTTTAGAGATAAGATAAGGTTTAGGTGTGAGGTAGATAGACATCCACGTAGCTCAATCTTAGCCGTTTGTTTAAAATATCAAAACCAGATCTACGGTTCTAATTAAAACGTATATTAAATCTATTATTCGGTCGGATCGGTTAACCCGCGGGTAGTCCGGGTCCGATCCGAGACCCGTCCGAAAATCATCGGATACGGTATATTCCGACCCGGACCCGACCCATTACCCTTCGGATGAGAGGCTCACGGGTGGCGGGCCGGTCGGGCTTTCGGGTGGGCCGCGGGTCGCGGGTCAGATGGACAGCCCTAGTCGTGATGTCAGTTCGTTCCCGATCTTCCGTGGGAAGCATTTCATGATCGTGCATGTATTTGATTTGTTGTGGATCAGGTGTCGTCACTATTTGTCGCGGTTGGTAAGCTCCTCGTTTCATCCTTTGCTTTTTCCAATGATTGTGGATTTTCTGCTCTTGCCTTAGAATTAGAAGCGTTTCGACTCCTTCTGTTTTCCTAGCCTTTGTTGGTAGGGGCCTGCCATCTTCTTAGGTGTTGGCTTTTGACGGGTTGTTTAAGGTCTTTGGACCTTGGTTGGATTTCGAGAGGTTCCTTTTTTTAGGCTTTAAGATTCGGTGATTTTGTTCATCGGGTTATCTCTACCGGCTAGTGGTGTGTCCGTCGACGTGTCGATCTCCTTTGTCTCTTTGACTTGGGGGAACGATGAGATTCAGTTATTTCTCCCATCTCCAGAAAGGTTGGGGGTGTCACGAGTGGTGGTTGACTATCTTTTCTGGACTTTATAGTTGGAAAATCTAGGTTTCAGACCTTTGTTTTAGTGAGCTTAATGTTGGTAAAATCTGGGTTTTCAGACCTCTACACTGTTTTACTCCATGTTGGGATTGTTTAGAGACTGTGTTTACATGTCTGTGCTCAAGTCTGTTTCTGTTATGGTTGTGTGGTTGTTTCTCCCTTACTGTATTAGGAAGAGGTGTTGTTTTGGTTCCTAGGTTTCCCTTGAGAAACGCTTCCTTGTTTGTATTTTCTCTCCTATTTTCTCTTACAACATGTCTTGTTGATGAAAAAGAATACAACACATAATTTCAGAAACTGATTGGTGATGCTGATGGTGTAAGGTACAGTAGTTAGAAGCTGAAAGCATTTATTAAAATGACAACACAGTACACACATACCTTTCAATCTTAATTTTTGTTCACACTTCAATTCATGTTCAACTGCTTTCTCAAACCAGTTCTGATTTTTTTTTAATTCTTTACTAGAGGAGAAATCAAATACAAACCATGTCTTAACCTAAAAACTAGAGAACCAATCTAAGCAATCTATTTTAAAAATGAAGGGATGAGATGCAACTGAGTGGTTGACTTGTTGACTGCAAAAAAAACAACACTTTTTAGTAATTGGGAAGGGCTTTTTAGTAAAACTATCATATTACTTTTTTTTACCAATTCACTAATTTAATTTTTCCCACTTCGTTTCAATTCCGATTGGCTTCAAAATTGCGCCATTAGTTTTGTTTTTTCAAGGGCTTTCTATCAAGATCACTCATGAATATATTTTGAAGCACGAAAAAAAAATTATTTCGGGGCTGATTTAAAAAAAAAATTATACATGAGTATTTTTTATCAACACTTTGCTCTGGTTTTATCAACACTGTTACACTGGATTTATCAACACTTTGCACTGGGTTTATCACCTCATTTCCAAAACTGATCATGATTTTATCACATCATCACGTGTTTTTATGAACACAAGTTTTATCAACACAAAACACTAGGTTTTATCATAAATTACGCGTGTTTTATCACCCCCATCACATGTTTGTTTTGAAGCACGAAAAAAAGAATTATTTCGGGGCTGATTTAAAAAAAATTATATCTGGGTAATTTTTATCAACACTTTACATTGGTTTTATCAACACTTTACACTGGTTTTATCAACACTAGACACAAGTTTTATCACATCATTTTCCAAAACCGAACATGATTTTTATCACCTCATCACGTGTTTTTATGAACACTAGTTTTATCAACACTAAACACTATGTTTACCATTAAATTACATATGTTTTTATCACCCCATCACATGTTTTTTTTATCAACGCTAAACTCTAGTTTATGACACTTATAAATCAAAATTGAACATGGTTTTTATCACCTTAGTACATGTTTTTATCAACATTTAGCATTAGTTTGATACCTCCGATATAAAACATTTATTAGTGAAGATTTATCAACACTCAACATTATATTTATCACCCCATTATACCTTTTTTATTTTTGTGCTTCAAAATATATTCATGATTGATCTTGATTTAAAGCCCTTGAAAAAATAAAAATATTGGCTCAAGTTTGATGTTAATCGGAGTTCATAAGAATCGGGAAATATTAAATTAGTGAATTGGTGAAGAAAAAAAATGGACACTTGTCCACATGGCACCATGCTTTTACAATTATGCCTGTCACGCCCCAATTTCAGTAAAACCGAACTAGGGACGCGAACATTTTAAAACATAAAAACACTTGAAAACCTGTTTTCATTAAACTCTTTAAAAGTACCATTTGTTCAACAAAATAATAAATACAGTTTAAAACACGTCCTAACAAGTGGACAAAGTACACAGTATCCGTCACTAGACTCAAAAGACAAAACCCGGACTCCGCTCCCAGCTCCACAAGCTTCGAGAGCTCACCTAGTCCGTCCCACGAACAGTACCTGTAGGAAAAGCAGCTAGGGATGAGCGTTCGCTCACCACCACGGATAACAGACTGACTACGGCATAATTAGCAGGCAAAGCAAGTAACACCAACAACGACTCAACACCGGGGAAACCATCCCCAACCCAAGCACTCTGACTGAACAAACACCCACGATGACCTTCCTCGAACGACTCAACACTCTGACACGTAAAGTAGACCTGACCCAACGATTGACGACCTCTTCCAAGGACTCAAAAGAAAGTACGCAACACCAAACAGCATCACAAGGGATCACACACCAACCAAGATCACAAAGGATAGCACACCAAAACAAGATCACAAAGAATCGCAAACCAGCTGCCAAGAACGCCCTCCCGGGACTCTAACCCGGTCAGGCCAACCCAAGAATGCTGCAACTTACCGGGACTCTAACCCATAAGCCAGCCGGAAAATGCTGCAACTTACTGGGACTCTAACCCATAAGCCAGCCGGAAAATGCTGCAACTTACTGGGACTCTAACCCATAAGCCAGCCAAGGTATGCTCACAAACCCAAACCACACACGCGCGGCCAGGACCCCTTTATTGGCGGGCAGGCCCCCTACCCCGTCTGAACATGCAGACGCGTGTGCTCGTGGACCCCCGTTTCAGGAAGCGGGCCCCCAACCTCCGGTCACCACAATCACAAACACAATCACAAGCAAAATCAACAACCAGTAACGACACAGGTTCAACACTCACAGGCACTCATGGCCACCAAGACACCAACCGTAAAACTCGGACTCAACAGCCCCACAGGCACTCACGGCCTCCCAAGACACACCGACAGTAAGACACGGACTCAGCAGCCCCACAGGCACTCACGGCCTCCCAAGACACCAACCATAAAACACGCTTGCAACTTACCGAGACTCTAACTCGTAAGCCAGCTAAAGAGAGCTTGCAACCCCCCGAGACTCTAACTCGGTCAGGCCAGCCAAAGACACCAACCTTAGTACACGGGCTCTCAAGGCCACCCAAAACACCAAAGGTAAAGACACGGGTTCAACAACCCCACGGGCACTCATGGACACCCAAAACTCAACAATAAAACACGCTTGCAACTTACCGAGACTCTAACTCGTAAGCCAGCTAAAACACCAACAGTAAAGTACGGGCTCTCATGGCCACCCAAACACGATTAACAACACGGGCTCTCATGGCCACCCAAGACTCAACAATAATAATACACGGGCTCTCAAGGCCACCTAAGACTCAACCATAATAATGCACGGGCTCTCAAGGCCACCCAAGACGCCAAAATAAACAATCAACCTCCTGCTTAACCCAAGCCTCCAACAGTCCTAATATCAACAGTTTCACAATCAACCTCCGGGCATGGTCATATGCCTCCAGTACTCCTAATATCGATAAGTTCACAATCAACCTCCAGGCATGGTCATATGCCTCCAGTAAAACGATTATCGCTAAGTTCTCTGTTCCTACGACACTACTAAGTGTCACATGCTTTTCTCATAATTACTAAGTTCCCGTAACATGCTTTTCTGATAACGCTACAATCCCGTACCATGCTCTTCTAATATTTAAATAAACCTACTCAACCCACGACACCCCGGTGTCACATGCAATTCTACAGTTAACTTTCCCTAGTCAGGGCCGAGATCCGGCTACTTTTCCCTACCTCAACTGAAGAGCAACCGCTACGCTTCCTAGCTGCTGACGTTCTGGCTCGCTACCTCCGGGCTTCACTTCGATCGAAGCCGGACGCTAAGGATAACAAGAAAGCCATAAATTAGAGGCGGTTCCCAGGTTAATCCAAAGGTCGCGATTAAACCATTTTAAAAACCGACAGTAGTCCCTTAAACTCGAGCGGGATAAAAGCGGGGTCACGGTGAATCGGGTGGAGTACCCGAGCACCGAAACCGGTGCATGCGAGGCACAGTCCCAATGCACGAGTCCCGAGGTCCGATTCAACGGTCTGCTTTTGTTCCCTTTTAAACCCGAATTGCAGTCCATTTTAACAGCCCGATTATTCGTTCCACGCTCAACGGACCAAGATCCATTTTAAATCAAATCTGATTGTTCCCTTAAATCGATTTTCTAAAACTCAAGTTTTGTTTCCGACGATTAAGTTTATTTCCTAACAAATCTGATTCTCAACTCCTCGATTTAAAACCGTTTTTAAAACCCAATTTGATTTTAATTCTCTTTTATTTTAAAACATTTTCCAATTTAAATCCCTTTTAAACAAAACTGATTTTTCGTTTTAGGGTTCTTTCTTTTCAATTTCAATTTATTCGTTCCCAACCAGTTCAGATCTAACCATTTTGGTCCGAGAAGCAAACATCGAATTTTTATTCCAAAAGTCGTTTTATCTTCTTTACCGAAATTACAATACAATTCAACGTTTCCAACCAAACACCGATCCAGCTGAAACAAAATAAAAGGGACGACGGTACGAAAAAAGAACCGGCCGCCGGCGAATACGTCGCCGGCGACTAAACCCCCAGGCACGAACCTCACGTGGAGGGAAGGGCGGTGCACGGCGGCGGTGCACGACGGCGGTGGACAGCGGCGGTGGACGGCTGCTCGTGTCCGGATCTGAACGGCGACGCTGAGACTCGGCCGGAGAGAGAACCGGTGATGGAGGCTCGGGACGAGGGAGAGGGCGGTGGTGGTGGCTCGGCTGAGCTTGCCGGCCGTGCGGACGGCGACGAGGAGATGGGAGACGGGATGGTCGGGGACGGCCGAGCTCGGGCTCGGGACGGCCGGAATCGAGAGGGACGGAGGTGGATCTGGACGGCGGCGGCGTGAGGGGCGGAGAAGAGGGCGGCTGGGAGGAGGAGGGGCTCGGTGTGGCAGGACGGAGCGGGGAAAGGAGACGGGGGCGGCGGTGGTCGGAGAATCGGACGGAGGAGAAGGAGCGGACGGTGAGGGAGAGATCCTGGCCGGCGGCGTGGTCGTGGGAGGGCGGCGGCGTGGAGGAGGAACACGGAGGGTGAGGTTGGGTTCGGGACTGGGTGAGGACAGAGAGGGACGGCCGGTGGAGGGAGGCCGGTGGTGTGGCCGGCGACGGCGTGGACGAAGAAGAAGGAGGTCGGGAGAGGAGTGGAGGCGGCGTGGATCGAAGAAGGGGAGTGGGTATTAGGGTTTCAAAACCCTAATGCCACCTTATATAGGTGGGACTTGGGCCGGCCCTTTTGGGCCTCAGGGGACAACCGGGCCGAGAGTGGCTGGGCTGGGTTGGGCCTGCGCGCCTGGCCTGGTCCAGACCTGCTCCTTTCATTTTTTTTTTTGCACTTGTTTTTAAAAAAAAAACTACCTTAAGGTTTTCGGTTTGCGAATTAAAACCCTAATGAAACGAAGCGGGTTTTACAATGCCCTTGCTTGTGTGAGAAAGGATGAAAGTGGCGTGAGTTTGGGTGAAATTGGGGTGATGATGTGGTATCATGGTGAATGTTGAATCTTAGGTGCGTGTGACTAGGATTGGTTCTCTAGTCTTTAGGTTAAGAATGGTTTGTACCCGATTTCACTTCATCTTTACTATTCTTAGATTGTAGTTGTAGTGTGTAAATATCCGGCCGTTACCAAAAACTAGCCGTCCCCTACTGTCTCTATTATCGGAATCACCCGAGCCAGTATTACCGACGATGGTGACGGTTAAAAATACCAACCCGACGGTATTTTGGGTAGGTACGATTTGTATCTTTTAAACTGATAAAAAACCGACCGATCGGCTTTTATTTCATAAATCTATTACTTTTCCGTTTTTGTTGGCCTGCTTAGACTTAAACAAATTTTACCTTTAGTCCATTTAATTTTCAACCATCAATTAACCTATTTGCATTGAAATCCATTTATTTTTCAGCCACCAATTAACCTTAACTCCAATAATGGGGCGGGTAAAAAACCGATCGTCACTGAAAACCTTATTATCTAAATTGAAAAATACTCAAAAATGATGTCAAAAAATAGAATTGAAGTATAAATTTTGCTAAATAACTTAAATAATGGTTCAAATTTGAACCTTGGACCGGATAAAAACTATAACCAGCCGATTTCGTAACCGACCGAATTCTTAGATAACCACCGGTTATGGAGACGGTGACGGATCCATAAATAAACCGACAGTCACGATCCGGTCACCGGCCAACGCTCACACCTAGTTAGGAGTTTTATGTTTCATGAATATTTAGATATGCATTTGGTTTCATGCTCTTAATAGTTGTAATCCTTGGTCATGTCATGTGTGCTTTGTTTATAGATGATAATCTTTTATTTATGCAAGGATTTACTCATCATCATCGATGATTGCTTGATTTTGACTATTTCATCTTGCCGGTGTTTCAAAGTTTTTAGGTTAAATTTGAACAAAACTTACCGTTTAGAGCGTCTCCAACGGTCGTGGTGGTTGGGTCGTTGTAGGCGCTGCCACGTCGTTGCCACGACTGGTCGTGTCAAGGGCTCGTGTCAGGGGCGACGTGTCAAGGGGTCGTTGCAAAATCCTGCAACGACGCGTCGCGTCATGTCAGCCTCAACGGCAAGTCGGCGACCCAGTGGGAAGCCGACACGTGTCGACGCCGATTAAAAAAACTTGATTTTTCTTATAAATACAGATTCACCCAACCCAAAAACCCACTCCCTCACTTGTTTCACAAGCTCTCTCACCCTTTCTCTTCTCCAAATTCTCTGGTTTTTTTCCTTCGTTGTGTATTTGTTTCGATGGAGAATTTTCTAACGCTAGAGAAAATGAAGAAAATGACTCTCACACAAATAGATGAAGCGGTGAGTAGGCTGGCTGAGACAACGGTAAAAACAATTCGCGATCAAGTGATGTCAGGGATACTGCCACGAGCTCGGGATGATGATGAGGCCGAGGGCTCAGGGTCGGCGCCGCGACCAAAGTGGAGAGTGATTGAGCGCAATCGAGAAGATGCACATGAAGGGTTGATGTGTGACTACTTCGCGCCTAGACCGGTGTATAGCGACCAATAATTTCGGCGACGGTTCCGGATGTCGAGGGAAATGTTCATATGTATCATGAATGGTTTGAGTGACCGGTACGCCTACTTCCGTAACGGAATGGATTCTACGGGGAGGCCGTCTTTCACACTACACCAGAAATGCACGGTAGCACTTCGTCATCTCTGTTATGGAGGTCCCGCCGATGCCTGCGATGAGTATCTGCGAATGGCCGAGAGCACTGCGTTGGACTGCGTGACAAATTTTTGCTTGGGCGTCATCAAGGTTTATGGGAGGACATATCTATGACGCCCGACCGAGGAAGACACAAGACGCTTTTTACGAATCAACGAAGAGCGCGACTTTACGGGGATGATAGGGAGTCTGGACAGCATGCACTGGGGTTGGAAGAACTGTCCTATGGCATGGTTTGCACAGTTCGCAAGTAGGGACCACGGAAATGTCCCCACAATCATGCTAGAAGTCGTTGCATCCCAAGACCTTTGGATTTGACACCTTTTTTCGGGACACCGGGATCCAACAACGACATCAACGTGCTCAATAGGTCTACCTTGTTTCACCAGGCAGTTCGAGGCTTCGCTCCAGATATGAAGTTCAAGGTCAAGGTAGAGAATATGAAACCCCGTATTACTTGACAGATGGAATTTATCCTGTTTGGGCAACATTTGTGAAGTCAGTACCTGCTCCACAAACGCCGAATCAAAGATGTTTTTCTAGATACCAAGAGGCGTGTAGGAAGGACATTGAACGAGCTTTTGGAGTTCTACAGGCCCGGTTTCACATCGTCACTCGCCCGGGACGAATGTGGGATAGGAGCTCACTCCCTGTGATCATGACTGCTTGTGTTATCCTACAAAACATGATCGTTGAGGATGAACGGAGGTCGTGGCCCACTGATCTGTTTGCAGATATTGGTGTCCCAGACCCAAACATCCGTAGAGGACCACCACCAACGGTAGACGTGGACACAATCATGGGCCATAGGACAAGGATTCGGGATCGGGATATTCATCTCCAACTCCACGATGATCCAACGAACACATTTGGGCTAAATATGGAGATGCCGGCCACAATTAAATATTAATTGTCAATTTTAATGTATTTTATATTTGGCTTTAAATAAAAGTAGTAATTATGTATTTTATATTTGGCTTCAAATAAAATTAGTATTTACATTTGGGGTGCTTTTTGAAATATTAAAAGTGTGCTACCATGGCTCCTGACACTAGTCATGGCAGACCATTGGAGAGGCCATGGCAGGAGGACATGGCGGGAAGAAGAGAAAAATGCCAAAAAGCACCTCCTACCATGACTCCTTGACACTAATCATGGCATACCATTGGAGATGCTCTTAATAAAAACTCGGCGTAGAAATTGAGATTTTCAAATGTTAGATTATTTTTTATTGTGAAAGAAAAAACAAAATGTTTAAATGTAATTTCCAACCCAGTCGTATAAATATATAAAACTTAAATCTTGCAGAAAAAGGTCCAAGTATTTGAGCTTCTAAGTTGGCAGAGAATGGCAAGGGGTGTGAAAAACGTTGTCGAAACCATACAATTAAGTCGTATGAAGTTGAAAAATGCTACTTATCCTTGTTTGACAATTAAGTCCGCTGGTTCCCCTTGATGGTATCTTTGGAGGTGACAAGCCAAGTAGATATGAGCTTCTTGTCCTCCGGCAGGGTTTATAGTTTTTTGCTGCTTCTCGGTTTTGAAGGTCATGCTGAGGATGACTGCGAAGACATTCATGTTCCGCTGTTTCAAGCATAAGAATCTTGTGTGTACACGTAATATTAGGTCCCGAGGTTGGGGATCATGTGTGGCTTCATGTACGAGTTTGAGGCCATGAGTGACTGTATGTACTAGTTGATCTCCATGGGTGGCTGCATGTAGGGGTTGGGCGCAATGAGTGGATTGATGTTCAACATACGCTGAAATCACTTGGGATTCTCGACATTGAACTCATTTGCGGTAGCATTCTCGATCCTGTTGGACGACATTATTTGGGAGTAAATATTTAGTAACAATACAAGTATTTTAGAGAAATAAGAGCGAAGATTAAGAGCGTATGGAGTGAGAAACCAAGACAAGAGGTTTTCTTATTTATAGTTACAAGAAAATAATTTTTTAATATATTTTTTGAATTTTTAACATTAAATAATTCAATTTTGATTTAAAAGAATAAAAAAACACAAGAGAGTCGTTGGCACATCCAACGGATAATTTCTTTTCTTCCCTACCACACGTAGACATCTTGTTGGCCTCCAACGTATTGGGAACCAGAGCTCGCTAATTCTATTAGACGAACTACAAATCGCAGTTCCGACTCTTGTCTCCCCTCATGCGATCCCAACCCCCGAATCCTACCACCTTTATCGTTCAGCTCGCGAATCTCGACTTCCGTGAAAGGATTCATATTCATCAAAGCTGAACGTTATAGCTGCTCTGAGCAAGTTAAGCATTCCTTTGAGAACAAGAAGTAAAAAATACCTCGTAAAATAATGGTGTGTTACTATTTAACGTAAAAACTCTAATTTATTAATATTTTGTTTTAAACCTAATTAAACGGAAATATTAGACAAATAGTTTGGAAATCAAATCTTACTAGTTGAACCGAAATTTAATGTTCATTTAAATTAGTTTTTTTGAAGAACCAAGACAGTTCAAATCTGAAAGAAACCATTTTTTTCTTGGTTGATGAATATCCTAATATTTTTGTGGATCGTTATTTAGCAGTAAAAAAAACTATCGTTAATAACACAAAACTTACAATTTCAAATTTATTGGTGATTAGTGAATTAAGAGAGAGATCAAACATAAGAAATGAGCAAACCAATGGGACTCACGTCCTGGGATAAAGTTAATTGTAGGCTACAAACCTAACCTCTCTTGCCCATTTCCTATGTGTCATTGTTGCTAACGGCTCTCATGGTCCTCCCTAAGCCATAGGAGTTGCTGGTTATCCCTTTCCCCTTCCCCTTGCTTAACCTCTCTGTTGATCTCATCCTCTGTTGATCCGGTTTTTTCTCATTTTCTTTCACCGCCCTTCCTACTTTGGGCCATTGAAATAAAATTCTGAAAAATCATCTTAGGTTTTACAACATTACAAAGTAATTTGCTGAATTTCTAGAGGAAGAACATCAAACTTTGGATGGCTTGAGTCTCCAAGACTCCTACGTATCCTACCCGGAATCAAATCCAACGTAGTTCTTGAGATTATCGACTCAAGAACACACTACAATGAAGCTCTACCCTTCTAGAGAAGTTCGGCCAACGTGGGAATGAAGAAGTTGATAAAAAATTTCCACTTGCATGTCTCTTATGAATAAGGGACTTGCATGTTGAGTAAAGTGGTTGCTATCACCTCACTTACTCACCATCCATTGCCAAGTGTTTTGCTAATTAGGAAAGCGGACAAGTCAAACTATAAGTTAATTAATCAATTAGTGTAAACTGGGTCCAATCCATTTCCAACTAATTTAATTAACAAAACCAATTGGTTAACCATTGACCTTTTGGTTCTTGTTGGGCCTAGGCCATATGGCCGGCCACGGACCTCTCAACTAGAGCCCATGCCGTGCTCGTCATGTCCTAGTCCGTCCACTTTGGAAATGTCCAACATTTTCGTCAAGATTGCTCGTATGACTCCAAGCCATAACTCGATATGTTGATCCTAATCGCTCACGGGCACATGACCCAAAACCTAGTTTTGGTCATGTCTCGTGACAACTGGCGAATCTCCATTTGTGTTCTATCAAGTCATAACATTTGGTGTGACCCTTAGGTCTATGCATGTCGGTAGAGCAACGTAAAATCATGTTTTACTTGATCTTATCCGAGTGGCAACTAACGAGACTTAGTATAGCCATACACTACATAATAAATCGACACATGTCCATTCTAACATTTCCGTCGTCCCTGTCATTATCCTTTTATCTCCGATATCCTGATTGAGATAAGGCATAGAGCCGCTATCCTTATTATTCTCAATCATTATTCATTGATATGTGAGATGACTGAATGTATGGTACCTAGTATCATGTGCATGGCCATGCTTTTCCTTTAGTCACTCTGGATCAAGCGGTCGAGAACCGATATCTTTCTTATATCGTAGTATGAGGGATAAATCTCTTAGTTGTCTCTCGTGTTACTCATGTAGTCTTTCTCCAAGATAATCATGGCCATTATGGAACCCCAATCACGGTGCAACATTAGGCTCAGGTCAAACTCAGTTGTTTACTACATAGCAATCACAAAGACTCCTCGGTCTAAGGATACATGACAAGCTACGACTCTGAATATGTTCATGACTTAATCTATGGAACATATTCAGGTTAGGCCGTCCAATATCATGTCCCACATGATATCTATGATCGGACTCCATAACACATTCCAATGACTAACAGAACTAAGTCATAAAGAGTAATCTTTCATACTAGTCGCTTCTAGTGAAGATTGTTGACTAGGGACCTCATCGAGTGTGATCCATCCCGATTTATGGTTCTATTTCTTTGGTGGACATAGATCAGATCACACACCGATATATTATTCCAACACATAAGTAATATGAAAGTCGTTTTATTATATTGCCAATGATTATATTTACATTTGGACATTTACGATTGGATTAGGGGCCCTAAGACTAACAATCTTCGACTTGCCCTGGTTCCAATCTAAATTCCAACATATTCCCATTGAATTCACATGTCCAACATGATTTGGCAGCGAGAGTGCCTTAGTCAACGAATTGACTATGTTATCATCAGTTGTAATATAGGTGATCTTCAGTTCACCTCTATTCAGAATATTTCTGGTGAGGTGGTAATGCCGCAATATATATTTGAATTTGTTATGTGATCTTGTATTTTTAGCTTGCGTAATGGCCTTTTGTGTTGTCGCAAAATAGATTCATCGGGCTGACAGGTTTTTAATTACACCCAGCCCTGCCGTGAATTTCCAAATTCACATAGCCTCCTTTGATGCCTATGCAGTAACCATATACTCGGCCTCTGTCATATAATTGGCGATGATTTCTTGCTTTACGCTCTCCCAGCTAAAATCTCCTTCATTCAACGTAAACACATATCCCGACTGACTTTAAAGGTCATCTGGATATGTCTGGAAACTAGTGTCTACATACCCGTTGACGACTAGCTCAACATCATCTTTCCCACCGTACACCAGGGAAGCGTCCTTAGCTCTTCTCAAATACTTGAGAATCACTTTGACCGCTATCTAGTGCTCCTCACCGGGGTTATACTAGTGTCTACTGGTACAGCTCAAGGCATACTAGACATCCGGTCTCATACATATCATGGTGTACATGATCGATCATATAGCCGAGGCGTACGAGATTCACATCATTCTTTTCAGCTCATAATGTGTTTTATGAAACTAAGTCTTGTTGAGATGAACGCCATGACGAGTGGGCAAGAGTTCTTTCTTTAAATCGAGCATTGAGGACCGACTTAATACCTTGTTCACATAGGTGCTCTGACTTAATCCCAAGACCCTCTTGGCGCAATCTATGTGTATCTTAATCCCTAAGATATGCGCAATATCACCTAAATCCTTCGCAGTCATCACCCCGATCTGGTTTTCTTGTCAGAAACACTTGCTCATGACCATGAGGTTCGTATGTTGGCGTGGTCGATTGGTTTCCAGGGATACTACATTGTGCCGATCTCTCCTACGGGAAGGGGACTGGCGTTATTTTGGGTACAAGGGGTAGATGCGGATATCAGGGAATTGGGTGATCATTTCATTGATGCAGAGGTGTCGACAGTAGGCTACTCGGACCTGTAGATTACGGGTATCTATGGTTTTGCACGACGGGAGCTCCGACATAGAACATGGGATTTGCTTCGACGGCTTCACCACCAAGCCCGGCCGAAATGGGTCCTTATTAGGGATTTTAACGGTATCCTGAATCCGATGGAAAGGGCGGGAGGGGAGGCCTACCCGCGGGCCCTTATTGAGGATTTTCGGGAGGTGGTGGATGAGCTGAATTTGGTGGATGTTCCTCTGGAGGGTCATCAATTCACATGGCGTCGGGGGACTATCCAGACGCGGTTGGATATATCTCTAATCAAAGGTCCCTTTTTTCAGTCCCTCCCGAACGTGCATCTCAGTAATACAGGTACGACCACGTCGGACCATTGGCCTCTCTTGTTATATATGGCTCAGCAGGAACGGCACGTGGCGCCCCCTAAGTTCAAATTCTAGTCTTAGTGGATCCAAGATCCTGGTTGTGAAGAGGTGGTTCGTTCCCACTAGCGGGCGCTATAGGGCACGACTGTGGGAGTTTCCACTAAACAAGAAGGGTCGGCTTTGCATCAATGGGGGAACGTCCACTTCAAGAAACACGTTAACCACATTCGGTGGTGCCAGCGTACGATCGCATGACTTAATGGCAAGATGGACAGACCAAGTATCAAACGGAGGGAGGCGTTCAAGAAGCGTTTTGGCGCCAACGCGCTAAGAAGCATTGGTTGGCAGAGGGGGATAGAAATACGGGATTCTTCCAAGCATCCACTTCATACCGGCGACGGGTTAATGTGGTAGCATCGCTTAAGAATGGGGCTAATGAGTGGCTCACTTGGGAAACATGTATGAAGGTATTGATAACAGGATATTTCCGGCAATTATTTGCTACGGGATCGTCGGATCTGTCTGACTTTCCGATTCAATGACTGAGGGTCATATCCAGGGCCCAGGACGCGTCGCTGTTTGTACCCGCTACGGTAGGGGAGATCCGAGAGGCCGTCTTCCAGATGGGTCCAAATAAGGCGCTGGGACCGGATGGTCTCAATCCCCGATTCTATCAACACTTCTGGCCTATTGTGGGCGAGGATGTCATCCGATTTGTCCAGGGGGTTATTCGATTGGGGGAGTTTGACCCAAGACTCAATGCTACCTTAGTGGTTCTGATTCCTAAAAAACCGGACCCGAAAGGATTACGGATATGCGGCCCATTGCCCTCTGCTACGTTATATTTAGGATCATCTCTAAGGTTCTGACCAATCGCCTTCGACCGGTCCTAAAATCGGTTATATCATAAACTCAATGGGCGTTTATCCTAGGGAGATGCATCCAAGATAATGTGATTATTGCTTTCGAAGTGATTCATCATTTGAAAACACTACAGGGAGGACCGGTGGGCTATATGGCAATCAAGATTGATATGAGTAAAGCCTACGACCGGGTGGAGTGGTCATATCTCCTGACCATTATGCGACAGATGGGTTTCTCTGAGGCCTGAATATCTCTTATGGCCTGCTGTCTGCAAACGGTCATGTACTCTATCTCGTTTGGGGGTAGGGACACGCCTTGGTTGGCACCGACTAGGGGCATCAGGCAGGGGGATCCGCTGTCTCCGTATTTGCTCTTATTCTGCATGGAAGGCCTGGCCCGCCTTCTTGCTCAGGAACGCGCTCTGGGTCCTTTAAAAGGGGTTAGGGTGGCAAGGGGTGCACCGGAGATCACTCACATGTTTTTTTGCGGACGATTGCTATTTATTTTGTAGGGCTACCCCGGAGGACGCCGAGACAGTCCGATCGGTGTTGACCACGTTTGGTGGACTCTCGGGCCATGCCCTGAACCTCGAAAAATCCTCTATTTTCTTTAGTTCCAACACGTCCCCTCTGAACAAGCTGCCTTGCTGTGACATCCTGGAAATCAAAGAAATTGCGGGGGCTTCAATGTATTTAGGAGTTCCTAATCTAGTAGGTCGAAATCGAAATGCGGCTATGGCTTACTTGGGCGACCGGGTGATCTCTCGTATACGGTCCTAAGATGGGAAGTTGCTCACACCGGCAGGACGGGATGTCATGATCCGATCTGTCCCGATATTGCTACCGGTCTACGCCATGTCGGTGTTTAAGGCTCCTCTTACAATCATCCATCATATCATGTGGCTTTGGCAACGTTTTGGTGGGGTGGGAAACCACAGAAGCCGATTATCTGGCAAGATTGGGATCAGCTGTGTAAACCTAAGGATGAAGGAGATATGAGATTTTGTCATCTCCAGGAAGAAAATACTGCATTACTTGGGAAGCAGACGTGGAATCTGATCCATAAGCCTGATGCCTTCGTCACAAGGTCACTCAAAGCCCGCTACTTCCCTCACTCTGATTTTCTCTCGTTGACTGGGGCGGGTCGCACACCGAGCTTTGTCTGGGCCAATGTTTTATCTACCCAAACCATGATCCGTCGTGGCCTGCGCATTGCTATTGGGGATTGACTAACAACCCCGATTACAGACACGCCGTGGCTGCTCGGCCAATCGGCTTATGTCCGTGCGAACTCCCCGAATCTACAGGGTTTCATGGTGGTGGGCCTCATGGTCCCGGGCACTCGGCAGTGGGACGTCTAGAAAATAACTCAGCTCTTTGATCAAGACGACATAAATGATATTTTACAAGTTCCGCTTTCTCCGCTTAGCCACCAGGATGTCCCCTACTGGTTGGGGGATAAGAATAGGCAATACTCGTCCAAAGCTGGGTATCATCAATTGTACATTCTTCGACAGGCACGTCAGAATCAGTCGCTGGGGGTCCTGTGGGCATCGATCTGGCGAATCCAAGTTCCCCCTCGTGATGCGGGTGCATTTTAACACATAATTGAGCCACTTTATATCGAGTTTTATAGGCTTTTGGTCCCGGTTTTCTATCGTATATTTAGATTTACCATGAATAGCTGATTTTATCGATATGTTCGGTGTTCCGATGGATTTTCGATGCATTTTGGGTGTTTTGTGCTTGTGAACTGTCAAGAGGGTCGATTTTGTTCGCTTCAAAATATATTCATGACTGGTCTTGTTTTGTAGGTCTCGAAAAGATGAATTTTTTGGCGCAAGAACGAGATCGATCGAAGCTCAAACGAAGCCGGAGCGAGCAAAATAGCGAAAAAGGATAAAAATGGAGCAGCAAACCACCGCCTGACACGTGTCCTGGTCCCAGCAGCCGCCGCTCGCCCAGATCGCGACACGTGGCGCCGCCGCAGCCGCCCTCTCCTCCTGCGCGACAACTGGCGCCGCCAGATGCTTCTGCAGCTGACGCGTGGCCACCTGTCCGGGCCCGCTCCCAGCGCCAGCCTCTCCCGGCCATACGCGTGTCCCACAGCGCCGCCAGCCGTCTTCTCCTCCTGCTCGCGCCACGTGTCCACCTCAGCCTTCTCCTCTGTGCGTGACACCTGTCCCCTTCCAGCTCTCCTCTCCTCTGCCAACACGTGTCTAGGGCAGCACTCTCCCTTTGGGTTGCCTTGCCGCATCTCACCAGGACTTCATCTTCATTTTGATTTTTTTTGGAGAGAGAGGCGAGACCAGAGGGAGCCGAACCACAGAGCAGCTCTTTGAGCATTTATTTTTGATTTCTTTTTCCTTTTTTCTATACACACAAACAAAGATATATATATATATATATATATATATATATATATATATATATATATATATATTTGAGAGAGTTAATTTGAAAGGAGATTTTTACAAAGTGTTTATTTTCTGAATTTATTGGAGAGATTTTTGGAGAACACAAGGTGGAGCTTCATTGGTTGGAGAGGGATTTGAGCCAAGGGTCTCATTGTTCTTGGAGAAAATTCATCTTTAGGAGAGCTTCTTTGTGCTTCTAATCTTGGAATTGTTGCCAACACAAGAAGATCAAAGCTAGGGTTTGGAAGAAGGGGAAGAGCAACCATTTTGTCAATTTATTGTGGTGATTGTATCTAAACCTTCTCTCTAAATCTTATTATGGATTCATGTACTTGTTGGTTCATCTCTATGCCATTGATTATCATGAACAACTAAACCCCCAATTTCTAGGGTTTTGGGTGATTAGAGTAGGGATTTCCATGTTTTGAATGCTCTAAATTGTTGTGATTGTTGAATTGTTTTAGTGTTTATGATCGATTTGTGCTTAACGCTTTATCTCCCGGGTAGGCTTGATAATTGATTTGAATTAGAATTTAACGCTTGAAAGAGGAGAATTCTAATTAGTCTAAAGTCGATCATAAATTGGATTTAAACTCTAGCTAGAACTAGCGGGGTTAATACAATTGCAATAGCTATAGGCTTGGTTGGTCGAAAGTTAGAAGTTGTCATGGAACTAAACGCTTTGGGTCTTCCTACATCGTGATTCGAAAGAACTCGGTGGTTAGATTCCATTAGGGTCCGAATCGTTCGAAAGAAGTTAGGACTAGAGTTGAGATGACTCGTTGCCTCTAAATCAAGTCTTCATCACAACAATCGAGTATTTTTGACTTTATGGAATGAACTCTATGAACCCGATATCCTAGAAATTTCATCATTTGATTCAAGAAGTTAAGAATTCTCGGTTTCGTGCTACGAGTGCTCTACTTGATTTGCATTACTTGTTAGTTTATTTTAGAAGCATAAAAACCAACTTTTTATAGAAATAGCTTAGCTACAAGCTTTAAATAGTAAGTGTTTGTTTATTGCTCCTTTGGGCTCGATATTCCGGACTTTAAATCCGTTACTACTTGACGGCCGGTGCACTTGCCGTGCTCAAGTTTGCGATTCAAAATCACACACACTATGCACGGTGAATTAAGTATAGGTCCCGGGGAAAGGGGATCCAATAAAATCTGTGTTAACAAAGGCTTGAGGGGCTGCGGCGGATCGTTATGCAGAGTGAGACCCTCATGTCCCGAGTTAATCATAGCGTAATAAAAGGTGAACCCCCCAGCCTATCTTAGTGATCCAAAGTTTCTACACGTAATCGAAAAAACCAAGCAAAACTTTGATCTACCACTTGACTCGTAAAGGAACTAGATAGGTTTACCACTCACGTAGTCCCAAGGCAACGTAATTGCATGACAACGTCCCCTCATAAGATTTGTGAATGAGATTACGTTATGCTCTTGATTAGTATTATGGTATGTAGAATTGAGAGAGCAAAAGGGCTAAAAGACAATAGTTAGGCTCTTTGATCAAGACGACATAAATGATATTTTACAAGTTCCGCTTTCTCCGCTTCGCCACCAGGATGTCCCCTACTGGTTGGGGGATAAGAATAGGCAATACTCGTCCAAAGCTGGGTATCATCAATTGTACATTCTTCGACAGGTACGTCAGAATCAGTCGCTGGGGGTCCTGTGGGCATCGATCTGGCGAATCCAAGTTCCCCCTCGCTATAAGATCTTCCCGTGGTGCTGTCTGACGGATACGCTTCACGTCGCCACAACACTTAATAGAAAATATGTTCCTGTGGATCCTACTTGTGCCCTTTGTGCCTCGCACCCAGAATCAGCCTTACACCTCTTGGCGTCCTGTGGGTTTGCAAAGACATGTTGGAAGGAATTTGGTCATTTCACCCCGGTTGGCCCGGCCCAGGGGTTTGAACAATGGTGGCTTGCCTGTGTGGCGGGCAGTGACCCCGGCAAGACGACAGCAATAGTATCGGTTCTGTGGGAAATCTGGAAGGTCAGAAATCCCCTGGTTTGGTTAGGGGATCGGCCAGCAGCTCTGACGGTTTTGTCTAAGGCAAAGATCAATCTCCAGGCGTGGACGGAGGCTACTATAGCAATACCTCAGCCTCGCTGGCCGACAAGGTGGTTTCCCCCGTCAGAAGGTACGCTTGTCATTAACGTGGACGTGGCCACCTTCCAGGACACGGCTCAGGCAAGGTGGGGTCTCATTGTTCATTCCTTGGACCCGACATACGTCAAAGTAGGGAATGACATGCTGCAAGGTATCTGGTCTCCTCTCATGATTGAGGCGTATGTTATCTCCATTGCTCTAAGTAACGTGGAGGCCCTAGGCCATGTACCCGTTTGCATTCGATCGGACGCTCAGGTCCTCCTCCGGTTAATACATCAGCCGGTGGTCCCTATATCCCCTGTTGGTACGATTATTCATGATATTCGTCGCATGCTAGCTGAAAACGAGAGAGTTTCTCTCGAATTTGTTAAGAGGACTGCGAATAAGTCTGCTAACTGGTTAGCCAGAGAGGCATGTTCGACACTTGTTCTCCCGTGGTCAGGCATCTTGCCTGATGCACTTCGGTGTATTGTTGACTCAGATTATTAATACACAGATCATTTTTTACTCAAAAAAATGATAAAGGACTACAAATATCCCGTTTATAGGAAAAAGGTAAGGGAAATATAAGCTAAATATATCAAAGATGTGGTCCCAAATTTACGGGCACTCCACAAATTTAAGAGATTAAAATATAAGGCTCTAAAGCTATTATTTCCAACAGAATATGTTGAATAATAAACGAGGAGCGGGATTTGTTTATTGGTTATGGGAAATATAGAAAGCTCGTAAAGAAAGGTTCGACGTGATGAAAGATGGACTACCATGAAAATTACAATGCAAATACAAAAGAATATACTTATAACAGACTGACTTTGGAATAAGGCGCGTTGTGCTCGAATGGTCCTTACGTAGTGTCTATAGAGTACGATAAAATTTGGACTCACTCGACTTAGAGTTGGTTGACTATCAATGTTGATGGAGCCATTTTCTCGCCTCTAACGGATAAGGCTAGGGTATAATCTGTCGAGACGATCATTGTGGGATTTTGGGTTTTTTTTTTTTATCAGCAAATGTTTTATTGAAGAGCCAAGTTTTCAAAATGAGAACGAGACCAAGGGACAACTCTCATACAACTAGAGTGTGCTTTGACCAGCACCTCAAACCAGTAATAACCAACCCACAAACAGGGTACAAACCAGGTCTAAACTACCCTAATTTTGCTTACATGAAGTGCACCAAAACAAGAAACTGGAAGACAACAAGGCACATCCAAACCAGTACAAACTAAACCCCACAACCGGGGCATAACACGGTACTCTTACCAAGCAGATGTTACAACCATTAAGAAAACCATACAGGCCCAAAAAACAGCAAAACAGAAAAGGAAAGTGATGAGAAGAGAAGAGAGCTCCATCACCTAATAAGCGCCCCGTATAAAGGGAAAATGGCTGATGCTCGGTCCTCAGTTATCCCCTCCAGCCAACACAAGGAGGGGACCCTAAACGGGTGAGAACCAGTATCGTAGGATACCGAGCATACAATCTTTACCCTCTAAAATCAAACTCATCCTCATTCCCCAAAACCCCCAAATCGGGTTAAGACTGCCGGCCAGCACCGAGGTAAAATAGTCACCCAACACTTCATTCAAAGACGAAGAAAAAGGAGGAATAAAGGGGAAAAGGGGGGATCGGATTACCTCCTCCGCAACCCATTTAGCGAGTCTCAATCCAACCGCGCCGATCAGCAACTTGAGGTGTTGTTGTGACGCAACGACCCACATCCGGTAGAAAAGCGAGACGCCAGCCAGAAAGATACGATCTCGAGATCCCATAGGCCCGATGAGCAGCTTCAAGGAAGAGTACCGATCTTCGACGAAAGTTGAAGAAGAAGCTCCCACTGCAAATCCAGAAAAGTCCCCCCGGAGAAGAGAGCGAGACGTGCAATAGAGGAGGCAGAGCGGACGAAAACGATGTAGGTGGAGGAAAGAAACTGATGGCGCCGACACCCCTCCACCCACCACCAGATCCGTCGCCAGCGATCCAGATCTAATCCAAGTCTTCTCCCTCGATGTCTAACCAGACATCAACTCGGACCCCGCCGGACACTCCTTTACCGGAGCAAACAGAGAGAGAAAGGGTTAGCATCTGAACCCTAGAAAATCATATCTAAGGCGAGGTAAGAGGCAGGACGACAGGAATCACCGGGAAGAGAGAGAGGGAGTAGATCTGAAGAAAGGGGGAGAGGCGGAGCCATAGCCACCAGTATCTGAAGAGGATCCCAGAGGAGACCCCCTCAGACTCCGATGGAGGCGGCTGAGAACAGAGGAAGGCGAAGAGGGAAAGAAAACGAGGAGGGGAAAAAAGGGGGGTAAAGGAACCGGTTGCCTGCGGCGATTTCCCTGGTCGAAGCCACAGAAATTGCCGCCGGCCAAGGAGGAGATAGGGTTGAGTGGAGAAGACGTTGTAGAGAGAGGTCAGAGCGATTTTTAGAGAGAGAAAGTCTAGTTTTCTAGGTTGACTTTGGGATTTTGGGTTTGATCAATCAATTAAGTAGTCACGCGCACCCTAAGTCCGTTGCTCATAGGAGTAGTGACTATTAAGAGCAAACACAACAAGCCGGCCCTCGCCCCTGACAAGCGCGCTCGCGGTCCGCGGCCCTCGGGTCGTCCCACTGTGGGGCGGATTTTACGCGGTCCGGGCCTCATCCCTCGCCCCTCAGCCCTCGCTCGCGCTGGTCCTCTCCCGTGGCGACACCTGGCGTCCAAATCTGATCGTTGTCAAACGGTCGGTAACGGCTCTTTTGTTTTTTAATTAAAATTCAACAAATTAAAACCCTATAAATACCCCAACCCCAACCTCATTTTTTCCACACCCATTCTCCAATTTCACTCTCCCATTTCCACATTCTCCTCTCTCATTTCAATTATTCTTGTGAAAAATGTCGGGCGACGCAGGGTCCCGTGCCCAATCAGGTGGTGACGAATTCAGCCCCGAAGAACTAGCAAGAAATTTTGAAGACATTCTAACGGACCCTCGTGACAACTCCACTTTCGCGCCATACTCGCAAGCGGGTTCGAGCTCAAGTAAGTGCAAACTAATTTTTTATGTATTGTATTTTTTAATTCATGCATTGTATTTATTTAATGTATTTATTGAATTTTTTTAAAAAAAAATTATTGTATTTTTTCAATTCATTTATTGTATTTGTTTAATTAATGTATTGTAATTTTTTAATTCATTTATTGTACTAATTTATTGTTTAGGATAATTCAGTCCACAACAATTCCAAATGGGGCCAGGTTTTCAAATCCCGCAACAATTTGGAATGATGCCACAATTTGGAATGAACCCACAAGGACAAGGGTTCCAGCTTCAACCCCATTTCTACAACTACCCCGAGCACCCACTACCTGACGTAGTCGTCCCCCGGCCATCCTCTGCCGGACCTTCCCAACGACAACGACGACCTCGAGCAGCACAACCGGATGCACGAGTATTCACCAGGGAGGAAGACATACAGCTCATAGACTGTTGGCTGAGTACTACAAAAGACGCCATCAAGGGAAACTCTCAAGCCGGAAACACATTCTGGTGCACTATTGAGAGGAAGTACAACTTGAGGGGAGGTCTCTGCATCGCGACTGGGGATCTCTCAAGAAACGTTGGAGCAGAGGCTCCTCACAGACAAGGAGGTTCCTCGGGTATCTGAAGACCTCCAAAGCCGAGTACGTTAGCGGGGCTAACCACGATGACCCCATGAGACGCGCGAAGGAGATGTGGGCGGCTGTACCGAAGGACAACAAACCGAATGACCATCCAGCAAAGTTCGACCTGGATCATTGGGTTGCGAAGCTCGAGGGCAATAAGAAGTTCGCTGCCGAGGAAGGCACAATGGGTAATGTCCGCCAAGAACAAGCACGCCAACAACGAAAACGGTTGGATGAGGCTGGGGCTTATAGCTCAACCCCACCCACAAGCACAGGGGACGATTACACACCTCTTAGTGGTGAGTCCCAACAACCAGAATGGGGAGCTTCCGACCACAACGAGGGAACTAAGGTCCCTCTCAGCGACACACCCCCATCCCCTGAGGCCGCCCCAAGTCCCCCTCGCCGAACGCGACCGCAAGGAAAGAAGGCAGTGAAGGCATCAAAAAAGGCGAGCGTCCTCACGACCCAAATGACTGCCTTCGTCGAGATGGAACGTACACGGCAGGAGGTTGAACGTACACGACATGAGCGCAATGCAGAAAGGACCCACATGCTACACAAGATAACCGAAAAGTGGGAAGCAAGCATGTCGTTCTACATGACATTGAGGAATATTGATACCTCCAACTACACCGAAGAAGATTTGGAAGACCACAAGGCGTGCAAGGCCCGAACGCGAAGAGTCTTGGATGCTCTTGAAGGTGAACTTGACGATCTTCGACGACAACAACCACCACCGGATGTCGACCCAACAGAGGATGATTCTTGAGCATGTATTTTTTTGTGGGTTGTATTAAAAGGGGATCAATAAAATTACAAGTTTATTAATTTATTATTTTTTGTGTTAAATTTATTTATTATTTTTTCGTGTTAACTTTATTTATTATTATTATTTTGATTGTCATTAATTATTATTTTTCACATTTGTTTAAATTTTATATAATTGAAACGGTTTCTGATAAAGAATTAAATAAATCAGCAAAATATCAATTAATAACAACTCAGCATCCAGTCAGCACAAGGGTCTCAGCCCCAGGGCCTCACCCAAGGCCTCTCATTGCAAAACACCCACTATTCTGAGGCCTTAGGACCTCACTTTTGTCCAGTCAGCACAAGGGTCAGGGCCTTACCCATAGCCTTTCCATTGTACATGCTCTAAGGAAGCCCTACTCTAGATTCAAGCACGGGACTTCTCGAGTGTAGTTGTTCGTAAAGCATCCAAGTAGTCGTCGATTCATCCTTGTTCCTTTAATTTTCTATTGGGTCTTGTCCGCATCAGACCTCCCATTGATCAATGTTATCTAATCTTATCTGTTTTTGCAGTCAATTTTTGTTTGGAATAATAAGTCATGGCCTAGGTGGACAAACCATGACACACAGCTCTTAATTTCCTTTCCCTATTAACTCACGTTCAATCATAGCTCTTTACTTTGTATTTCTATTGCACTATATATAATATAACTCTAACCAGAGCCAAAATGTGCTGATTGTTCAAAGCTTGCACATATCTTGAGGTCTCCGTATATTTTCCAACATCTCAGTCAATAAAATCTAATATTGGCCAATTCGTCTATAATCGTCGAGGACTACCCTCCTTAGTATACTCCGATACATCCATAAATTACTTATTATACATAGAGAATAACCTTTCACTATAATCATTCTTCAAACCCTCTACCATTTATATTTTTACTAAAAGATGTAATTTCATGAGTTTGTACTTTTTGAAAGATTGATAATTCTCATTGATATTTGCGTTACAATAATAGGTATATATAGTGGTAGAGTACGTAACTGGGTAGAAGACTAGTATGCTATAAATGTCCCTATACATTGAATCTAGGGAGAAACCTATCTATATATGAACTCTAATATAACTAGTAATATAATCTAACATTCCCCCGCAGTCGGAGCAAGAGGAAGCTGAATGCTCTGACTGGAGCCAAAATCATTGAAGAGAGATAGTAAACCGTTGATGAAGATACTCGTGCTCGAATTGTAGGGTGAATCAATGAAGAGAGAAATATAGTAGTCTTGTGTTGGTATGAATATCCATAAATTGGTATGTAGAGCACGTGAACTTGAACAAATATGAAGACCAGAGAACATTTTAAGAATAGATTTGAGAAAAAGATAAAACTTATGAGAATTGAAGAACTTTTTTTTTTGGAAGAACATATTTAAAGAGAGATTTTTTTTTTTTTGAAGATTAGATTGAAAAGAACTCTTCTTGAGTAATGAGATTTTTTTTTTGTTTGAAAAAGAAAAGACAATAATAAAAAGAGTTGTTGAGAAAATATGAATTTAGGGAAGATGAAAGAGTATATGACAGAAAATTAGATAGCATTCGATACAAAGAAGATGATTTCACCAAACTTATGATATTTTCATAGTTTGTAGAACAAGATAATAAACAAAGATGATAAATCATGAATGATGCGGAAAGATTTTACACATAGAAGAAGAAAAGAGAGAAATGCATATGATAAAAGAAAGAGCAATAAGCACTTAAAATTGAGAGTAGATAAGAAGAATGATAATAAAACTATGATGATTATGTGATGAAGAAGAAAATAGAATGATTGAAATATAACGATGTAGAGAGATGATAATATTGAATAGAGATTGACTACTGGAGGAAAAAAAGAAGAAGTTATATTTGCTCTAAATTGCCTTGCCCACCCGTTAAAACCATAAGCTAACGAGTGGGCAAAGCTATGGATTCACGAAAGCTTAACCAAGGATCGTAACCAATCGCTCTGATACCATGAAAGATTGATAATTCTCATTGATATTTGCGTTACAATAATAGGTATATATTGGCGTTACAATAATAGGTAGAGTACGTAACTGGGTAGAAGACTAGTATGCTATAAATGTCCTTATACATTGAATCTAGGGAGAAACCTATCTATATATGAATTCTAATATAACTAGTAATATAATCTAACACTTTTAAATACATCTGATTGCACCAGAAATAAATTCATGATCACGAATAACAAATAAAGAACATAATTATTTGCTATTCTTTTATAATATAAGGGTAAACTACAAATGCATACTGACGCCCTGAGAATTAACTCACAAAAAGGGCGCGGCAAGCGCACCGGTCGTCAAGTAGTATTTCGGTTTTAAGTCCGGTTATCGTACCCAAGGGAGCAGTAACACAGTCACTCGATTTATAATCTGTTTCTGAGAATAGTTGGTTTTTGTTTTGAAAAATTCTAAATAACAAGTTGTAAGCAAATTGAGATAAACGAAGAGCAAATTAAAGTGTTTGTGAAATTCAGTGGAAAATGTGATCTAGGGCTTTAACGGGGTCACAATATGACTATTAACTCGCAGGGGTTTGTGTTTACATGTGCAAAAAAGGTAAGTCTAAAGGTAACGGAAATTCTCTCGACTGGTCCTAAACATCTTTCGATCGAATTAGGTCCCTAGTATAATCTGACCACCTAGTTATTTCTAATTTGGGTGTAGTGAGACATACAACATTACGATTCATGAACTCATCTAACTTTCGATTTATACGCCTATAGCTGTTACACTCGTGTTAACCTAACTTTATTAGAGACTAGATTTAAACCCGAGTTACATAATCCTTAGTCCTTTTAGTCACTCTCAACTTTCGATTATTGAGTGCCAAAACCTAATCAACTATCAAGTGATCAATTTGATGAAGCATTAATTCCAAATTACGTAAACAATAATCCAAACACAAATTGCACATAATAAACACAAAAGCTTTGAATTATTTCATCATATTGTTTCCCCTAGCCCTAGATCAATGGAAATTTAGCTCATGGAGATGAAGGAAGAAAACAAACAAGAAGATGAACAAGAGAAAAACATATTTAAAAGGTAAAGTTGATACAAAATACCGATTGAATGATGAAAATCTCAAAGTTGCTTCAATCCTTGCTCCTAAGCACTTCTCTCTCACCAAAACTCAAACCCTAACTCTCAATCTCTCTAAAATAATGCCCAATACCAGTCCCCCTCTCCAAATTCGTGCTCCCATATATATAGGACTTCAAGACCCTTATTTCCTTCTCAAATTCGGATTTGGAATAGGAAAATTTCTTTTTTTTAAGTAGAAAACCTGTTTGGAAATCGGAAAGCCTCGCGCGGGCCTAATAGAGGGCCGTAACGGTCTTGGGCCCTTGATAAAAGTTGTAGATCTCTGAATTCCCTTCGATTTGACATAAAATTAAAGACAATCGGAGTTCGTATGAAAAAGTTATGCCCTTTGCAAGATCAGCCAGCTTCCAAAACTCCTAAAACCGGGTTTTCTTCTATTTCTGCCCTTTTTTCGATCAAAGCACCTACAAAACACAAAGAGAGACAAAATACGAGTATAGAGAGAAAAATGCACCAAATTGTACAACCCCGGGACTAAAGAGCTCAATAATGTGGGCTAAAAACATCCAAAACCGATGCATTTTATGCCTACATCCAAAACCAATGATTATCCTGAAGTTTAAAGTTAACTGATGCATACCCTGAAGTTACAACTCATAACCAAAAAACCCTTCCGTCCACTTTTCCATCCATATTCTGTTAATTTTTTCTAAAATACCAAAAATGCCCACGCCTTTTCTCTTCTCTATTTTACATATTTCTTTGCTTAAAATTCTTTTTATTGTAAACCCTAAATGCCCACGCCTTTTCTCTTCTATCTTCTATCTTTCCTTCTTATCCTTGTTTCCCCTCGAAGGTCCTCTCTTTCTCTCCTCTTCCTCCTTCACCCACTGACCTAGACATGACTTCGCTTCCCCCGGGACCGAGCACTTCATCACTGGCGTCAAAGCCTCTCCGACGAGGGACTGCCGGAGACCGACGGTGGTGATGTACCAGACGTGGTGGATGGAAAAGAGAGGGTGTGTCAGATATCTACTCGAACTCAAGCTTGGTGTTCGGCGACGTCAGGCAGAAGGAAGACGACGAGGGGCCGGTGATAACCTCCTTGGTAGAGGAGCAGTAGCAAGGCTTCCACTCGGCCTCGGTGGATACAATGGAGCTCAGCTTGGGGAGAAAGGGACGGACCCGTCAATTTCTATTTTTGATTTTGGGGATTTGATGAGATTAGGTAGATTTTGAGGGATTGGAGATTTTCGTTTCTAGATCTGTCAATGGGATTAGACATTCATGCTAGTGTTTGCTAGTGTTGACTTGATTTTCATTTTGAGTTTGCAAAAGAGAAGATGAATGGAATATTTTTTGAAATTTTGCAGATTTGATTTCATGGTGAAATTGAAAAAAAAAAGACAAATAATTTTTTTAAATAAATTAAAAAATTGAAAATAAAAATTAGGGTTATTATCATCCGAGTACCCTAAAAATACTTGGTTTTCATCCGAGTACCCTAAAAATACTTTGTGACACATCAGTACCCAAACGAAACATTATTTTCAAATCAGTACCCGCCGTTAGTTTTTGTCTCTTTTCCATCCATTTTTCCATCCATATACTTAAAAAGTCTAAAATACCCTTCACCAACAGTCAAATTTTCAAACCCATACCCCTCAAATTTTCCATCCATTTATTTTTTTTAAATCAGTTTTATTTTTAAAAAAATAAGATTTATTTATTTAAAATCACTTTTTATTTAAAAAAATCAGTTTTATTTTTTTAAAATCAGATTTATTTATTTAAAATTACTTTTTATTTAAAAAATTCAGTTTAAAATTTTAAAAATCAGATTTATTTATATTGAAATCACTTTTTATTTCAAAAAAAATCATTTTTTTAAAAAAAATCAATTTTTATTTTCAAAAAAAATCAATTTTTATTTAAAACTCAGTTTATTTCAAATTAATATTTTATTTATACAAATAAGATTTTATTTTAAAACAATCAGATATTATTTTATTTTAAATCAATTTCACATATTTCAATAATAATTAACTGAATATTTAATGTTTTTTTTTCATTTATCAGATTATTTATTTAATTAAATTAAAAAAAAAAGCACGCGTCTCACACGTCTTCTCCAGCGTGAATCTACCAGGGACGTCGATGGTTGGGGCTGGGGAAAAGGGGCGAGGGGCGGTGTGGGAGTGGTAGATCTGGCCGGTAAAGGACAAATCTTACCGGCGAAAAGTAGAGGAGGGCGGGCTGGGTCGGGTGTGGTTGGAGGAGGACAGATCTCCACCGCCGCTCGCCTGAGAAGAACCGTCGCCGCTCGCCTGTGAAGAACCGCCGCCGCTCGCCTGAGAAGAACCCCGTGGTTGGAATTATAAGCGTCGCCGAGAGGGGCGGTGGCTGGTTCAGGTGAGACTGGACGCCGGAGATTAGAGGGGTAGTGGTCGGGAGGGTGCCGTTGCCCAGAACGACGTCGTCGGAGGTCAGGGGCATAGACCGTGAAGGGCTCGTAGAAGAAATTGATGTGGTGGTGTTGTGTTTGTGAGGAAGAAGTAAGGGGTTTGTGGTGGAAGCGGTGAGGGGTTTATGGTGGTGGAGGTCTGGTGGTGGTGGAGGTGTGGTGGTGAAGGTGAGGGTTGTAGATGAGCTTCAGGTGGTGGTGGCTGTGCCGAGAGACAATGAGGAGAGCGTAGGGTTGAGTGTATTTGTGAGGTCAAAAATTAAAAGAGATAAAGTTAAAAGGATTGAAGTTGTGAGGATAAGAAACAAGAGGGTATAATTGGTATTTGGAGAAAAATTTAAGGTCATGTGCTATGCACATGACCATTTTCCATCCAAATGGATGGAAAACTAACGGCAGGTACTGATTTGAAAATAATGTTTTCCTTTGGGTACTGATGTGTCACAAAGTATTTTTAGGGTACTCGGATGAAAACCAAGTATTTTTAGGGTACTCGGATGATAATAACCCTAAAAATTAAGGACTTATTTAATAAATATTAGATTTAAACCTAATTTTATGAAAGAAAAATGGATTTATATATTTTTTAAATAAAAATCTGAAATTTATATATAAATATTTAGAATTAAAAATATGAAATTGAAAAATAAATAACATAAACAAAAAAGAGAGAAAGGAAATAATTTATATATAATTTATTTTGAATAAGAGGATGTAGATAGGTTTAAATAAATTAAATAATAAATAAAATAAAATAAATAGATTTATATTAAAATCTGAAATTAAAAAAAATCTGAAAATTGTAAATAAAGATTTTGAATTAAAAACAGAAAATTAAAAAAAAATATAAACAAAAGAAAAGATTATAAAGGAAAAAAATAATAATAAAATAATTAAAAACTGAATTATGAAAGGTTGTGCGATATAGAAGGGTAATTGAGGGTATTTTGGTCTTTTTACACTTTACTGTTACAGTCTGACTAACGGAAGGGGTTCTGGGTTAATACATGAAACTTTAGGGTATGCATCAGTTAACTTTAAACTTCATGGTAATCATCGGTTAAACGTGCATACTTAAGGGTATGCATTTGTAGTTTACCCATAATATAATGGTCCCTGACTGTGTTGGATGAGGCGTCATATAGACAAGTTAAAACTAAACATGACGAAACCGCCATGTCTTGGTCATCTCGAGGTTTCCCACCGGACCCCTGCTTCACTCTCCCAGCTCCTACTCCAGCTCCAGCCACAACTCCAGTTCCAAGGCCAATCCTATCTTTGTGCTCAAGCAGTCCCGGAGTGTCCGGTTTCCAACTACCAGACAGCTGGTCGACCACCATGTTCTTCCAACACGGGTCCAACGAGCGGGCCTAGGTGGAACCCCGAGGACTCGCACCGTTAGGTGTAGTAATCGGGGATACAATTGGGCCCTTTCCTCGAGATAAGGTGCCCTTAGGTGTAGTAGTCGAGGATACCGATTTTTGGGAGGCTTGACGATCCCAGTCTGCTGCATAAGGCTTGGCATATCGATCCCTTTAGTACTCCAACAGAGATGAGTCGAACCGTGGGGTGTCCACCACCTCCTGATCACACTCATTAACAACGTGGCCAATGAAACCATAATTGAAACAAACACACATGTAGTTTTGGATAAGTGAGTGAGACACGAACCGGATCGGGAAATTCCCAAAAGCGGAGTAAAAGATGACGGCGCAAAGGACGCTCCACGAGGTGCCAGAACCGGACCTTCACCGTTCCTCCCCAACATATACTCCATTTGGTTACACGGGACATCAACACATAGCCCCAACATCGAGCCAATCGTCTCACACGTAGTCCTGGTCCGTACCAAAGGAGGAAGACCATGGGCGTCTACCCATAATTGGAGTCGATCGAGGGCGGGGAACTCCCTATCCATCGGATCCAAGTCGCCAAGCAAGGGGGCTTGGAGGCCCACAATTTTCCCATCATGAAAAATTGTTGGCGAGCTAGAACCGAAAAGCTCACCGGAGCATACAACACCATTACTTCGTTCTCTTCCTCCTCTTCTAACGAACATGCCGATATGCCATCTTATAGGCTAGCCAAGTGAGAATCCAGGGACGTTGATAAAGGTGGTGCCCCCGAAGTAGAACCGACCTCCTTGGCTTTGAAGACCCGTCGACGATGGATCAGACCCAGTGGTGGAGTGAGCAGCGGAAGGATCACGGGAATGCGATTTATATTGGGAACCCGGTCCCCCTCGCAGAAAGCCTCTAACTTCGACTTCCCTGGTTCAGTCATAGGAGCTTTTCCACGAAGAGGTTCCCGGTAACGTGGGGGAGATGACACGGAGGCGTTGGCCTCCGTAGACGGCGGTACACCGATTGTATCGGATAACGCCGGTGGGTGGTGGATGGGGACAACCATGAAAGGCGGTGACCTTATCGGGTCGTCAACAAGGATTGGTGGGAACTGAGACCCTAAAACCCTAGCGTGACTTGCAGAAGAAGCAAGAGCTTGGGCATTGAGCGGAAGGCCTCGCCTTGGCTTACACAAAGGAGATGAGGATCCGGGTGAGAAGGCCACGATCGCCGTGGACGTCGATGAAGGTAAAATCGGGGTAGAGGGAGAAAGAGACGTCGGAGCAAGGGAGAATTGCTTCGTCCTCCTTCGACGCCTCAGTTTTAAGAGGGTCGAGGTGGAGGCATAAGTGCCGAGGGCTACACTTGGGCAGACGACGATGGGACAAAACCGTCGGTGGCAGCAACCTTGTTGGTACAATGACAGAGAACTCCATAAAATAAAGGTTAAGGTTTCTTCGGAAAGAGGCTCTCGACACAGTGTTAGGCGAGAGACAACTTCTGGGAATTACCATAGTTTCACATAAAAAGTGTTTTTAACTAATAATAAAAAACATAAAAAAAACACATTTTATAATTTATATTCAAAAGAGCAAGATGTCCATTCGAAACAAATCAAAATTAAAAGTGCAAATATAAACAAGTGGATGTTTTTTTTTTGAGAGGTAAACAAGTGGATGATTGTAATAATTAATAAATATAAAATAAAGGAATGGTGCATAATAATAGCAATGTCATTGTGATGGGTATATTGGATTAAATTTGTAGTAAATAATTGCCAAAAGGACAGATAGCTGTAATTGGAGTCAGGAAGATCACGTGACGTAGAGACTAAGTAGTAAGTCCAAATCCAAATCCAAATCCAATACTCTTCTCTAGCTCACAACTTTAATATATATGTCTCCGTGGGATGTGAATCACAATTATTAAGCGATCGTTAATGTCGCAAACATGGACACACCATAGCCGTTAGATTACTTCTCGAGGAGTCCACGTGGCACCAACTAACAAGAGGACGGAGGTGCGTATCCAACGGCCACAATTGATTTGGAAGTACCGGTAGGAAAAAAACAAGACGTAAGCGGCACGGTGTCATATATTCGTTGAGATCAGGTTGTTCCAGGCAGAGTTGGAGTAAGAGAGATGAGTTTGCGTTTGAAGGCTCTTCCATTCGCGGCGGCGGCGCAAGCCCTTGCCGTCGCCGGCGTCGTGATGGTGCTCGTTTGGTGTATTCACTTCAGGGGCGGCTTGGCCTGGGAAGCCACCAACAAGAGTCTCATCTTCAACGTATGTCTCTCCTAATCCATCTTTGTCTTAACTCTTAACTTATTGCTTAACAATGATCAACTTGCAATCAACTGATGTTTATACTTCCAATCCTCCATTCCTACTTGTTAGGTTAATCTTAATCCATAGTACCCAAATCCCATTTTAGGGTCAACGGTCTGGGGTTGACCTGACGGTAAAGCTCTTTCTCATGTTCTCACTTTTTTGAGGTTATAGGTTTGAATCCCGGTAAAACTGATGTAGACGAAAGATAAACTAGACCAGAGTAGTATTTCCCTGATTTCTTCATCATATGAGTATAACTTGTACTTGAGAATCAAGGATAGTAATGACATTCCACATCCAAGCTACTCTTTTTCTTAGTATGTGATTTTAATTCTCCATCTTCATATTCGTATGCCTATTGGCTATTGGAATCAGATTCTATTGTTTTGCCATGGGACTGTTTCTGTCCATAGTTTACCATTAACAGCCGGTTTAAGCTTTACTTAATTGATTAAAGAAATAACAAGTTGGTGCCACAATAGCTCAGTGGACGGGTTGGTGTAATAAACAACTATTGGTAGTCAAGTTTATTTAATTAAGTGCTCAAGTTATTAGTTTTGATGATCATGATTTAAATGTCCAATTCAATTCGAAGAGAGCAATGTGGTGTTGTTGAGTGTGTGGGAGCTAAGGGTTGAAGCAAAACAAGTAGATGGTTGAATTACTAGTTTGCCAACTAACTTTCTAAAGTGTACCTTCTATATATGTAGTTGAGGCTCACATTATTATTTGCTGCCAAATCAATGAGATATGTGTCCCTTAATGATCTTATTAATTATAAGGTCACAATTTCAAGTTTCATATCTACCTCACTATGTGGCATATGGTCGAGAAGATGGACACATATACCTTCTTATCCCTCTCATTTGGACTCATCTTGACTAAACATGTGACTCTCATGTTGTCCCAATCTTCATTATACATTAAATATCACTACCCCACATATGTACCCACATACAGTATGTGGTGATCAAGTTAATTATAGCTCAAACCTTGCTCTTCTTTCCCATCTATTACTACCACAATTACTTGGTTAATTAGATTGATTTTTTAGCTGTAAAGTCTCAATCAATATATGATTCATTTGTATAAATTTGTATGTGACAAAGTCTGTTTTGACCCGCATAATGGATGTCCATATCTTGCGTTTGAATTGTTTGTCATTATTTGTATAGCGTCTACACCGATGTCTATGTCTCACGTTCGGTCTGACACAAATAATCTCTTAGATAAAAGTGAGAGATAATTCTATCTCCATGCCTTGAATGTTTTATATTTTATTTAGAGTATCCTAAATCCTTTTTATATCACCTCAACACTATAAACTTTAATTAATTCATTTAGTATACCTTAATTTTTTTGTCACCTCAGTACCCTAAACCTTCATTAATTCCATTTTAATCCTCATCGTTAACTTTCCATTTCATTTTTCATCTAAAAATAGGTAAAATGACCATAATATCCCTCACGAACAACCAAACTTAGGGTAAAGTTAACTGTGAGTACTAAAATGGAATTAATGAAAATTTAGAGTATTGAGGTGATACAAAAAAGATTTAGGGTACTCTAAATAAATTAATGAAAGTTTAGGGTACTAAAGTAACAAACAAAATACTCTAAATGGAATACAAAATATTTAAGGTATTGAGGTGGAATTATCCCTAAAAGTTATAATATCCATAGTTTATTTATTTTCTCTTATTTTGACTAATTTACTTAATCTTAATTTGTCACAGCTCCATCCTGTGTTGATGCTAATCGGCCTGATCATCATTGGTGGTGAAGGTACACATCCAAAGAAACTCACATAATTGTTGTTAAATTATTACAATGCAACCAATATGTATGATTGTTGTTTTCACATGCAGCCATCATAGCATATAAAGTTTTGACACTGACGAAAGAAGTGAAGAAACTGATACATCTAGTCCTCCATGCCGTTGCATTAATACTAGGGATCATCGGTGTCTACGCCGCTTTCAAATTTCACAACGAGAGCTCCATAGCCAATCTCTACAGCTTGCATTCCTGGCTTGGAATTGGTATCATCGTCCTCTATGGGATTCAGGTACCTTTTCCTTTTGATAGCAATAAATAACCACAGTTATAAAGATCAGACTAAATACTTAAATCGATAGTTATAAACACGACCATAAATTTATATAGGAAGAACTATAGTTCATAACTTATTTTAAGTTTTGTTTTCACGATCCTAACTTTTCTTTCGTTACATTTCTCAATTATTACTTTTTCATTTTTTTGAACGAAGTATCAATTTCCGTCAAAATTAACAGGGATGTTATTTTTGGATGGAAAAAGTCTAAAATGTTCCCAGTAAAAAATATTATTCCGTGCAATAAATGGAAATGTCATAGTTGGTAAGTGCAAAAAAAGGTCAAACCTAATTTCAGGTAATTGACTTTTGTTAAGGGCATTTATGTCTTTTCCCATCCAAAACTAACATCCATGTTAATTTTAACGACAAACGATAATCCGTACAAAAAATGGAAAGATGATAGTTAAGAAATACAACAAAAGGTAAACCCAAGTTAAAATCGCAAAAACAAAACTCAAAATAAGTTAGGAATCATGATTTCCCTTTTTATATTCTACCCATCAGACCTCATAAAACTAAATTTTGCATGCGCAGTGGATATATGGTTTTGTGGTGTTCTTCTATCCGGGAGGGTCGACCGGCCTGAGGAGCGAGTCGGTGCCGTGGCACGCCTTATTCGGGCTCTTCGTTTACGTATTGGCCGTAGGGAATGCAGCGCTAGGGTTCCTGGAAAAGCTGACGTTCCTGGAGAGCGCAGGGGTGGCTAAGTACGGATCCGAGGCGTTCCTGGTCAACTTCACGGCCCTTGTGACCATCCTATACGGTGCCTTTGTGGTGCTTGCTGTTCTGTCTCAGCCTCATGCCGAGGATGACAATAGCTATTCACCCATTTAATTAAACAGACGAATAGTTATAATTCATGCTGCTATAACTATTGACCGGTTGATTAATTTATATGTTACTGTTCTTCTTTTTGTGTGATAGTACCGAGTTAAGTCATTCATTTGGTTATGATAAATGATATTACTATTAAGTACAGTACTCAATTATTGCCTTGCAAGTTGCATCATCATCAAGTTGAAAGTATCGTATTGGGTCCCAACCCTACCTATTCTCCAACCACAAGGACGTTCCGAAGTGACTTAATAGTGGGCTACAAGGCCAAGTCCAGCTAACTCATTGATGCATGTGTCACCACTCGTAAGACTAGGAGTGGGTATGGCTTGTTAAACCGATCATGAGTCTCACTTTAACCCTCTTACCGTATTTTGTGGATTCAATTTTTTGGACCTTTGTCGGAATTTGGATCGGGAAATTTACAATTTTTTGCCCATCTCAGCTTTTGATCGGTTTGACGGCTTGAATCGACCACCACTTTATATTTGTGCTTCTGTAATGAGCTTATTATTTGGACATTGGAAGGTCAACATAAACTTTTGACATACATTAAACTGTAAATAACAAGACAAAATATTTTTTTTCAAGCCAAAAACCATTAAAGAAGGATCAAAAATAGACGGAAGCCAATTTTTGGTCCTCCCTTAATGATGAAAAACATATGTTTAGAACTAATACCTCATAAAATAGTCTTACATAGTTTGCAACAACTACAATGAAGAGAAACAAAAAACAGCAATATTACATCAGTTACAATCCAATGGACTCAAAAACAACATAAACTACATCTCTTCAATCCAAGCTCATCTTCTCTTCATTCTTGATTCTTCAAAATGATACTTGTCAACAAAAAATTATATTAGTAGAGATTAAAAATCATAAACAACAACCAATAAGAAAACCATAAAACACTTATCAAACACAGTAGGAACCCCAATAAAGGATGATTTTTCAGTAATTGCTACAAAAAATATCGGTTGAGTATTAATATTTAATACTATATGAATGCAAAGTAAAATTTAAAATAGAAATTAAAAGTTATTTCGTCATCCATAATTGGCAATTTGTACATCTCAGCCTCCAATTCAGTTATGATGAAGAATGTAGGTGGACATTTCAGTCAATCGTTTGTACAAATCACGACTTGTACAATCTCCATAGCCAAAGAACTCATGAAATCATGGATAATTCTACTCCCATTACTGAAAGCACATTCACTTGAAACTGTTATGATTGGAATGATTAGAACATCTCTAGCCATTCATGTTACAAACAAGAACTCCAAATAAATTGAATCCTATATAATTTCATATGTAAAAAAACAATACGAATTAAAAAATACAACATACTATTGAAACTTGAATTGACCATACATTACTAAAACTATAAACAATTTAAAATAAAACTAGATTCAACACATAAATTTCAGTTCTAAAAAAATAAACACAATTCATATACAAAAGTCATTTCATATCTAAAACTCATTTCATTTTCAAACTCGTTTAAGGTACATGCAAAAAAATAAATTCATTAATGATATTCGATATCATAATAGAACTGTGATTTAATTTTAAAACTTATTATAGGTAAATGAAAAAAATATCATTTTAGTTTAAAGTTCATATATAAGGTTACGCTAACCCTTGGTGCTACCCCGACTCTATCTAGGGTTTCATCCCCTCAGAGCCTCGACCCGGATCGGGCACCACCCCCTAAAATTACGTGGGCACAGGTGGTCATCCCTACATATGATGAATAAGGGTCTAACCCTAAGGGACCTCTAGCATTACAGAGAGATTCGGCGAAAGGGAAGACCCCTTTGGAGGAGCTTCCAAGAACAGCGGCATAGGCCTTGGGGCTAAGGCGGTGTCTCCCCAATGCGGCCAAATTTCCAATCATACCGGCGGCTCTGCATACCCCACACGGGATGACCCGGGACCGGTCGAAGCTCCTCCTCACGAAGGAATTCTGTAAGAACCAAGTCCAGTCAACGCCGGTCAAACCGGCAGAAAACGGAATTAAAGTCAAATTCTGTTATTTATTCAAATAAGCACATGCTTGACCCCGAGGGTCATTTCGGACCTTAAGAGAACTCTAAAGCAATCAAGTTAGGTTCGGGAAAGCTTAGGGCAACTTTGGGACGAATCTGGGAAAATTTGACTTTTCGGTGAAAAAGTCAACCGGTGACGTTTGGGTCGCCCGGGACTTATTCGGGACCCAAAAAGATTAGCCGTCGTTACGGCTAGCTTAATTGGGTCATTTCCTTGCAAATAAGGGTTTTCGTGAAAAAGTAAATTTCTGGTCGAACAGGTTCAAAATTGGAGTTTATCGGATTTTAAATTATTGGGCTGAGATATTTATGAGTGGAGGTGGAGCCCACTTGGACACTTGTCGCTAACTCCTTGGAAGAGAGAAAAGTGTGTGAGAAAAGACACTTTTGACACTACTTTATCACTAGAAGACGAAATAGGGAAAAAGGAGCCTTTAAACCTACTTTTTGAACCCAAATTTCAGCACTTTTCATTTATGGACGAAAATTTGAGGTTAGAGAGAGAGAAGGAGAGCCTCCATTGTTGAAGAAGAAGAAGAAGAAGAAGAAGAAGAAGAAGAAGAGGAAAAATGGCCATCTTCCATGGATTCTACCACCAAAACCTTCCAATTTCTTCGTATTCTTCATCCTCTTCTCATTTCCAAAGGTAAGAACCCAAACTTTTTCCCTTTTGATGAACTTTGGTTTATGGGTCTTGTAGGATTTAGATGAAATTGGATTGTGTCTTGTTGGAAATGAGAAATCCTTGGTGGAATTGAGTAGTAATTGAAAGAAATGGGTGAAATTAGAAGAATTAGATGAAACCCTAATTTTGGAATTAGGGGAAATGTGAAATTGGAGCTAATCTTGAATGTTTTTAGTTGGAACATGATGGATTAAGGACCTAGAGCTCCTTTGGGACGTTTATGGGAGAAAAGGTGAAGTTTTCCGGTGACGGAGGCTCGTCGGAGGTCCGGCCACGGTGGGACGGTGGTGGGGACATCGAGATCCGAGCCTTGCCTCGGGATTCGGACTGCGCCTCGGGTTCCGAACCGTACCTCGGGATTCGAGCCAGGCCTCGGATCCCGAGCCTCGGGTTTTCCGCGTTGTAGAATTGCATGTGGGCCATATCGCGTCCGTAGGTTGTGTGATGTTGTGCATTGCCTCTTGATGAGTGTATTGATTGGAATGGTCGTTTGTTGTTATGCTTGAGGCATCGATTGTGCTTATTTACTAAGTATTTCAGGATTTGATGGATATATTTGATTGAGTATTGAATTAATGTGGTAATATTGATTAAGTGACTTATGAATTGATGCGATTGGTGGTATGTGAGTAAGTATTGACGGTTAATGCGATATTATTGGTTGGGTGACATTTTGATGATCGGTCATGACTGTGTGTTACCTCTTGTTGAGTGTTGTCATGGTAATGTCTGACTTGTTGTATGTTCGAGGCACGCCTGCCTTCCGACTAGGTGTCGGTAAAATGTGTTATCGTTTCGTGATGAGGCACGCCTGCCTTCCGACTAGGTGTCGGTAAAATGTGCTATTGTTCTGTGATAAGGTGCGACTGCCTTCCGACTCGGTGTCGGTAAAATGTGATATTGTTCCGTGATAAGGTGTGTCTGCCTTTCGACTCGGTGTCGGTAAAATGTGCTATTGTTCCGTGATAAGGTGCGCCTGCCTTTCGACTCGGTGTCGGTAAAATGTGATATTGTTCCGTGATAAGGTGCGCCTGCCTTTCGACTCGGTGTCGGTAAAATGTGCTATTGTTCCGTGATAAGGTGCGCCTGCCTTTCGACTCGGTGTCGGTAAAATGTGCTATTGTTCCGTGATAAGGTGCGCCTGCCTTTCGACTCGGTGTCGGTAAAATGTGCTATTGTCCCAGACCGTGCAGTAGGTATGTGATCCAGTATGATGCTGGATGCATTTGTGTGTTGTTTCTTTGTATTATTGAGTGTGTTTGCAAGTATGATCTGTTGGGTTATATCCGTATTACGTGTTTTCTTGTGTGGGAAGATTAGTGATGCTATAGTCATGGAGGATTGTCTGTGTGACGGTTTGGTATCAAGTGAAGGTATGATGTTTGCCCTGAATGGGATGAGTGTTGATAGGTGTCTTTGTGATTAGAAATTTGTCTGTGGGACGGATGGGTTTTAGGTTTGAGTTATGGTTTTCTTGTTTTGGCTTAAGTGTTGGCATTGGGTTACTCTGTTTAAACCGTCTTTGTCGTTGCTTTGCTAGCATGCCATAGTCAGACGAATATCCGTGGCGGTGAGAGAAAATGCTCATCCCCTTTACTACTTTTCCTACAGGTTTTGTCAGCGAGTTGGACTAGAGGACGTCTCGAAGCTAGGGAGCTTAGCGAGAGTCCGGGAGTTAGGTGTTATAGAGACATACTCTTGTGTACCAAACTCATTGTCTATTTTCGCATTTGAGCGTTGACTCTTACTATGTGATTTACTTGTTTAAAGGATATTTGAATCGATCAATTGTTTTAAAAGAGGTTTTCATCGTTACTTTTCGGTTCACGTCTCGAGTCCGGTCAAAACCGGATTTGGGGCTTGACAAATTCCTTTCGAACGGGACTGCCAAGGAGGCGGAACTTCAGTCTTCTCTAGAGGGTCTGCAGGACGGGTTTTTGTCCTGCTCTCTGGAAGATGAATAAGAGATTGAGGTGGTGGTCCCGACATCTCGGTCGACGACGTCAGTGGCACTGGCTCGCCAACAATGGGGGCTGTTAGGCCGACTTTGGTCACCAAAGCCCCCGCGGAAGGACATGCTCCTCCGTATCATTACTAATGCATGTGGTAAGGCTGCGGAAGGGCTAGTGGTCAAAGACATAGGGCCGGAGTTATTCGGCTTCTGCTTCCGGTCTTCGGAGTCTAGGGCGTGGGTTCGTGGTAACGTGTACCCGTGCGCTCGGGAGATGCCTACTCTTGATCGGATGCAATTATGGGTCCATGTCAAGGGACTACCGCCCCTGGTTCGGACGAGAGAGACGTTTGTCTCTATCGGGGATGCCCTGGGATGTGTGTAGATGTCCCATGTGACCAATGGGGCATGTGCTGGGGAGGGACCGTCAGGGTCCGATTCTGGCATCTCCTGGAAAGACCCCTGAGAAAGGGACTGGTGCTCTGGTTCCTAGAGTTCCCGGAGCCTATCAGTGTGAAGCTCACGTACTAGAAGCTTCTAAGCTTCTGCTATAACTGTGGTCTGCTCGACCATATCTTGAAGGACTGTACGTGGGCGGTTCGGGGACCACCTCGATTTAGCTCTTTCCTGCTGGAGTATGACAGGGAGAAGCAGGTCAAACGGTACACCATTGACGGGGGGGGGGGGGGGGGGGACGGCCAGCTTACATAGCCCACCGGGTTTTGGCCCGCTAGGTACTTTGAACCTGACTAATGCCCCTCGGACCCCCACGCCTCCTCGGCTGGAGTTTCAAGGTTCGACCAGTAGGGTTCAACCTCAGCCCCCTTCCTCTTGTCCAAGGCTTATTTCGCGAAATTCCACTCAGGATGAAGGAGCTCGTGCGGAAGTGGGAGCAATGGAAGCGGTATTGTCCGGAGCGGCTGGACTGGGGGCTGGCCAGGGTACCCTCAAAAGGCCGGTGATTGAGGAACCTCGAGATGATCAATTCAGGGCGGGAAATCAGCCCTGCCAGGAGGAATGAGTAGTGAACCAGGCATGAGGGACTGGACCTGGGAAAGGTCCCTGTATGATGCGCTGCCTCCCCCCATCATTTTTACAGTCGAGGTCCCTCTGAATCTCCGGTCTTCTAGTCTCCCCACTCGTCTTCTATCATTACCCGTGAGACATCAAAACACCGTCTGTGCCGGTTATGGTACTAAAAGGATCAGAGAACCGTTGTTCATCAATTCTGACCTTCTTTCAATGATCGAGGAGCTTGTTCTTCGATGTACATTTATGTAATCGTAGTTGATCAATAATATTGCACCCTTCGCTAAAAAAAAAACAACCAATTGATGTACAAAATATCCGGACTGGGGTATAATGTTTTGTAGGTAAGGGAAAGCAGAAGATAGGCAACCCACAAAAACAAAACAAAAGCATGCCAACTCATCTGATGGCAAAGCTTGGGAAAATACCTACCCATCCATCCAATTCCATACAGCTAGCTGCTCACACACTTGGAGTTGGACCCAACCAACAGACAAATACACTCTCCCCATCCTTCTCTTTCCATTCCCAACTAATAAGTGATGGCAGAAGAAGAGCCCAAGAAGGTGGAGCCCGAGTCTCCGTCGGACCCTCCGCCGCCGGAGCCGGTGGTTGAAGATGAAAAGGCTATTGTTGTTCTATCCCCTCCTCCTCCTCCTCCTGAAGAGACCTCTCAACCTTCCCCTCCACCTCCACCTCCTGCTGTTATTGAGAGTAATTTTATCATCATCTTTAAAAGCCTCTGAGTGTTTACTTACTGCTTGAATTTCAACTAATAGTCTTATAAGTTTCTTTATCATTTTATAATTAATTTGTGCTATTTTCCATGGAATCATCTTGAGTTTAATGAACATCTTCTTGGTTGATGAGGGCATGTATACCCAACAAAATAAATCCTATTTCCCATTCTTTTAGACTAAAAAGACCTTACCTTTGTACTAAATCAGGGTGTACTACAAGGTTTCTGGTTTATTGTTCTTCTTCTTCTCAAAATAGAAATAGTAATTAATTATTAATGAATAAATTGTTGTTTTTTTCTTGTTTCATTTCTTATGTCTTGGTATTGAAAATTTCTTTTTGTCATCAAGTGACTTGGCTCCTCATTGTTTGATTCTTTCAAAACTATTTGTAGTTTTCCCTTTAAAAAAGCTTTCCATTGGGTGTTTAGAATCTTGGAATTGGCAAATGCTTTTGTAGGCAGGAAAAGATTCAAGCTAGTTGATGTGGCCATATGCTGCAGCCCCATAATTTGATGAATATTAGTGGTGATGCCTATGCTTTAATCATTTTCTTGAATTAACTACATGTTATCACTTTACCTTTTCTCGTCTTTCTGAGTCATTAACTATATTTGGTGTTGCTGTGTTGTTGTTTGGTTTATGCGTTATTAAACGATCTACATCTTGTCGCTTCTTTGCAGAAGCACGGGAGACTGTTGAGGAAAAGAGCACTGAGGGTTCGGTCAGTAAAGGTAATTCTAGCATATACATAACTTGTTCTTAATTAATCTAATTGGGGGCAGGGGTGGGGGACAAGGGCAGATTAGGAAATGTTGATAAGCAAAACCAGTGTCATTGAGCTTCCGAATGTGTTAACTATCTTTTGTTTTGCCTTTTAATGCATTTATGTACAAATTGTTATATTAGTCCATGCATGTTGTTGTGTGGCTTAATGTTTATGTGTTACCAAGCGATGTAAATCTTGTCGCCTCTTGCAGAAGCTCCAGAGGCTGTTGAGGAAAAGAGCACCGGAGGTTCTCTTAATAGAGGTAATTAATTCCATTAGATCCTAAAGAGCTTATCGTACATGCTTGCATAGTACCAGTATTGCTTACACTCGTGAATATTCATCATTTTTTTGGGTTCAGATATTGTGCTTGAAAGAGTTTCAACTGAAAAGAGGGATTCACTAATCAAGGCTTGGGAAGATAGTGAGAAGTCCAAAGCAGAAAACAAGTAAGACTAAACTTATCAAGCCCTTAACACTATCCAATTGAATGAGTATCCGTGTTAGTTTTTGTGTTTAGTAAATAGATAAATTAAGTTATGATAAAAACTACTGATTCTTTTCTGCAAAATTAAACTGTCGAGCAGAGCTCACAAGAAAATATCAGAGATTGGTGCATGGGAGAATAGCAAGAAAGCGTCGCTAGAAGCTCAGCTGAGAAAGATTGAGGTATATTGACTCACGTCTTTATTTTAGTTACAAAATTTACATAACATAAACGTGCTGTTCCATGATTCCAATTGAGCGTAGACATTGGATTCTATCCACGGATACGGGTCCTACCTAGTGTCACATTGGACTGGACCGTTGGCAAATCACTCATTTGTGATTGGAGCGGGTCAGACCCGCCCGTTCTCAATTATTTACGCTAAATGACAAGGTCCCAAGGCATGATCCTGTTTGCCTTATGCCAAGGATGTTACTGTAACATTCTGATCATAAGACCATGTCATGTCTTCTTTTACTCGATAGGGTCAACTTGAGATTCAACCCCAGACTAATACTATAATATCTTCCGATTTGACAGCAGCAAATACGCACGTTGATTTACGAGAACACGGTAGCATTTGAACAATAAAATTAGTTGATCCCTCATGTTCTTTATAAGCGGTTTGATTAACTTCATGTGATGGTGGAAAAATCCTAATAAATAGATAAAAAGATGATTAATTTCTAAGATTTATTTTGTATATACAAAGCTATGCTCTACTTGACAAGATTAGTATTAGACTGTTTATGCTATGGGAGACTTAACATCCACATGGTTGTATGTATGACATTGACGAGCAGGAAAAGCTTGAGAAGAAGAAGGCGGGTTATGTGGAGAAGATGAAGAATAAAGAAGCTAGAATCCACAAGGAAGCTGAGGAGAAAAGGGCCATGATTGAAGCTAAAAAGGGGGAAGAGCTTCTCAATGCAGAGGAGAAGGCTGCAAAGTACCGTGCCACAGGCACCGGCCCCAAGAAGCTATTCGGTATCTTCTGAGTCTCAGGTGATCCTTTCAATTCGTTTTGGGGGTTTCATTAGTTAATTAAGATTGATGTTGTGTGAAGAATTCTTGTATCATTTTAATGTGTGCATAGTCCATCTTATATTCTTAATTTGTGCTGATTGTTGTAAGGAATGTCATTGAGTGATTGAATTTGTAACCAATACATTATAAATGAAAAAATGTGTATCATATTCCTGTAACTTGTCCTTTTGGATTTCTGGGAAATAAGATATTTAGGTCACTGACCATTCGTTGCCTATGCCCCCATCTCCAGGAGTGTGTTAGTGGTGTACATCTATTCTAACAAATGTGCTCATGATACATAGTCCAATATTTCCAAGATGGATTGGAGGGACACGAAACTAGCATCATTTTCAGGACAACCCCAATCCACTCAAAATATATTAACTTAATAATCATCCCACCTTAGACTCCAATCCTTGTTCCAACTATCCTCAGTAAGTCTCCCAAACCATGGGGGTACAAAAGGGAGATAAGGAAAGAACGTGAAGCTAGGTCAAACAGCTCAACTCCCATAATGCCCGCCTGCACAAAGCCATATACACATCATGCTAATTGGGGAAGAGATTCACCATAGTAGTATCTGAAGGTTTTGGGATTTCAACCGTGTCTCTGTATTCATTAATCTTTTGTATTTGTACATAATTACAGATGAGATAAGATCAATTCAAATACAAGAGAATATAATCTAAGAGGTTTGAATAAACTCAAACTCTCTGATAAGCCTTTCTCTAACACGCCCCTGCAGTCTGAACGGGAGGTTCGCGGACGTTCAGGCTGGACCGAAAATCAAGGAACAGAACTCTCGGCAAGCCTTTAGTGAAGACGTCGGCAATTTGTGAACGTGAGGGGACGTGGAGTACTCGAACATGGCCCTTGGCGACCTTTTCTCGGACAAAATGAATGTCTAGCTCGATATGTTTCGTGCGCTGATGTTGAACATGATTGCCAGACAGATATATGGCACTGATGTTGTCGCAATAAACCAAAGTGGCTCGGGAAGAGGACAATGAAGCTCTAGCAGAAGATTCCGAAGCCAACAAGTCTTAGACACAACGTTAGCAACAGCTCGATATTCCGCCTCAGTGCTAGAACGAGACAATGTAGGCTGGCGCTTGGAAGACCAAGATATCAGGTTGTCCCCCAAGAATACGCAAAAACCGGAGGTGGAGCGTCGTGTATCGGGACAACCGGCCCAATCAGCGTCTGTATAAGAGACCAGACCAGTGATGGGGGAAGAGTATAAGTGCAGGCCAAAGTGTGTCGTCCCCTGTAGATACCGAATGATGCGCTTTAGAGCGCCCATGTGACTGGCTCGCGGGTCATGCATATGGAGGCACACCTGCTGAACAGCATATGAGATGTCAGGTCTCGTGAAAGTGAGATACTGAAGTGCCCCCGCAAGACTACGGTATAAAGTCGGATTCTCGTACGGGGAGCTGTCAGAGCTGCTAAGCTTGCCCTGAGTATCAACTGGAGTCGCTGAAGCAGAATAAGATGACATGCCGGCACGGTCTATTATGTCGGTGGCATATTTCTGCTGAGAGAGAAATAAGCCACCAGGATGACGAGTCACTGCAATGCCCAAGAAGTACGATAGTGGGCCAAGATCCTTCATTGCAAACTCAGAACCGAGGCGAGACATGATATGAAGGCGAAGAGCCTCACTGGAGGATGCAAGGATGATGTCATCGACGTAGAGCAGTATGTAGGCAATGTCGGTACCATAGCGATAGATAAACAATGAATGATCAGACCTGCTATGAACAAAGCCAATGGTAGAAACAAAGTCAGTAAACCGCTGGTACCAAGCCCAAGGAGCCTGTTTGAGACCGTATAAAGAACGGTTCAATAGGAAAACATGATCTGGATGAGAGGTGCTGCGAAATCCGAGGGGCTGGTGCATGTAAACTGTCTCATTAAGGTTTCCATGTAAGAACGCATTCTTGACATCCAGCTGATGAATGGACCAAGAACGAGATACTGCAATGCTGAGAACTGTGCGAATGGTCGAGGGCTTGACCACTGGACTGAAAGTCTCATCGCAATCCACGCCAACCTGTTGAGACCTGCCATCACCAACAAGACGAGCCTTATACCGCTCAAAAGAACCATAAGATCGGGTTTTGTGGCGAAAAATCCACGTAGACCGGATAACATTGACTCCCAAAGGACGTGGAACCAGAACCCACGTCTTATTATCAATCAAAGCATTAAACTCGTCCAGCATAGCGAGTTTCCAATTAGGATCAATTAGAGCATCTTTCGGGTTCTTGGGAACGGGTGATATGGATGAGGTGGAGTGAAGGTCAAATATGACTTTGGGTTTGGAGATACCAGACCTGCTTCGTGTGACCATGCGATGCTGGGGCACAGACAAAGCAGAATCTGGATCAACAGCCGGAGGGGGAGGCTGGATATGGGCCTGGGTATGGGCCGGGGAGGGAGCAAAGGATGGCTCGGGCAGGGACTCGGCATGTCGGGGAGGTGGGCCAGGAGAAGGGGCAGGGCCGGGGTGCACTGGAGAGGTGTTGTGCTGAGGAGGGGAAGGTATTGGGTCATGCCTAGTAGAGAGGGCGGGAGGATCCAGATCATGGGAAGATGGATTAGGCCCATAAAATAAGTGGTGTCTGGTGGCTGTGGAAATGGGGTCGGATAAAAAATCATAGGTAGGTGATGTCGGGGTAAATCTAGACGCAAAGGGAAACACCGATTCGTCAAATAATACATGCCTCGATATAATAAATTTGTTTGTTTGTAAATTAAAACAAACATACCCTCGATGATTAGGAGGAAATCCGACAAAGACACATGGTGTAGACCGAGCCTGCAGTTTGTTAATTGTGGTAGATGGAAAAAGTGGAAAACACAAACAACCGAAAACACGCAGGTGAGAATAAGAAGGAACACGACGATAGAGAGCAAAAGTAGGATACGAGAAATTAAGCAATTTAGACGGGAGAATATTGGACAAGTAAGTAGACATGGACAATGCATACTGCCAATAAGACGGGGGAATGGACGCATGAAGAAATAGGGTACGAACCATGTTGTTGATACTTCTGATCTTGCGTTCTGCACGTCCATTCTGAGAGGAGGTATGTGGACACGAGAAACGGAACACCAATCCGGACGAATCACCAAATGCACGAAATGGAGAGTTGTCGAATTCCTTTCCATTATCACACTGAAATTTTTTTATAGAGACCCCAAATTGTGTAGAAACATGAGCACTAAATGAAAGAAATAACTTGAAAACATCAGATTTCTTGCCCAAAGGAAATGTCCAGACAAAATTAGTGAAATCATCAAGTAATATCAAATAATATTTATGACCAGATGTGCTCAAAATAGGAGATGTCCATAGATCAGCATGTACAATATCAAAAGGAGCATAAGTAACAGTCGTAGATGTTTGAAAAGGAAGCTTAACATGTTTACCAAGTACACATGACTGACAAACCGAATTAAAAACATTCGTACAACCAATAAGTTTATTGCTACGAAGAGAATTAAACACCGGAGACCCCGGATGACCTAAACGAGAATGCCACAATCCTGGAGACACAGTTGCAAACAATGGCTGATCTAGCTTTTTCAACGAGGGGGAGCACCGATTTTTTTAATAACAGTAATTGACGTAAAAACAATAAAATAACTTTAATTTTTTTAATATCGTATAAAAATTAATAATTAATACGAATTACAAAACATGATGTCGGAGTTTCATTTAAAAAAAATATGTTGTAACATTTTTATCGTCAATATAATAAAAATATTTTTTTTTGACGTATATGATATTGAATGGCCTCTTACTCGATTCCTTCATCTTCATATCAAAAACTATGGAGTCATTGGAAATATCTCTTCAGGGTGACAATAATTTTATAGATTACTAAATTCAAATGGATAGTAGTTTCAACCCTTAAACAATAATTAAACTGAAATGAAAAATAGTACTCAACTGTGTTTTTATACTTAAATTGTAAAAATTAAATAATTCAAGTATTATAAAATATAAAACAATTGCAAAAATTCAAAGTTAATACATAAAAAACTAAAGAATATACTGAGAAGATGGAAAGATTATGATTAAAAAGTAGAATATTAGAAAAGGAAATGAAAAAAAATAGATAATAATACTTTTTCAGAAGCTGAGGAGGGGCACTTGTAGATTTGTAGTGAAAAAATCGTAACTTTATAAAACAAAATTAAAATAAATAGGTATAATATATTTTTTTTTCCTAAATTTGAGGTGGGGCACGTGCCCCATCTAGGCCCCTAATAAATCCGCCTCTGGTTGCAGAAGCAGAGAAAGGAATTGACGAACGACACGAAACATTAGATGTGGCGGGATACAAATCTCATATGCTATTGCATCTTAAAACCAGATGTTCCGTCAGAAAATCCTTTACCGAAAAACCGAGGGCAATCGAGACATTATTATCACAAGTAAAACGGCGCACATAAACTAAATTTTTTTACAAGCTTAGGAGCATGGATAACATTGTTTAAGCTATATTGGGGGTGGGTGGTAAATAATGATGGTTTACCATAACCAGATATAGGAATGTTATTTCCATCACCTACTATAACCGAACGAGAAGTGCTTGAATTAACATAAGATCGTAGAGTACCTGAATTCGCAGTCATGTGGGAGGAAGCACCCGAATCCATGTACCATTGACTGTCAGGGGCATGCTGCATGGACAAATTTGCCATAGCCCAAGCGGGAGGCCCAGTCCAGTTGTAATGCTGGCCATTCCATGTCTATGGAGAAAGACTAGCCCACGAAGCATGCTGATTAGGCCACCCAGACGCAGATGGGCGAGAGCTGCTACGGGAGCTTCCATGGGAGGACTGGCGACGTCCACGAGGGTCCGGAGCAGGAGCTCCATAGACGGTTGTGGCCGGATAAACTCTCGGGTCTGCCATTATTGCCGGGGAGAGACGCTGATGCAGAGGTGCTGCGATATGTGGTTAACACAGTTGCAGCTTGTGCAATATGGGCTTGTTGATGCAGCAATATAGGCTTGCTGAACTTGGGCTTGGTATGCGGGTGACTTTCACCAGCAACGACAACAAATATAGTTGCTGCAGATCTCACGGATTCGGCAGCAGCTCCAGCAACGTGAAGAACAGCAGCAGAGAGGAGCGGCTGGGGATCTTGATCGCAGAAGAAGTGGAAATCGCGGCTGAACTGGAGAATTTGGGCGATCGTGAGAATCGTGATCGCATAAGAAGGGGAAATCGCGCTTCAGGTGCAGGTCGTCTGCGATTGGATCGGAAGCCAAGTCGCGACTGCAAGTCCAGAATGCAGCAATGGGCCTGGAAGAAGATACAGGCTTTACGGGCTTCAGATTCAGAAGTAAAAAACGTGATTAAGGAAGAGGAATCGCAGACGCGCGCGCGAACTCAGGTTGCAGAACTGGAACACGAGCAGCAGAAGAATCGCGAGGTGAAGAAAAGGAGAAGCGGAAGCGAAAATCAGATTCGATTTTGCTCTGATACCATGAAGGTTTTAGGATTTCAACCGTGTCTCTGTATTCATTAATCTTCTGTATTTGTACATAATTACAGATGAGATAAGTGTTAGAGATAGGCTTATCAGAGAGTTTGAGTTTATTCAAACCTCTTAGATTATATTAATCTAAGAGGTTTGAATAAACTCAAACTCTCTGATAAGCCTATTTCTAACAATAAGATCAATTCAAATACAAGAGAATATAATCTAAGAGGTTTGAATAAACTCAAACTCTCTGATAAGCCTATCTCTAACAGTATCTAGGTCCATGCTAAAATAGATGAATACAGCCCAGGCCCTGGACCTGGTACATCTCCGGTAGCTAGGTTAACGGGCCTAATACAATCTGTTCCATCTCAAGGACCTTGTATCGTAAAAAAAAAATCTCTTGCGTCTTTAAGTTAGAATAGGCAACATTAGATGAACCACGTGGAAGCAACTCCTTTATTTGGAAGAGGAGAGAATGAGCAAAATCAGATGAAGCACGTGGCCTTTGGAGGAAGGGGGAATAATAGACAAGACAAGATGGACCGCGTGGCAACACCCTCATCCTTTAAAGAAGGAGAGGGAAATAATAGTGGATAGAAATAGGGCCATGTGTAAAATACGTAATGATGTCCCCTACGGGAACTAGAATTGTGTAGGTAGTGCCATCTATGACACGTGTGTATAACAAGGCCATCGAGTAACCACTAGGAGACATGATGAGATTGCCTTCATGACCTTGTCCCGTCAAGGATAAGATTCCCTCCATGTAAGGTCGAGAATAGTGTGTGCCACTGTGTCGTGTCAGAGACCACTAGGGTCACATCATGGCCATTCGTGGAACAATAAAGACCACATATGAACAATAAGGAGTAAGTTGTAGTAGTATGGGTCACATGTGAATATTATGGATCACATATGAATAGTAAGGGTCAAAGCTTGACATTATAAATAGAAGCCTTGGCATTTGCCAACCTCAAGCCTTGCTTACCCAAGAGAGAAGTTAGAGTCTCAGGATTGTTCTCCCGTATTGTTCTATAATCAATAAAACTTCCTAACTTCCTTTATATTTACATCCTTCCCTGTGCAAGCATTACTTTAAGTGTTGTGTAAAGTTCCAATAGAGCATTGAGTGTCCCTAACATAATAGATAATCAGTAGAAATATTATTCAAACCCAACATAATAGAACGGGTAGTAACCACAAAAAAAAAACAACAAGCGTCATACAATGGTAAATCCTATTAATATCTCTTGAGAACCCACCCAGTACTCAAGTAGAGACTACTTTATTTGATCTGTGTCTCTCTACCTCCCAAGAATCCCTAAACGCTTATCCTTTCCTTCTCTGCTAACGTTGTCGATGACCAGCTTGGCCTTGGACATGTTAGTTGTCGGTGGGCTATCCTTGACTTTCTCTCTCCTTACATCCTTTCTGGTCCCAACAAAGAATCCACCTCTTTTTTGTTTGTGTTGTCGCGGAGCCTAGTCGGAGGACGTGGTCCAACCATTGGAGTGATGCTGGAGAGAAACCCGGACTTGCCCGCCCATGCGTGTTGGTCAGCCTCTTCGCCAGCCAAAGCTCTATGTTTCGTTGGTGAAGCAACATTGGTCAAATCTGTGCCCGCCTCCTCCGGCCGGGACCATTTGCTTCCCCCCATCCCTTGCTCGCCGACGACGACTGGCCAGATCTGGTGGTTTTTGCCAACCTTGTGGACCTGCAGAATCTATTGGTACCGTGCCCGTGGGTTCGATCTCCGCCAGCCTGGCTACTCCCACAAGCCTTCCCCTCTCCGGCCTCACCTCCCGATGACGACCCGAGCTCCTCCGGCTGAGGTTCTCCGTCACACTCCTCCTCCGACCAAATGGTCAGATTGGAACCCAACTTCCGTTGGAACATCACAGTCCGAGCCATTGAGCCGTGTTCCTGCTTATCTTGTTTACCAGGTCAGATCCGTGCACCATACCCAAGCGGATCAGATCTGCACATGACGACGATTCCCTTCTCGCTTCGATCCCAGCCCCAAACATCGGAGGCCAACCGCGAGAAGTTCATGCTCGTCTTTTTTGTTTAGTTTGTTTATGTTATTTGTATTTCGTTGTTCCCCTTACTGGAATCCAGCATATCCGTTTGGTGAGGATATTGCCTCTGGTTGTGTTTTCGGTCGGGTCTTTCTATCGTCGGATCTCTTCGGAGAGCTGATAAGAACCGACCTAATAGTTGTTGTTTATCTTGGCGTTGCATCATCCTTTTCGAGAGTTATTCATCTCGTTGATCGTCCCTCGTATTCCCGAAAATGATCAGTAGACGCAACGGCTATGTTGTTTGATGAGGTTTATCTAGTTTGTATGGTTTATTAATTTTAATGAATCTTTCTGTTCAAAAAATCAAGAAGTAGAAAAGACTTTAAGAAGATCAGAAAAAATGTGTAACAGGCGAAAGTGTAAGACCTCCTTTTCGTTGAAATGATAGGCCGTACATAAATTAGGAAAACACTCCATTTTGTCTAAAGAGCTCCTATAATTGATCCTTCGTAGTAGATCTTGGAAGTTCGCCACAAGATCGATTTTGATATCTCGCAGTCCCATCTTGTTGAGGCTTGTATGTGTATTTCTTTGACCTATGCCATTGGACATATGACAATTATTGGAAGGCTTGACCGAGGCCGATTGTCCTAGTAATTTGGAGTTGGCATGGTTACCATGAAAGGGATATCGTGGAACCATTTTGCTGTAAAATCTATACAAAATAGTGTATTGAGTTGGGGATGCCCTTATCCGTGATAAGTAGCAAAAATAAATCACCAATTATCATATTTAGGTAGATAGGACAGGCACCTTCTGAGTCAGAATCAGAAGGTTCCGGATGAGGATAAAAACTCGACAAACCGTTATTTATTTGGATTCCAAACAATGAGGAATCTGGAAAAAGAAGTGGTGCAACGCACTTGGGCGGCAACAACGACTAGGCGTCTCGAGACACGGTGAACTTCTTTGGGTCTTCGAAAATTCAAACATGAGATACAGAGACGAGAGAACAAATATCATGTCATTCTCGGGTATTTACTTTGTTGTTGAATGATCCAATTATTATAAAAGATCAGCTATATGTACTTTTTTTTTAACTTAAAGAGACTATTAATAATAAAAGTTCAAAGGCACATACCCAACCAATTTTACAGGAAAAGACCCACAACTGTAACTAAGACTAAAACATAAACAACTGAACGTATGAACATCGTGGGATTAAAAGACAATAACTTCTGTAAACAACAAGTAATACAAAAACAAAAAAGATGTCATACGATTTTAGGTTGGGGCTCCATGAAGATAGTGCTTTAGCAGTCGAGATCAGTGATACAATTGTTAATGCTTGAGAGTGAAGACCTGACCAACCTTATACCAAGGTACTGAAAGGAAACAACCAGACTATGCACTCTCCCAAAAATCTAGTTGATGTCGCCCCTTCTGATAATAACGAGGGCTTCTAAAGCATAAAAGTGATGGCTCTCGATCTAGTAAGAGAATGTCGCGTCAGTACTTGATGCAACCGAAGCTACCCTATAGTCAGTGAGAAGGTGGTACATATAGACTGTTGGGGAGAACTAGGCCTACTAAGGAGGAGCACACAACTAGAAGCCCATAATATACACGTTGGCCACCACACTTGACCAAAAAGACTAGCCTATCAGGTCATGGGTCCAAGGTGTATATTAAGTCTTTCTTTATTCCTTAAGTATCCGACATGGGACTCCTAACTCACATGTGGACACACCTAACAATCTCCCCCTCCACATTGAGTCTCATCACATCGGCTTGCTCGCACTCCTAAGCCCGAATTTTTACCTGTTCTACTCAATCCCATACGGGCCCACTTCATCCTATCTGAGCCCACCACCATGAGAGCAGCGATCATGGTATCCTGGTGTTTCTGTCCCTAGGAGATATACCCCGACCCGCTTCCTAGGAGAGTCCACAGAACCAGGCTCTGATACAAATTGTTGGGGAGAACTAGGCCTACTAAGGAGGAGCACACAACTAGAAGCCCATAATATACACGTTGGCCACCACACTTGACCCAAAAGACTAGCCTATCAGGTCATGGGTATAAGGTGTATATTAAGTCTTTCTTTATTCCTTAAGTATCTGATGTGGGACTCCTGACTCACAAGTGGACACACCTAACATAGACCGCTCTCTGACCTCTTTCCTGCTCATTAGAGGAGGCGAGGATGCTTTCCGCCCCTCACCAATTTGTTTGCCGCTCTCTCGGAACCGATAAACCCCACTATGTTAAGACCCATAGCGATCACTGTTAGTCTTAGTGCCCGTAGTTCAATCCTAAATGTCCAAATGTATATATCATCGTTAGCAATAAAATTAAAGCGGCTTTATATTACTTATGTGTTGGAGTAATATATCGATGTGTGCTCTGATCTATGTCCACCATGCGAATAGAACCATAGATCGAGATAGATCACACTCGATGGGTCCCTAGTCAACAAAGCTTCACTAGAAGCGACTAGTATGAAAGATGGCTCTTTATGGCTTACGTTCTGTTAGTCATTGGAATGGGATTCCGGAGTCTGATCATAGATATCATGTGGGACATGATATTGGACGACCCGCCCTGAATATGTGCCATAGATTAAGTCATGAACATATTCAGTGTTGTAGCTTGTCATGTATCCTTAGACCAAGGAGTCTTTGTGATCGCTATGTAGTCAACAACTGAGTTTGACCTGAGCCTAACGTTGTCCGTAACAGGGCTTCCATAACGGCCAGGATTGGCTTGGGGACGGGCTACATGAGTGACACGAAAGACGGCTAAGGGATTTATCCCTCATACTAAGGTATGGGAAAGATATTGGTTCTCGGCCACTTGATCGAGAGTGACTGGAAGAATAGCATGGCCATGCACATGATACTGGGTATCATATCTTCAGTCATCTCACATATCAAAGAACGGTGATTGAGAATAATAAGGATGACGGCTCTATGCCTTATCTCAATCAGGATATCGGAGATAAAAGGATAATGACAGGGACGACGGAAAGGTTAGAATCGACAGGGTCGATTCGTTATGTAGTGTCAGGCAATACTAAAGTCTCGTTAGTTGCCACTTAAATAGGATCAAGTAAAATGGGATTTTACGTTGATCTATTGACATGCATAAACCTAAGGGTCACACCGGAGGATGAAACTCATTGACACATTTATGGAGAATGGCCAAAAGGGAGTTGTCTCGGGACATGACCAAAACTGGGTTTTGGGTCATGTGCCCGTAAGTGAATAGGACTTTACGAATCGAGACAAGGCTTAGAGTCTTGGGATTGATCGCGTCGGATAATGTTGGACATTTCCGGTATGGAAGGCATGGAGGCGATGAGCGAATCACGGGACCTCGTTGGAAATGGTCACGGGCCATGTTCCAAGAGGCCCATGAAAGGCCCATGCAACCAAGGCCCATGGAACTAATTAATCAAGTCTTGATTAATTAGTACTAAGTAAGCAAGACAAGGATTAAGGTGTTGGTGATTCACCACCTAACCCAATCTTGTCTTGCCATACTTTGTCCTATTTACACCTTACTTGACACCATACTTGTCCCATGCCTTTAGTTGGACAAGTATGAGTTTTGTTATGTTTAAGTCATCTTTTTTCAACATAACAAACACAAGACAAGAATAGGAAACACATTTTCTCTCCCTCTTCCATGGCCATTTCGGGTTTGGCTAGTTTCCACCTCCATGTTTGTGTTCTTGAGTCCTCAAAGAGAAGAACTACGTGGCTTTGATTCCCATGTGGATACGTAGGCGTCTTGGAGACTCAAGCCAATCATTCGTTAACCGGTGTTCTTGTTTTGGTAAGAACTAGTGCTGAATTTTTCTCTTGTGAATCCATTCTTTGTTAGTTGTTTCATGGTTTTAATCGTCTCTTGGTTTTCATTGATTTTCCGCTGCGAGTTGGTTCATCTCCAACCCTACCTCGAGACCCAACAATCACAACTATCCATCGTCAGGTAATTCTGTTCGGTGTGTGCCACTCCTCACCGGTTTGTATGTCACTCCATCGGAATTGGCATATCCATATGATTTGACCCCATGGTTCCCGTCGCGAGACGTTTACGTCGTCCGTCGCCACCACTCTGCTTTGCGGCTCCCAATAGAGCCGGATCCAAAAACCCTGGGTTGTGATCCATGACCACCCTACCCCTGATCTACTACAATCGTATACCAGATCCACACCCCCAACTAGATCTCGCCGCATACTCGTCTCGCAAACGTCGTCGTCGTCGCCGTTGTCACCAAGGAACTCGAACATGGGGTAGAGGCCCCATTCGATTTCCAAACCCGTTCATCCCGTCCCCCACCTCCTCTTGTTGTGATTGAGGATGTGCCGTTCTGCAAAAATTGTTGCGGTCTTATTCACAACACAGTTCAATCCCACAAGCGCTGTAGTACCTGACTTCCCTAATCCTAGCCATACTCCAAAGTACAGAAAAGTAAATGGAGAGAGCATTGCGGCCTACATCAAAACTAGCTGATTCAGAGTCGTCACCGTCCGACAAGGGACCTTGACCCAAGGAATCCAAAGAGCACGAATTCCAGATCCTCGCTAAAGGTAACCGTGGAGACCGAATCTGCAGCGTGACGAGCTGCCGGAGCTGCCCACCACCTCCCAAACCCACCTTGCTCAACCATAGGCACCAAAACAGTTTCAGCCGGAGACGTCACAGACTCCAAAAGTCAGAAGAGAAAAAGGGCAACAAGGGAAGAGGAGAAGGAAGGCCTCCGCCGGCTACCACCATGACCAAAATCATAGTCGGCACTGGCGGAGGAAACAAGGGGTGGCGGCACTGGAAGGTTGGGTAGTTAAAATAGTAAATCTACGAGTAGTTAGTAAACAATACTGGAAGGATATGCTGATGAAGTAGAAATATGCATATTGTACCTCTCACAAAATTGTGATGAAGAGGTCGATAACATCATTGAGATTGGACTATTGGAGTAAGAGAAGGCTTAAGTAGAAAGAAATGGAGGCAACGATAAATAAGTAGGAAAGAAATAAAAATGGACATTCTCATTGTTGGTTGATCATATATGCTGCTTACTCCAAAAACTTGGTATCATCTTCGCACACACAAGGAATCACTTCATCTCCAAGAGGTCTTAAATATATACAAGCATATGAATGTATGTATGGTGTGTTTTTTTCCTTTAAAACCACCAAGAAACTCAAAGAGAACAAGGTGTTGCTAATGGTGAAGCTAACAATAATTGGAAGGGTGAGTGATGGGCTTCCTATTGTTGCTCAAAGTACAATTAGATATGTAAATGACAAATCATTTTCAAGTTACAAGCAACAAGGAGAGCTCTTGCTAAAGGAAATTTCTAGAGGAGCCTTGGTTGCATCTTCCAACATGTCCATTTGGATTGATCACCACTGTTTCAAGTATATGCACATTTACACCCTTTTCTTTTCTTCACTTCATGTCTCTCATGTTCCCTCTCGGTCGGGCGCATCGATGAATTGACAATTTCTTTGTTTTGATGTTTGACACATGAAGCTTTTTGGTGGAGAATGGAGTGTGCTTCATGGCATTGTGTGATTCTTCCTATCCAAGAAAACTCACCTTCCATTATTTACAAGACTTGCAGAAAGAGTTCCACAAATTGGACATCAATGGCATCATCCTCAATATAACAACACCATACAGCTTTGTTCAGTTTGGTAATAACAATTTCTATATATCAAACCCTATATTCCAAATTATTTTCATTTGATCATAATCGTTATATTTGCATGACGCGTGGATCACAGATAGCGTTATTCGAGATATCAGCAAACAATATATCGATACAAGAACAGATGCTAATTTATCAAAGCTGAAGGCTGATCACCATGGACAACAATTGGATGTCATTACTGAACACATTTCTGAAATAATGAAAAGAAGAACAAATTCAGGTACATATAGTATGTGCTTCAAATTAATTTTTACATAGTTCAGAACATTCATTAGTAGTACATAAAAAAAATATGTTTTTCTTTACAGAAACATCAGAAACAACAATAATGACTACACCTGGTCATCAAACTGCTAATTCAATATGGGGCTCTCATCATCTTGAGGTATGTATCTATGTGTATGTACTACTAGTTAAATATGATAATAACTGCAATTTTTAATTTATCAGTTGTATCATGTTTTCTACACAGATGATTGCAGCAAAATGGACACCTATCACAATCATTGTTCTAGTTATCATAGTTGTAATACGTGCCAGTTTAATTCTCACAAACGATTTTCTGATAACATAAATGTAAATATACTAAAATCAATATTGAATTTACAAATGTATACGTGTATTTTTTTTTTGGATCAGCTCAGAAAATTTTATTAGAAAAGAAAGACTTTCTAAGTAAGAAAACGTCTAAAAGTCAAAAGACCAGAAACACGATAAGCACCAATTTTCTTGATTTACCAAGAACATATGTGTAATGTGATATTACTTTAAAAATCATATGAAACATATTATACATCATAAAGCTAAAACTCTTAAATTTACAATTGTAAATTTAATTTCCAAACCAAACTTGGGACTCATGAGCATATGTTTCTAGAACATCATGACTTCCTCCTTAAATACCAGCAAATCAAAAAGAGAAAAATGAAAAAAGAAGACTGATTCCTCATTGACTTGCCACATGTAATTAAAGAATCTCAACTTGAAAAATAGTAGACAACCATATGTATGGGAAAAAAAATGAATTGCATGATTATTTATTCATGGAGTAGGTGAATACAACTCTAGGTACAAATAAATTAATCATGTTCATCTCCATCCATGCATGTCGTTGTTGCGAATCAAATAATCCCCGAGCAACGAATCGACAACCCCACTTCCATTTTCAAAGGTAGGCTCCAATTTGAAATCTGAATCGAAAAGGTCGGTGACGAAATCATCATGATCATGAGCGTATTGGAGATCAGGTAGGGCATAATTTGGCATCTCCTCGAACAAACTACTACCATTTTGTTGATGATCATGACAACCTTGTTGGAAGTTGAAGTTGGAAGTTACATTAAGGTTGTTATTTTGGTCGAGAGCAAGCCACTCCGCGAACAAAAGCTTTGGGAAGGCTAAGGTTGTTCCGCAGCTGGTTTCTTGTGAAAAAGATTGACATGGATGAGCATGGACATCAACGTTATTACAAGGTGGTGCTGTGTCTTGTGATGCTTGGTGATCCGAGGAAGCGCAACTCGGGGATGATGAGAGGCTGTTATGAAGAGTTTCGAGTTTGGCCACTTTCTTCTTCAAGTAAGAATGCCAGTAGTTTTTTATCTCGTTATCAGTCCTCCCGGGCAGATGCTGAGCGATCTGAGACCACCTGTTCATCGTAATCATATATATTGTTAAGAGATAGTTTCCTTAACTATATCTGACTATACGCGTTTTTCACACGTATACATCTGACTGTTTAGTATGAAAACGAAAGTAGGAGGAAACGACATACTTATTGCCCAACAAGTGATGGAGGGTGAGGACAATGTCCTCCTCTTGGAGGCTAAACATGCCTCGCTTCAATCCGGGCCGCAAGTAATTTATCCACCTTAATCTACAGCTCTTCCCATTCCTTTGCAAACCTGCATGAATTCTTGTTCAAGTCAGCTTTAAAATATTTTAAACTATGTTTGGTCCATTATTAAAAAAAATAGATGACATATGAACATTTGTTTGTGTCGGGCTCGGGTAACGATTGTACCAAGATACAAACTTAAGTATCATAACGTATTTTAATCGACACATTATATAGTATGCCAGAGTAAAAAGCACAATAATGACTGAAATCATGTCATTTTCAGTCATTCAGATTAATATCTTCCATTTCTATTCATTACAAATAATTTTTTCAAAGCATCCTATAGTTGACTTGAAAACAAAATTATTTAAAAAAATTCAAAATCACTTAAGTTCTCAATCAACAAACCCTTAAATTATTTATTTATTTATTACACACTAATTAATTAATTCCGAGTACACATTTATGTACATGAACATCACCACTTACAAATATTATATAGGCCCCACTTAATTTGATCAAGTTCATAGTAGCATTAGTTAGTTAAGAATCCGACATGCAGCAAAGTTTGATCACGAACTGGTCAAACATCAGACGTTTAAACTTATGACTTGACGTTTAGAATTCGAGTCACGAAATGGAGAAAAAAGAGAGACCTGCTTGGAGGGGAACAGAGCTCCAGCAGGAGTGGCCGTGGTGGAGGACATGGTTGCGGAGCTTCTGGTCTTCTTCGGGAGACCACAACCCCTTCCTGTGCTTTGCCTTACCCTTTCCCTTTCCCTTCTCCTCCACCATACTTGACTTATTAGTATTGTGCCCCATTGTGTTACTCTTCCTGTTCTTGTTGTTGATATTTGTGGGCACAGATGGAAACAATGATCGAAGCTTTCTTATTTATAGCAAACCACCATTGATTAGTTGGTGTTGGTACCTCTTTTTCTTATACATTGTATATTTAATAGGAACATTGGACCTTTATTTTAGACATATGTATCATTAACCAACTAATACTAATTATTTATGTGTTGTGTGCGTAAGTCCTCGGGTTTATTAATTCTTGTTTCTCGAATCACATTTATGTCAAAGCTAAGAAGGATTGGTTTCAAATTTATGTCAAATCTGAGGAAAGTTGAATTGCAATAAGAACCAAACCATTTTTTGACTTTATATAATTATTACTTATTACCACAAAATTCTCATCCATGCTTTTTCTACTGAGGATTGGTTTTAAACTTCTGTGTGCGGGCACTCGTTCACACTTGTCAACCCTGCCCGTAAAAATCAAACGCGGTTTCTATTTTATATATACATGACTCCATAGTTAACCATCTTTGTTTTTGTTTTTCATGATCCTCACCTTGAGTTTTGGAGTACTTAAACTTCTATTATCTCACTTTCATCCTCCTATTATTTTCTTTTAAATGTCAATTTTGTTGATTAAAGTAATCACAAGACTTGATGAATGTTCTTCAATACATAAATTATAAATAACTTTTTTTAAATATACTTTTTTTTTTCAAAATACAAGCACATGATAATTACAAGAACATTACATGATAAGTAACTTTTCCCTAGTGAGACCATAAGGCGTTGTACTACCTCTGACATCGAACATCTTTTCTAAAGCCTTAACACACTTCTAGATTCAAACGCCAACCTAGCAATCCCAACCTTAGGTAAGGATAGAGGATGGTTTGGCTCGGGAAAGAGTGTTGAGCATGTCAACCAACATCATGTCTAACCTCCAGTTAGGAGGAATGAGTAATAACTAGCTTTTACCCACTCCACTATTCGTGGGGCATGCACACGTTGGGGATTAACTAGGGGACCTCCCCCTAATGGGTCACCACCTCCAATCGTCACAAGATTTCTGATGGAGACGCTGGCACCCAAGAAGCCCTAGAAAGAGAAGAATGTACCCAAGTCTAGAGTCATTGAGCTGATGAAGATAACGACAAGGAAGAGGGCCTTGGGCTTGGCTGATGTCGTATTTATAGAGGAGTCTCATGACAATCAGGCGAGGTGTGGAAAAAAAACCTCATCGGGGTAAATAAGGTGTCCTTGGGGACACGAGACACTAGGGAGGAAGAGCGTCTTGACCCCTCCACATATTATTGAGATCATTTGTCTACTATCGTACCCCTTACAAGTAACATGTCCCCATCATAAGATCAAGCAACTGTTTGGCAATCTAGTCCGTACCAAGATGAACCACAATTGGTCACTAAAGGGCTTAATGTTTCTTTATCTTGGTGATTGCCATGAACATCAATACCGAGTTTGTTTCTATTATATTCTTCCTTGTAAAACATAAAAAATACAAGACACAAATAGAAAACCAAAACCTCTCTCCCTTCCTTTAAGTTTCGGCCAACATTGTGTTTTCATCTCCATTTTGTGTTCTTGAGTTATCATAAGGAGAATTATGTGGCTTTGATTCACAACTGGGTACGTAGGCGTCTTCGAGACTCAAGTCGCCCATCTATTCTTGGTGTTCTCTTCTTGTTGTTGTGTTATTGAACAAAGGGTAAGAAATGGTGATTTCATTTTGTTTTGTGAATCTAATCGTGGTAGTTTTTCTTTGCATGGTCTCTCTTTTTATTTGCTTCCGGTGTGAGTATGTGTTCATACCCTCCTTCGAGATCCAACGTGTCTGTGCTAGAATTTAACATCCTGTCTGATTTGGTGATTCGATCAATTTCCCCATCTAGTCTGCTCACCTCTTCTTGTAAAAACACAACTGTTTTAAGGAGCTTTGCTTTCTCATCTAACAAATTTTATATTTGAACACTTTGTGTCTCCAGGTTTTTTGAATCTACCAACTCTTTTTTGTATGAGAGATCATTCATAATTGTCATATCATCGTCTGAGAGTAGCTCAGATGAGAAACTTTCATCAGTGATGTCACTTGTTTCAATAGAAGCAACATTAGTTATACATGCAAGATGATTACTGACCTATTCATTATCACTCTGTTCGTCATCTTCATCAGACAGATATGCAATTAGTCCTTTCTTTTGTTTCTTTAGATAATTTGGACATTCTCGTTGAATATGACCAAATCATTCACATTCATGACATTGAATACTTTTTTCCTTTGTTTGATTGATCAGAATTCCTCTCTAAAACTTTATGTCTTCTTTGAAATAAGATGTCAGGAACATCTTGACGAAATCGTGACTAGCATGGCGTCATGGAAAATAATTGAAGTGTTTGATTACTTCTTTACCATCATAGCTACAACTTTCTCCATTTCTCCTTTTGAAACCGACCCTGATTGGTCTTGTGGTTTTGTGCAGAGCTTTTTAGTGTCATTCCTTTGTGCTTCTTGTCCATACCTTGAAGAGATAACTCAAATGTCATGAGCGACCCCATGAGCTCGTCTAATCGTAGAGAACTTAAGTCATGCATCTCCTCTATGGTAGTTATCCTCATCCTAAACCTTGAATTTACAGCTCCTAGTGTTTTCCTGACTAGCATTTCATATGACATTGGTTTCCCAAGAGAGAATGATTCACTGTCAATGTCTCTCAATCGGACATGAAATTGAGTGATGGTTTCATCATCTCTCATAGTCAGTGCTTTAAAGTTAGTAGTGAGATATTCCAATCTCTGATCTCTAAGTTTGGTGCTACCTTCAAAATCTATTGACAATATCTCCCAGGCTTCCTTAGCACTAGTATAGGTGTTTATTAGTTTGAACACGTTTTGATCAACTCCATTGAAGATAGCATTCAGATCACGAGATTTAGCTATTGAAACATCATCTCCTATAGTGCTCCAATCCTTTTTCTAGTTTAGGAACAACGGGCTTTTCTTCCTCAATAGTAGTTTGTGGAGGAGTTCAACCATGGACCACATACTTCCAAGTTTTTCTATCCAGAGATTTTAGGAAAACACTTATTCTAGCTTTCTATTAACTATTAGTCCCATCAAGTACAAGAGGGCGATTAACTTAACCTAAGATGTTATGACCAGTTAATTGACATCTTACTTTTCAACAGAAAGATAAACAATAATCAAATAGGAAAACATACACACAATGGCACAAGATTGATTACCCAGTTCGGTGCATCATCACCTACATCTAGGAGCACTCTACTAGTGGAAAGTTTTTCACTATAATGTAATCAATCAGCATACAAGTTATCATATCATCCTGATCAACCTATGTTATTATTACAGAGTAAAAACCTAAACAAGGTCTCCCCTTGAACTTGAGATCCCATCACAGTTCCACCCTACGAGCTCTTTAGTATCATATTGATCTTGTTCTTCAAAGACAGTTATGACACTTCAATCGTCACCACATAGCTCTACAACTTGTTCAGTTATGAATCACAGTATGAGCACACAACGTTCTCCTAAGTTAATTCATTTGGAATCTCAACACGCTAATCCAACACGCTTAGGAATCCAAACTCATAAACCAAGAGTCACGAAGAACAGTCATAGAGGACAATAGATGAATGACCATTACTCACAATATATTCTCATAATATAGCAACTGATCCAAATCGAGCTTAGAGAATCAGTATTGTATTTATAGCTCTAATTCACCCTTGTATCGTGCCTCCTAGGGTTTCTTAACCTATAAAGTCACGATCAGTATCTCCTACTTTCCTTGTTTTAAATATTTTCTAAAATAGAGAAGATATCTACTAAAGAAGTATCTTTAAACTACGAAACAAATCTGCAAATCAGATAAGTATGGATGTGCACACGCTACACACGCGCTCCCTACTGACATCTTGGATGACATCCTTTCTAACTTTGATACCGACTACACACAGATGATGTCTGATGACATCATCGTTAACATCTTTCTTGACACAAACATGGCCAATACTGATGTAACAACATAGTTGTCCTTCCCAAACCCTTTATCTAGCAAAAAAAAGACTTATTTTACTAATTGTCCATAAAAAAGGATATAAATAAGTGCATGGAGTAAGTGTTTTCATGACCACATAAGGATAGGGGATGAATGGTCCTCTCCAACAAGCCAATGGAAGGTCTTACTCGCCAAACTTTTAATGAATACTAGTTTTGAATCATTTATTTTAGATAGCAAAGTTTGGATAACTTGAAGAATGAAACCCATAATGGTGAAATAAGTGGGGCCTCCGAGTTGACCATCTGAGTAATGGTCTAAGAGTAAAACCAGATAATTACCAGATTCTAGTTCATATCATTGGCGAAAGCCAATACTGCTGCAACGACATGAGAATCAATCATAGGCGGGGCCCAAAAAGCTTACATAACGCCATTCCTACCTGCCAAAACCTGACCAGAGGTCACCCGAGCGATAAACCCCCACCATGATTGAAAAGTGTCAAAAAATAAAGCATAGTTCATGTTAACAGTTATCCAATCGTCGGTGGTGGAATCTAGAACGTTTGTTCCCTTGGTTGATGTGTTATCTTGGTTAGACGGATCTTTGAATTTGCCGCCTTTTATGATGTTATATTTGCAGTAGCAGCGGATTTGACCCCTATGGTTGAACGAGTTGCTCTCACTCCAAACCTTCGCATTCCAAGTTTTGTAGATTTCCCATAACCACCGCAAGAATTTAGGTAGGTACTCTGGTGTTTCCCCTACAATGATAATATCCCAACAATCTGCGAGGGTCAGGCCATGGGGGATTGAGGGAAGTCCCTGAAAATCAACCAACAACATCTGAGAAATCCACAATAGATAAGGAGGTGGCTGATCATTTCCTGGTGGTGACACACATCTGGCACATTGGGGATATCGGGGGGAGGTGATACAAAAGGCAATCCACCACAGGCAAGGATTCCAAAAAAGCTATCCATAAAATATACGGAGTATGGTTCGTGTTGTGATCTTCCAAATGTCCGGCCATAACGACTGGGAAGTTGGGGACCGGGCTTGTGCTCTAATTTGACTAAGGACTTTGTATCTGATACGGGTGGTATAAGAACCCTTGCTGTCTGTGGCCCAATACCACCCATCTTTAACACATGTGATGGATAACGAGATAATTAAGATTTCCTCTTCATATGTTTGGTCGAAGATACATCGTGTGAGGGGTACATCACATACAAATACCTAGGATCATAAGACCTGCAATAAGGGTATTGAGAAGAACTGGAGAGTTGGTTTGGATAGTTGTATTATCCCCTAGTAGCCGTGACTGGTGTAGGATTTGAGCGTTCTTCCCTGACTCAATGGCTCCACAAAGTCCTTATATGGTTAGAGATTCAGTGGGGAAAATGCTAGTGTAGGTGAAGCTCGGGTTGTTGCATATATTGGTTGAGGGAAAATATCATGCTGGGTATTACTGTGCCTTTAAAATATGGGCAACCAAGGAGCCTGGTCGCGAGAGATGACCTCATGTTTGTTTCCCTGATAAGGCCATATTAGCGTTCTGAAGATTACAGAACCCTATTCCTCCTTCCATTTTAGGGTAGCATAGCTTCTCCTAGTTTTGACGAATAATTGGACGATCGGTGGATGTCGATCCTCCCCACCAATTATTGGTCAAAGCTATATGAATCTTATGCAATATCATGTGGCACCTTGAAAACTGATATGGTATATACATTAATAATGTGAGGATGGAGCATATCATAACTTCTTGGCTCGTTAGTGGCAGGAGCTTACTATCCCAAGATTGAATTCAACGCATCACCTGATCTCCCAAATACCGCATACTACAAGTTTTGCTTCTCAATCATATTAGGGACCTCAAGATAAAGAGACAACTTATATGTCTCTACTATGTTTAAAATGTGGCAGGAGGTTGCTCGGCTCTTAGGTGTGGTGTTGAAACTGTGATTAAGCACTTGGTCTAATAAATTTCCGAAAATTGTTAGGATGTCTTGAATGTGGGCGACTTCTGTAGTATTACCTCCGCAAAATAAATATAGTAAATGTCAGCAAAAATCATGTGGGATATAATGGGGGCCTCGAGCCACTACCACCCCACGAATGCACCCATCCTCTTGCGCCTTACTTAGGAGGAGAGATAGACCACCCTGCTTTGACAACAAGTCGAAGTTTTCTTACCGCCCGAACTAACCGAATGGGAGACGGTTTCCATGCAAACCTCTAACAACGCTCTCCATTCAACCGAGAATCCCAATCTTTGTATAATAGACAGAAGGAACGACCATTCTACCCGATCATATACTTTAATCATATCCATTTCTAAATCCATAAAACCATTGGTCTCCTGTGTCTTTCGTTGGAGGTAGTTAATTACTGAGGTAGTTAATTACCTAAAAGGAAATGAGAATATTGTCTTGACTACTTCTTCTCGAGATAAATATTACTTGCGTCGAAGCAACGTCGCCTCGATAACTTACTCACAAAAGAGTACGCCAAGCGCAATGGTTGTCAAGTAGTATTTTGTTTTAAGTTCCGGTTATTGTACCTAATGGGGCAGTTAATTAAGCACTCAATTTATAATTCGTTACTTTAGCTGTTCCTGAAAGGATGTGGTTTTGGGTTTTGAAAATTAAATAATAATTTTGAATGAAAAGTATAATAAATATAAATTAAACAAGAAACACAATACCAGAATTGATGTGAATTCCAGAGGAGAAAGTGATATAGGACTTTGACTAGGTTACAATATGACAAACAATTTGTAGTGCTCTATGTTACACTTACACCCAACACTAGCTTAATGGAAACAAAATTTCTCTTAACTAATCCTAAATATATCACGAAATAATTAGGACCTTATTATAATCTAACCACCTAATTAATTATTGCTAATCTAGGTGTAGAAAAACATAAAAGCATTAAATTTGTAAATTTCTCTAGCTTGCGTGGTTGTAATCCTATAGCTATTGCATTCTTTTTAACTTCACTGTACTAGAGATTCTATTTAAACCCAAGTTTAATAATCCTTAGTCCTTTTAACATTCTCATTTCTCATTATTTGAATGCTAAAACATATTCATCTATCAAATGATCAATTTGATAAAGCATTAATTTCAAATTATACAAGCATTAACATAACAATCAATTGCACAACATAACAACAAAACCCGTTGAATTAATTTTTATATTTCTTTTCTTGTTCGTAGATCAATTGAAAGTTAGCTCATAGAGATGAAGGAAGAAGACAAAGAGGGAGAAGAACAATAGATAAACATGATTCAGAGTGAAGATGATACAAAATACCGAATAAATGAATGAAATCTTCAAGTTTCTTTAATCCTTACTCTCAGACACTTCTCCCTCCCTAAATCCCATGCCCTACCCCTCAAACTCTCTGATTTTTCCCTTAAAACTCGTGTCCTTACAAACATAACCTAAGTTCTCTATTTATAACCTTGAAATTCGTGACTGAAATTAACCTTGTGCGTGTCCCACAGACCGAGGAACGGCCCGTTCTTGGGAAAGGCATAAACTGAGGAACCAACTGTCCTTGAAATTGAAAGGGGTCTGGGACAGTGCGCTCTGAGCTTTGGACCGATCTAAAGAACCTTTTATGGACGGATCATGCCTGGGTCCGACACGGGTTTGGTCACATACCGTCCCTAAGTCCACCATGAAACAAGTACTCCTCCCATCTCTCCAAAATATCGATTTCTCTTCGAATCTCTAAATCCTAATGTAAATGGACCGATTGCATAAAAAGGGAGACAAGTGCATCAAAACAACCTAACACAAGACTGAAAAGTTCAAGACGTGGGTTTAAAACATCCTGAATAGATGCATTAATTAATGTCTACATCAAGCAATAATCTCACGGAGAAGGGAATCTAGTCGATTATCTGGAACCTTAGATAGGGTTCGAAAATCACGTTGCATAGGGCGATAGGGAGAAGATCGGTGATCAAGAACGGGTTCAGATTTTTTTGTAATTATGAAAACATTGGTAACATTGAGTGTCACGCCCCAAATCCGATTTTGTCCGAACTCAAGACGTGGACTTAGATAAATAAATAATAAAGACAATTTAAAAGAAATAAGTCTTGAAATAGTACAACGAAATCCAAAGTCCGATCAAATTTAAAATACACAGTACGTCTCTAGACACTAGCCAAGACCCTCGTCAGTTCTCAACTCCGAGAATCCCGCTAATACTGATCCCGCTCAACACCTGAAAAACAACAAGGTAAGGGGTGAGCTTTCGCTCAGTAGGAAAAGTAGTTAAGGTTATGAACATCAGTTCAATATCACGAGTAACCGTCCAATTAGGGCATACTAGTAAAGCATTACAACTAACAGTCAAAATAAGCATTTAATCCAAGACAACGCTTGACCTTCGCTCATGCACAACCCGTAAATCAAACTCACAATGAACCGAACACATACACTCTTCTCAACTTTGCTCTTGACATTCACCACCTAACAATTCCCAATGGGCAACGCTCACGGTTATCTCACAACCGACCATACGTGCGAACTCGCACGGCGACACAGAATACAGGTAAAACAGCACCTCGAGTCACTAAACACTCTCACAAGACCATAATCACACTTAAAACAACGCACAAAGCCAATCAGCACGCACAACACACACAGCAGAACCACACATAACTTAGTACAACCATTTCCAACATCTCCGGCTATCATAGCCCGTTCCATTTATGTCGTACCGGAACACGAAGCATCCGTCCCGACATCTTCCCGTCACGTAGAATCGGGGTAAACATCCCAGACTGGAAATCCCTCAGTCGGACGTCTTCCTATCACGTAGAATCAGGGCCTCGCGCATAGTGGACCGGCATATACCTCAGTCGTACGCCTTCCCGTCATGGAGAATCGGGGCCTCACGCATAACGGACCGGCATATACCTCGGTCGTAAGTCTTCCCGGACCTCAGAGCATCGGGATAACGGCCTCACCGTCCGCATCCTCGATACTCTACACCGGCATACTCTATCAGTGTAGGTATCATACCGGGTACACATCCTCTTGGAACCTAGAACTTCAAGGGAATGACACGCATCACAAAATCATAGTTCAACCCCGGTATACCAACCAAGCCAAACTCACCATAACACACAAATCGGTGTATCACTCACCCGATTATAACACAACCAAGGGTTCACATTATATCAACACGGCACACTTGCCCACACTTAGTCACAACATGCTACACCGAGTATAATCTTATTAAGACTCTCAAACTGAGTTCACAGCAAGAAATCAAGCATCTTAAACAACACGCAATCCTAAGGCTCGACACGACCATTCTACCAACACAACAATTTCCCAAGATATTGAAGGCGATTAAACTAGTGAATCACATCCTACATGCACACTAAGACTCGTCCGGTTATTATATAATTGAAAACAGTTATTCTAGTGAATCACATCCTATATGCCAACTAGGACCTTTCCGGTTATTATTATTACCTAACATGCATACTAGTAACTTTCCGTAATTCAACAGGTATTCGCTACGTTCCCTACCTCAAGAAGAATAGACTGCTACGTCTCCTAGCTGCTGACGTCCTAGCTCGCTACCTCCGGTCTTCTCCACGATCGAAGCCGGACTCTAAATTAACACGGAAAGCTATAATTAACAACGACTGCAATGTTAAATTAAAAGTTATGTACAGTCCAAATTAAATTCAACAAGTTTCCTTTTAAACTCGAATGGGTCAAAAGAGGGATTATACGACGAATCGGGTTCGAGCACCCGAGCCCCGAAGCATGGAACCCGGTGTAGGGTTTCTCGAGGCACGGTTCCCGAGGCACGGGTTCCTGATGCACGGGTTCCGGGGCACGGTTCCCGAGGTGTCCGATTCGGCGTTCCCTCTTTTAGTGCTGAACTCAAAATTTTAGGTCTTCAACTCAGTCCCAAGTCCGATTAATTAGTCTGGTGGTTCCATCGTCCCAACGTCCCTCGGATATGTTCAACAGTCCAATAAAACCCTTTTATTTTATTATGTTTTTCTCGTTTTAATTTCTTTTCTGTTATTTTCTTTAATTTTTGTTTCGTTTTCGATCTGATCCAGAGTGCTCGGGAAAAAGAAAAAAAAGAAGAAGAAAAGAGCTCGGGTTTGAATTCCGACCAACCACTGGCGGAGACGCCGGCGACCATGGCCTCAAGGGAACGCCGAGAGCTCACCAGGGAGAAAGGGTGGCAGGGAGGCGGTTGCAGCCTTAGGAGCGGCGGAGCACGGCGAGTCTTCTCGCCTCAGATCTGGACGGCGCGGCTGGTTCCCGTCTCAGATCTAGCGAGCGCGACAGCGCTGGGTCGGCTCTAGAACGGCGAGGCTTCCTCGAGTGGCCACCCGACGGTGCCTGAGATTCACGGCACCAGGATGGCTTTGACACGGCCGCAACGCGCGTAGACGACGACGGTGGGAAGCTCGGACGACGCGTGGGTGAAGAAGAAGAAGGGTGAGCGAGAGAGGGAGAGAGGCGACCGAGGGAGAGAGGGAGAGACGCAACCGAGGGAAAAATGCGAGAGGAGAGAGAGGGAGAGCCGGCGGCGTGAGCGAATGGAAGAAGAAATGGGTTCAGAAACCCTAAACTCGAGCTTAAGTAGTACGGGCCGGCTGCAAATGGGCCTCGAGCAGACAATTGGGCCTCACGGCCCAAAGAGAAGAGAGGCTGGGTCGGACTGCCTTGGCTTGGGCCGGTCCGCCCGGTCTAGCCCGTTTCCCTTTTTTTTGTTCTTTTTTTTTTTTGCAAATGTTCCAAAAATCAACCCGATTTCCAACCAACAACTTTTCAAAACGAACAATTTTAATTATTAACTCTTTTAACCGGGGCGGTCTTTACATTGAGTCTTTGTTCTAATGTGCCCACGTGTACCGTTTGTTGGATGAATCTGATAACCTTATCCTGAACAATAAGCCAATAGTGTTGAAATGTTTGAGGGGCAAGGCCATCATGGCATGGCGCTTTGTCGGGACCCATTTAGATTACATCTTCCCGATCTTCCTCAACTATAAATGGTTGTAGGAGGGTAATGTTTTGTGAGGCACTTATGCCTTGTCCTTAAAACCAGATAGAAAAGTTCTTCAAATTGAGTAGGTATGTGATGAAGAGGGTAGTGAAGTATGAGATACTGAGATTCTTCGTTCTTGTATCCCAAGTAACCAGTTCCTAGTCATCATTATGAAGACTTGTTTTATTATACGTTTGAAAGAGGCAGTCGTATGAAAGAATTGGATATTTTTATCACCTTCTGTCAGGAAATGATGTTTCTCATTTTAACGCCAGAACGATTCATGTAGTCGGAGTGCTTTCTCATATTGAGTTTGAATCACTTCACGTTGATGTACTCTAGTTCTATCAGTTCGACCATTTAGCTCAATATTTCTATGTTGTCACCACTTTATATGGTTAAGGGTTTTCTGGAAGCAATATTGGCCTCAATGGTCCAAGCGGATCCCTATCTTCTTAATGACTATATTAATTGGTTCGAAGACATATTTATCCTACCCCGTTTGTACCAATTGTCTACATTCCTGATCTTGGACCCATCAAGATCCATATCGAAACTTTCAGACACTCGGACACAAACGCTGAGGAGCAAGAGTGAGGAGAAGAGGGCAGTGGTCTAATTTTGTTGTCCCTGTATTCCGGAGTTCCACATCTGATAAGAAACAGTATAGATCTCTATAGATAAGTGTTTTTTTTAACAAGGCGAGACTTCATACATCGCAGGTGATTGCGTCCCCGAAATCGTAAATAGGTGTCCCTACATCAGAGTGTCACATAGGTCCAATTCATCGATCATAACTTGAAATTCCTAAGTTAGAGTCAGTGGGTTTAGTTTATTGCCCCTATATTCTTGTTGGAGTAGAACACTATTGAAATCTACGATTATGATCCATATTTCCCTTAATTGTCGCATCAAGTCCTATGATTGGTGTTGACAGTCCCTTCAAGTGTTCCCATAGAATCATGTAACCTTGATCGGTGGGTGACCCAGACACTTGACTGTAACACCAATACGGTTCGTCGAACGTTCCTAACATGGCATTGATACCTGCATACTAGAACATCGCCAAGCCAGGTTGATCTTCTGATGTAGGAACCCAAGTACCCCTATGGAATCTCAAACTTTTTTGTAACCGCACCAACTTCAATCATGTAGTTAGGTTTTCGGAGAGAAAGACTGGGTGGGGTTGTTGCGCTGTAAGCAAGTGCTTGAGATGTTAGGTGCTGGTACCAGAGCCCATTCCTTTGCAATTCCAGGCGAGAATCTACAAATTTTGGGCCCGAGAGATGATCGACGGATTATGTATCGGAATTTGCGGAGGCATTTCGAAATTAGAGATGACGTTTAGAATATCTCTTGAGAAACGATTGATAGAGAGATTTATATGGGATGGAGTACCCATTCTCGGAGGAGTTGGGACGACGAAAAACAAAAGACGTTGGATGACGGTGTCAACGATAAGGGAGATTTCAAGAAGGGCTGGCCACAAAACCCTAGGAGAAGACATCTGATTGGGTTTTCCTAAAATCCTTAACTACCCATACTCTTAACCAAATCATATTTCATTAAGACCCCTAAATATCTGCTCCTTTTTATATTAGTTGAAATGACGCTAGCAATTGAGGTCATGAACTAGAGCTCATGCTAAGTTGACCAAAAGAAAAGGAGGAAATAAAAAAGATTCCCGATACTCCAAACTTGACCTACCGGACAAAAGCTACACCCCGTCTTAACCTTAATAAACTGGACAACAATTCTTCGTAAGAAGTATGATTAACGCAACGGATTGAAAAAACTAAACATGTGTTTTACGTATAAATAAAGACCTTGACTCCTTAATGGTGATTGATTAGTGAAAGCTTATGATTTGGTTACTCAAATGATAGTATAAAATACATTACTACTCGTATTTGGACAAAGTAGAAATCCGTTTAATACACAATAGGACAAAATCGTAGATTACATATCATTTTAATTATACGAATATGTCCAATATGCGAGCTGGTATGACCGTATGAATGTCTAGTAATCAAATGGCTCAAAGGCCTTCAAATAGAGTTGACTTGCAATATCTACCGTCCATTTGTCTTGTGATGTAAGTAAGGATCCTACTAATTTAAATATACATCAAACATTATTAATTACGCATGCTCTCTATGCTGTTCTATATTTTTCTTCAAAAATGACGATATTGGCTCTGATTAATTAGTTAATACCAACCTAAACAGTGACTTTTATTGATGGCTTCCAATCATTTTCGGTCCATTATTGAATTTGGAATATGGGCCACCTGGTGTTTTTGTCTTCTTAATTTTCAATATAGTTGACACAGACGCGTGGACCAATGGCAATTAAGGTAACGAAACGCATAGTTTTGTCAACACCTAGTACAATTTTTTTAAATAAAAGCTCACATATACTATGTATAAGTTGAGAAATGAATTAATACACTACACATGCATCTTCCACATTCAAAAATATAATGTCAACCTCAATGGTCATTTGTGCTCAAATCCAAGTTGTGGGAGATTTGCTATATTTATTAAGTGGGGGTAGTGAACTATTTCATTCATTTCAAATTAAATGTCATGTTGTATAAAGATAAATTTTAATTCATCGATTATTTTACAAGCAAACTATTTTTCTCAAAATTAATCAACAAAGTTGGAGTATATTTACAAGCAAACAAGTAATTTGAGAGTTAAAGTTATATGTTGAAACACTTTTCTCAGAATATAATTCTACTTTCTCTTTAAAAGAGTATAACGTTGTTTTCTGAAACACTTTGTTGTAGAGATGTGCAAAAACATTCAGTAATCCGTTCTATTCGTTTATCCATATGATCCTCTATCTACCCGCTATTCATCAACATATAAGTGGATAGATAATGGATCAAATTTTATTGATATGTAACAATATGGGCGGACTACATATTAGGGTAGATAGATTCGTGGATAGATCCACCCGCCCACACATGGTACTAAGTTCAATCTAATACATAGATTTTAACCAACCATACTAAAAAAAAGTCATCACCAGTCGACCCAACTACACGTGTGAAATCAATATTTTTTTATAATAAAGTCATTATGTAACTAGGTGTCGAAAAATTGCCTGAATAAAAAAATAGTATTAGTTTTTTTTTTCTAAAAATAATGTTCATCTTAGATTTTGATTATAGTTTACAGATCACGCGGATAGTACCTGATCCATCCGCATATTTTCTGGATGAAATCCGCCAAATGTTCATTTGTCATGGGCGGGTTGTGGATCACAAAAATTAAAATCCGCATCCACGTGAGCATATGAAAATCCCTTCCCACAAACGGATATCCACCAATATACACCCCTACTTTACTGATATGTTATTACTATTTGCTCTAAAAATATTGGGGGGCGAGGGCGATGAATAGTGTCAAATATGTATACCTACCCAAAACTTTAATCACTGGATATTATAAAAAGGGTTAACCTATAAATTGATTCTGGTGAAGAATTGGAGGATCTTGAGGAAGAAGGGGAAGGGGGTTGGAGCTACTAGAGTCCAACAATTCTTTCGCATCCCAATAAGTGATGAGAACCCTTTTATGGAATGTAAGATGATCATCCTCTATGCAGAAGCAGAGGTTGTTGAGAAACGTGGTCTCCAAACAAGCTCTAAACTTCCTACTATTACAAGACACCAAATTTATGCAGTTATCGTCACGTCCCAAATCCGGTTTTAACCCAGACTCGAGACGTGAACTAAAATAATAATAATAAATGCATTTTAAAACAAAGGAACTCCAAAATAATAATTCAAACCAATAATTCCGACAACAAGAGTCAAATGCTCGAAATCCAAGTAATAAGAAGTTTCGTATAAAGGAAAGTACGTCTCTAGACCATCCAAACTAGGACTCTCACTAAGCCCCCAAGCTTCGAGACGTCCTCTAAATCAAATCGCGATCAAAACCTGTAGAACAGTAGAAAAGGGGGGGGGGGGGTGAGCTTTCGCTCAGTAGGAAAGAGTAGTAAAGGGAGTGAGCAATTTCTCATCACCACGGATACCCGTCCGATTATGGCATACTAGTAAGCAGTGACAAAGACCAATTTAAACAAGTAACCCAAAGACTATACTTGACCCCAATCGGGAGCAACCCAGAAATCAAATTCGATACTGAACCAACACTCAGACACAAAGGTATTCAAAATCACAGAGGATCACAAGACCGGCATAAGTAACCACAGCGAACCAAAATAGATCGACACATAGGGTAATCTCATTAGCAGCCACACTCACACTCAGTATCCCATAACAATACGCCGGCTTCCATAGCACGACTCAACATATCGTACCGAACTCGACATCCTCCTAGATATCATCCCATACACCGGCTTCCATAGACTGGCTCAACATATCGTACCGAACTCGACATCGGCCTAGATATCATCCCATACACCGGATTCCATAGCCCGACTTAACCATATCGTACCGAACTCGACATCGGCCTAGATATCCTCCCGGAACACACAACATCGGGGTGCAACTCATAGCAAACATACCGGACCGGAACACACCTCGGTCAGATATCTTCCCGTAGCACGGGGTGCAAATCACACCACACATACCATACCGAAACACTGCAGCGACGTAGGCATCATCCCGGAACACTCCACATCGGGGCACAACTCATACTACACATACCATACCGGAACACTGCATCGACCTAGGTATCATCCCGGAACACTCCACATCGGGGCACAACTCATACTACACATACCATATCGGAACACTGCATCGGCCTAGGTATCATCCCAGAACACTCCACATCGGGGCACAACTCATACTACACATACCATACCGGGACACAAAAAATTGGTCTATCAATCACCCGATCATATCATAAGACAATAATTCACACTAACATTCACCACATTCTCATAGCATATCATGATCCTTAATTTAACAACGGAAAATACCACAGACCAAACATTACAAGCTACCAATCATAAACAAGCGCAACCAACACACAATCCTACGGGCACGACCTGGCCCACATGCGATTCTACAGCATAGCAAGTCCTACACCTACGGGCACGACCTGGCCTGCAAGTGGTTCCATATGTTAAACGACTACCCTAGTTATTCACATCCTACATGCATTCTAGTAACTTTCCGTAATTAAACCGGTATGCGCTACTTTTCCCTACCTCAACTGCAATCCAACTCGAACACTCCACGAGCCGCCTAGTAGACTCCTCCGCCGCGATCGGGGAAAACGTCTAAGATCACAAAGTAACACGAGATTTAATAATAAATCAAGGTTGGATTAAAGAGAAAACACCCGGCCTAATTCCCAATAAGTTCGGTTAGAGATAACCTTCCTAATTACCCAAAGGCCACCAACATGGACCTAAAAGGTCCAATTCTGATCCATCACGGAGTGGGTCACGGAGCCTTGACGGGCTCCGTCACGGTTCGGGTCACGGAACCGTGACCTGCTCCGTCACGGTTCGGGTCAAGGAACCGTGACCTGCTCCGTCACGGTCAACCTCACGGAGTCGTGACGTGCGCCGTCACGGTTCCCATCACGGATCCGTGACGAGTCTGACAACTCCCTTCTTCTTCTTCCCTTAACTTCGGCCCACGAATCCAAACCTCAAAAACTCCATTGTTAACCTCCAAAACCTCCAAATTCAGTCCCAAAACCCCCAAAACTTCAAACACAAAGTTGGGTTTCATCAAAACAACAAAAACCCAATTAATTTCCATCAAAATCTTCCACTTTTCTCCACAAATCATCCATTTAACCATCAAAACCTCAAACCCATAAAACCCAAGCCTAGTTCATGCTTTTTCTATCAAACCCACAACCCAAACTTCATCAAAAGAGGGTTTTAATGGGTACTCACCTTAGGAATTGAAGAGGGGATGAGAAATATGAAGGTTTGGAGAAGATTTGTGGTGAAAATCAAGCAAAGGACCTCCTTTTTCTTCCCTTTCTTATTCTTCAAGCAATTGAGTTCCACTCTCTTTCTCTCTAGGGGATTTCGGCCAAGGTAAAGAGTGAACTGAAAATTGGCTCAAATGTGGCCTTTAACCTAAAAGGGAATTGTCCAAATTACTCCCTTTAGCCCATTCCGTCTTTAAGCCCAAAAATGAGGGCAATTGGGTCTTTCTCCACCCTTTTCTTCTCCTCCAAGACTCATGGACATGTGTCCATGTGGGATCCATCTCTACCCATAATTATTTCAGCCCATTTAAATTTATCTAATAAAGCCCCTAATTTGACCCCGTTTGACCCGGATTTGACTTTTTCGCAAAAGTAGTCATTTCAAAGGAAATGACCCAACTAAGCTAACCGTAATGACGGCTAAGCTTTTTGGGTCCTGGAAAGGTCCCGAATGACTCCCAGAGTCGTCGGTTGACTTTTCTAGCGGAAAGTCAACTTTTCCCAAATTTCACCGGTTCGACCGGTGTCGACCGGGGGCGGTTCTTACAGTTATCTTTTAACTTCCTCACAATATATATTTTTTTTTCTGGTTGAGATTATGCTTTCATACCTTCAGTTTAGAACTCCGAAGGGTTTTTATCAGCTTGGAAAAAGGATATTTTCTTTGCCCCAAACATTAAATAGAAGGAGATTGTGGGAGGAGATTTTACTAAAAGGGAGTGCTGGATTTACCCTTGGTAGGGGTATCTCAGACCATAGACCTTTAATTAGTAGTTGGGAGCTGGGTATACTGGGGGAACTTTTTAATACACTCAACAACAAGATACTTATTTGTTCATTTGTGGATAGTGTTCAATGAATAGTGGACAACATTGGGTTTACATTGTGTGCTAGGTATTATAGGGTCAGGGTCTCTAGGGGTTTGCTATTTTCTTCCATTCGTTAGCAGTTGCTAGGGTCTCAAGGATTCCATTGAAATATTCATCTGCAATCTTCCCTACGAAATAAAGGAAGATTGGGTACAGAATTTCTTCGGGTTGTTTGGGGAAATAGTGACATGCTTTGTTTTGAAGAGGCCAAACAGAGGAGGTAAGTTCTTCAGTTTCGTCTCCTTCTGAACACCGTCAATTGTTGTTCAGGCCGTGGAAACCTACAACGGATATAAGGTTAACGGATACAATTTTTTCGTAGCATTTGCACGCCCAAGATCTCCAGTAGGGGTGTAGAGCAGGGTCAGAAAGTTGTCTAACCAAGATCATTCTGTGACCGCATGGAAGGACGTGACCGGACAACATAGTCAAGCGGAGGAAGGCCAGGTGGTTGAGTTTGCTTTTCCAGTGAACTTTTCGACCTACGAGGGTAACCTTACTTTTTGTATGTCGATACCTGATTTCTGTGTTTTTGATTTCATAATCCCCCATAATCCGCGAGATAATCATTTTTTTTGTTCAACGTGATTCGGGGTATGATCTTGGTTCTTCGTTGACGGATGGTCTCGTTAGAGAAACCGGCGCTACAGTGCCTGCTACTAGGTTTCAAGCTAGTGCCAAGCAGATCGTGGTTCAATTTGATGTGTGTTGCGTAAGTGTATCTGAATTAGGCCCTTGGTCCGTCTATTTTAGACCATACTGAGAACCCAATTGAGCCTAATGCAGGCTATGCAGCTAATGTTATTTTGAGCCCAGTTGCAATCCAGTCGTTAGATGCCCAGGTTGGGCTTGCTTCAAATTTGTGGGCCCATGGTTCTAGTTCTCTCTTTTTGGATCCGTGTAATGGTCTTGCAGGACAAGTGTTGGGGCTGGTAGCTTTTGTTTCTCTAACGGATTTGAACTCAGATATCGGGGATCAGGGTCGTCCTTGAAAAGACGCCTTAAATAAACCCCCGATATATAGGGGTTGGGTTGTTGAGACATTTAATCCTTCTGGTACCTTCACCTACTTTGAGCCTAGAACGCGGTTCATATGTCGGGAAAGGGCTAAGCAAATTTTCCCTTCAACGGTGGACATGTGGAAGTAGGTGGCAGCTAAGCCACCTAAGGACGCTCTCTCGAGAATCAAGGAGAATAACAGTTAATTTTGTTGCTTCTCTTTGTTTGTTTCGTTCGTTTTTTTCGTGATGACTACTCTATTTTTGGTTTTAAAAGTTTTGCCTTTAAGCTGCATTATTGGGAGCTCTTTTGTAATCGTTTTTTTTGGTATTTCGACCTCGCGATGCTTTCCTTCTTGGATATTATTTTCATCTAAGTAAAATTTATGAGCTGATAAAAAAATCACCAAATACTCCGAGAGTAGCCGTCACTCACTTGCCACTGTTGACACGTCACACGTGGATGATCACCATATTCTCATTGGGTAGCGAACTATCAAGAATGGATGTCACACAATCGGCAACAGTCGCAACCTGGATGATTTATGGAGTTTCATTGGTGAACCTCATAAGTCAAAGGGACATCTTCTTCTTCCTTTTGGGTGTATCGGTTAAAGATTTTGTAGAGGTCATAGATAGAATCGAGTATGTGCATCTCAAGGTCGTCAGACACATAGAGAATCATGTTGTCCACTGGCTGGTCAGAGCAGCTCATTCAGTTTGGGAGTGGACTGGATAATATTCCCACTCTACCCCAACGTATTTTATTGCTGATCTTTATGTTCCTTGCTCTGTTTTTTGGACTTTTCTCGTAACTTATGGTTTCAGCTTATTGTATCCATCAGACAACATATTAGTATTAATACTATGTTTACCTTCAAAGAAAAAAACTTACATGTATAAATAGTTTGAAAGATATTTAAAATTGGTGTGGGCAAGTAACAAGTAGGGGCTGGTTCCCTATTTAGAATGTTGGCCCTAAAGAAAATGCTCGGCTATTCTAAGTGACAAGTAGGGGCTAGTTCCCTATTCTTTCGGTGAGCGACATAAGAGACCTAGATGATTTTCCCCGTCTTGACAAGTTGCAAAGTAGTTACCTTGGAAAATGAAGAGAATGAGGTCGGATAGTTTCGATCCATAAGGGCTAGGGCGTGCCTCCACTGGGACACCCCGTGATACCCTAATAACCTCATTGAGACCAACGGGGATTCTTTTCATGCCTCATGGGGTCATCTCCCATTCGTGGGGGAACATTAAAGACTATCCCGTCCTTCTGTAGGGGATGATCATCACTCCCACCATGAAAATGAGGGGCCAAGATACTGAATCCGGATTTTGGGTGTGTCCTTCAGAATCTGGACGTCCCACGTTGATCGAGTATCGGTGTTGATCTTCAAAGTTGTGCCTCTGGATCCCAATCAGAATAGTAGCCCGAGACGTATATCCACCAAGATGCAGATTAGGAATAACATGGTCCGAGATTGTGGGGCCTCCCTCAATCCTCTGTTTCCCATCTCGCACCAATCGCCTCCTCCACCACGAGTTCCTGAGTGTTGATCAGATGTCACATGTGTGATTCAAGTAGGAGGATTCGAAGTGCGCACATGTGGGTTGCAACGAGGACGGAGCCCTGAGGGCGAGGTGTGGCTTTATGCACGACCCTCAGTTGGTAGGCTAGAAGACATCCTGTCAGATTTGTTCCCTGGGGCTGGTGCGGTATCAAGTAGCCAAGCGAGGTTGCTAGGGCATGTGGTTGTGATCACGGTCTTGCATAGAGGCACTAGTGTGCAACCAATCGGGGGTCATCCATGCTTCCTCCTGGCGGTGATAGCCACAGGATGATCTCGTTACACTGGAGACGGTCATCGGAGTTGGGAGCATGAGATCTCATGTTGTTGTGGTGGACTTGCATGAGTGGAGGTGTAAAGACCGCCCCGGTTTAAAAGATTCATTATCTAAATTTGTTCGATTGGAACGTCGAGGTTGAAAAACGGGTTGAACTCTGGAACCATTGCAAAAAAAAACAAAAAAAAGAGAAAGGGGGAAGAGAAACGGGCTTGGACCAGGCCAGACTTGGGCCAGAACGCGGAGCCCAAGCCTACCCAAACCCTAGAGAGAAACTGTTCACCTTCTTCTTCTTTGCGCGCACGCATCCCGAGACGCACAACCCTCCTCCCTCTCTCTTTCTATCGCACCCGACGCCGCCGGCCACCACCGTGCTCTACTCCCGGTCTCAATCTGAACCTCGCCGTCACCAGACCTCGCTGAAGACGTCGTTGCCTCGCCCATGCCCGGATCAGAGCCACACCATCGGGAGAGCTACGTGAACCGGTCCTGAACGCCACCACCGCCCGAAGCCCTTGCACCGGTACTTCTCTTCCGGTCTCTATTCGCGCCGCGCCTGTGACGGAGGACTCAGCACAGGTAAACGACGCGCCAGCTTCATCCTTCTTCCCTGACCTTCCTCCCTCCATTCGAGCTCCAGCGTCGTGACCTCTCTCGCCGGCGAGCTTCGCTCCCTTGCCAGATCCGAGACGGAGGAGCCATGGGTCGCCCACCAAGCATCGCCTCCCTCGCCCAGTGCACCCCAGAGCCCTGGCGCCCCTACCGGCCACCTCTGCACCTTCTCCGAGCTTTCCGCCGTCGTCGCCGCTGGAGGACAGGGAAAAACCCTAGATCTCGCCGTCCTGCGTCTCCAGCTCGAACAGACCTAGACGGGCCTTGGGCCAGAACCGAACCAGGCGAGACTCGGGCCTTGGGCCGGACAGGTCCCGTTGGGCCTCGAAATAGGCCAAGCCTCGGGCCAGGCCCAGGTTCCTGGACCGGGTCTGGACTCGGGTCCGGACTTGGGTCGGAGTGGGGTCTGGGTCGAGTCTCGGGCCGGATTCGGGTCGTTCCTGGGACAGGTCCGTGTCAAGGTTCTAAACCGGGTCGGATCCGGGTCTGGTTCTTGGATCCAGGTCGGATCCGGGCCAGCATTATAAATTAATTATTTAATAATTTGAAATAATTTAAAACAGAGATTTAAAGGACTAAATTGATAATTAGAGTACTGATTCGGACTGTACCGAGACTGATTAGTAACTTTACCTGTTAACCTCATACTTAGACTTCGCCCGAGAAGACAAGAGGTAGGCTCGGACGTCAGCAGCTAGGAGACGTAGTTGTTGGTTCTTCTTAAGGTAAAGAAAGTCGCGAATACCGGTTTAATTACGAAAAGTTACTAGTATGCATGCTAGGTAATAATAAAACTGGAACGATCGTTTATATTATATAATAACCGGACGAGTCTTAGTGTGCATATAGGACGTGATTCACTAGTTCAACCGCTTTCAATATTCTGGGAAATTGTCGTGCTGGTATAATGGCCATGTCGAGCCTTAGGTTGTGTGCTGATTGAAATGCCCGATCTTGATTGAGATGTTTGTTGTGTGACTTAGTGTCGATAAGATTAAGAGTCAAGACTTATTATACTCGGTGTAACATGTGGTTGCTATGTGTGGGCAAGTGTGCCGTGACTGATATGAATGTGAAATGAATGGCTGCTTGTGATATGGTCGGGTGAGTGATAGACCGACGTGTCGTGTAGTTGTAGTAAGATTGTTGGGCTTGGTGAGTCGTGTTTGATCTGTGGCATTACGATGCGTGACATTATCTTGATGTGTGTTCCAAGAGGAGTTGTATTCCGGTATGGTACCTGCACTGAGGGGATGTGCCAGTGTGGGGCAGTACCTATGCCGATGATGTGGTCCCACTTATGCGCGGTACCCCGATGTGTTATTCCGGTACGATGCCTACATAGAGGGGGTATGTCGGTGTAGGACATCTAGGCCGACGGTTGTGGTTGGGCCTACGGGTCGTATTGGGCCTACGAGTCGTGTTAGGCCTACGGGTCGTATTGGGCCTACGGGTCGTGATTGGGCCTGCGGGTCGTATTGCGCCTACGGGTCGTGTTTGGCACTAGGTGTCGTGTTTCTACCCCGATGTATGGTCCTTTGGGGACATTTCCGGGACTTCCGATGAGATGCGTTCCTAGGGAACGTTTCCGGTAGCCTCGATGCATGTGTCTCCTCTGGACCGAGGGGCAATCCGAGATGATACAATGACTTTCCAGTATGATATGATGAAGTTCGGGGACTGCGGTACGGGACGTGTGCTGGTTGCTTTTGTGTGTGATACGATTGTTGTTTGATTAATGTTTCATTGTGCGTAAGTGTTCATGTGAGTGCGTTGTAAGTTTGGTTATGGGACCCGGGTTGGCAGTTAGTTGTGCTGTACTAGTATGCCCTAATTGGACGGTTACTCGTAGTGATGAGCCAATGCTAATTACCTTAACTACTTTTTCTACTGGGCGAAAGCTCACCCCTTAGCTTGTTGTATTTCAGGTGTTGAGCGGGACTAGTACTAGCAGGATTGTCGGAGCTTGGGAGCTGGCGAGGGTTTGTCTAGTAGGTCTAGAGACGTGCAGTTATTTTTGAACTAAACCTTATGTACTGGTTTTATGAGCTGTTGACTCCTCCATTTTGATTTATTATTATATTTTGAGTTTTACCTATTTTATTTTGTCCTTTAATTTATTATTGTTTTAAGTTCGCGTCTCGGACCCGGTAAAACCGGATTTGGGGCGTGACAATTTGGTATCAGAGCCCGGTTTCATTTTGAAATTGTTTTTCAAAACATTGGACCGTACGTGAATTAGGTGGGTAGAGTTGGGTCGTTAGGTTACTGTGTGTCGGTTATGCAAGTCGGAGATGTCCTATGCGTAGAAACGAGACGGGAAGAGTCTCGGGTTGGTGAAACGTCCGGCCTAAGTGTCGTGGATTTTTGGTGAACTTGTGGTCATTGTTTGAGTTGAACTGTTTTCCAAGTATGGACTTAGCCGGACGGTAATAGTGAGATTACCGAGGGCCGGGGTGTAAGTTGAGATAAGTTGCTGTGTGCTGAAATTGTGATTGGGTGCTATGTGCAGTTGGTAATTGGTTGTCCCGCGTAAGCGGATGGTTAACTTAATTTACGAACGGGTCATGCCCGATTTTCTACAGAAACTGAAGTGTATGTACCATCATGATTTAGCTTAATGTAACGATGCGATGTCAACATGAATGTTATGTTAGAAAGTGGGTGTGCTACAAATTCTAAAACCTGAGTTGATGTTTGTCTCCTGGATGATTGTGGTGTAGTGATTGCATCGTGGAGTGGTTGACTGAGTGTAGTCTCGATGTTGGAACTGTGTGATATGTGCACGGTAGTGTGAAATTTTTGTGTAACATCATTATTGAGTGTATAATATTTGTGTGACGCACTAGTATGCGAACTTCTCTGATGTGTGCTAATGGGTGACTATACTACTAAGTATACTATTACTATAAGTATCGTTGTTTTGAAGACGGTGGGTGACGTTAGTTATTCTAAGCGTGTTGCTCTTTTCAAGTTAAGGTCTGAACGTGTGCGTTATCCGTGCAAAGGATTTACGACATGACCCAATGTTATGATCCGCAAGGTACCAGGAGACGACCCGCTAGAGGCCGAGGACGATCATCGACCGCTGGGTCGGCAGGGGCGACTAGTGCCCAGGGTGCGCCCGCTGAGGGGCACGAGAGGGCTGAGACAGCCTAGACGGCAGCTCTGAAAGAGCTGACCCGCACTGTTCAGGGATTGGTAGCAGCCGTTGCCCAGAGAGAGGCCTACCACTGGTGGCGGCGCGAGCAGGCGCGAGTGGGTGATGACTTTGTGCTATTCGGATGGTGTTTTCTATAACAGTATTTTCCCCAGTCGGTTATGGACGACAAGCGTCAGCAGTTCCTGGAGCTGCGACAAGAGGGACTGTCGGTGTCTGAGTACGAGGCGAGGTTCACCGTCCTGTCTCGTTTTGCTCAGGAGATGGTTCAGACAGAGGCTCTCCGCTGCCAACATTTCGAGGAAGGGCTTCGTCCTGCGATCGCGGACAAAGTTGCTGTTTTTAGGACCCAGGTTTACTCTGACCTGGCAGATCAGGCTGTGGCTGTGGAGCGGCGCTTTCGTGAGTTAGCCAGAGTACGAGAGATCAGGCCAAGGCCGACCAGTTTTCTGAGGCCATCTGAGTCTCTGGATCCGAGGAGGCAGAGGACCTCGGGATCGTTTCAGCCTCAGACCCAGTTGAGAGGACCGCGACAGAATGGGTCGGTGGCTTCTATTGGACCTTCCATGAGAGGGCGCACGTGTTACGATTGTGGGCAGCCGGGTCACATGGCTCGAGACTGTCCGGGTAGAAGCGGACCAGTGGACTGTCCAGCGGGTAGACTTGAGGAGAGGTCGAGTGCCGGACCACCGCTGTGTCACCGGTATGGTTGGCCAGGACACTTCATTTCTAGGTGCCCCGATCGATTTCTGGTAGCGTCGGCTCCGCGACCACAGTAGTCGCCACAAGCCCTGCAGCGTTAGGCTCAGACGTAGAGAGTTCCGAGGCAGGCAACGAGCGTGCCAGCGCCAAGGCAGAGCACCGTGCAGCAGGTGGCACTTCCACCACCCCCGAGAGGAGGAGCTCAGGCACCGTAGGGCTGAGTGTGTGCGGTTGCCGATTCCCGAGCGGAGAGGCAGGATCCCGATCATAAGATCGCTCATGGTTTCGAGCACGTTTTGGATTAGAGGACATCGCGGAGCATGGGGTTAGCAAGAGTCCGGGAGCTGTTTTTGTTTTGACATTAGAGACACACTTTCTATTTTAAGACTTGCATTTGACTCGTCTTGGTTTTATTACTGTTGGTTATTGGAACGACTTCCGAAATTTTACATCGTTTACATCTCTAATCTGTTATTTCTTAGTTCGCGCCCAAGTTCGGCCACGTACGAATGTTGGGACGGAATTTATAACTGGGTACTTTGGCACGCTAGCTGAGGGTGTGGCGTTGCCGAGTAGTGTCAGTCGTGAGTGAGAAGTTAAGAGGACCGAATTGTGGGGTATCAAGCATTCTTCGTTGTCATCAGCGACTAGTAACCGAGCGGCGGAGGACCGCAGAAATACCAGTACGCAGCCAGAACGGCCAGGGGAGATGGCCAAGTAGCGATAAGATCAGAGTGGCGCAGCGGAAGAGTGGTGGGCCCATAACCCACAGGCATCGCATTCTTCTATTCTTCCTTACACTTGAGGAGACATGAGGGCCCAAGAGTAGAACCTTGATGCGATCCTGGTGTCTCGACACCCCGGCTAAGTACGTTGTGGTTTGACGAGCGTGTGTCGTACGTGTAAGATTGGAGTAATTGACCGCCCTTTTCTTAGTAACCATTTTGTGTTGAACTTGACGACTTTCGATGTCATCCTGGGGATGGACTGACTCTCAAGACGCGGGCGTCGATCGATTGTGACCGACGACCGATGACAGTGCGACCAGGCATACGACAGTCACGTATGGACGGGAAGTAGGTGCGAAGCTTGAATCGATGCACATCGGTTATCAACAAGTAAAGGCCGAACGCCAGCGTTCTGCGGGGATTAGTACAACCCCTATGAGTGCACAGTAGAAGTGAGAGCACCGTTGATGGAGTCCGGAATTACTTAGCCGAGTGCGAGTACCACAACGTTTTCAGGCAAGTAACTTTATGGCACCGTACGGAGTGTTGTATCGTAGGTCGGGTCAATTGCCCAAGCGGGGCACAGTTGAGGGTTCAGTGTCGACCCTTGTTAGCCCTGAGTTGTCCGATTAACGATCGAGAGGTGGCGGGGATTGTGAACGAATGTCGACGGTAAGCGCGATATCACTGGATTGGGTCACCTTTGTCGATCAATCATGATTGTGCGTCACCTCTCGTGGAGTGTCGTCATATTGAGGCCTGACGAGTTGGGTGTTTCGAGGTGCACACGCCCTCCGACAAGTTATTGATAAGATGTACTGTCGCTCCGAACCGAGTGGTAAGGGTGAGGTCCAATGTTAGGTTGGTTAATAGTGCGTGTTGTTCCTTGTGTTATCATGTGTGGTTGGTCGTGGCGTAACCACGTTTGGAGTCCGGTGACGATTGTCCGAGTAACGGGACGTAGGTTCTTATTGGTTCGTTGTGTACGCGTTACCTAAATAAGTGAAGTGAGTAGTTGAGGAGAAGGGTCTGTGTGTTGGATCCGTTGTAAGTGCGATGTACAAAATGTTTCTGCATGATACCTATACCGAATGACGATTCCGGTATAGGATGTCTCGACCAAGCTGCGTGTGTCGGTACGATGTCTCTACCGACGGAGAATTCCGGTATCGACTAACTGGTTTAAGTGTTTCCGTGTGCATGAGGGTTAAGGGCTGGGAGTTTGGACGTTCCCTGAGGTAGGGTCAAGTGGAGCACGTTTGTTTTAAATTTCGAGGACGAAATTCTTTTAAGGGGGTAGACTGTAAAGACCGCCCCGGTTTAAAAGATTCATTATCTAAATTTGTTCGATTGGACCGTCGAGGTTGAAAAACGGGTTGAACTTTGGAACCATTGCAAAAAAAAAAGAAGAAAAGAAAAAAAAAAGAAAGGGGGAAGAGAAACGGGCCTGGACCAAGCCAGACTTGGGCCAGAACGCGGAGCCCAAGTCACCTCGCTGAGCACAAGCCCAAACGGAGCCCAAGCCTACCAAAAACCTAGCGACAAACTGTTCACCTTCTTCCTCTTTGCGCGTACACATCCCGAGACGCACAACCCTGCTACCTCTCTCTCTATCTCTCTCGCCCGACGCCGCCGGCCACCACCATGCTCTGCTCCCGGTCTCAATCCAAACCTCGCCGTCACCAGACCTCGCTAAAGCCGTCGTTTCCTCGCCCGTGCCCGGATCAGAGCCACGCCATCGGGCGAGCTACGCGAACCGGTCTTGAACGCCACCGCCGCCCGAAGCCCTCGCACCGGTACTTCTCTTCCGGGATCGATTCGCGCCTCGCCTGTGACGGAGGACTCAACATAGGTAAACGACGCGCCGGCTCGTCCTTCTTCCCCGACCTTCCAACCTTCGTTCGAGCTCCAGCTGCGTGACCTCCCTCGCCGGCGAGCTTCGCTCCCTCGCCAGATCCGAGACGGAGGAGCCGTGGGTCGCGCACCAGGCATCGCCTCCCTCGCCCAGTCCACGCTGGAGCCCTGGCGCCCCTACCGGTCACCTCTGCACCTTCTCCGAGCTCCCCGCCGTCGCCGCCGCTGGAGGACAGGGCAAAACCTTAGATCTCCCCCTCCTCCGTCTCCAGCTCGAACAGACCCAGACGGTCCTTGGGCCAGAACCGAACCAGGCGAGACTTGGGCCTTGGGTCGGACAGGTCCCGTTGGGCCTCGGGTCAGGCCCAGGTTCCTGGACTGGGTCTGGACTCAGGTCCGGACTTGGATCGGAGCCGGGTATGGGTCGGGCTTGGGGCTGGGTTCGGGTCGGTCTGGGTCAGGGTTCTGAACCGAGTCGGATCCGGGTCAGCAGAATAAATTAATTATTTATAATTTGAAATAATTTAAAATAGAGATTTAAAGGACTAAATTGATAATTATAGGACTGATTCGGACTGTAGCGAAACTGATTATGAACTTTACTTGTTAACCTCAGACTTGGACTTCGCCCGAGAAGGCCGAAGGTAGGCCCGGACGTCAGCAGCTAGGAGACGTAGCTGTTGGTTCTTCTTGAGGTAGGGAAAGTAGCGAATACGGTTTAATTATGGAAAGTTACTAGTATGCATGCCAGGTGATAATAAAACTGGAACGATCTTTTATATTATATAATAACCGGACGAGTCTTAGTGTGCATATAGGATGTGATTCACTACTTCGGCCGCTTCGAATATTCTGGGAAATTGTCGTGCTGGTAGAATGGCCATGTCGAGCCTTAGGTTGTGTGCTGATTGAAATGCCTGATCTTGATTGAGATGTTTGTTGTGTGACTTAGTGTCGATAAGATTAAGAGTCAAGACTTATTATACTCGGTGTAACATGTGGTTGCTTTGTGTGGGCAAGTGTGTCGTGACCGATATGAATGTGAAATGAATGGCTGCTTGTGATATGGTCGGGTGAGTGATAGACCGACGTGTCGTGTAGTTGTGGTAAGATTGTTGGGCTTGGTGAGCCGTGTTTGATCTGTGGCATTACGATGCGTGACATTATCTTGATGTGTGTTCCAAGAGGAGTTGTACTCCGGTATGGTACCTGCACCGAGGGGATGTGCCGGTGTGAGGCAGTACCTAGGCCGATGATGTGGTCCCACGTATGTGCGGTCCCCCGGTGTGTTATTCTGGTACGATGCCTACATCGAGGGGGTATGTCGGTGTAGGACATCTAGGCCGACGGTTGTGGTTTGGCCTACGGGTCGTATTGGGCCTACGAGTCGTGTTAGGCCTACGGGTCGTATTGAGCCTACGGGTCGTGATTGAGCGTGCGAGTCGTATTGGGCCTACGGGTTGTGTTTGGCACTAGGTGTCGTGTTTCTACCCCGATGATCTATGGTCCTTTGGGGACATTTCCGGGACTTCCGATGAGATGCGTTCCTAGGGAATGTTTCCGGTAGCCTCGACGCATGTGTCACCTCTGGACCGAGGGGCAATCCGAGATGATACAATGACTTTCCGGTATGATATGACGAAGTTCGGGGACTGCGGTACGGGACGTGTGCTGGTTTCTTTTGTGTGTGATACGATTGCTGTTTGATTAATGTTTCATTGTGTGTAAGTGGTCGTGTGAGTGCGTTGTAAGTTTGGTTATGGGACCCGGGTTGGCCGTAAGTTGTGCTGTACTAGTATGCCCTAATTGGACGGTTACTCGTGGTGATGAGCCGATGCTTATTACCTTAGCTACTTTTTCTACTGGGCGAAAGCTCACCTCTTACCTTGTTGTATTTCAGGTGTTGAGCGGGACTAGTACTAGCATGATTTTCGGAGCTTGGGAGCTGGCGAGTGTTTGTCTAGTAGGTCTAGAGACGTGCAATTATTTTTGAACTAAACCTTATGTACTGGTTTTATGAGCTGTTGACTCCTTCGTTTTGATTTATTATTATATTTTGAGTTTTACCTATTTTATTTTGTCCTTTAATTTATTATTTTTTTAAGTTTGCGTCTCGGACCCGATCAAACCGGATTTTGAGCGTGACAGGAGGTGGCGACGGAACCTTCTTGGGAGGAGATCATCCCCGATTGACAAACCCACGGCCTCTATTGTAGATAACGGACCGTGACTGAACGACAAACGTTACATCGAAAAGGAAGAGGTCGATAGTAGGAACGTTGATTTCGCCATAGAATTGGAAGCTTGTGACCGGTGATCGGAAATAAAAGCGAAAATGACATCCCGAAAAAGAGCAGAAGTAGAAAATCCTAGAGGCCGAAGTTCGATGGTTTAGGTAATACACATAACAAAAATAAGTTAGCTTAGGTCATTTCTATAATGATTATAAACAATAAATACGACCAACTGTCAAAGACTAATCAAAATGCAGCAGTTAGGTATTGACATTAATTACCATTTAGTATTTGTGTGAAACGATTGTATGAGTTACATATATAATGTACATGAATACCAGAATGAAAACGAATGATAAGACCTTCAAAACCTTTGTTACCAACTACATGCGAGAAGTGAGAATTACTTTATTGCTGCTAAACCAATTGCAGTTAGTCTATGCTTTGCATAAGCTCTTCAGATTTCATGACAACTTTTTCTTAAGCAGTCTTCAGAACGAAGTTATCAGTAGATTAACCTTAAATGTACCAAACATAGTCATCCAACCACCACTAATATTCTGACCTAATTATGTAGGGGACCATGTATATGACAACGATAGTAATTGTGATGCATTAATCAAATGAATCTCACTTCTAAAGAATGGTTTCAAAAAATAAAGACTTTGTCATATTTTCTCAAAGTATATGTTTTATTATATCTAGGGTTTTGTAACTTCTGTTGCTGTCCACAAAAATGCATCACATATTTTTGTATGAAGTCAAAAATTGTTGAACACTATCATGGTTTATCGTCTATTGACATGCACGCACCACCAATCTCTTTAGATGGGCCATTCTGCAACGGCTTTGAAAACCGTAAAAGGCTCTTCTTAGTGGAAGCTATAAGGAAATAAATCTCAGGACATAACGTTTCGAAGAAGATCAGACTTCAGATAAAAGATCAAGTATGATGGTGACCATCATAAACGGCTTATAACAGATCTGAACAAACACACTATCATCTATACAGGACACATACGAGTTGGGTTAATCCACACACAATTGTAAACAGATAATTGAAACAATTATTATTGACGAAAAAGTAGAAGAATAACACGGAGTAAGATAAAGAGCAAAATCATAATTAAACATAGTAACTTTACATTATGATCGGAGAAGGAACTGGTTTGTCGAGACCCACGAACCGGTTTCCTTAAAACTATTTGTTGCCATTTTTAAGAAAAGTCTAACAGAATAAAACAGTAACGTTTGGCGAACTCGAACCGTGTACGAGAAGTATCATCGAAGGAGAAGAAAACAAGAGCTCTAGTCTGAAGAGAAAGAATCTAGTCTGAAGAGAAAGAACAATTTTATGTGTATTCACGTGTCTATTTTTGTGTCTACGAATAATGAACAGAGCATAGTGGAAATCAAATCGAAATAAACCAAAAACCTTGGAAATTTACGATGGTCCGTGTTCTCTCAAAACCTCGTCGTCGCCGGAGGTCTGTTGTTCCATTTCTGGTTGTGGGTTTTAGCGAGATCCTTGGCGAGGTTTGTGTGGCTCTCGGCAATGTGGTGAAGGCCTTGGTTCTGGTGGCGAAAGGGTTGTCTGTGCAGAGTTCTAGCAGTGGCTCTCGGCAATGTTGAGCTCGTTCCGATGCCATTTGTTCCGGGTTCACAGGACCTCAAAGTGTTGATTCCTTCGAATCGTAAATTGGATCGTCGTCACTGTTAAGCCATCTGTTTCGTTGAAAGCGAAATTGAGCTCTTTGTTCGGAACTTACCGTACGAGTCATCAGAGGAGTGGGTTAGGGGGATGTTCTTGGACGGAAAACCTTAGCTTCACGGTCCACGATCACTGATCTCAGTCCCCTCTTTGTTGTCGGCACCATCACTTGAAACCTTAAACCACTAGTCCGAATCGTATGCCTTGAGCTTCTGGTGGAGGAAACCCGAGCCGACATGACATAGCAAAACAGACTGTAAAATGGTCTTTTAACTCACATGAGTAAGTTAATTGAAATGTGAAAGGGTAAAATCAACATTTCATGTCATGTTGTTAGTTTTTACTAGCATAAACGCGTGACCAATTCTTTAGGTTGCATATTTGTGATTTTGAAACGTTCGATAGTGTAGTGTTTGTGATCAATAGTTCCGAATAAATTTCAATATTTATCCCTAAATGTTTTATGTACATTTATCAAAAAAAAATGTTTTATGTACATTTAAAAAAATTTGGTGTTTTAAGTTGAAAATTGTTTTGCATTGAGGTGAAAACCTTAGTGTATTGTGGTGATAAACGGTTTGAGTTGTATTTGTGAGTTTATTAGCAATAGTTTCAGAAAAAAAAACATTAAATCATGATGTCCAATTGGTAAAACCATAAAGCAGAGCATGTAGATTCAAAACTCGAAGAACACATAAAATCGATTTTTGATCTCAAATTTGTATTTGGAACATGCTCCTCGACCACGTAAGGTCAGTATGAATAAACAATGGTTTACTGAGCCTTTTAATACCAGGATCGATACAGACGGTATTTTGATGTCCCACGGGCAAAGACAGAATACGAGGGGGGGGGGGGGGGGGGGGAAACGGGGTACCGGAACTCTAAGAGCTCAATAGTGGTGATGGTGGGAGGCAAAGCATCGTCTAGGGACCCCTCCCAGGGCCAGTCCCCGATGCTTTAGCGGTATAACATTCCTCCCGGCAGGGCCTCTTCCCCGCATGTAGCTTGTCGCCCCAACTAGGAGCTGACACCATCCTCTTCAGCGCTCCAGCAGTTACGTTCCCCAGGGTAATGGGCGGTGGAACTTCAACATCCCGCATCCCCGAATGTAGGCGTCCTTCACCTCCAAACCCCCCACGCTCTCGGGGTAGGTGGTCATCAATCGAATTAATAGAGAGTTGATCGCCATCCGACCCCTGTCGGATCTTCCCGTGTACAAAAGCCGCCGGGTTTGGGGTGGACCGCCCAAGGAGGCATATCGCGGACGGCTGGCTGGTATCCTATGTAGGGAATCGGGGACCCGGGTTAGGTATCGGTTCCATTGTCATGTCGGTTCCCTTTCCTCGAGACAACCTCTCCTTAGGTATCGAGTCCAATGTCAGCGTGTTTGGGGCAGCTCCCCCCAAGTACCCATGTAGTGCAGCGTCGTGGGATGGTTGGGACTCCCTCCGGCTCACACGGGGACGAGGCCTTCTTGCCGTTTTTTGCCACAACAGACCCCTCCGATATGTCGGGAGTTGGCTTTGAGGATACCGAAGCGAGGGCGACGACCTAACCGACCTTCGTGTAGGATCCTCCTCCTCACCATCCAGCGCGTCCCTCCTCGAGGCTAGAGACGTAGCGCCATCGACCCCACAAGCAGGCATGGGAACATCCCCACCGTAGGATATCCAAACCCTAACCCTCCTCCGCGCCCAGCCTCGCTGAGTAAACGTGGAAGAAGCCTCCATCGTCTTCCTCATTGACCCATAAGCGTTCAGGATCAAACACTGGGACCGGACCCGCACCGTCGTGGTCGTGGAGTACGCCGACCACACCACCACATCCCTAACAATCCCCCACCCTGGTTTCGAGAGGGAACAAACCTCAGAACCCTAGAACTAACATTGTCCACCCTAGGCACCAGAGCAAGGTCATGGTTAGCACGGGCAGGCGATCTAGTGTTCAGGCGGGGCGAGACCACCCCATAGCGTGAAGAAGAAGTTACCCAAGGGCGTCATATCACGCCTCCCGGACGCGAGCCAGAAAGTCCCACCGAGAGTAGCATCGAAGGGCTTGAAACCGGAAAGACCTCAAAAGGATCGGACCAATCCAAGGCGAGGGAGAAAGAAGGAGAAGATGGGGTCGAAGGCAGCCATCCCCACCGATATATATCTGACACACCAGGCGTGGTCTACAAGGGAGTTGACCGGATGGACAAGGTGACACCGGGGCGACGCGACCGACAGACCCTGCCCCATGTGGCGACTAGGCAGGGTGCATGACAGCGGCGGTGGCAAGAGAAAGCACCATAGCGCTGTTAGTCTTAGTGCCCGTAGTTCAATCCTAAATGTCCAAATGTATATATCATCGTTAGCAATAAAATTAAAGCGGCTTTATATTACTTATGTGTTGGAGTAATATATCGATGTGTGCTCTGATCTATGCCCACCATGCGAATAGAACCATAGATCGAGATAGATCACACTCGATGGGTCCCTAGTCAACAAAGCTTCACTAGAAGTGACTAGTATGAAAGATGGCTCTTTATGGCTTACGTTCTGTTAGTCATTGGAATGGGATTCCGGAGTCTGATCATAGATATCATGTGGGACATGATATTGGACGACCCGCCCTGAATATGTGCCATAGATTAAGTCATGAACATATTCAGTGTTGTAGCTTGTCATGTATCCTTAGACCAAGGAGTCTTTGTGATCGCTATGTAGTCAACAACTGAGTTTGACCTGAGCCTAACGTTGTCCGTAACAGGGCTTCCATAACGGCCAGGATTGGCTTGGGGACGGGCTACATGAGTGACACGAAAGATGGCTAAGGGATTTATCCCTCATACTAAGGTATGGGAAAGATATCGGTTCTCGGCCACTTGATCGAGAGTGACTGGAAGAATAGCATGGCCATGCACATGATACTGGGTATCATATCTTCAGTCATCTCACATATCAAGGAACGGTGATTGAGAATAATAAGGATGACGACTCTATGCCTTATCTCAATCAGGATATCGGAGATAAAAGGATAATGACAGGGACGACGGAAAGGTTAGAATCGACAGGGTCGATTCGTTATGTAATGTCGGGCAATACTAAAGTCTCGTTAGTTGCCACTTAAATAGGATCAAGTAAAATGGGATTTTACGTTGATCTATTGACATGCATAAACCTAAGGGTCACACCGGAGGATGAAACTCATTGACACATTTATGGAGAATGGCCAAAAGGGAGTTGTCTCGGGACATGACCAAAACTGGGTTTTGGGTCATGTGCCCGTAAGTGAATAGGACTTTACGGATCGAGACAAGGCTTGGAGTCTTGGGATTGATCGCGTCGGATAATGTTGGACATTTCCGGTATGGAAGGCATGGAGGCGATGAGCGAATCACGGGACCTCGTTGGAAATGGCCACGGGCCATGTTCCAAGAGGCCCATGAAAGGCCCATGCAACCAAGGCCCATGGAACTAATTAATCAAGTCTTGATTAATTAGTACTAAGTAAGCAAGACAAGGATTAAGGTGTTGGTGATTCACCACCTAACCCAATCTTGTCTTGCCATACTTTGTCCTATTTACACCTTACTTGACACCATACTTGTCCCATGCCTTTAGTTGGACAAGTATGGGTTTTGTTATGTTTAAGTCATCTTTTTTCAACATAACAAAGACAAGACAAGAATAGGAAACACAACTTCTCTCTCCCTTCCCTTGCAATTTCGGGTTTGGCAAGCTCCCACCTCCATTTTTGTGTTCTTGAGTCCTCAAAGAGAAGAACTACGTGGCTTTGATTCCCATGTGGATACGTAGGCGTCTTGGAGACTCAAGCCAATTATTCGTTACCCGGTGTTCTTGTTTTGGTAAGAGATAGTGCTGAATTTTTCTCTTGTGAATCCATTCTTTGTTAGTTGTTTCATGGTTTTAATCGTCTCTTGGTTTGTATTGATTTTCCGCTGCGAGTTGGTTCATCTCCAACCCTACCTCGAGACCCAACAGTGGTATCAGAGCAGTGCTACCTTCGGGATTCACAAGACGGTGTTCAAAGTTTCGGTTTTGCTTGAAAGTTTCGTTTTTGGCATGTTGTTTTGCTAAATTGTTTGATAACATGTTTTAAATTCTTGTTCATGGATTTAATGCATGTAAAATGAATTTTTGAAAATTATTTCAAATCTGGAAATTTTGAAAAAAAAATTGATTTTTCGGGTCTCGGTAGCGGGACTCTCGGGGAGCCGAAACCGGGACCGAACGGGGCTCCGTTGGACGGAGCTAGGCCAAGCATGACCATTGGATGGTTGATATGCCAAGGCTAAACCGTTTTGTTAGTTATGACGAGTTTGGAACCGTCATGACGAACTCGAAGATCAAATGTTCAAAAGTTTCATTTTTGAACGGTTTCGATAAACCGAGCATCAAAAAATTTCGAAACTTGGCTATTAATTAAAACCGGAAAATCACATGATGTTTGATAACATGCTTGTTTGATAACACGATGTGTGATGTGATGTTGGCATGGTGTACATAATAGCCCCGAGCTCGATTTAATTATTTATCGCTTTTCACGGCCTGCGAGCCGTTAGAGTTAGCGTGTAATTATTCTTTCAAGGTGTGGTCGTCGAACCACTTGTTTGTAATATTTATTTATTCCCGACCTGCGAGTCGTGTATTAAATTGTAATATTTTACTCAAGACGAAGAAAGGGCGAAAAGGTCATTTGGTGGCTTTTCGGGTGTTGGCATCGGCTTGGAGTCGGTGGAGCTCAAGAAGCTAGTGGGAGTTAGTTTAGGGGGCTATTATGTGCACATTTATCGCTTTATGCTTGGTTTAGTTTATGCATGATTAATTCTATGTGTTTTAGAATTGCATGCTTAACTTTATTTACCGAGCATATCACCTCACTGTTAGTCTTAGTGCCCGTAGTTCAATCCTAAATGTCCAAATGTATATATCATCGTTAGCAATAAAATTAAAACGGCTTTATATTACTTATGTGTTGGAGTAATATATCGATGTGTGCTCTGATCTATGCCCACCATGCGAATAGAACCATAGATCGAGATAGATCACACTCGATGGGTCCCTAGTCAACAAAGCTTCACTAGAAGCGACTAGTATGAAAGATGGCTCTTTATGGCTTACGTTCTGTTAGTCATTGGAATGGGATTCCGGAGTCTGATCATAGATATCATGTGGGACATGATATTGGACGACCCGCCCTGAATATGTGCCATAGATTAAGTCATGAACATATTCAGTGTTGTAGCTTGTCATGTATCCTTAGACCAAGGAGTCTTTGTGATCGCTATGTAGTCAACAACTGAGTTTGACCTGAGCCTAACGTTGTCCGTAACAGGGCTTCCATAACGGCCAGGATTGGCTTGGGGACGGGCTACATGAGTGACACGAAAGACGGCTAAGGGATTTATCCCTCATACTAAGGTATGGGAAAGATATCGGTTCTCGGCCGCTTGATCGAGAGTGACTGGAAGAATAGCATGGCCATGCACATGATACTGGGTATCATATCTTCAGTCATCTCACATATCAAGGAACGGTGATTGAGAATAATAAGGATGACGGCTCTATGCCTTATCTCAATCAGGATATCGGAGATAAAAGGATAATGACAGGGACGACGGAAAGGTTAGAATCGACAGGGTCGATTCGCTATGCAGTGTCAGGCAATACTAAAGTCTCGTTAGTTGCCACTTAAATAGGATCAAGTAAAATGGGATTTTACGTTGATCTATTGACATGCATAACCTAAGGGTCACACCGGAGGATGAAACTCATTGACACATTTATGGAGAATGGCCAAAAGGGAGTTGTCTCGGGATATGACCAAAACTGGGTTTTGGGTCATGTGCCCGTAAGTGAATAGGACTTTACGGATCGAGACAAGGCTTGGAGTCTTGGGATTGATCGCGTCGGATAATGTTGGACATTTCCGGTATGGAAGGCTTGGAGGCGATGAGCGAATCACGGGACCTCGTTGGAAATGGCCACGGGCCATGTTCCAAGAGGCCCATGAAAGGCCCATGCAACCAAGGCCCATGCAACTAATTAATCAAGTCTTGATTAATTAGTACTAAGTAAGCAAGACAAGGATTAAGGTGTTGGTGATTCACCACCTAACCCAATCTTGTCTTGCCATACTTTGTCCTATTTACACCTTACTTGAAACCATACTTGTCCCATGCCTTTAGTTGGACAAGTATGGGTTTTGTTATGTTTAACTCATCTTTTTTCAACATAACAAACACAAGACAAGAATAGGAAACACATTTTCTCTCCCTCTTCCATGGCCATTTCGGGTTTGGCTAGTTTCCTCCTCCATTTTTGTGTTCTTGAGTCCTCAAAGAGAAGAACTACGTGGCTTTGATTCCCATGTGGATACGTAGGCGTCTTGGAGACTCAAGCCAATCATTCGTTAACCGGTGTTCTTGTTTTGGTAAGAACTAGTGCTGAATTTTTCTCTTGTTAATCCATTCTTTGTTAGTTGTTTCATGGTTCTAATTGTCTCTTGGTTTTCATTGATTTTCCGCTGCGAGTTGGTTCATCTCCAACCCTACCTCGAGACCCAACAGTGGTATCAGAGCCGTGCTACCTTCGGGATTCACAAGACGGTGTTCAAAGTTTCGGTTTTGCTTGAAAGTTTCGTTTTTGGCATGTTGTTTTGCTAAATTGTTTGATAACATGTTTTAAATTATTGTTTATGGATTTAATGCATGTAAAATGAATTTTTGAAAATTATTTCAAACCTGGAAATTTTGAAAAAAATTTGATTTTTCGGGTCTCGGGAGCGGGACTCTCGGGGAGCCGAAACCGGGACCGAACGGGGCTCCGTTGGACGGAGCTAGGCCAAGCATGACCATTGGATGGTTGATATGCCAAGGCTAAACCGTTTTGTTAGTTATGACGAGTTTGGAACCGTCATGACGAACTCGAAGATCAAATGGTCAAAAGTTTCATTTTTGAACGGTTTCGATAAACCGAGCATCAAAAAATTTCGAAACTTGGCTATTAATTAAAACCGGAAAATCACATGATGCTTGATAACATGCTTGTTTGATAACATGATGTGTGATGTGATGTTGGCATGGTGTACATAATAGCCCCGAGCTCAATTTAATTATTTATCGCTTTTCACGGCCTGCGAGCCGTTAGTGTTAGCGTGTAATTATTCTTTCAAGGTGTGGTCGTCGAACCACTTGTTTGTAATATTTATTTATTCCCGACCTGCGAGTCGTGTATTAAATTGTAATATTTTACTCAAGATGACGAAAGGGCGAAAAGGTCATTTGGTGGCTTTTCGGGTGTTGGCATCGGCTTGGAGTCGGTGGAGCTCAAGAAGCTAGTGGGAGTTAGTTTAGGGGGCTATTATGTGCATATTTATCGCTTTGTGCTTGGTTTAGTTTATGCATGATTAATTCTGTGTTTTAGAATTGCATGCTTAACTTTATTTACCGAGCATATCACCTCACATGCAAAGATAAAATTGGAATTTTAATCCTTGTGTGTGAGCCCTTAGAATCGTCATTACATTGGATGTAGTTGACGGGTTCGAAGGAAGAATTACATTGGATGTAATTTGAGGCATCATTTCATTTGGAATGTAGTTGATGTGCTCATCGCATCTAGGATGTGTCAAAATTTTAAACACAACCGGACAAGTAAAAACGGGTCATGTCCGATACCTCCCAATTATCAACACCTTACTACCTCCCCGTCCTATGGGTGTCGTGCGCATTAGCGGAGCATCCATGGGAAAGCGGGGTAGTAGGTTTGGACGACATATGTGGGTGTCGTGCGCATTAGCGGAGCACCTACATAGTGACGGGCCATAGTTGAAAATTGGTGGACCCGACTACGATTCTCAGCCTGAGGTTGAGCTAGGGTAACAAATAGGGTAAGCCGTGTACATAAGTACATACCCTAGCCAAGAGTCACATTGGATGTGATTGGATGGAGTCCTACCTACATAGCTCGATTAAGTGGTGAGCATTAGTTCAGCTTAATCGAGTGAATCAAGGATCTTGGTTTCAGATTCTAAAGGTTTAGAATTGATTGTTGGTGTTTAAGCTTGATCTTCATAAAATTTATTCAGTTTACTGATCGAATTTTATCTGTTGTAGATCAAATGGCAAATTCAGCGAACATTAATAATTTGTCATTAAAAACCATTCTTGACAGGGTCAAGCTAAATGGGACAAACTATTTGGACTGGTACAGAATTTTGAGGATAGTCCTCAAGTCTGAACGCAAAGAATATGTCCTTGACAAGGCTGTCTCTAAGACCATATCAGAGTTACATGAAGTGTCATTAACTGCTGAGAAGAATATCTCAGGGATCTGGGATCCAAGGATATTCTGGTGGTCAACAAGGGAATTGGAAGTGGCAAGGGCTGGGCCCATGTGCACTTGGCAGGAAAGATGAGACACCTGAGAATGTCTGCTTCTACTGCCAACAGCCTGGTCATTGGAACCGGGATTACAGGAAGTTCACGGCTGATCTGAAGAAGGGCAGTGGGACTGCGCCTTCATCAAATAGCCTGGATGATCTGAAGAAGGGCAGTAGGACTGCGCCTTCATCAGGAAACCTGGATGATCTAAGGAAGGGCAGTGGGACCGTGCCTTCATTCGGTATTAACTCTATAGAGCTACATCTCTCTACTTCCAAAGATTCATGGGTATTAGATACCAGGACTGAATCTCACACATGCACTTATATATAGTGGCTGAAAGTAGGAGAGGTTTGGAAAGCACGAAGTGGACCTCAGAGTTGTGGCAACTGCTGTAGGATCCATGAGTCTTGCTTTGCCAAGTGGCCTTGTCTTAGTATTGTATAATGTATATTGCATACCTACTTTTAGTAGGAATATTATATCTGTATCCGTGTTTGACAAGGAAAGATATAATGTTAATATTGGAAATGGAGTTTTCAATGTTTTATGCAATGATATGTTTTATACAAGTACTGACTTGGTTGGAGGATTGTACTTATTAGATATGGGTAACAATGCCTCAAGTTCTATATATTCCGTTAATACCAAGAGGTCTAAATCCAACGATTTAAACCTAACTTTGTTATGGTACTGTCATTTGGGTCGCATAAACAAGAAGCGCCTATCAGCACTTCAGAAGTGCGGGATTTCAGGTTCATTCGAATTCCATTCGATCGATAGGTGCAAGGTTTGTTTGATGGGAAAAATGACTAAAGTGCCCTTTATCGATCGCGATGAAAGGGCGGGTGAATTATTGGGGCTGATACACTCGAATGTGTGTAGACCAATAAGTTCACTTGCCAGGAGGGGTTTTAGCTACTTTATCACATTTACTGATGATTACAGTAAATATGGTTATGTCTATTCGGTGAGACATAAGTCTGAAGCTTTTGATAAATTCAAAGAGTTTAAGACTATAGTAGAAAACCAGCTCGACAAAGGTATTAAGGCACTTCGATTGGATCGAGGTGGAAAATACTTGACCACAGAGTTATTAGATCATCTAAAAGAGAATGAGATTCTTTTGGAATGGACTCCTCTTGGGACACTGTAGATGAAAGGTGTAGCCAAACGGAGAAATCGGACATTGTTAGACAATGGTCCATTCCATTATTAGTTGGACTGATCTCCCAATCTCTTTCTGGGGTTATGCTCTAGAGACGACCGCATTCATAGTGAATCGGGCTTCGACGAAGGGTGTGGAAGGGACACCATTTTAAAATGGTACGGGATGATGCCCGCTTTGTCCTTCCTAAAGATTTGTGGTTGCGAGGCTTGTGTGAAACATTTGGTTTCGACTAAGCTCGAACCAAGATCTGAGATATGCACCTTCGTGTGGTGTCCCAAAGCAACAAGGGGATACTATTTCTACAATCCCAGTGAGAACATGGTGTTCGTCGCATGGGGTGGGGTCTTTATGGAAAAGGAGTTTTGTTTCCAAAGACGTCATTGGTAGGACTGTGCATCTCGAAGAAATTTAGGATGGTACAGATCTGTCTAAACCAATTGGCAACCCAGTAGAAAGGAGCCAGAGATTGTCGTAGAGTAAGAACCAATTCCTGTTACAATTCCGAAAGGTCCAAGGCGATTTGAAAGGATCAATCTTCCACCTCCAGGATATGGTATCCGGAGGTGACAATGAAGTCATGGTGGATCACGATGATCCAGCCACCTTTCTGGAAGTCGTGGATGGGCCCAACTCCGAGTTATGGCTGGGAGCCATGAGGGAGGAAATGCAATCCATGTCGGACAACCGAGTCTGGGAACCGGTTGATCCCATCAATGGTGTGAGGACCATCGGATGCAAATGGATCTTCAAGGTGAAGATGGACATGGATGGCAACCCTCTGACCTACAAAGCTCAACTGGTGGCGAAAGGTTATAGGCATGGATTGACTATGAGGAAACCTTCTCCTTAGTGGCTATGGTCAAAATCGATCCAAATTCTTCTTGACATAACTGCGTATCATAATTACGAGATATGGCAAGTGGATGTCAAAACCGCTTTCCTAAATGGAAATTTGACTGAGTACGTTTGTATGTCTCGGCCCAAAGGTTTTGACGATCCGAAGAATAAAGGAAAGATTTATAAGTTGTTGAAATCCATTTATGGATTGAAACGAACTTCTCGGAGTTGGATCCTTCGTTTTGATGAAGCTGTAATTGGATTTGGCTTAATCAAGAACGAGGATGAATATTGCGTTTATAAGAAGGCTAGTGGGAGCAATATTACCTTTCTGGTTCTCATTGAAAACGACATCCCAACCTTGCACGAGACTAAAGCTTGGTTGAGGAAGTGTTTTTCAATAAAGGACTTAGGCGATGCTTCTCATATCTTAAGGATTAAGATATGTAGAGATCGCACCAAGAGGGTCTTGGATTTAAGTCAGGGAACCTATGTGAACAAGGCATTGAGTAGGTTCTTAATGCTCGATTCAAAGAAAGGACTCTTACCCACTAGTCATGGCATTCATCTCAGCAAGACTTAGTGTCCTAAGACACCTGATGAGCTGAAAAGGATGATGAGAATCCTATGCGCCTGGGGGCAGGATCGATCATATATGCCATGACATGTATGAGACCAGACGTCTCGTAAGCCTTATGTTGTACCAGTAGACATCATTCTAACCCGGGGGAAAGATGATGTTGAACTAGTCGTCGAAGGATGAGTAGACGCTAGTTTTCCAAGACAAATCCAGATGACTTTAGAAGTCAATCAGGATATGTGTTTACGCTGAATGGCAGAGCTTTAGCTGGGAAAGCGTAAAGCAAGATACCATTGCCGAATCTACGACAGAGGCCAAGTACATGGATGCTGCAGAGGCAGCTAAGGAGGCTATGTGGATTTGGAAATTCATGGCAGGGCTGGGTGTAATTAAAAACCCATCCAGTCCGGTGAATCCATTTTGCGACAACACAAGGGCCATTGCGCAAGCTAAAAGCCTAGATCGCATAACAAATCCAAACATGTACTGCGGCGTATCCACCTCATCAGATAAATACTGAACTGAGGTGAAGTGAAGATAACCGATATTGCAATAGATGATAACATAGCCAACCCTTTGACTAAGGCAGTGTCACTGCCTGAACATGTTAGACATGTAAAGTCGATGGGGACATATTGGAGTTTAGATTGGAACTAGGGCAAGTGGGAGATTGTTAGTCTTAGTGCCCGTAGTTCAATCCTAAATGTCCAAATGTATATATCATCGTTAGCAATAAAATTAAAACGGCTTTATATTACTTATGTGTTGGAGTAATATATCGATGTGTGCTCTGATCTATGCCCACCATGCGAATAGAACCATAGATCGAGATAGATCACACTCGATGGGTCCCTAGTCAACAAAGCTTCACTAGAAGCGACTAGTATGAAAGATGGCTCTTTATGGCTTACGTTCTGTTAGTCATTGGAATGGGATTCCGGAGTCTGATCATAGATATCATGTGGGACATGATATTGGACGACCCGCCCTGAATATGTGCCATAGATTAAGTCATGAACATATTCAGTGTTGTAGCTTGTCATGTATCCTTAGACCAAGGAGTCTTTGTGATCGCTATGTAGTCAACAACTGAGTTTGACCTGAGCCTAACGTTGTCCGTAACAGGGCTTCCATAACGGCCAGGATTGGCTTGGGGACGGGCTACATGAGTGACACGAAAGACGGCTAAGGGATTTATCCCTCATACTAAGGTATGGGAAAGATATCGGTTCTCGGCCGCTTGATCGAGAGTGACTGGAAGAATAGCATGGCCATGCACATGATACTGGGTATCATATCTTCAGTCATCTCACATATCAAGGAACGGTGATTGAGAATAATAAGGATGACGGCTCTATGCCTTATCTCAATCAGGATATCGGAGATAAAAGGATAATGACAGGGACGACGGAAAGGTTAGAATCGACAGGGTCGATTCGCTATGCAGTGTCAGGCAATACTAAAGTCTCGTTAGTTGCCACTTAAATAGGATCAAGTAAAATGGGATTTTACGTTGATCTATTGACATGCATAACCTAAGGGTCACACCGGAGGATGAAACTCATTGACACATTTATGGAGAATGGCCAAAAGGGAGTTGTCTCGGGATATGACCAAAACTGGGTTTTGGGTCATGTGCCCGTAAGTGAATAGGACTTTACGGATCGAGACAAGGCTTGGAGTCTTGGGATTGATCGCGTCGGATAATGTTGGACATTTCCGGTATGGAAGGCTTGGAGGCGATGAGCGAATCACGGGACCTCGTTGGAAATGGCCACGGGCCATGTTCCAAGAGGCCCATGAAAGGCCCATGCAACCAAGGCCCATGCAACTAATTAATCAAGTCTTGATTAATTAGTACTAAGTAAGCAAGACAAGGATTAAGGTGTTGGTGATTCACCACCTAACCCAATCTTGTCTTGCCATACTTTGTCCTATTTACACCTTACTTGAAACCATACTTGTCCCATGCCTTTAGTTGGACAAGTATGGGTTTTGTTATGTTTAACTCATCTTTTTTCAACATAACAAACACAAGACAAGAATAGGAAACACATTTTCTCTCCCTCTTCCATGGCCATTTCGGGTTTGGCTAGTTTCCTCCTCCATTTTTGTGTTCTTGAGTCCTCAAAGAGAAGAACTACGTGGCTTTGATTCCCATGTGGATACGTAGGCGTCTTGGAGACTCAAGCCAATCATTCGTTAACCGGTGTTCTTGTTTTGGTAAGAACTAGTGCTGAATTTTTCTCTTGTTAATCCATTCTTTGTTAGTTGTTTCATGGTTCTAATTGTCTCTTGGTTTTCATTGATTTTCCGCTGCGAGTTGGTTCATCTCCAACCCTACCTCGAGACCCAACACTCACATGCAAAGATAAAATTGGAATTTTAATCCTTGTGTGTGAACCCTTAGAACCGTCATTGCATTGGATGTAGTTGACGGGTTCAAAGGAAGAATTACATTGGATGTAATTTGAGGCATCATTGCATTTGGAATGTAGTTGATGTGCTCATCGCATCTAGGATGTGCCAAAGTTTTGAACACAACTGGACAAGTAAAAGCGGGTCATGTCCGATACCTCCCAATCATCAACACCTTACTACCTCCCTGTCCTATGGTTGTAGTGCGCATTAGCGGAGCATCCATGGGGAAGCGGGGTAGTAGGTTTGGACGACATATGTGGGTGTCGTGCGCATTAGCGGAGCACCTACATAGTGACGAGCCATAGTTGAAAATTGGTGGACCCGACTACGATTCTCAGCCTGAGGTTGAGCTAGGGTAACAGATAGGGTAAGTCGTGTACATAAGTACATACCCTAGCCAAGAGTCACATTGGATGTGATTGGATGGAGTCCTACCTACATAGCTCGATTAAGTGGTGAGCATTAGTTCAGCTTAATCGAGTGAATCAAGGATCTTGGTTTCAGATTCTAAAGGTTTAGAATCGATTGTTGGTGTTTAAGCTTGATCTTCATAAAATTTATTCAGTTTACTGATTGAATTTTATCTGTTGTAGATCAAATGGAAAATTCAGCGAACATTAATAGTTTGTCATTAAAAACCATTCTTGACAGGGTCAAGCTAAATGGGACAAACTATTTGGACTGGTACAGAATTTTGAGGATAGTCCTCAAGTCTGAACGCAAAGAATATGTCCTTGGCAAGGCTGTCTCTAAGACCATATCAGAGTTACATGAAGTGTCATCAACTGCTGAGAAGAATATCTCAGGGATCTGGGATCCAAGGATATTCTGATGGTCAACAAGGGAATTGGAAGTGGCAAGGGCTGGGCCCATGCGCACTTGGCAGGAAAGATGAGACACCTGAGAATGTCTGCTTCTACTGCCAACAGCCTGGTCATTGGAACCGGGATTACAGGAAGTTCACGGCTGATCTGAAGAAGGGCAGTGGGACTGCGCCTTCATCAAATATCCTGGATGATCTGAAGAAGGGCAGTAGGACTGCGCCTTCATCAGGAAACCTGGATGATCTAAGGAAGGGCGGTGGGATCGTGCCTTCATTCGGTATTAACTCTATAGAGCTACATCTCTCTACTTCCAAAGATTCATGGGTATTAGATACCATGACTGAATCTCACACATGCACTAATATATGGTGGCTGAAAGTAGGAGAGATTTGGAAAGCACGAAATGGACCTCAGAGTTGTGGCAACTGCTGTAGGATCCATGAGTCTTGCTTTGCCAAGAGGTCTTGTCTTAGTATTGCATAATGTATATTGCATACCTACTTTTAGTAGGAATATTATATCTGTATCCGTGTTTGAAAAGGAAGGATATAACTTTAATATTGGAAATGGAGTTTTCAATGTTCTATGCAATGATATGTTTTATACCAGTACTGACATGGTTGGAGGATTGTACATATTAGATATGGGTAACAATGCCTCAAGTTCTATATATTCCGTTAATACCAAGAGGTCTAAATCCAACGATTTAAACCTAACTTTGTTATGGTACTGTCATTTGGGTCGCATAAACAAGAAGCGCCTATCAGCACTTCAGAAGTGCGGGATTTCAGGTTCATTCGAATTCCATTCGATCGATAGGTGCAAGGTTTGTTTGATGGGAAAAATGACTAAAGTGCCCTTTATCGATCGCGATGAAAGGGCGGGTGAATTATTGGGGCTGATACACTCGAATGTGTGTAGACCAATAAGTTCACTTGCCAGGAGGGGTTTTAGCTACTTTATCACATTTACTGATGATTACAGTAAATATGGTTATGTCTATTCGGTGAGACATAAGTCTGAAGCTTTTGATAAATTCAAAGAGTTTAAGACTATAGTAGAAAACCAGCTCGACAAAGGTATTAAGGCACTTCGATTGGATCGAGGTGGAAAATACTTGACCACAGAGTTATTAGATCATCTAAAAGAGAATGAGATCCTTTTGGAATGGACTCCTCCTTGGTCACTGTAGTTGAAAGGTGTAGCCAAACGGAGAAATCGGACATTGTTAGACAATGGTCTGTTCCATGATTAGTTGGACTGATCTCCCAATCTCTTTTAGGGGTTTTGCTCTAGAGACGACCGCATTCATAGTGAATCGGGCTTCGACGAATGGTGTGGAAGGGACACCATTTTAAAAATGGTACGGGATGATGCCCGCTTTGTCGTTCCTAAAGATTTGTGGTTGCGAGCCTTATGTGAAACATTTGGTTTCGACTAAGCTCGAACCAAGATCTGAGATATGCACCTTCGTGTGGTATCCCAAAGCAACAAGGGGATACTATTTCTATAATCCCAGTGAGAACATGGTGTTCATCGCTTGGGGTGGGGTCTTTATGGAAAAGAAGTTTTGTTTCCAAAGACGTCATTGGGAGGACTGTGCATCTCGAAGAAATTCAGGATGGTACAGATCTGTCTAAACCAATTGACAACCCAGTAGAAAGGAGCCAGAGATTGTCGTAGAGTGAGAACCAATTCCTGTTACAATTCCGGAAGGTCCAAGGCGATTTGAAAGGGTCAATCTTCCACCTCCAAGATATGGTATCCGGAGGTGACAATGAAGTCATGGTGGATCACGATGATCCATCCACCTTTCAAGAAGTCGTGGATGGGCCCGACTCCGAGTTATGGCTGGGAGCCATGAGGGAGGAAATGCAATCCATGTCGGACAACCGAGTCTGGGAACCGGTTGATCCCATCAATGGTGTGAGGACCATAGGATGCAAATGGATCTTCAAGGTGAAGATGGACATGGACGGCAACCCTCTGACCTACAAAGCTCAACTGGTGGCGAAAGGTTATAGGCAGATCCAATGGATTGACTATGAGGAAACCTTCTCCTTAGTGGCTATGGTCAAAATCGATCCAAATTCTTCTTGACATAACTGCGTATCATAATTACGAGATATGGCAAGTGGATGTCAAAACCGCTTTCCTAAATGGAAATTTGACTGAGTACGTTTGTATGTCTCGGGCCAAAGGTTTTGACGATCCGAAGAATAAAGGAAAGATTTATAAGTTGTTGAAATCCATTTATGGATTGAAACGAACTTCTCGGAGTTGGATCCTTCGTTTTGATGAAGCTGTAATTGGATTTGGCTTAATCAAGAACGAGGATGAGTCTTGCGTTTATAAGAAGGCTAGTGGGAGCAAGATTACCTTTCTGGTTCTCATTGAAAACGACATCCCAACCTTGCACGAGACTAAAGCTTGGTTGAGGAAGTGTTTTTCAATAAAGGACTTAGGCGATGCTTCTTATATCTTAAGGATTAGGATATGTAGAGATCGCACCAAGAGGGTCTTGGATTTAAGTCAGGCAACCTATGTGAACAAGGCATTGAGTAGGTTTTTAATGCTCGATTCAAAGAAAGGACTCTTACCCACTAGTCATGACATTCATCTCAGCAAGACTCAGTGTCCTAAGACACCTGATGAGCTGAAAAGGATGATGAGAATCCTATGCGCCTGGGGGCAGGATCGATCATATATGCCATGACATGTATGAGACCAGACGTCTCGTAAGCCTTATGTTGTACCAGTAGACATCATTCTAACCCGGGGGAAAGATGATGCTGAACTAGTCCTCGAAGGATGAGTAGACGCTAGTTTTCCAAGACAAATCCAGATTACTTTAGAAGTCAATCAGGATATGTGTTTACGCTGAATGGCAGAGCTTTAGCTGGGAGAGCGTAAAGCAAGATATCATTGCCGAATCTACGACAGAGGCCAAGTACATGGATGCTGCAGAGGCAGCTAAGGATGCTATGTGGATTTGGAAATTCATGGCAGGGCTGGGTGTAATTAAAAACCCATCCAGCCCGGTGAATCCATCTTGCAACAACACAATGGCCATTGCGCAAGCTAAAAGCCTAGATCGTTTAACAAATCCAAACATGTACTGCGGCGTATCCACCTCATCAGATAAATACTGAACTGAGGTGAAGTGAAGATAACCGATATTGCAACAGATGATAACATAGCCAACCCTTTGACTAAGGCAGTGTCACTGCCTGAACATGTTAGACATGTAAAGTCGATGGGGACATATTGGAGTTTAGATTGGAACTAGGGCAAGTGGGAGATTGTTAGTCTTAGTGCCCGTAGTTCAATCCTAAATGTCCAAATGTATATATCATCGTTAGCAATAAAATTAAAGCGGCTTTATATTACTTATGTGTTGGAGTAATATATCGATGTGTGCTCTGATCTATGCCCACCATGCGAATAGAACCATAGATCGAGATAGATCACACTCGATGGGTCCCTAGTCAACAAAGCTTCACTAGAAGCGACTAGTATGAAAGATGGCTCTTTATGGCTTACGTTCTGTTAGTCATTGGAATGGGATTCTGGAGTCTGATCATAGATATCATGTGGGACATGATATTGGACGACCCGCTCTGAATATGTGCCATAGATTAAGTCATGAACATATTCAGTGTTGTAGCTTGTCATGTATCCTTAGACCAAGGAGTCTTTGTGATCGCTATGTAGTCAACAACTGAGTTTGACCTGAGCCTAACGTTGTCCGTAACAGGGCTTCCATAACGGCCATGATTGGCTTGGGGACGGGCTACATGAGTGACACGAAAGACGGCTAAGGGATTTATCCCTCATACTAAGGTATGGGAAAGATATCGGTTCTCGGCCGCTTGATCGAGAGTGACTGGAAGAATAGCATGGCCATGCACATGATACTGGGTATCATATCTTCAATCATCTCACATATCAAAGAACGGTGATTGAGAATAATAAGGATGACGACTCTATGCCTTATCTCAATCAGGATATCGGAGATAAAAGGATAATGACAGGGACGACGGAAAGGTTAGAATCGACAAGGTGGATTCGTTATGTAGTGTCAGGCAATACTAAAGTCTCGTTAGTTGCCACTTAAATAGGATCAAGTAAAATGGGATTTTACGTTGATCTATTGACATGCATAAACCTAAGGGTCACACCGGAGGATGAAACTCATTGACACATTTATGGAGAATGGCCAAAAGGGAGTTGTCTCGGGATAGGACCAAAACTGGGTTTTGGGTCATGTGCCCGTAAGTGAATAGGACTTTACGGATCGAGACAAGACTTGGAGTCTTGGGATTGATCGCGTCGGATAATGTTGGACATTTCCGGTATGGAAGGCATGGAGGCGATGAGCGAATCACGGGACCTCGTTGGAAATGGCCACGGGCCATGTTCCAAGAGGCCCATGAAAGGCCCATGCAACCAAGGCCCATGGAACTAATTAATCAAGTCTTGATTAATTAGTACTAAGTAAGCAAGACAAGGATTAAGGTGTTGGTGATTCACCACCTAACCCAATCTTGTCTTGCCATACTTTGTCCTATTTACACCTTACTTGACACCATACTTGTCCCATGCCTTTAGTTGGACAAGTATGGGTTTTGTTATGTTTAAGTCATCTTTTTTCAACATAACAAACACAAGACAAGAATAGGAAACACATTTTCTCTCCCTCTTCCATGACCATTTCGGGTTTGGCTAGTTTCCACCTCCATTTTTGTGTTCTTGAGTCCTCAAAGAGAAGAACTACGTGGCTTTGATTCCCATGTGGATACGTAGGCGTGTTGGAGACTCAAGCCAATCATTCGTTAACCGGTGTTCTTGTTTTTGTAAGAGATAGTGCTGAATTTTTCTCTTGTGAATTCATTCTTTGTTAGTTGTTTCATGGTTTTAATCGTCTCTTGGTTTGTATTGATTTTCCGCTGCGAGTTGGTTCATCTCCAACCCTACCTCGAGACCCAACAGGGTGTATGGAGGAAGCGGTGTTGAGTGCCCCGATTGGAGGAGTTGGGAAAACGAGGAGTAGTTGGCCATGAAGTCCTCTTCGGTGTGTTGAGAACTCACGTCTTCATCATCCAAGGATTTGGCAAGGGATTGGAGGGCTTGATTCGGGTCCATAACAAGTGGAGGAAAAAAAATGGAGAGAATTTGTTGAGGAGTATAGGAAGGAAAGCTAGAAACAAGTGGAGAGAAGGTAAAATTAGAGTTGGGGGTGGATCTGTATTTATAGAGAAATTTAGGGCTTTTTGGGGTCGGCGTCGCCACGTGTCGGGTCGTGACTGGCCAGCCGACTAGCCGTTGGCGCCAGACACGACGGGTAGACACGACCCGTTGGAGGTGCTCTAAGGATTTTGGTGCTATACTGCGTGGGTTTCAGACAGTAAAGGAGATGTCGAGGATTTGTGAAGTTGCCAACTATTAGGCGATGTTAGCAAAACAACCTCACTGAGTACCATGACCGCGTATTGCGGAATGAGTGGGGTTCGGGAACTACTACTCATTTAACAACACTTGAAATTTACTTTGGCATTTTTTGTTCTCACCTGGATTAAAAAAGGTTGCATGACCAATTAAGCAAGGATTCAATGTATCTGTTAGAATATGTTGTATAGGCTCAACCCATGTGGCTCGTTAGAGTTAACATCGGGTTTAGGAAACCCTAGTGGTACAACACCACTATATATACACATGTACATTGTAGGTTTATTTATAAAATTCAATACAATTGCACAATTGTTATCATGGTATCGGAGCCTCTATCGCTCTAAATCTCGCTTCCGCTTCAGCCGCCGTCGTCGTCGCCGCCGTTGTTCACCTTCGTTGAACGAGTTACTCTGCCGGTTCCAGCCCGAGCTCCCTACGTCTCCAGCCTCGCCAACGACGTCTCCGACTGTTCATCACAACCCGTCCAGCCGTCCAAGCGTCGGATCTCCGTCACACGCATCCGTCCACACTCGGTTGCTTCTCTGCCGTTCGTCCTCACCATAGCAGCACTGCTGCTCGTTGTATCGCGACCCATGCCGCCGGAGCAACGCAGCCGCAAACAACCGTCACCGCCGGAAAATCGCGAAACCGCTCGAAACCTGCAGGTTTTCGACCCAAGGTAGAAGACGCGTGGAGGACACGCGCCCACGCGCCCCCACGTGCACGTCTCGCACACGCGCCACGCGCTCCTCTCGCTGACCTCGTGCCACACACGGGCCGTTGACCGTTTACTTTCCAAAAAACAAAAACTAATCCTTTATTTCCGTGTTTCTTTTCAGGTATTCCTAATGGAAAATTTTGTTATCAAGCTCCACTGTACGTTCTGCAACAGATCTGGACATGTCTTAGCAGAATGCAGAACTCATGCTCGTCACCTTCTTGCCTCAGACAACCCTCGATGGGGTAATTCCAGGCCCTCTGAACCTTTTTAGGGGGGCGTGGCTCCCGTGGGGATCATCGGCCTTCCAACAGGCCCAATGTCACTGTTGCTGCTACATCTGCTGTGTCTGCCAAATCTCTTGACGTGACTGCTCTCTTGGGTGACATACGAGCGCTCCTATCAGCTCACACGCCTCGTCAGGTAGCTCATCCACTGTTGCTGCTACACCTGCTGAGTCGTCCATATCTCCTGACATGACTGCTCTCTTGGGTGGCATACGAGCGTTCCTATCAGCTCACACTGCCTCGTCAGGTAGCTCATCCACTACTACGCCAGGTAGCACATCCACGTGGTATCTTGATTCTGCTTGTTTCAATCATATGAGCCCTCAGTCAGATTTGCTCACATGTGTAACCACGGTCACCAAGTCTCCGTCTATTCGTACTGCTGATAATTCCACTTTGCTTGACACACACTGTGGTACCGCAACCACAGACCAGCTATCACTGTCGAACACCTTGCTTGTCCCAGATTTGTCACTGAACCCTGTATCGGTTGGTCAATTGTGTGATTTGGGTTTTGACGTTAACTTTTCTGGTCGTACTTCTTCTGTTCTTGTGCAGGATCCACTGACGGGAAAAATCCATGGGACAGGACGTAAAGTTGGTCGCCTGTTCGAACTCACCTCACTGGTGGTTCCCTCACCATCATCATCATCCTCGTCTACTTGTGGCGCTGTCGTCTCCACCGATCTCTGGCACTCTCGCCTAGGTCATCCCATTTCCTCTCGTTTGCGTAGTCTTATTTCTAGTGGGTTGTTGGGGTCAGTTTCGCATAACTTTGGTGATTGTGTGTCTTGTCAGCTTGCTAAATATCATAAACTGTCGTTTTCCCTTAATAATACTACTTCATCTGCACCTTTTGATCTTGTTCATTCTGACTTGTGGGGAGCGGCACCTGTTCCGACCATGGGGGGGTCTCGGTGGTTTGTCATATTTGTTGATGATCATACTCGTTTTACTTTGATTTATCTCATGCATAATAAATCTGACTTCAGCAAAATTTATTATGAGTTTTCTGCCATGGTTCGCACACAATTCTCTAAAGTTATCAAAACACTGCGTATGGATAACGACATGGAATTTAAAGATTCATCCTTCCTTGCACAACTTGCTTCCACCGGTACTATCGTTCAACGCTCCTGTCCTGGTAAATCGCAACAAAATGGTCGAGCAGAACGCAAACATCGCCATATTCTTAATACGGTTTGTGCTCTTACCATTGCAGTTGCCTGTCCTAAACGTTTTTTGGGGGACGCTGCCCTCACAGCCGTCTACACCATCAACATGGTTCTATCCCTAGTCATAGGTAACAAAAATCCTTACGAGTGTTTGTATGGTCGTCCTCCAGTTTATGATCTTCTTCGTGTCTTTGGGTGTGTCTGTTTTGTTCATCTACAACCTCATGAACGTACTAAACTTGAACCTCGCTCTCGTCTTTGTTGCTTTATTGGGTATGGGATCGAACACAAAGGGTACAAATGTTGGGACCTGGTTTCCAAACGTCTCCGCATATCTCGCCATGTCACATTCTGGGAACATAAGATGTTTTCTTCCATGTCTTCTTTTCACATTCCCAAGTCTACTCCTTTCTTTTCTAATCCTGATATTCATCTATTTTCTGATGATGATGAGGGTTCTCCCATTGAGCTAACTCTTGCAGGTGCTCCGACATCTCTGCCTCCTACCGTGGACCATGTTCCACCAGAGGATCCTGTGCTAGAGGATCCTGTGCTACCGACTCGACCACAACGTCATCGGAAACTCCCATCTCACCTCCAGGACTTGTAGGTAACCCTACCATCTCGTGTCGCTTCCATAGTGTCCTCTGTATATGATCCTGACACCTATCGGGTTGCTTGCACTAACCCCTCTGCGGCATCAAGAAATGACTGAGGAACTACAGGCCATGATGAAGACTCATACATGGGATCTGGTACCTTTACATCAGGGAAAACATGTGGTCGGATCTAGATGGGTATACAAGGTGAAGACCAAGGCAGATGGTTCTATCGAGCGCGACAAGGCACGTATTGTGGCTCGTGGATTTACCCAGGAAAATGGGGTTGATTATGAGGAAACATTTGCTCCTGTTGCGAGACTCGCTTCTGTTCGCACCATTCTTGTTGTTGCTGCTAGTCGACAGTGGGACGTTTTTCAAATGGACGTGAAGAATGCTTTTCTCAATGGAGATCTTACAGAGGAGGTTTATATGAAGCCCCCGCCCGGCTATGATCATCCCCCACACATGGTTTTCCGTTTGCGCAAATCCATTTATGGACTCAAGCAGGCTCCGCGGGCATGGTACTCCAAGTTCAGTAGTGCGATGGCAGTCTTTGGTTTCATCTCTAGTCCGCACGACAGCTCCCTGTTTGTTCGTCGGAACTCTCGGGGCCATACTCTCTTACTTCTGTATGTGGATGATATGATCATTACTGGTGATGATGCTATCGGCATTGTGGATCTTAAGCGTCATCTAAGCGACCAGTTCGAGATGAAGGATTTGGGCCATCTCTCTTACTTTCTTGGTTTGGAGATTTCCTCTCTGTCCTCTGGTTATCATTTGTCCCAAGCCAAGTATGCAGCCGAACTCATCTCCAAGGGGGGACTAACCGATAGCAAGATCGTTTGCACTCCCATTGAAGCGAATGTCAAGTATCTTCCATCAGATGGTCAAGCTCTCGAGAATCCCACTTTATATCGCCGATTAGTTGGAGGGCTGGTATACCTCACTGTTACTAGGCCTGACATTGCATATGTTGTCCACATCGCCAGTCAGTTCATGTGCGCACCTCGCACTACTCACTATGAGGTCGTTCTTCGGATCTTGCGCTATGTTCGAGGCACCTTAACACAAGGACTACATTTCTCTTATGGCTCACCTTTAGTCTTACAGGCCTATTCAGATGCAGATTGGGCAGGCGATCCAACAGACTGACGATCTACCACAGGTTACTGTTTCTTTCTTGGTAACTCTCTGATTTCCGGGAGAAGTAAGAAACAAACAACCATTGTCCGCTCCAGCATGGAAGCTGAGTTTCGAGCCCTCGCTGATCCTACTTCCGAACTCATATGGCTTCATTGGTTACTACATGACATGGATGTTGTTCACAAGTCAGCCACTACCATTCATTGTGACAGTTAGAGTGCTATTCAGATTGCTCATAATGATGTCTTCCATGAACTCACCAAGCATATTGAGATCGATTGTCACTTTGTCAGACCACATCTCAATCAGGGCACCCTCGCTCTCCGATCTGTCTCCTCTAGCGATCAGATTGTAGATATCTTCACCAAGGCTTTAATCCCAGGAAAGTTCAAACCTTTAGTTGACAAACTCAACTTGGGTTCATTACCACCATCTTGAATTTGAGGGGGGTGTTAGAATATGTTGTATAGGCCCAGCCCATGTGGCTCGTTAGGGTTAACATCAGGTTTAGGAAACCCTAGTGGTACAACACCACTATATATACACATGTACATTGTAGGTTTATTTATAAAATTCAGTACAATTACACAATTGTTATCAGTATCAGTTTAATCACATTCACGAGTTGCTTGTTCAGCCTGATTATAGAGATCGTCACTAACATCATAAAGAGAGTCCGTCTTTGGCCTTTATAGCCTTCAAAGAAGAATACTAGGGTCAGAATTAATGTTGACGGATAACGAATCCTAGTATTGAGAGTATGCATAATAAATAACTCGTGATCGTTTTAGTTTCGGTTTGATATTTTCTCGAACATATGAAACTCTAGGGTAAGTTTTGAATTTTAATTAATACTTTTTTGTATTCATACGCTTTTATTTTTTTTTGAACGAAGGGTGCAATTTTATTACTTACAATCGATTACATTATCCTGCATCGGAGAACAGGCTCCCCTAGTAGAGAGAAGATCAGAAGGATGAACAATGGTTCTATGATCCTCGTAGTACCATAACTGTCACAGACGGTATTGTGATGCTTCATTAGAAAAGACAGATCGCGGAGAGGGAGAAGATGGTACCGAAGATCCTGAGGGACCTCAACAGTAATAGTGATGGGGGGAGGCAAAGCATCGTCTTGGGGGGAGGCCAGGGAGCAGGACGCGCCGGCTGCGACAGAGCCGGTTGCTGCAACTACAGGGACGACGACGGCATCAGAGACGACGACGATATCCGAGACGGCAAAAGTAGGGGCGGCGGCTTCAAGGACAGTAGTGGCAGCATCTGGGACGATATCTGTAGAGACGGAAACCCTTGGGTAGAGGATAGACTGAAACAGATCGGGAGATTCTCCGTTGGTGGCGGGAGGCGGCCAACGCCGCGGTTACTAGAGACGAGTTGAAAGAAGCCCTAGTAGAGAAATACTTCGTAGGATCCAAGGAGAAAGTGCAAAGGGAGGAGTGGGAAAAAAAAAGAAAAAGACTCATGACATAAGCTATAATAATTGTCATAACCATATACATGGAGATGTAGACGACGACAAGACTCTCAAAACCCTAACAGAAAGAATATTTTTTTTACTTTGTTCTATATTCATATGCTTTTATTAGTACAGTTTTGTATCCCTTCAAAAAATAGTACAAATAATTTATTTTCAACCAATCCAAGAAAGAGAGAAAAAATATAAGGAGTGAGATTGAAGAAAGAAATAGGTACAAGTAACCTGTAGCTATCTTGTGCCTAAGAATCTAAGATCCTCCGAATAATTGTGTGCTCCGAATAATTGTTTGATTTTTTGGCATGCCATTGATGCTTTGCTACCTTTTTTTTTTTATGGTAAGGCATTGATGCTTTGCTACTTGTTTATTTAAATTGTCTCTTATTTATATGATATGAGTTTCCATTTTAAGTGATGTATCTTGTGGTTGACTATATTCTGCATGCTGACTAGGGAGCACCACTTTTACCGTTTTATGGTAGAACACACACAACGGGCCAGTCCTGAGGCCCGACTCGTGTGTTTGCGGTCCGCGGGACGCGGGCCGTTCCACTGTGGGATGACATTTACGCGGGCCGGGCCTCAGCCCTCGCCCCTCGTCCCTCGCCCCTCATCCCTCGTCCGGACACTCGTCCTACGCTCGTTCCCGTCCTCTCGCGTGGCGACATGTGTCCCTGCAATGAAAAAAAATCCGACCGTTTGAAAACGGTCGGCAGCGGCTCTTTTTTTTTAATTAAATCTAAAACTTTCTAAACCCTATAAATACCCCAACCCCAACCTCATTTTTTTCACACTCATTCTCCAATTTCACTCTCTCATTCCCACACTCTAATCTCTCATTTCAAATATTCTCGTGAAAAATGTTGGGCGACGCAGGGTCCCATGCACAATCAGCTGGTGACGATGTCGGATTCAGCCCCGACGAACTAGCACAAAATTTGTAAGACATTCTAACGAACCCTCATGAGAACTCCGCTTTCACGGCATACTAGCAATCGGGTTCGAGCTCAGGTAAGTGCAAACTAATTTTTTATTATTTTTATTTTTTAATTCATTTATTGTATTTATTACATGTATTTATTGACTTTTTAAATTAATTTACTGTATTTGTTTAATTCAGTTGTTATATTTTTTTAAATTCATTTATTATCTTGTTGTTTAATTCATTAAACCAATTTATTTATAATACTTGTGTGATAAAAGTTTTGTAATTTCATATTTCGAAGGTCAATTCTGTCCACAACAATTCCAAATGGCGCCAGGGTTCCAAATGCCGCCACAATTTGGAATGCCATCACAATTCCCAATGCCGCCACAAGGGTTGCAGATGTCACAAGGGTTCCAGCTTCCACCACAATTCTACAACTACCCCGAGCACCCACTACCCGACGTAGGCGTCAACCGACCATCCTCTGTCAAACCTTCCCAACGACAACGACGACCCCGAGCAGCACAGTAGGATCCGAGGTTATGGACCAAGGAGGAAGACCTACACCTCATAGAGTGTTGGCTCAATACTACGAGGGATGCGATTAAGGGAAACTCTCAAGCCGGAAACACATTCTGGTGCACTATTGAGAGGAAGTTCAACGCGACCGGAGGTCACCGCCACCGCGACTGGACTTCTATCAAGAAACATTGGGCCAGATGCCAGTTGCAAACAAGGAGGTTCCTCGATTATCTAAAGACCTCCAAGGTCGAGTACCACAACGGTTGGAACCACGAGAAGCACATGCAAAATGCGAAGGATATGTGGGCGGCTGTACGGAAGGAAGACAGACCGAGTGACCACCCAACACATTTCGAGCTGGATCATTGGGTTAGAGAGCTTGAGGGAAATAACAAGTTCGCTTCCAAGGAAGACACCATGGTTAATGTCCGCCAACAACAAGCACGCCAACAACGGCAACGCTTGGATGAGGCTAGGGCTTATAGCTCAACCCCACCCACAAGCACAGGGGACGATTACACACCTCTTGGTGGCGAGTCCCAACAACCAGAATGGGGAGCTTTCGATCACAACGAGGGGAGTGAGGTCCCTCTCAGCGACACACCCCCCTCCCATGAGGCCGATACAATTCCCCCTCAACCAACTCGCCGAACGCGACCGCAAGGAAAGAAGACAGTGAAGGCATAAAAAAAAGGCGACCGTCCTCACGGCCTAAATGACTGTCTTCGCGGTGATGGAACGTACATGGCAGGAGCGCAATTCAGAAAGGACCCGCATGATACACAAGATAACCGAAAAGTGTTAAGCAAACATGGCCTTCTACATGTCCTTGAGGCAAACTGATACCTCCAACTACACCGAAGAAGATTTGGAAGACCACAAGTCATGCAAGACCCGAGTGCGAAGAGTCATGGATACCCTGAAGGTGAAATTGAAGATCTTCGACGACAACAACCACCTGGGAATGTCGACCCACCACAATGATTCTTGAGCATGTATTTTTTGTGGGTTCTATTAAAAGGGGATCAATAAAAGTTCATTTATATTCGTGTTAAATTTATTTATTATTATTTTTTATTGTCATTAATTATTTTTTTCACATTTGTTTATATTTTATATAATTTAAACGGTTTCTGATAAAGAATTAAATAAAACAACAAAATATCAATTAATTAACAACTCAGAATCCGGTCAGCACAAGGAACTCAGCCCTAGGGACTCACTATGAGCCTCATTGCAAAACACTCACTATTATGAGTCTCTAGTATCTCACTTTTGTCCAGTCAGCACAAGGGACTCAGCTCTAGGGACTCACCAAGGTCCTTTCCATTGTACATGCTCTTACCAGCTTTTATGCGTCTCGTCCCCGACTTGCGAAATGGAGCCACTGAGCACTGATCAATAATAGCAACCATACACTTAAGTTTAGTTTGTAGACTACGACTATGAGCATCTCTGATAAATTAGCCATGGTTTGATCGACAAGAGTTTGATTGACCGTAAATCTTCGGTTTTTAGTTTTCAATTAATCAAGCTATTAAACATTTGCTTAAATTCAATTAGTGCCAACATAATTCCGACTATATGGAACTAGTGTTCTAAAAATCCCGCTTGTGAGCTGCTTCTGTGTCCGTCTAAGCGCTATTTTGATGTAAGTCGACCCGACTTGGTACAATCGGATGGTTCAAGTCGGTGGATCCGATTTTTCGGATTTAGTTAGGTCGGTCGAGTGACTAATCCCCGGATCGGTCCGAGTCGAATCGGGTCGGTGTTGGTTAATGGGCCGGGTATGTTTAAAAAAGCCTCAAAACTAAAAAGCCCATTCTTAAATTGCGCATAATTTGGAACGTCATCACAAACAGACTCACAATCGTATCCTCTCGAAACGACTCTCGCGGTTGCACGCCAAAACCGCATGCAAGCCAACCCTCCGGCACTCGGGCCCACAGACCAGATGGGGCCGAGACTCACTCGGCCTGCTCGCACATCAAAACCATGGATCGCTAACGCCCTCCCGTTACAAGTCATCTTGGGCAGCGTTGAGGCCAATCCGCTCCGTATACGCTTGGGCCCAAGACGCATCCGACCAGCCAAGGCCCGCTCCGTGGAAGATTCCACGCCAAGTCAGCACATAGTACATTCTCTACTGACTCGGGACTCTAAAGATACAACCAAGAGGACTCTCCTACTTTAACTAGGAGGGTTGGAAGCCTATCACTATCTTCGCCTCTATCTTGACGCGCAAGTATAGGACCAGATTTATTGAATCCAAGATACGTGTAGTCTTCTAGTTTGTTTAGACTAGGACTCTCTAGATTAGTATAAATAGACCCTTGAGCTCTTATTTGTACTCATTCAAGAGCATGGACTCCCATGTAACGTAGGTTGTAGAGCACAATCTTTGTATCCTAGGACGGACTTTCATTTCAGATAATAAATAATTAGTTCTTCCACTGCTTTTCTCTTGTTTCCACTCCAAATACTTTCGAGTGAGGCTTAGTTTAAGACTACTTAAACTGTCAGTTGCAAGTCAAGATTGCTCAAAGCTCTCGGTCCGTACCATTATCTTTTATGTGGTGGCTGGAATTTGTAGGTGGTTACGACTTATATTTATCCGTATCCCCATTTTCTCTCTCCTTATGGTTGTATGATTGGTTGCAACAGTATCAGAAAATGATTTATATTTTCTATAAACGGCAGCAAGGCAAGATATGAGAACATTGCACGAAAGGTAATTTCTTGGTTTTCTATTTATCGTTAACAAAATATATAGGTTAATTTTCTTTTATGAGTTATCGATCTTGTAATGAGAAATAGAGAATAGGACTTGTGTAATTCTCGGACTGTTTCTCAGTTAATACAAAGAGCTCGTCGTTGTTCCGTGAATGTAGCCACTTTGCCGAACCACGTAAAATCTTGGGTCGTCGGTTTATTTTCTGCACTTTAATTACTGTTTCGTATTTTCCGCTTATTAGATATTCACAATTGTATCGACTGGGTCCCGGGATCGGGGGTTGGAAAATCAGGAGATTGTTGTACGTTAGAAATTTAATCGCATCAGTTCATTTATAGGAATCCATGGATTTTCCGGGGTGAATCTTTTATTCGTTTTTTAGTATTAGATTAGCTACACATGTGGCATTGCTCTACCTTTGGCGAGACAGAGACGTCACGGGGGACGGACATCGACCACAATGGTCTTCATCTACCATATACCTTATTACACAACCAGTGATTGGATTGCAAACTCGTTTGGAGTGTTCGGAGAGATCATTTGGCTACTGTTCTCAAACAGTCAAACTGTCATGGTTCTTATTTTGGGTTCGTTGATATCGAGTCGACGGATACAGCTGCCCAAGTTATTGATGCTTACAATGGATTCAAATACAATGGGTTTCTGTTCCTCATTTCTTTCGCGTTCGATCGTCGCTCTATTCTTTCTCGTGATGAAGAACAGAGCATGTCAACGCGTCTTACTCCGACAAGCTCTCATTGGCGCGGTTGAATATTGAAGATCGTTTGGAAGCCTCCCAGAAATCGGGAAAAGATCTGCGTGTTGATTGCGTTGTCGTGATTCATGCACCTGATTGTTCGGCTTCAATTTCGGTTGCAGGTGGAGCTGAGGACGACGATTTGTTGAATGTATCGTCTTTGGGCCTGGGACCAATTCGGCCCAGTTCCCTTATGGGTTATGCCCATTCGGATGATATCTTGTTGGGCTGGTGCGGCCCAAACATGTTTGATTGAGCCTATCAAAGAATCTTCCTCAGGTTTTTTGTGCCACTTTCAAATTTGAGTGGTTCAGGTTGCCCAAAGAAGATGGGGCTCTTGCATCTGTTCAATCTGAGTAGGCCTCGAATACGTTGGATGAGGATGGGGCAGCGCAAAGGGGTCCTTCGGAGAATCAAGGTAGTCCTTAGAAAGATGCCCTTCCCCAACCCTCAAAACGTATGAGTAAGTTTTCAAAACACCTCTCGGATTATTATGTTATTAAATCCAAACCAAGAGACCGGTCTCTAAGTCGTTAAAGATTCCTAAATCATGTTGATGTCTAGAAGTAGATCAGGCAAACACGAAACTAGGGATGACAACCATACCCGGACCCGATGGGGACCCGACCTACCCGACCCGAAAAAATCGGGCCAGACCCGGTCCATTATACAAACGGGCCAGGTACGGGTTTGTTTGATCGGGCTTTTAACCGGTCTCGGGTCGGGCTTATGATTGGTACTACCCAGCCTGGACCCGGTCCGATAGGTTACTAAATAATATTAGAAAACCTAAGTTTATTTGTTAAGTTTTACATTTCCATCCTATATATATTGATTAGGGGTAAAACCGGGAACTAACTATCCCTGACTTGTACCACTCAGGAACATACTGCTGACTTATTTTTGGGTCAGAAACGCACAGTTGACTTAGGTATTTACTAAAAAGTAACTTTTTCCGTTATGAACTAACATTTTCCATTAGAGATGACGGAAAACGTTAGTAAAAGCTGCAAAAAACTAACAAGTCTACGGTTAGTTTTTGAGTTCAATAGTCATATTGCAGTTAGTTCTTGGAGTTTTTCCTAACTTTCATCGGCATCTCTAACGAAAAATGTTAGTTTGTGTAATTACCTTAAGTCAGGAGTGCGTTTCTGATCGACAAAAAAGTCAACCGTAGTTCTTGAGATGTACAAGTCAGGGATAGTTAGTACCTGGAGTTTTTCCTATTGATTACTCATGCAATTTCAATCACAATTAGAATTACTCATGCAAAAACTAAAACACGCATAAAGCGATAAATGTGCACATAATAGCCCTTTAAACTAACTCTCACTCGATTAATTTTGGTTTGATGTTACTTGTTTTACTTGTCCGAGATGATGAGATTATATGTTTCATATGTATATATGAAACTTTTATGCATCATATATACATAATTTTTCAATATAAATTGAGTAGTGAAATAAAATTATGGTGTCCTAAAAAATACAACTCTTATATTGGCAGGTAGGGTAATACCCGATGTCACGCCCCAATTTCAGTAAACCGAACTCGGGACGCGAACGTTTTGAAACACTAAAACATTTTGAAACATTTTACATAAATCACTTTAAAATCACCATTTGTTCAACAAAATAATATTTACAACTCAAAATACGTCCCAACAAGTGGACAAAAGCATGGTATCCGTCGCTAGACTCAAAATAAACCCAGAATCCCGCTCCTAGCTCTTCAAGCTTCGGAAGCTCACCTAATCCAACCTACGACCGATACCTGTAGGAAAAGCAGCTAGGGGTAAGCGTTCTCTCACCACCACGGATAACAGACAGACTACGACATACTTAGCAGAAAATGCTGGTAACACCAACAAGCAACTCAACACCGGGGATCACTATCCCCAAACTCAAGTAACCCGACTGACACCCACACACTGATACTCTCCTCAACCGACTCAACACTCGGACACGTAAAGTAGACCCGACACAACGATTGACGACCTCCTCCAAGACACGACAGACAACCACGCAACACCCAAGATCACAAAGGATCGCACACCAAACAAGATTACAAAGGATCGCACGCCAGCTGCTCAGTAACCTCCGTCTCTCTCTCTCGCGCTTTTACCGATCTTAGTCAGGTCAGGCGGTCGACCTGTCGCGCAACTTCTCCCGATCTCAGTCGGAAGGCTAGCCCACAACCTCTCCCCTACCCCCGATCATAGTCGGGTGACTAGCCACACCCGCGCAAACCACGAAACTTCTCCCAACACACAGCCGGGAAGCTAGCCCACAACCTCTCCGCTTCCCCCGATCCCATTCGGGAGGCTAGCTACACCACCAACCTCACAATCCTTCTCCCGATTCCAGTCGGGAGACTAGCCCACAACCTCTCCGCTTCCCCTGATCCCAGTCGCGAGGCTAGCCACACCACGCAACTTCCCCGACACAAAGTCGGGTTTCCAACCTCAGGTAACCACAATCACAATCACAAGCAAAGTTCAACAAACAGCAACAACACAGGTTCAACACTCCACATGCACTCATGGCCACTCAAGACACCAACAGTAAAACTCGGACTCCACAACCCTACGGGCACTCACGGCCTCCCAAGACACAACAACAGTAACTCACGGGCTCAACCACCCCACGGGCACTCATGTCCACCCAAGACACACCAACAGTAACTTACGGGCTCAACAACCCCACGGGCACTCACGGCCACCGAAGACACACCAACAGTAACTCACGGGCTCAACAACCCCACGGGCACTCACAGCCACCCAAGACACACCAACTGCAACTCACGGGCTCAACAACCCCACGGGCACTCACGGCCTCCCAAGACACATCAACAGTAACTCACGGGCTCAACAACCCCACGGGCACTCACGGCCACCCAAGACTCCAACAGTAAAACACGGGCTCTCATGGGCACCCAAGACACAACAGTAAAATACGGGCTCTCAAGGCCACCCAAGACACAACAGTAAAACACGGGCTCTCATGGCCTCCCAAGACACAACTAGTAAAATACGGGCCCTCATGGCCACCCAAGACACAAATTACACAATCAACCTCCGGGCATAACCAAGACTCCAGCAGTTCTAATATCAACAGTTTCACAATCAACCTCCGGGCATGGTCATATGCCTCCAGTACTCCTAATATAGATATGTTCACAATCAACCTCCGGGCATGGTCATATGCCTCTAGTAATTCTAACATCGATAAGTTCTCTACTCCTACGACACTACTAAGTGTCACATGCAATTCTAATGTTCGATACGTTCCTGAATCATACGACACTACCCGGTATCGCCTACCTTTCTGACATTCGATAAACCTACTTAACCCACGACACCCTAGTGTCACATGCAATTCTACTGTTAACTTTCCGTAATCAGGGCTGAGATCCGGCTACTTTTCCCTACCTCGTATGCTTTCTCCAAAGCGCACAAAATAAGCTCCGACGTGATCTCGGCCACTCGCCTAGCTTTCCCTTCCCTCTGTCTGCAGCACGACCTAAAAGAACACAGTTTTAAGGCACCTATAAACTTGCAGGAATAAACTGAAATTCAACAAACTTGACGCCCAAAAGTAACCCCGACAATGTCGATCACTCCCAAACTCCCCAATTACTCGATATTGGACCCGGAAAGGCCCGATTCGCCCGACATGGCTAATTTTCCCGGGTTTTGAAAACGCCCTTCCGGGGCTCCGAAAATTCCCGTTTTCGTTTCTACGGTCTTAGAATAATTCAAGGGTTCCTAGGCACTCGACGGAATCGAATTCCGACTTCCGAGTCATTTAATTAACGTTTAAAGTTTCTAAACCCGTCAATTACATCTTTTACAATTTAAATCCAAATTCCGATCCGGTTGTAGATTAATAACCCGGGGAGCGTTCTAAACCACCCGAACACAAAACCCCAACACCCGAGCAAGTGGGCCCCACCCGGCCAACCATGGCCGTGGGTGGCTAGGGCCTTTTGGGCCTGGCCCACCATGGTGGTGGCCGGCCTTAGTGTTGGGTCTCGAGGTAGGGTTGGAGATGAACCAACTCGCAGCGGAAAATCAATAAAAACCAAGAGACGATTAAAACCATGAAACAACTAACAAAGAATGGATTCACAAGAGAAAAATTCAGCACTATCTCATACCAAAACAAGAACACCGGTTAACGAATGATTGGCTTGAGTCTCCAAGACGCCTACGTATCCACATGGGAATCAAAGCCACGTAGTTCTTCTCTTTGAGGACTCAAGAACACAAAAATGGAGGTGGAAACTAGCCAAACCCGAAATGGCCATGGAAGAGGGAGAGAAAATGTGTTTCCTATTCTTGTCTTGTGTTTGTTATGTTGAAAAAAGATGACTTAAACATAACAAAATCCATACTTTTCCAACTAAAGGCATGGGACAAGTATGGTGTCAAGTAAGGTGTAAATAGGACAAAGTATGGCAAGACAAGATTGGGTTAGGTGGTGAATCACCAATACCTTAATCCTTGTCTTGCTTACTTAGTACTAATTAATCAAGACTTGATTAATTAGTTCCATGGGCCTTGGTTGCATGGGCCTTTCATGGGCCTCTTGGAACATGGCCCGTGGCCATTTCCAACGAGGTCCCGTGATTCGCTCATCGCCTCCATGCCTTCCATACCGGAAATATCCAACATTATCCGACGCGATCAATCCCAAGACTCTAAGCCTTGTCTCGATCCGTAAAGTCCTATTCACTTACAGGCACATGACCCAAAACCCAGTTTTGGTCATGTCCCGAGACAACTCCCTTTTGGCCATTCTCCATAAATGTGTCAATGAGTTTCATCCTCCGGTGTGACCCTTAGGTTTATGCATGTCAATAGATCAACGTAAAATCCCATTTTACTTGATACTATTTAAGTGGCAACTAACGAGACTTTAGTATTGCCTGACACTACATAACGAATCGACCCTGTCGATTCTAACCTTTCCGTCGTCCCTGTCATTATCCTTTTATCTCCGATATCCTGATTGAGATAAGGCATAGAGCCGTCATCCTTATTATTCTCAATCACCGTTCCTTGATATGTGAGATGACTGAAGATATGATACCCAGTATCATGTGCATGGCCATGCTATTCTTCCAGTCACTCTCGATCAAGCGGCCGAGAACCGATATCTTTCCCATACCTTAGTATGAGGGATAAATCCCTTAGCCGTCTTTCGTGTCACTCATGTAGCCCGTCCCCAAGCCAATCCTGGCCGTTATGGAAGCCCTGTTACGGACAACGTTAGGCTCAGGTCAAACTCAGTTGTTGACTACATAGCGATCACAAAGACTCCTTGGTCTAAGGATACATGACAAGCTACAACACTGAATATGTTCATGACTTAATCTATGGCACATATTCAGGGCGGGTCGTCCAATATCATGTCCCACATGATATCTATGATCAGACTCCGGAATCCCATTCCAATGACTAACAAAACGTAAGCCATAAAGAGCCATCTTTCATACTAGTCACTTCTAGTGAAGCTTTGTTGACTAGGGACCCATCGAGTGTGATCTATCTCGATCTATGGTTCTATTCGCATGGTGGGCATAGATCAGAGCACACATCGATATATTACTCCAACACATAAGTAATATAAAGCCGCTTTAATTTTATTGCTAACGATGATATATACATTTGGACATTTAGGATTGAACTACGGGCACTAAGACTAACACCTAGCTCCGGCCAGCCACCCCCACATGGTGGTCGGAGCTCCTCCCGAGCTCTCGGTCACCGGAAAACGTGCCTCTTCCCTCCAAAACGTCTCCAACAATCCCCCCACCTCATTTCCACCATAAACTACTCATTTTAACTAAACCCTAACTTTTGAAATTAAGCAAAACGACGATCGGATAGTTGCTCACCGTAGAGAACGTCGAGGTGAGCTTGAATCTTCGAACTTTGAGACGATCCAAAGGTTAGATGAGCGGAAATAGTAACAAAACCCTAGCTTTTCCTTCTTCTTCTCTCCCTTTCTTCTCTCTTCTTTCTCTTTCTAAAACGAACACCTTTTCTTCTTTTTTTTTCTTTTTGATTTAGGTGTGGCCGACCCCCCCCCCCACCCCCCATGTAGTCTTGCCCTTGTCTTGTCCCAAAACCTAACACACCACTTGTTGGACAAGTGGCAAGGTGGGTCCCACACCTTTTTAGAAAATATCTTCTAGATATTTTCATATCAGATTCGCGAAATTCGGACGTTTCGGGCCCCGAACGGGCACTTTTTCCAACAAATTACGAAACCTGGCGGGCTACAAGGAAACGACTCAACTAAGACCGCTGCGACGACGGCTAAGATTTTTGGATCCAAAATGGTCCTCGAATGGACCAAAACGTCGCTCGGTTGACTTTTCCAACGAAAAGTCAACATTTCTCAAATTGGTCAGAAAGTTGCCCTGAGTCCCCCGGAACTCACTTTGGGCGATATCGGGGTCAACTCAAGTCCAGTATGACCCCGGGTTCAATCTTAAGTTCATTTAAGTGTATGCTTAAATTTTTTAAATTTTCCTGTTTTTCGTAGATTTGACTGGCGTTGACCGGGAGTGGTTCTTACAATCTACCCCCCTTAAAGGAATTTCGTCCACGAAATTTAGAACAACGCCCATACAAGATACAATAAATACGTACCCTGAAAGGTCTCGCGGTAGGCAGTGGATCCTGGGGCCCGAGAGTCGTTAATTGCGTACACTCTTCCCTCTGACGCCTGCCGCCTCTGACCCGGCGCACCGTCTGCTGGATACCCAGATCCCTGCTGCTGTCTCGGAGCCGGCACGCTCGGGGACGGCTGTGAGAACCTCGACTGCTGGCTCTGACGCGGGCGACCTCTGGGCGATTGCACGATATGCGACTACTCCGGCCGCTGCGCTTACGTTGCCCCCAACGGCTCACGGCACCATGTCATAGTGTGTCTGACCCCGCCGCACCGAAAATAACTGGTCTCGTCGGTCTCGACTCCGTACCCTGGCCTGCCCGGCTGGTCGCTGGTAGCGCCGCGGGCCCTACTTCCATCGGACACTCTTGACGAAAGTGGCCTCGTTGCCCGCAAGTAAAACATGTCGGCCCCCTTTCTGAGGCGACTGGTCCCACTGACGCCACAGACCCCATCTGTCTCTCTCCGCCCTGCTGAGCCTGTGGCCTGAAGAATCCCGTGGTCCTCTGCCTCATCGGGTCTCGGGACTCGGACTGCCCCGCAACACTGATCGGCCGCTGTCGAACCTCACGGGTCCTGGCCGCATCCCGGATGCCCTGCTCCACTGTCGCTGCAGTGTCCACGAGCGCCGAGTACTCCCGCAACCTCAAGGCGAGGACCTTGTCCCGAATCACCGGCCTCAGTCCCCCCTCGAACCGCAGGCAACAGTTCTGCTCTGTCGCCACCATCTCTGGAGCGAATCTGGTCAGGGCCGTGAATCTGGCCTCGTATTCTGCCACTGACATCTCCTCATGCTGCAGGTCCAAGAACTGCCGATGTCGGTCCAACCGAGCCGACTCGGGGAAATACTGTGCGAGAAAGACCGTCTGGAAGACATCGTAGTCGTGTCCGACTCTGTCCTTCACACGCCCCCACTAGTGGTAGGCGCTGTCCCTCAGCTGATGAGCTGCAAAGGACACTCTTCTGCGGGCATCCTCGATACATGAGGTGTCTAGGTCCCGCATGACCTGCTCTAGCCATCTCTCGGCTAGGTCTGGGTTTGGCTCCCCGACGAATGTGGGTATGCCTAGCTTCAGGAAGTCCAGAAGGGTCCGGGCCGTATGGTCCTCTGCCTGAACGGGCCTCACTTGGACCGCTGCTGCCTCTAGAGCTGGCGATGCCGACTCTCGACTGGCGATGATCGCCACCAAAATCTATACCGTCCTGGTCAGCTCGTCCAGGGCGGTAGTAGAGGGAGGGTCTGCGACCGGCGGGACGCTGGGCGTGCCCGTAGAAGGTCCCGAGTCGCTTCTCATGTCCTCTCCGACAGGAGTACCCTGCGCCTCTGCGTACTCGGCGGGCTCAACGGTGGGCACCCGTCCTGGTGTCCTTGCTGACCGTCCCCGCCTGCCTCGCGCGGGCGCCCGTCCCCGTGTTACCGCTGATCGTCCTCGTCTGTCGCGAGCCATGTGTCAGTATCCTCTGCACGGATACACGCAAACGTTCAGTTTGCGAACTTATATAATGACAACATGCTCAAATACGCTAGCGTTCACACGGTCTACGTCTACCCCAACGTACTTGTTACTAAACGTCACACCGCTCAAGCTATTTATACTTTAATTACAATAATACGTAAGCGAAACCTCAATTAAACCGCATAACCGTGAACCAAGCCACGCAACAACAAACCTAACCGCACAACGAAACAACAAAACCCCTTTTTTTGAAAGCAGCTGGCTGGACCAGGCCGGCAACTGGGCCGGGCCGTGCCCCCGAACGGGCCGGCACGCCAGCCGTGTCGTGCCATCTACCGGGCCGGCACGCCAGTCGTGCCGTGCCAGCTTCCGGGCCGGCACGCCAGCCGTGCCGTGCCAGCTTTCGGGCCGGCACGCCAGCCGGGCCGTGCCCCATTCCAGGCCAAAACAGAGGCCCCGACCACGTTTCCTATCGGGCCGGTCCATGGCTCGTCCCGTAGCTGCAACGACTTCACACCGTCACGTCTAACGTAGGACACTCGCATCCTACCCTTCTCCTATCTACCCGCACGCTTGTGCGCCGCATACAATCGACCACCAAACTAACAACATGTTAGTCTTAGTGCCCGTAGTTCAATCCTAAATGTCCAAATGTATATATCATCGTTAGCAATAAAATTAAAGCGGCTTTATATTACTTATGTGTTGGAGTAATATATCGATGTGTGCTCTGATCTATGCCCACCATGCGAATAGAACCATAGATCGAGATAGATCACACTCGATGGGTCCCTAGTCAACAAAGCTTCACTAGAAGCGACTAGTATGAAAGATGGCTCTTTATGGCTTACGTTCTGTTAGTCATTGGAATGGGATTCCGGAGTCTGATCATAGATATCATGTGGGACATGATATTGGACGACCCGCCCTGAATATGTGCCATAGATTAAGTCATGAACATATTCAGTGTTGTAGCTTGTCATGTATCCTTAGACCAAGGAGTCTTTGTGATCGCTATGTAGTCAACAACTGAGTTTGACCTGAGCCTAACGTTGTCCGTAACAGGGCTTCCATAACGGCCAGGATTGGCTTGGGGACGGGCTACATGAGTGACACGAAAGACGGCTAAGGGATTTATCCCTCATACTAAGGTATGGGAAAGATATCGGTTCTCGGCCACTTGATCGAGAGTGACTGGAAGAATAGCATGGCCATGCACATGATACTGGGTATCATATCTTCAGTCATCTCACATATCAAGGAACGGTGATTGAGAATAATAAGGATGACGGCTCTATGCCTTATCTCAATCAGGATATCGGAGATAAAAGGATAATGACAGGGACGACGGAAAGGTTAGAATCGACAGGGTCGATTCGTTATGTAATGTCGGGCAATACTAAAGTCTCGTTAGTTGCCACTTAAATAGGATCAAGTAAAATGGGATTTTATGTTGATCTATTGACATGCATAAACCTAAGGGTCACACCGGAGGATGAAACTCATTGACACATTTATGGAGAATGGCCAAAAGGGAGTTGTCTCGGGACATGACCAAAACTGGGTTTTGGGTCATGTGCCCGTAAGTGAATAGGACTTTACGGATCGAGACAAGGCTTGGAGTCTTGGGATTGATCGCGTCGGATAATGTTGGACATTTCCGGTATGGAAGGCTTGGAGGCGATGAGCGAATCACGGGACCTCGTTGGAAATGGCCACGGGCCATGTTCCAAGAGGCCCATGAAAGGCCCATGCAACCAAGGCCCATGGAACTAATTAATCAAGTCTTGATTAATTAGTACTAAGTAAGCAAGACAAGGATTAAGGTGTTGGTGATTCACCACCTAACCCAATCTTGTCTTGCCATACTTTGTCCTATTTACACCTTACTTGACACCATACTTGTCCCATGCCTTTAGTTGGACAAGTATGGGTTTTGTTATGTTTAAGTCATCTTTTTTCAACATAACAAACACTAGACAAGAATAGGAAACACATTTTCTCTCCCTCTTCCATGGCCATTTCGGGTTTGGCTAGTTTCCTCCTCCATTTTTGTGTTCTTGAGTCCTCAAAGAGAAGAACTACGTGGCTTTGATTCCCATGTGGATACGTAGGCGTCTTGGAGACTCAAGCCAATCATTCGTTACCCGGTGTTCTTGTTTTGGTAAGAACTAGTGCTGAATTTTTCTCTTGTGAATCCATTCTTTGTTAGTTGTTTCATGGTTTTAATCGTCTCTTGGTTTTCCTTGATTTTCCGCTGCGAGTTGGTTCATCTCCAACCCTACCTCGAGACCCAACAGTGGTATCAGAGCCGTGCTACCTTCGGGATTCACAAGACAGTGTTCAAAGTTTCGGTTTTGCTTGAAAGTTTCGTTTTTGGCATGTTATTTTGCTAAATTGTTTGATAACATGTTTTAAATTATTGTTTATGGATTTAATGCATGTAAAATGAATTTTTGAAAATCTTTTCAAATCTGGAAATTTTGAAAAAAATTTGATTTTTCGGGTCTCGGGAGCGGGACTCTCGGGGAGCCGAAACCGGGACCGAACGGGGCTCCGTTGGACGGAGCTAGGCCAAGCATGACCATTAGATGGTTGATATGCCAAGGCTAAACCGTTTTGTTAGTTATGACGAGTTTGGAACCGTCATGATGAACTCGAAGATCAAATGTTCAAAAGTTTCATTTTTGAACGGTTTCGATAAACCGAGCATCAAAAAATTTCGAAACTTGGCTATTAATTAAAACCGGAAAATCACATGATGTTTGATAACATGCTTGTTTGATAACACGATGTGTGATGTGATGTTGGCATTGTGTACATAATAGCCCCGAGCTCGATTTAATTATTTATCGCTTTTCACGGCCTGCGAGCCGTTAGAGTTAGCGTGTAATTATTCTTTCAAGGTGTGGTCGTCGAACCACTTGTTTGTAATATTTATTTATTCCCGACCTGCGAGTCGTGTATTAAATTGTAATATTTTACTCAAGACGAAGAAAGGGCGAAAAGGTCATTTGGTGGCTTTTCGGGTGTTGGCATCGGCTTGGAGTCGGTGGAGCTCAAGAAGCTAGTGGGAGTTAGTTTAGGGGGCTATTATGTGCACATTTATCGCTTTATGCTTGGTTTAGTTTATGCATGATTAATTCTATGTGTTTTAGAATAGCATGCTTAACTTTATTTACCGAGCATATCACCTCACATGCAAAGATAAAATTGGAATTTTAATCCTTGTGTGTGAACCCTTAGAACCGTCATTGCATTGGATGTAGTTGACGGGTTCAAAGGAAGAATTACATTGGATGTAATTTGAGGCATCATTGCATTTGGAATGTAGTTGATGTGCTCATCGCATCTAGGATGTGCCAAAGTTTTGAACACAACTGGACAAGTAAAAGCGGGTCATGTCCGATACCTCCCAATAATCAACACCTTACTACCTCCCCGTCCTATGGGTGTCGTGCGCATTAGCGGAGCATCCATGGGGAAGCGGGGTAGTAGGTTTGGACGACATATGTGGGTGTCGTGCGCATTAGCGGAGCACCTACATAGTGACGAGCCATAGTTGAAAATTGGTGGACCCGACTACGATTCTCGGCCTGAGGTTGAGCTAGGGTAAAAGATAGGGTAAGTCGTGTACATAAGTACATACCCTAGCCAAGAGTCACATTGGATGTGATTGGATGGAGTCCTACCTACATAGCTCGATTAAGTGGTGAGCATTAGTTCAGCTTAATCGAGTGAATCAAGGATCTTGGTTTCAGATTCTAAAGGTTTAGAATTGATTGTTGGTGTTTAAGCTTGATCTTCATAAAATTTATTCAGTTTACTGATTGAATTTTATCTGTTGTAGATCAAATGGCAAATTCAGTGAACATTAATAGTTTGTCATTAAAAACCATTCTTGACAGGGTCAAGCTAAATGGGACAAACTATTTGGACTGGTACAGAATTTTGAGGATAGTCCTCAAGTCTGAACGCAAAGAATATGTCCTTGACAAGGCTGTCTCTAAGACCATATCAGAGTTACATGAAGTGTCATCAGCTGCTGAGAAGAATATCTCAGGGATCTGGGATCCAAGGATATTCTGATGGTCAACAAGGGAATTGGAAGTGGCAAGGGCTGGGCCCATGCGCACTTGGCAGGAAAGATGAGACACCTGAGAATGTCTGCTTCTACTGCCAACAGCCTGGTCATTGGAACCGGGATTACAGGAAGTTCACGGCTGATCTGAAGAAGGGCAGTGGGACTGCGCCTTCATCAAATAGCCTGGATGATCTGAAGAAGGGCAGTAGGACTGCGCCTTCATCAGGAAACCTGGATGATCTAAGGAAGGGCGGTGGGATCGTGCCTTCATTCGGTATTAACTCTATAGAGCTACATCTCTCTACTTCCAAAGATTCATGGGTATTAGATACCATGACTGAATCTCACACATGCACTAATATATGGTGGCTGAAAGTAGGAGAGATTTGGAAAGCACGAAATGGACCTCAGAGTTGTGGCAACTGCTGTAGGATCCATGAGTCTTGCTTTGCCAAGAGGCCTTGTCTTAGTATTGTATAATGTATATTGCATACCTACTTTTAGTAGGAATATTATATCTGTATCCGTGTTTGACAAGGAAGGATATAATGTTAATATTGGAAATGGAGTTTTCAATGTTCTATGCAATGATATGTTTTATACCAGTACTGACATGGTTGGAGGATTGTACATATTAGATATGGGTAACAATGCCTCAAGTTCTATATATTCCGTTAATACCAAGAGGTCTAAATCCAACGATTTAAACCTAACTCTGTTATGGTACTGTCATTTGGGTCGCATAAACAAGAAGCGCCTATCAACACTTCAGAAGTGCGGGCTTTCAGGTTCATTCGAATTCCATTCGATCGATAGGTGCAAGGTTTGTTTGATGGGCAAAATGACTAAAGTGCCCTTTATCGATCGCGATGAAAGGGCGGGTGAATTATTGGGGCTGATACACTCGAATGTGTGTAGACCAATAAGTTCACTTGCCAGGAGGGGTTTTAACTACTTTATCACATTTACTGATGATTACAGTAAATATGGTTATGTCTCTTCGGTGAGACATAAGTCTGAAGCTTTTGATAAATTCAAAGAGTTTAAGACTATAGTAGAAAACCAGCTCGACAAAGGTATTAAGGCACTTCGATTGGATCGAGGTGGAAAATACTTGACCACAGAGTTATTAGATCATCTAAAAGAGAATGGGATCCTTTTGGAATGGACTCCTCCTAGGTCACTGTAGTTGAAAGGTGTAGCCAAACGGAGAAATCGGACATTGTTAGACAATGGTCTGTTCCATGATTAGTTGGACTGATCTCCCAATCTCTTTTAGGGGTTTTGCTCTAGAGACGACCGCATTCATAGTGAATCGGGCTTCGACGAATGGTGTGGAAGGGACACCATTTTAAAAATGGTACGGGATGATGCCCGCTTTGTCCTTCCTAAAGATTTGTGGTTGCGAGGCTTATGTGAAACATTTGGTTTCGACTAAGCTCGAACCAAGATCTGAGATATGCACCTTCGTGTGGTATCCCAAAGCAACAAGGGGATACTATTTCTACAATCCCAGTGAGAACATGGTGTTCGTCGCTTGGGGTGGGGTCTTTATGGAAAAGAAGTTTTGTTTCCAAAGACGTCATTGGGAGGACTGTGCATCTCGAAGAAATTCAGGATGGTACAGATCTGTCTAAACCAATTGGCAACCCAGTAGAAAGGAGCCAGAGATTGTCGTAGAGTAAGAACCAATTCCTGTTACAATTCCGGAAGGTCCAAGGCGATTTGAAAGGATCAATCTTCCACCTCCAAGATATGGTATCCGGAGGTGACAATGAAGTCATGGTGGATCACGATGATCCAGCCACCTTTCAGGAAGTCGTGGATGGGCCCAACTCCGAGTTATGGCTGGGAGCCATGAGGGAGGAAATGCAATCCATGTCGGACAACCGAGTCTGGGAACCGGTTGATCCCATCAATGGTGTGAGGACCATAGGATGCAAATGGATCTTCAAGGTGAAGATGGACATGGACGGCAACCCTCTGACCTACAAAGCTCAACTGGTGGCGAAAGGTTATAGGCAGATCCAATGGATTGACTATGAGGAAACCTTCTCCTTAGTGGCTATGGTCAAAATCGATCCAAATTCTTCTTGACATAACTGCGTATCATAATTACGAGATATGGCAAGTGGATGTCAAAACCGCTTTCCTAAATGGAAATTTGACTGAGTACGTTTGTATGTCTCGGCCCAAAGGTTTTGACGATCCGAAGAATAAGGGAAAGATTTATAAGTTGTTGAAATCCATTTATGGATTGAAACGAACTTCTCGGAGTTGGATCCTTCGTTTTGATGAAGCTGTAATTGGATTTGGCTTAATCAAGAACGAGGATGAATCTTGCGTTTATAAGAAGGCTAGTGGGAGCAATATTACCTTTCTGGTTCTCATTGAAAACGACATCCCAACCTTGCACGAGACTAAAGCTTGGTTGAGGAAGTGTTTTTCAATAAAGGACTTAGGCGATGCTTCTCATATCTTAAGGATTAAGATATGTAGAGATCGCACCAAGAGGGTCTTGGATTTAAGTCAGGGAACCTATGTGAACAAGGCATTGAGTAGGTTCTTAATGCTCGATTCAAAGAAAGGACTCTTACCCACTAGTCATGGCATTCATCTCAGCAAGACTTAGTGTCCTAAGACACCTGATGAGCTGAAAAGGATGATGAGAATCCTATGCGCCTGGGGGCAGGATCGATCATATATGCCATGACATGTATGAGACCAGACGTCTCGTAAGCCTTATGTTGTACCAGTAGACATCATTCTAACCCGGGGGAAAGATGATGCTGAACTAGTCGTCGAAGGATGAGTAGACGCTAGTTTTCCAAGACAAATCCAGATGACTTTAGAAGTCAATCAGGATATGTGTTTACGCTGAATGGCAGAGCTTTAGCTGGGAAAGCGTAAAGAAAGATACCATTGCCGAATCTACGACAGAGGCCAAGTACATGGATGCTGCAGAGGCAGCTAAGGAGGCTATGTGGATTTGGAAATTCATGGCAGGGCTGGGTGTAATTAAAAACCCATCCAGTCCGGTGAATCCATTTTGCGACAACACAAGGGCCATTGCGCAAGCTAAAAGCCTAGATCGCATAACAAATCCAAACATGTACTGCGGCGTATCCACCTCATCAGATAAATACTGAACTGAGGTGAAGTGAAGATAACCGATATTGCAATAGATGATAACATAGCCAACCCTTTGACTAAGGCAGTGTCACTGCCTGAACATGTTAGACATGTAAAGTCGATGGGGACATATTGGAGTTTAGATTGGAACTAGGGCAAGTGGGAGATTGTTAGTCTTAGTGCCCGTAGTTCAATCCTAAATGTCCAAATGTATATATCATCGTTAGCAATAAAATTAAAGCGGCTTTATATTACTTATGTGTTGGAGTAATATATCGATGTGTGCTCTGATCTATGCCCACCATGCGAATAGAACCATAGATCGAGATAGATCACACTCGATGGGTCCCTAGTCAACAAAGCTTCACTAGAAGCGACTAGTATGAAAGATGGCTCTTTATGGCTTACGTTCTGTTAGTCATTGGAATGGGATTCCGGAGTCTGATCATAGATATCATGTGGGACATGATATTGGACGACCCGCCCTGAATATGTGCCATAGATTAAGTCATGAACATATTCAGTGTTGTAGCTTGTCATGTATCCTTAGACCAAGGAGTCTTTGTGATCGCTATGTAGTCAACAACTGAGTTTGACCTGAGCCTAACGTTGTCCGTAACAGGGCTTCCATAACGGCCAGGATTGGCTTGGGGACGGGCTACATGAGTGACACGAAAGACGGCTAAGGGATTTATCCCTCATACTAAGGTATGGGAAAGATATCGGTTCTCGGCCACTTGATCGAGAGTGACTGGAAGAATAGCATGGCCATGCACATGATACTGGGTATCATATCTTCAGTCATCTCACATATCAAGGAACGGTGATTGAGAATAATAAGGATGACGGCTCTATGCCTTATCTCAATCAGGATATCGGAGATAAAAGGATAATGACAGGGACGACGGAAAGGTTAGAATCGACAGGGTCGATTCGTTATGTAATGTCGGGCAATACTAAAGTCTCGTTAGTTGCCACTTAAATAGGATCAAGTAAAATGGGATTTTATGTTGATCTATTGACATGCATAAACCTAAGGGTCACACCGGAGGATGAAACTCATTGACACATTTATGGAGAATGGCCAAAAGGGAGTTGTCTCGGGACATGACCAAAACTGGGTTTTGGGTCATGTGCCCGTAAGTGAATAGGACTTTACGGATCGAGACAAGGCTTGGAGTCTTGGGATTGATCGCGTCGGATAATGTTGGACATTTCCGGTATGGAAGGCTTGGAGGCGATGAGCGAATCACGGGACCTCGTTGGAAATGGCCACGGGCCATGTTCCAAGAGGCCCATGAAAGGCCCATGCAACCAAGGCCCATGGAACTAATTAATCAAGTCTTGATTAATTAGTACTAAGTAAGCAAGACAAGGATTAAGGTGTTGGTGATTCACCACCTAACCCAATCTTGTCTTGCCATACTTTGTCCTATTTACACCTTACTTGACACCATACTTGTCCCATGCCTTTAGTTGGACAAGTATGGGTTTTGTTATGTTTAAGTCATCTTTTTTCAACATAACAAACACTAGACAAGAATAGGAAACACATTTTCTCTCCCTCTTCCATGGCCATTTCGGGTTTGGCTAGTTTCCTCCTCCATTTTTGTGTTCTTGAGTCCTCAAAGAGAAGAACTACGTGGCTTTGATTCCCATGTGGATACGTAGGCGTCTTGGAGACTCAAGCCAATCATTCGTTACCCGGTGTTCTTGTTTTGGTAAGAACTAGTGCTGAATTTTTCTCTTGTGAATCCATTCTTTGTTAGTTGTTTCATGGTTTTAATCGTCTCTTGGTTTTCCTTGATTTTCCGCTGCGAGTTGGTTCATCTCCAACCCTACCTCGAGACCCAACACAACACACGTACAACCATTAACGACCAAAACACAAGTCACTCAACCTCAACCACAGGCCGACAAGGCCAAACAACAACACGACAACACTCGCCCACCGGGCCAACCAACACCGAACCACGCCCACCGGGCCAATCAATTTTTAAAACTTTGTCCACTTAATTAAAAATCTAATTTCTTGACATCAGGTAGTTACAACCCGGTCCAGGCGTCCCCGAACTACATTGTACCCACTTGATATCAACACCATCACGCTCGGCTACAGGGGCGCCCCTGAGTCGAGTCGCGACAGTTTAAAAATGTTTCACGCAGCAATACACAAACAGTATGCCAGTAACCCCGTACTGCACATACACACAAACCCAAACAGGACTAAAAAACAACAGGTCTACACACGGTTCCGACCTGCGTACCCAACGCACAACGGGACTTTACTAACTCGACTCTTTCCACCTAATTGATGTACAGTCCAAGGTGTGAAACCTCGAGCTCTGATACCAAGCTGTCACGCCCCAATTTCAGTAAACCGAACTCGAGACGCGAACGTTTTGAAACAATAAAACATTTTGAAACCTTTTACATAAATCACTTTAAAATCACCATTTGTTCAACAAAATAATATTTACAACTCAAAATACGTCCCAACAAGTGGACAAAAGCATGGTATCAGTCGCTAGACTCAAAATAAACCCAGAATCCCGCTCCTAGCTCTTCAAGCTTCGGAAGCTCACCTAGTCCAACCTGCGACCGGTACATGTAGGAAAAGCAGCTAGGGGTGAGCGTTCGCTCACCACCACAGATAACAGACTGACTACGGCATACTTAGCAGACAATGCCGGTAACACCAACAACCAACTCAACACCGGGGATCACTATCCCCAAACTCAAGTAACCCGACTGACACCCACACACTGATACTCTCCTCAACCGACTCAACACTCGGACACGTAAAGTAGACCCGACACAACGATTGACGACCTCCTCCAAGACACGACAGACAACCACACAACACCCAAGACCACAAAGGATCGCACACCAAACAAGATCACAAAGGATCGCACGCCAACTGCTCAGTAACCTCCATCTCTCTCTCTCGCGCTTTTACCGATCCTAGTCAGGTCAGGCGGTCGACCTGCCGCGCAACTTCTCCCGATCTCAGTCGGAAGGATAGCCCACAACCTCTCCCCTAGCCCCGATCATAGTCGGGTGACTAGCCACACCCGCGCAAACCACGAAACTTCTCCCGACACACAGCCAGGAAGCTAGCCCACAACCTCTCCGCTTCCCCCGATCCCAGTCGGGAGGCTAGCTACACCACCAACCTCACAATCCTTCTCCCGATTCCAGTCGGGAGGCTAGCCCACAACCTCTCCGCTTCGCCCGATCCCAGTCGCGAGGCTAGCCAAACCACGCAACTTCCCCGACACAAAATCGGGTTTCAAACCTCAGGTAACCACAATCACAATCACAAGCAAAGTTCAACAAACAGCAACAACACAGGTTCAACACTCCACATGCACTCATGGCCACTCAAGACACCAACAGTAAAACTCGGACTCCACAACCCTACGGGAACTCACGGCCTCCCAAGACACAACAACAGTAACTCACGGGCTCAACCATCCCACGGGCACTCACGTCCACCCAAGACACACCAACAGTAACTTACGGGCTCAACAACCCCACGGGCACTCACGGCCACCGAAGACACACCAACAGTAACTCACGGGCTCAACAACCCCACGGGCACTCACGGCCACCCAAGACACACCAACAGCAACTCACGGGCTCAACAACCCCACGGGCACTCACGGCCTCCCAAGACACACCAACAGTAACTCACGGGCTCAACAACCCCACGGGCACTCACGGCCACCCAAGACACACCAACAGAAACTCACTGGCTCAACAACCCCACGGGCACTCACGGCCACCCAAGTCACACCAACAATAACTCACGGGCTCAACAACCCCACGGGCACTCACGGCCACCCAAGACACACCAACAGTAACTCACTGGCTCAACAACCCCACGGGCACTCACGGCCACCCAAGACACACCAACTGCAACTCACGGGCTCAACAACCCCACGGGCACTCACGGCCTCCCAAGACACACCAACAGTAACTCACGGGCTCAACAACCCCACGGGCACTCACGGCCACCCAAGACTCCAACAGTAAAACACGGGCTCTCATGGCCACCCAAGACACAACAGTAAAATACAGGCTCTCAAGGCCACCCAAGACACAACAGTAAAACACGGGCTCTCATGGCCACCCAAGACACAACCAATAAAATACGGGCTCTCATGGCCACCCAAGACACAAATTACACAATCAACCTCCGGGAATAACCAATGCCTCCAGCAGTTCTAATATCAACAGTTTCACAATCAACCTCCAGGCATGGTCATATGCCTCCAGTACTCCTAATATTGATAAGTTCACAATCAACCTCCGGGCATGGTCATATGCCTCCAGCAATTCTAACATCGATAAGTTCTCTACTCCTACGACACTACTAAGTGTCACATGCAATTCTAATGTTCGTTACGTTCCTGAATCATACGACACTACCCGGTATCGCCTACCTTTCTGACATTCGATAAACCTACTTAACCCACGACACCCTAGTGTCACATGCAATTCTACTGTTAACTTTCCCTAATCAGGGCTGAGATCCGGCTACTTTTCCCTACCTCGTATGCTTTCTCCAAAGCGCACAAAATAAGCTCCGGCGTGATCTCGGTCACTCGCCTAACTTTCCCTTCCCTCTGTCTACAGCACGATCTAAAAGAACACAGTTTTAAGGCACCTATAAACTTGCAGGAATAAACTGAAATTCAACAAACTTGATGCCCAAAAGTAACCCCGACAATGTCGATCACTCCCAAACTCTCCAATTACTCGACATTGTCGATATTGGACCCGGAAAGGCCCGATTCGCCCGACATGGCGAATTTGCCCGGGTTTTGAAAACGCCCTTCCGAGGCTCCGAAAATTCCCGTTTTCGTTTCTACGGTCTTAGAATAATTCAAGGGTTCCTAGGCACTCGACGGAATCGAATTCCGACTTCCGAGTCATTTAATTAACGTTTAAAGTTTCTAAACCCGTCAATTACATCTTTTACAATTTAAATCCAAATTTCGATCCGGTTGTAGATTAATAACCCGGGGAACGTTCTAAACCACCCGAACACAAAACCCGAGCACCCGAGCAAGTGGGCCCCACCCAGCCAACCATGGCCGTGGGTGGCTAGGGCCTTTTGGGGCCGGCCCACCATGGTGGTGGCCGGCCCTAGCTCCGGCCAGCCACCCCCACATGGTGGCCGGCCACCCTACATGGTGGTCGGAGCTCCCCCGAGCTCCCGGTCACCGGAAAACGTGCCTCTTCCCTCCAAAACGTCTCCAAAACGTCTCTAACAATCCCCCACCTCATTTCCACCATAAACTACTCATTTTAACCAAACCCTAACTTTTGAAATTAAGCAAAACGACGATCGGATAGTTGCTCACCGTAGAGAACGCGAGGTGAGCTTGAATCTTCGAACTTTGAGACGATCCAAAGGTTAGATGAGCGGGAATAGTAACAAAACCCTAGCTTTTCCTTCTTCTTCTCTCCCTTTCTTCTCTCTTCTTTCTCTTTCTAAAACTAACACCTTTTCTTCTTCTTTTTCTTTTTGATTTAGGTGTGGCCGACCCCCCCCCCCCCCCCATGTAGTCTTGCCCTTGTGTTGTCCCAAAACCTAACACCACTACTTGTTGGACAAGTGGCAAGGTGGGTCCCACACCTTTTTGGAAAATATCTTCATATCTTCTAGATATTTTCCAATCAGATTCGCGAAATTCGGACGTTTCGGGCCCCGAACGGGCACTTTTTCCAACAAATTACGAAACTTGGCGGGCTACAAGGAAACGGCTCAAATAAGACCGCTGCGACGACGGCTAAGCTTTTTGGATCCAAAACGGTACTCGAATGGACCAAAACGTCGCTCGGTTGACTTTTCCGTCGAAAAGTCAACATTTCTCAAATTGGTCAGAAAGTTGCCCTGAGTCCCCCGGAACTCACTTTGGTCGATATCGGGGTCAACTCAAGTCTGGTATGACCCCCGGGGTCAATGTTATGTTCATTTAAGTGTCTGCTTAAAAATTTTAAATTTTCCTGTTTTTCGCAGATTTGACTGGCGTTGACCGGGAGTGGTTCTTACACCCGACCCGATCCGTCCACAAATAGGCCGGGCAGCAAGCGGGCCACTATCGAGTCTCGGGCGGGCTCGGGCCACATGTAGGAAAATCGGGCCGGGTACGGGTATCACAAAACCCGGCCCAGACCCGGCCCATTGCAATCCCTACACGAAACACTCAGAAAGTTCAGCCTACTCAAGCGAAGGCCTTTGATAATCCACATTTAACTTCGTAAGGTGAATAATGGGTCATCAGTGAGAGTTGATTTTTTTTTTCGGGGTTAGTCCCCTTAGCTCCGTTCTAAGCTATGTTGTAATCGTTGACTCTTTATCTGTTCTTCTTAAATCGGGACATTCCGATTCCTTTTTTTGAATAGGTCTTATTAATAAATTTTCCAACTTATAAAAAATTGGGAAATGAAAACAAACCAACTTTTTATATCTAAAGAACACCGTACTTCGGATATTCAAACAATGAAAAAGAAGGAAAGGATAAAAAATTGAAAGAACATAAAGAATTAGAAAATCTTAAGTTATCTCTAATATATTTTTCATATTTGAATATGGATGTCTTACTAACGAAGCTCGTTCGGACTAGTCAAATTGTACATTCTAATAAGACGAAGAATATGAACTTAATTGTACATATTAATGATTTGCAACGAACGTTTCAAAAAAAAATGATTTGCAACGAATCAAGTTCAAATGAACGATATTTGTTGATGCTAAAATGATCAGTAATACATACCATCCCCAATATTAATTGAATCCACAAACCCATCTCCAAAAATTTCCTCACCATGACCATCACTCCCAAACTCTAAGAGATCATGACAATGTGCTGCTGATGAACTCATCTCACGGTGACGAACAAACGTTGTTGTGTCCGACACCATGAAACCATCTCGTAACATACTCATGTTAATGTGATTGTTGCCGTTATGACGATAGCCTGTATTAATTCCAGGATCATTAGCATCCGGAAGCCACTCTGCGAATAAGACCTTTGGTAACGACGGGCTGAGTTGAAAACGGTTAGAAATCGTATTCAAACTGTCTGAAGATGAGATTGAACTGTGGTCGTCATGAGCTGAGGATCGATAATCATGCTTATCAGCTGCCGCGACTTTCTTCTTTAGATACGAGTTCCAGTAATTTTTCACCTCGTTGTCTGTTCTACCGGGTAAGTTGTGTGCAATCTGAGACCACCTACAATTAATAGATCAAGTCACGTAAACTCAAGCTGACAGTCGAAGGTTTAATTATAGTTTTGTATTCTAACAGAACTCATACTTATTGCCTAAAAGGCGATGGAGGCCGAGGATAGTTTCTTCTTCTTGAATGGTAAAGGAGCCTCTCTTCAAGCCAGGCCTCAAGTAATTGATCCACCTTAATCTGCAACTCTTTCCATTCCTCTGCAACCCTAGAAAGAAAAAAGAGGGAGTAGAATATTAATACACATTCTTATACACCAACATGAATGTGACAGACTTACCAGCATTGAGAGGAACACAAGTCCAGGAGGCATGGCCATGAGTGAGTAGATAGGTTTTGAGTTTGTGATCTTCCTCTGGTGACCACAGTCCCTTGTTCTGTTTCATCTTCATTGTTGTCTTCTTCTCATCAAGAGGCTTCAAACCCATCAATTCCAAGCTATTATGTGTATGATTCTTAGTATCTATCTCGTCGATGAGAGAGAGAGGGAGGTGCTTATTTTGTGCTTGAGAAATGTGAGAGGCCTTTGGTTTAGATTTAAAGCCTATGTGGTGTAGATGGATAGAACAGAATGTGGGTTTCCATCAACTTTTACCCATCATTGGTATTACTTCTTTTATCAGCAAATTTCATGTATCAAATAATCAAGTGAAAACATGGTTTCTAACTTATTTTGAGTCTTGTTTTCGCGATATTAACCTGGGTTTATCTTTTGTTGCATTTTTCAATTATGACCTTTATATTTTTTGCACGGTCTATCACGTGTCGTTAAAATTAACAGATACGTTAGTTTTGAATGGGAAAAGACAGAAATGCCATCAACAAAAGTCAATAACTTTGAAGTTGGGCTTGACATTTTTTTGCACTTCCCAACTATGACATTTCCATTTTTTGCACTGAATAACATTTTTTTTAGTGTATTTTAGACTTTTTCCATCCAAAACTAACATTCCTATTAATTTTGACGACAAACAATAGTCCGTGCAAAAAATATAAAGGTAATAGTTGGAAAAATGCAATGAAAAGTAAATTCAAGTTAAGATTGCGAAAACAAAACTCAAAACATATTAAAAAACATGGTTCCCCCAATAATAAAATTTGCTTACATAAGCTTTTTGATCGTTAAAATTTTGTTTTAATATGTGCAAACGCTGGCCGTTTGGTTTGCTAGTGACAAAAACCAAGATGTCAGCTAACCAAGGTCAATTCCTTTGTTTTTCCCTTTCTACCCAAAGGTTTTGAAATTTGAACTAATAAATTATTGTGAGTTGGTGGGGGAGCCGATACCGTTATTATATTTTAAAAATAATGAGCTAGTTACCTGATTTAATTGAGGGTTTTTCTATTAGTTCGGATTGTGTTACAGCATCTTCAACGGGATGAACAGCGGTGGACGGGTACTGGTTTTAGACCAACAGTCTGGATGAATAGGGCGACGCAACGGCGTAGACAATGATTTTGTTGTCCATACAAATCGTTTTGTGTTGGACTATAAATCTGTAAAACGTGCCCTGATTTTCACTATGATCACATGCTTGATATTATTGTCAAGGATGAGTGTCATACATATAAATGTTTTTTTTATCAGAGATGTTTTATAACAGCTTCACTCTCAAAATAAGAAAAGAGAAGCATGCAATTTAAAGCCAGACTAAAAACGAGTTACACGACACGAGTTCAACCACAGAAAGCAGGAAACTACATAACGTAACAGAACTAAAAACCAAAAAAACAAGATGTAGAAACAATACAAAAAACAATATGATCAACAAAGAACTCATAACCTAACTTTTTTGCTTCAAATGGAGCTCCTGCAACACAACCTCGGAAAACGACGCCCTCCATAAGTGAAACCGTCATCAAACCAGGATATAAAACCCGTCCTACTTTCGAAGCCACTGAATGGATATTTAAAACCATTTGATCCACCTCCGGGACCTCTCGCCTTCAGCAGAACCCACCACTTCATCACACTTGACCAGACAAGCCAGACAAAATCAAAAGGAAAATGTAGGCCACCGAAAAAACGCCAACATTTTTTTATCGGGATATAAGTGCCCCGACTCTCCAGAAAACCGGAAGTACGAACTACGATATAAAGTATATTGAATCATTAGAAGATGAAATGATACGGATACCGATAATCCCCGGGTATTGAAGAACAATTAAAAGATCCAAGGTTAAGGAGACCTATCAAAGGTTACAGAATGAAATCATCTAACACATTTGGAAGAAAATTTGTAAATGATTGGATTTTTGTAATTTCCATTTTATAATTCAATTATATAATTATTCTTTCGTATTACAAATTATTAAGTATTCCCCCATGTGTGGGTGAATCATCCACTATCTCGACGAAAGCCTAAGAGAAAACCTTCGGGATATTGAATCGTCTCCATCTTTTTTCTCCATCCCATTAACAATTTTCTACACTGGAGTTATGCTGACCCATAATGTTCCATTTTACCATCTATACTGTGTGAGCGTCGACGACCTGTTATGGACGATCTAGACGGTGTTTAGCGATAGGGAGCCATTATTTGAAGGTTTGAGTCGTTCTCCACACGGGGTGGCTTTGGATGGTCCTATGATTTTTAGGCCGGCATCGACTCGGAGTCAAGGGACTGATCATGTTTCTTTCGTACGATCAATCCCCATATTGTGCTGGCGTGTAAGACCAACCAAGGCGATAGGAAGGCCTCTCCACGATTTCAGTAAGGGACTGGCTCTACACCCTACTCTTTGTTTGCGATAAGGAGCCATGGTATGAAAGACTATTGTTGTTACATCTAGGTTGGCTATGTTTGTGTTAAGCAAGATGTTATTCGAGATGTCATCAGACATCCTGTGTGTGCCCAACAGTAAAGATAGAAAAAATATCAACCTAGATGTCAATAGACTTTGACATCTTATGCGTATCTGGTACTACATAATTGTTTCCTAGTTCGGAGATGTGTTTCCCAAGCCTAAAGATACTGTGATAATGTTCTATTCATTTAAGGAAGATACTAGCGCATGGAAACAAGTAAGATTTGTTTCCTAAACCTGTAGATGTTTTGCGATAGTGATCTATCGATTTAAGAAAGATACTAGAGCAAGGAAACAAAGTGTTTTAGCTTGACCAAGACTCCAAGGATTAAGGAAACCCTAGGATGCACAAACACAAGCTGTAGGAGCCATATAACTCATAAAGATATTCAGAGCTTTGCTTGATCGCTTGTCAGACTAAATGTCAACGCGCATCTCTTAATTTGAGGATAAGTATCGCGCATTTCCAAAGTTGACGATAAGTATCTTATGTTTCCTATTTTGAAGATACATTTATTCAAAGCATCTTAGGAATTGTTTCCTATCTTGAATATACTTCTATTATAAATATCTATTTGCTTTAGGTATTGTTTCAGGTTATGCAAACTTAGAGATTGAGTTAGATCGTGACTCTAAGATTTGAGAAACCCTAGGGAGGCACGACTACAATAGAGGGATCAGCTATAAAAATCCAAGAGTATTTCCATTAGCTGTTGATCGTAATTTCCTATTATTCTACCAATCATTGTTGGTTGGTCGACATCCGTCGAAGCCATTGTTGTTACAAGCGTAAATACTGTAACTACTCTTTGTTCGCTGTTCTTTGTTCATGACTTTAGAGCTCCTAAGCGTGGTGGACTAGCGTGTAGGGAGGTTGAATGTGTTGAATAAAGAATCAACGTTATTATTTTCAAACACTATTCGTAATTGAATGAGTGGTTTGAGTTGATATTGTGTTCATCCTCGTTTCGGAACTGAAGAGTGATGATGATGTGTTTGTGTGATTGAAGTGTCACGATCTTTCGTTAAAGACCGCAAGGCTAATCCGAGACGGTAAGGGCTCGCAAAGTGGAATCAAGAGTGGCTCTTGGATTCAGGAGGAGACCCTGAGATAGATTTGCACTTTGTAATAAAAGCATAGGTTTGATCTGAAGGATTAGAACTTGTATGTTGATTAATTACTTGATAGTGAAACCTTTCCACTGGAAAAGTTCCCCTAGATGTAGGTGGTGAAGCACCGAATTGGGTAACCAACGTTTGTGTCTTTATGTGCTTGCTTGCTTGTTCTTATCGTTTATATCTCCATACTTTTCTAAAGCAAGATGTCAGTCAATATGTCTTAACATCTTGTAAGACATCTTGGTCGTAACATCTTACAAGACATCTTGCTACTATACCTAAAACAATTTCAATCGTGTTTTGCATGTGCAGGTCAAAAAAACATAGCCTTTGGTAAAGGCTCAGGGTCGTAAGCTTTTCATCTACAATCCACTATATTATACAATAGTGGAATGGGTGAAGAATACTATTGGAGTTTTTTGTGTGATCAATTCTTCCAACGTTGTCAAACATCCGAATAGAAAAGGATGTTATTTCAGTTTTTATTGAGTTTTAGTCCTAGGATGCCGCTTTGAAGGTAATCGAGGTGTATAATGGGTTCCGGTATAATAGTCCCGACCTATTTGTGGCATGTTCTCGTCCTAATAAAGCATGTGGTACCAAGTAGAGTGTTGATGTTGTAAAACAGAGCTCGTCGGTATCAATGGAGAAGGCAGGATCGAAGACGAATGCAGGAATGAAGAAGAGTTTGTGTAAGTCGGGTTTGAATCTTAAGCCTCGTTTTTTTTACTGTGAAGCCTGTGCTGTAGGTGGATCAGAGATCGTTTTCTGTGGTTCATTTTTCACCGGAGCTCTCTACCGAAGAGTTGGCCGTTACGGGTGTGCGACTCAAATCTATCGGATTGCTTCCAAAAAATATGGGATGACGATCGCATTGACTCGCTTGTTTTAAAACCTGAGAGCATGTACAGTTGAAAGACTTGTATAAGGGGTTCGTATGGTGACTGTACAAAATAGTGAGTCTGAGCCCCTGAATTTAGTGTGTTTCAAAGTGGGAGGCTCGGTTTTAGGCTCAGGTTCTAAGTGGATGCTGACTGGATGCTAAATTGATATTTTGCTGAATTTATTTTCTTTATTAAAACAATAAATTTATTAGAAATTAGAAATAAATTTGACTAAAATAATTAATAATAAAATAAATTAAAATGTATAAATTTAATAATAAAATAAATAACGATAAATAAACTTCAATAAAATAAATTTGACTAATTTAATAATAACATTCATCTTTGAGATGGTTCCCTGTCGTCGAACTTGTTCATACGAATCTACAACTATTCACATTGGTCCCACAATCGGGACATCATAAATGGGTTTGAAACCGTCCGACTTGTATTCATCAACCTCCGGTGAAGACGCATGTTGAGTTTCGTCGTCGGACATTTTTGATCGGATTGTTAGAGAGACGAAGTTGAGAAATTGAGATTGAAAATGGAGAAAATTTGGAGAGAAATATGAGAATTTGGTGTTTTATGAATGGGGGTAGGGATATTTATAGGTGGTAGAAATTTGTTTTTTTTGTTGTTAATTTAAACAATGAAGAACAGACAATCATAAAGACACAGAAACTGGTAACTCGGTTCGGTACTTCATACCTACATCTGGGGGAAAACTTTGCTAGTGGAAAGGTTTCATTATAATGTAATCAATACACATACAAGTTTCTCAGATCATCCTAGATCGAACATGTGCTATTAATACAAAGTGAAAACCTAATCGGGGTCTCCCCTTGAATCCAAGAGCCACTCTTGATTCCACTCTACGAGCCCCTTTGTCTCGAATTGTTTCGAGCCCTTCAGTCTCGATCTGTTCTTCCTCTTCAGGGTTAATCGTGAATCAATCACGCAACCACATCTTCATCCCGCTTTAGTTACGCTCTGAGGGTGAATCCATCTCAAAACAACTCATTCAGTTACGAATGGTGTTTGAGGATAATAACATTGATTCTTTGTTCAACACATTTAGCCTCACAATACGCTATTCCAACCATATTCAGCCTTCCTCCACCGGAGGGGGAGGGGGTAATGGAGGTCATTAAATCGTCGTTTGAGTTGTTCAAGACAACATTGTTGCGACGAAGAAGGCTTGGGCAAGGCACACTGGCAAGTTAACTAACCATCCTGACACGTCGAGAGACGGTAGGGGACTCTCTTCCTCTGGGTTGATTGGGTCTAAGTCGCGGCGATGGACATGTTGACGATAGTTGGAGGACTCGATCGGTGTATCGCTCGGTCAAGGACAACAGATAAGGCTAAGACGATAGAGATAGTGGTAAAGGAGGAAGGTGTGGTCGTCCACGTATCATTCAGCTGTTATCGTTCGTTTGGTTGCAAGGTGGATAGGTACCGGTAAGACCTGGCTCTTAGTCGGGGTCATGTTGTACTTATCTGCTATTAGTACTCATGCGATCTTTGGTCCGATACAAAGTCTGGGCACTACCTTTGATTGGCTTGCGGAGTCCAATGGTTTGAAAATCCAACTAGCGGGGGACGGAACACACCCTCGCCTAAATAAATAAGGACTGCATGGTCCAATGGGGGCTCGGCCAGCAACACCGGTCAACCAGACGTATAGTGGCAGTGGTCTCACCAAAATCTGGCACGGTTCCCTTCTACCATTTCGGAAGCTAGCACTCTCACGTTCATGGAGCCCTACTTTACCATTTTAGTGAGGACGACGCTCGTTGCATCTTTGGAAGAGTATACAATCCGTCTCGACGCCAATTATCCGAAAAGGGGTCCTTATTGTTATAGCTTTATGTTTGGATTCGTTGTATTTATTTCTTCGGACGCTAACACATCATGACCTTCTAGACGTTCCACTGAAACATTTCGGTCCATGAGGCTTTATTTTTACCGTCTGTTTTCTTCAGCCCGTGATGTTAGCACTTGTTTTTATGGTTTTTATTATTATTGTTCGGTGATTTTTTCCATTTTAGATCGGACTAAATCTTACTTTCACTATATAGTTACGATTATCGCTTAAATAGTATTTTCTTTTTTTGATCTCGAATGATCATATTCGCCTAACCAAGAGCAGTGTGTTATTTTCTATTTTGGCATTGGAATCTTTGGAAAAAAATGAACCAATGAAATGCAATATGTGATTGATGTAAACACTGTAGCCTGCTCGTCACGGTGGTGGATATGGCGCTTTGCTGGCAGTTCAAGATATGCATCAGTAAGTCCTATCTTCAAAGCATTTATATATATATTTTTTCAATGGGAATAGATTTATCTTTTTTCCTAAACAACCACATCAAAACTTTTAAAAAGGATTGTCCGACAAAACGCGTGTCATAATATAAAAGGTCAATTATCTTTTATACTAGTTTTTTATGAGTAACATATTTTTTGTACCCTTGTGTTTTGTAACGTTCAATAATAGTCCATCCGTTTCGATAACTGTTATTTAATACCCTTTATGAATTGATCACATATCATTTGATACTCCTTATTTACTAATAAAATAACATTTAGTACTCCTTATGAATTGGTCACAGATCATTTAATACCCCTTATGTATTGATAACAGAACATTTAATACTCTTTGTGAAAATAAAAATACTCATGTATAAAACTTAAGTAAGAAATAATGAAGGTCTGAATTCTTTTTCTTACTCCCCTCCCCTCTTCATGTGCTCCACTCCTATCACATCCCGCCCACGTTTTCTTCTGCCTGAAGCGAGGGTGATGATATATATCTTCTCTTATCAATCTCGTCGGAACCTCCCTACACTCCTCCTACTCCATATCTCAACTTCCCCTTCTTCTTCTTCAGATCTTTCTTCGACGACCTCCATCTCTCCTTCCTTTCTCTCAGGCCACCACCAAGATCGACCACTGATGAATCACTATCCACACATACCTCAGCAACCAGCCACCCTTCCGACGGTCACCGTTCTATCGATATTGTCGATTCCAACCTCCCAACCACCCAGCCCAATAAAATCTCGCAGCCAGCTCCAAACCCCAACACCACAACCCTCAGTTTGTCTCCAATAGGAGACCAAAACTCACATGCAGCGGCGTCACTTCTGGGGGTGTACCTAAACCCCCATCCTCGAGTGGCCACTATAGCAAGCGGACCCTCATCCACTACGTCAACTAACGAACCTCCGTCTTCCCTAGGGTCCTCGGTCTCAAACTTGGATGCGGTCCAACAAAGACTCACAAAGGACTCTCTCTGTTCAGAGCCGACGAACGACTTCTACGAGGAAGACGATGAGGTTCTAGCCGTCCCGGTCAACACGGTCCCAACCCTCGATGACTCGCGGTACAAGTTTGCTTTAGTTGACCGCCTTCTTACGGACAAATGAGTAAGACCATGTGCCCTTTGTACTGTTATTGCAAACACATGGAACATGGAGGATCTGACGGTCCAACCACTTACAGACAAGATAGCCGCTTTCTACTTCCCTTTTAGGGAGGCCATGGATGATATCCGATGTAGGGAGCCATGGGATTTCTATGGCACAGTCCTCATGCTTACGCTCTTGCCTCCGAGAACCCAACCGAAAAGTCTTTGCTTCCGGTCACTAAAGATCTCGCCCCGTGCCTATAATATACATGTCGAGGCCAAGATCTCTGAGATGAGAGAGTTCAGCATCTCAAATTTGGGCAGGGAGGTGGAATACCGTAGGGCTAATAGCTCGAGAGGCACAACCAACCCCTAGGGTTGGTATACCTTCCTCTGGCTCCGGGTGGAAATGGATTCCACACGTCTGCTCCGTCGACACTTGATCCTACAAGTGGATGAGAACACCAAGCCGCTGAAAATACGGTTTGAGTATGAAAAGTAGTCGGACTTCTGCTTCCGGTATGGTCGTCTTGGCCATGTGAATACAAGTTGTGCTACTATTTTACCAGGAATGGATCAATTTTCTAGGCGCGACGGGGAGTCTCTTCGAGCTCCACCAGCGATCCAAGTAGAAGGGATCTTCCGTACTGATTGCAACACCTTGCCACCGTCATCGGGGGAACGGGAAAAGGTCATGCCACCCCCGTCCAATCTTGTTGCTAACTTGGTTTATTCCAATATCTTGACAAGTACCCAGATCAATCAGGAACCCATCCAGTTGGAGGCCCTTAATCCCTGGGTGGCGCAGGACCCCAGTCTTGAAACAACGGTCTTCAAGACCACAATTACGCCTACCGATCAGCGAATTGGACACCCCACACCAGTGGTAATATTGAAGGATGCGGAACATGGGAAGAGATCGGTAGTACCTCACCAGTCCACAACTACGCCTAACCTGAAGGCACCCCCGGCCATCACCGGTTGGGAAGACAAGTACCAGATGGTGGGTGGAATAGCGCATTCCCTGGTTGGGGAAATAGAATCCAAGGAGACCTTGGCTTAGCACCAGGTGGAGCTATCCCCAACAAGCCTCATCCAGCACGAGATCTTAGCTGGGTATGAGCCAGGCTACCACATGATACCCCCGGTGAAGAAGAACCACCAAGAAAGCAGACAGTGAAATGAGTCCCAAGGACACCAAAGACAACCCAACCGAAAGCATGAGACAAGGGACCTCGGAAGAAAGCAGTTGTGGCTAAATCCAAGAAGCAGTCATTTATACTCATGAACACCGACCACACTATGGAGGAGGCCCAGTAGGACCTCAACCTTTGTATACTGACAGAGGTTGGCAAACAGCCTCGTCGAGAGCCACGATAGACCTTGGTCTTGGGGGGGGGGGGGGGGGGGGGGTCGACCTTGTTCAACTCACCATCTCATACTGGCCCTATCTAGAAGGGTCATGTTCCATGGGGCGACACCCAGAGGCTCTCTACAACCCAAGGAAACCTCCCCCGGTGGAATTTAGTCCCTTGGTGCCGTGTTAGTGTGTGTATCTGTAAAAAGTATCTCTCTTCTACCTTCTTGCGTATAATTTTTCTTTTCCTCAGCCATGCATGTCGGATCACCTATTTGTTTTCAAATGGGGGAAGCCGGATTTCGCCTAGACTTGTATTGGGTTTATCCTTAGATCTTGATATTGTTTATTGGGACTTGCTTTATCGAAGTCATACCCAATCTACTCAAAAAAAAACATTCTCCTTATGAATTAGTCACAAATCATTAAAATAGCGTAAAACTGACCAAAATTTGTCCAAAACGTTATCAATACATCAGGGTACTTAAAATGTGACCAATAAAAAAAAGAATACTAAAAATAATTAACCCTAATATAAATGTCGCATTCTTTAACTATCCTTTTGAGATTTCAGTTTCTTTAATCCTTCCAAAACATATTTTGACCATCGTCTTGTACAACATACATAAAATATGGCCAGAAAAATCAAAATGTTTTGTAATCCCTTTTATCTTTTGATCATTGCTTCTTTATCTAGATTAGATCTTTCAACTTCCCTTTTTATCTTTCATTGCATTTAGTTCAAACACAACATAAGTTGACCTTCTAACCTGTATCATTTGAACTTGGTTTAATTTAGTAGCCAAATAAACACTTCTTACGATATTTAGTGATTGAATCTTAGAGAAATCGTTTTTAGAATAAGAAATAGTTTCATTAACAGTAAAACAGAGTCATCACATTGGCCATTAACTTTGGATGAATAGTGGTTCAATAACTCTTGATAACAAGCCGATTTAAAAGGAAACGGTTATAGCGATCAGAACTAAGACAAGAACTATAACTAAGACAAGAATTGAAACCAACGCTAGAACAGAAATAAAATCCAAAAAGTACCAACAGTCAAGAACCGTTCAAAGTAGAGCCTGAACGATGTTGGATCCCTACTCTCCAAGAACTCGTTTTGTCAAATGAGCTACTAAACTTGAACAGTTTGGCTGGGAGTGACGGCTCGTCTCAAGGACTCCTCCCGGTGTAGGTCCCTTGAGCCTAAGTTTCCTATCATCCCTCATGACGGGGCTACTTCCTAGCCCTCGCCTGATACTTTAGCGGCTCCCCCGCTGTATCCCTCTTCTGGCATGTCAGCCTTTGCAGCTTCCCAGATGAAACTAACCCAAGAAGGCTTATCTCTGAACACCCAGGGAGGGTTATCTCTGAAGAGTGGTCAGGACCTTGAGGGTAAGGTAACACCTTGGATCAGACCTACGACCCGAGAACCGGGTTAGGTACCGTGTATGAGGTTATGAGGGGCCCCTTCCCTCGAGATAACCCGGTCTTAGGTAGCGTATCCGAGGTTAACGGTGCAAACCGTGGCGGTGGTGGAGGTGCTTCCCGTCCCTAGTTACTCCCGGAACCGAATGATCATGGTTCGCCGAAGAGGTCGGTGAACTTCTATCCAAAATCAAACCCTCACCATACCACCCCAGAAAAGGCCCCATTGATCACATGAGGTTTCCACGTGCTCACCTAGGGTTGCATATATGGTTTCTCCAATCGCTCTTGTTCGGGCGAGAGGAGGTAACCCCTGAGCGTGCACCCATAACTGAAGGCGATCTAGACGGGGGAGTTCCCAAGCCATTTGGTCGGCTATTTCCCTGAGCAGTAGCGGATGACTGTGGAAGCACCACGGCTCATTGTGTTGCACCTAGACCCGAGCCTCCTAGGACACTAAATACAAGAGAACATGTCTGGTTCGAGATCCTTAATCACCACACCCACATCGGTACGACCCCCATGCATGCATGATGATCGTTAACAACACCTCCTTCCGAGGAGGGTTGGGGGAAGCCAGACGGCCCACCATGCCAAATCGGAGGCGTGCCATAATGTGGGGGTCCAGTGGATTGTAGGGAACCACGACCTCCATCGTCTCTTCCTTGGTAAGACAACATGTAGAAAATGTGGCTTGGAGATCCCCATTGGAGACGACAGAACTGGAGGAGCCGGAGCCCTATCATGGGCTGCAAACACCAGAGGAGTCGGAATCCTAGTGGGGAGGACCGTCTCTGAGGTTGCCACTGGATCGTGGGGCGATCCTATGGACACTGGTGATAGGGCTTGACCAATCAATTTGGTTGGTCGGCCCCTCTTCGCCTTGGTCAGGGTTGTTGTTGGTGTGGTCTCTCCGGGCAAGAAACCACCAAGTTCTGGTCCCTTAACAGTAGAGGTTGCAAAAGCTTGATCGAAGAAAATGACAGCATGAACGAGGGAGGAGTCTTCGGCCTTAGCTTCTTCCTTTCCCTCACTGATTTGACGAAGTTACAAGTAGGCTTTGGGGTATAATAAGTGGTGGGGAAGGAGGTGGATCACCTGAAGATACGGACACATCGACGACTGACAACAACGACATATCAGTAGAGTGCAACACATACATGACATAATTTAAGACTAGAACTTTCTCTAGGGTTATGGTGCAAGTACCGAACTTTTTAGAGAAATCGTTTTGTTCCGGCCATATTGTATCAACACATACTTTTGTCGTACCTTTAATTACTGAACTGACTTTTTTTTTGGTGCAATAACATGAACGTATTGATAGTTTTACGTTGTTTTGAACTTCAAAATTATGTAAATCCATGAAACTAGTCATCTCAACTTGGAATTGGAAGAGGAGAAATAGGGTTAAGATCTACATATGAGAGTAATTAATGAATTACAGTAGGCTAGGAACTTGGATATTTAGTTTATCAAAACCCTAACCTGCTCTCTGTCGACGCAAAAGTAAAGTCATGGCTTTGGCTATAGCCGTTGCCATGGCCTATGTTATGGTTTTGTTACTCTCTTGCAAACACTCTTTTCTGTACTTTTTTTAAGTGTTGTGAAGGTTTTCTCTACTAGGGCTCTTCCCAAACCGTCTCTAGCCACCGCGACGTTGGCTCCCTCCTGCCACCAACAAAGCATCTCCCGATCTGATTCAGTCCACCATCTCTCCTGATCTGATTCAGTGCCCCCTATGTAACTCCGATGGTTGGCATCTGACTCACCTCAACATCAAACTTTAACGTCGTCTATGTTTCCGTCGGCGTCTCTAAAGCCGTTGCAGTCGCCGCCTCAGAAGTCGCCACCGCCACAGGCCCGTCCTCCTCCCTGGCCTCCACCACTGCCTTTGAATCCGCTGGGGTCTCTGAAGTCACCGCAGCCACCACATCGGAAATCCATGTCGCCGTCCATGCAACTGCCATGCCCTCCTCCCTTGCCTCTACCACCGCACCCTCTACCCACATGCTTCAGGGACGATTGTTGGAAGGGATCTCCGAGTCAAGCCAGTCCTTCCTTCAGTATTGATGATCACAGGTTCGATTTTACAGCAGAAGAAAAGCGTCACCCTTGGGTGACCCAGCGGTATCTAGTCCCTACCTTGAGCAGTGCGGATCAGTACTTTTTAATTTATGCTTTACTGATGCAGTCCTGGCCTATGGATTGGGTTGGGACTTCGAGTATCATCTTCTCACCCCCACCTCTCCTTTATGCGTTTATGGCGGCCGTCGGGGCATCCCGACATCGGATTTCAAAACCGTCAGTGGCGATTATATGGATAAAAAGAACGATAAACTTTATGTTTGTTGTATGTTCTTTTGTAGTGGTCAGGGAGCCTGTTCCTTGATGAACATCTTTGTTCTGATCTAATATCAATAAAATTGGTACCTTTTAATAAATAAAAAATAATTACAGTAGTTGACAAAATCAATAGTATTATTTGATATTTATCCATTTATAAAAAAAATATCCATAATTAGCATCGTTTGTCAACAATTATATAAGTAATGGGGGATTGTACTTAGTTGATGATAAAATAAAAATGCATTTGTTTAAGTCTATAGACAGCTATTATTCATATTTCTATATTTCAGTTTTCAATATGAATTCCCATGCCACCTGCAATAAAAATGAACAAGGATCTATATAAAACTATGGAAATACAATATTCTGTGCGTCTATGTCAGAGCCAAGCTCCACTTGTTTGCCAATAACACAGACAAAAATCTTTTCTTTTCTTTTCCCTAAGGGTTGCAAACTTATAAAATTAAAATGAAGAAAACAGCTTGAAGGTAGTAGAAAGGATCATAGTGATTTAATTATGGGATTTTGACTCTAAGCCTTACCGAGATGAGCACTTTGTCATTAAGCTAAATGCATCTAAGGAGATTAGTGTTGAATAATAAAATATGGTGACCAGTGAACAATAATAAACTATCATATTTATTCAAAAGATATATTTGGTAGAAAAGGTAGATTTATTCGGAAACGGTGTTTTTTTTATACGCTAAATTTTTTATTAAGCAATTGTTTTATAAGACTATAAAACAAAGAAAGAAAAGATACAAAAGAGATTTTTTCCTCAGACCATTACAGCTTCAAAGAGCAAACACAGAATAGGAAAAACAAGATGTACAAAAAAACGCATTGCCTACTTCCTATCCGGATTCAAACAAGTGAACCGGTTAGAAACCGGAACAGGGGTTAAAGCATGTTCTGAAGTCGGTGCCAAGTACTCCTTGTCCTTCCTACCCTCGGCGTCCTTCTCGAGCGCCAAAGCACAAAAATCAATAGGTTTATGGCCAACTTTCGAGCTTTAACTCCACTTGCCAGAGCTATCTTTTTTGGCAACGTTCACAATGAAACGTCCCGTTTTATCCCCTCTATCAGCAGAGGTCCTGGCTCTTGTCTAATAAACAACGGTTGGTTGTGCAATCACCTTCGAGTGACCCTTCTTTGGGCGTCCACGTCTCTTTGGCTCAGTCCTATATACCGGTTTTTCCAAGGCTTCCTTCCACGGACTTCCTTTTAACCCGACTTCCAGAATCGGTTAACCATCTCGAGAAAGATTTTCTTTTGCTAATGGGCCAAGATCATTCCCAATACAATTGAAAACGGTATCCAAACTTGGATCCTCACGGGCCGGCAATTGAACCTTTTCAGATGGGTTTATTTCCGAAAACCCACCTAAAAATGACCCAGGACCCCCTTGATGTAAGCCCAACCCGTCCATAATAGAATAGCCCAGATCAGCAGACACCTCTCCAGGACCACTTGCAAGCCCATGCGAGATAGGATCCTGAGCCAATAACGCACCCGGAGACGGCTTTGAAGCGTCCGAGATCAGCGGCGATCTTACTCCTGAAACAGCCTGAATCTGATTCGAAAATGGAGTCCCTTTTGGGATTGGAATCCCTTTCGATATTGACATCCCTTGAATCAAGGAGTCAGCGTCAAAAGCGGGTACGATTGATACTGATCGCAACAGCTCACCGGCGTCCTGAGGAATCGACGGGGGAACGACCGCCGGCGAAAGTCTGGTTGTCCGAACATTGGAAACCTCTCGAGGACACGTCTGCTCATCTCCTAACGTCCGAACAAATCCCCCGAAACGAGTTTCCTGGTCAACACACAAAACAGAGCATGTGCTCTGTTTTTCAACTCTGACTGGTTCAGTCACCGGAATCCTCGAAAGACGCCGCGAAAACGCCAAGAATAAAACGTGTCCATTGAACTTAAACCCATTCAAATTTCTATTGCCTGAGAAGCAGCAGATTGCGACGTAAATCGAACGAACCCAGAGACGAATCCTTTCCTGTGAGGTCTCTTCAGCAAGGATAAGGACTCAATAACCCCGAATGATGAGAATATGCCCCGAAATGACTCTTCTGACAACGCAAAAGGAAAATTTTGCACATAAATTTCTGTATCACTTTCCACAAAATGAGCTCGTGTCCGTCGCCGGCGATCCGCTTCTCTATCCCTACACACACCACCAATATTCTTTTGGTCCCCTTCATTTAAGATCTTCACCGGGAAAAAGGACGTATAGACACAGCCTCATCTACAGTATGATTTTGGCTCCCCGTCCCTATAACAGGATCAGTGAAGGTGCTCTGTTCGACTCCTTCAGGAACCACCTGGGTGGTGCTGGCCGGGCCTCCCTTGGTACGAACTCGGGCTGGTCGTCTCTCTGCGCCTCCACGTTCCACCTTCGCAGCCTTAGATAGTGGATTAATGATGGGGCAATACTCACTATAAAGAGACAAAAGGGTCAAACAAAAAGAGGTGAAAGATAGAGGATCACCCTCAAAACCACTGGGAAAAGGCTTTCGGTCAACTTGAGAGCGTTTCAACCCCATCTTATCTCTCACTTTCACTTTCAACCCCAATATGGGTTGTCGGGGCACAGTGTTGGATAAGAAATCTTTTGTACAATAGTATACTATTAAACGACTTGGGGACAAGGGGTCATCCGTCAAGGGTGATTGGTAGAGAAAGAATGGAGGTACTAAAGGAAATGTCGTTCCGAGATCATACACGTAGTTTTGGGGGGGAGACACTGAAGGATCGATAAACATCATATGTTCGCAGCGGAATAAATTAATTCGATCCTAAAATGATCTATTGCAATTGAATCAATGATAAAATTGAAATGTTACTTACTTGATATGAAGAACAAAATTTATTTAGCTCTGAAACTACGAAGCCTCTAGTATATCCACACTGAGTAACGATCTGATGCTTTCTACAATTGAGACGGCTACGAGAAGAACGGTTCTTCTCTTTGGTTGTTTGGGAGAGAATAGAAAAGGAGACTAGAGAAATAAATCTGATTTTTTTTCCCTTGAACCCTAAATATGCTATTTATATACCTCTAATTATTGGGTCCAAGGCTCAATTGGGCTTTAAACCCGATTGGGCATGGGGAAAAACCCAACAATCTACCACTTGACCTAGATCCAATCAGTCAAGAACTCCAATATTTATTATATTTCTGTGTTAGCAGAAGGTATAACAAATATGTCATCTAGATCATTGCTGTCACGACCCAATTTCAGTAAACCGAACTCGGGACGCGAACGTTTTGAAATAATAAACCATTTTGAAACCCTTTTTATGATTCAATTTAAAATCACCATTTGTTCAACAAAATAATATTTACATCTCAAAAAATGAGTCCCAACAATTGGACAAAACGAGGTACACGTCACTAGACTCAAAATAACCCAGAAACCCGCTTCCAGCTCTTCAAGCTTCAGAAGCTCACCTAGTCCAGCCTGTGAACGGTACCTGTAGGAAAAGCAGCTAGGGGTGAGCGTTCGCTCACCACCACAGAGCAGACAAAGCCGGTGACACCAACAACGACTCAAATGACACACACACGACCAATACTTTCCTCAACCGACTCAACACTCGGACACGTGATGTAGACCCCACACAACGATTGACGGCCTCCTCCAAAGACACGACTGACAACCACGCAATACCAAGATCACAAAGGATCGCACACCAAACAAGATCACAAAGGATCGCATACCAGCTGCTCAGTAACCCAATCTCTGTCTCTCGCCCTTTACCGATCCCAGTCAGGTCAGGCGGTCGACCTGTCGCGCAACTTCTCCCGATCCCAGTCGGGAGGCTAACCCACAACCTCTCCACTTCACCCGATCCTAGTCGGGTGGTTAGCCACACCCGCGCGTCTTTCCCCCGATCCCAGTCGGGGAGCTAGCCCACAACCTCTCCGCTTCTCCCGATCCCAGTCGGGAGGCTAGCTACACCACACAACCTCCACCATCCTCAAGTAACCAATCACAATCACAAACAAAGTTCAACAGATAGTAACAACAACAATCCCAAACTCCACAGGCACGCATGGCCACCAAGACACCAACAACAAAACACGGGTTCAACAACCCTACGGGCCCTCATGGCCACCCAAGACACCAACGGTAAAGTACGGGTTCACAACCCCACGGGCACTCACGGCCACCCAAAATACCAATAATAGTGACACGGGCTCTCATGGCCACCCAAGACACCAACAGCAAAACACGGGCTCTCATGGCAACCCAAGACACAACAGTAATACGGGCTCTCATGGCCACCCAAGACTCCAACAGTAAAACACGGGCTCTCATGGCCACCCAAGATACAAATTACACAATCAACCTCCGGCATAACCAATGCCTCCAACAGTCCTAATATCAACAGTTTCACAATCCACCTCCGGGCATGGTCATATGCCTCCAGTACTCCTAATATCGCTAAGTTCACTGTTCCTACGACACTACTAAGTGTCGCATGCTTTTCTAGTAATTGCTACGTTCCCGTATCATGCCTTTCTAATATTTGATAACCTAATTAACCCACGACACCCCGGTGTCACATGCAATTCTACAGTTAACTTTCCCTAGTCAGGGCCGAGATCCGGCTACTTTTCCCTACCTCGTATAAGTCCTCCAAAAGTGCCCAACTAAGCCTCGGCGCGATCGCAGTCACTCGCCTAGTTTCCCTTTGCCTCGGTCCGCAGCACGATCTTAGAGAACACAATTTAAGGCACTTTTAAACTAGTAGGAATATACCGAAATTCAATAAACTTAACGCCCACATGTAACCCCGACAATGTCGATCACTCCCAACTTCCCAATTACTCGACATTGTCGATAAAGGACCCGTAATGGCCCGATTCGCCCGACATGGCGAATCTGCCCGGGTTTTGTAAATGGCCTTCTAGGGCTCCAAAAGTCCCCGTTTTCGTTTTTACGGTCTTAGAATAATTCAAGGATACCAATGCACTTGACGGAATCAAATTCCGACTTCCGAGTCGATTAATTAACGTTTAAAGTTTCTAAAACCCGTTAATTACAACTTTTCCAATTTAATTCCAAATTTCGATTCGGTTAAGGATAAATGGTCCGGGGAACGTTTTAAACCACCCGCACACTAAACCCGAGCACCCGAGCACGTGGGCCCCACCCGGCCCACTTGGCCGTGGTCCCTAGGGTTCCAAATGGGGCTCGGCCACCATGGTGGTGGCTGGTCCCAGCTCCTGCCAGCCACCCCATGGCCGGAGCTCCTCCCGAGCTTCCGGTCACCGGAAAACGTGCTCCTTCGCCTCCAAAACGTCTCCAACAATTCTCCCAACCTCAATACACCCTAAACTAATAGTTTCACCCAAACCTTAACTTTCAAAAGTTAACAAAACGACGATCGGTTTAGGTCTTACCAAAGAGGAAGACGAGGGGAAGTCGATTGCTCCTTGCCTTGAGACAATCCAAAGGTTCGATCTCTCCCAACCCTAACCCCTTTCTCCTTCTCTCTCTAAACTCTCTCCTCTTTTTTTTCTATTTTTTTTGTTTAAGTGCTAGCCGAACCCCCCTTGTACCCCTCACCTCTCATTTTCCCCCCAAAACCTAACACCACCACTTTGTTGACAAGGGGCAAGGTGGGTCCCACACCTTTTTGGAACAATATCTAGAAGATATTTTCCAATCAGATTCGCGAAAATCGGACGTTTCGGGCCCCGAACGGGCACTTTTTCCAAGAAATTACGAAACTTGGCGGGCTACAAGGAAACGGTTCAACCAAGACCGATGCGACGACGGCTAAGCTTTTTGGATCCAAAACGGTCATCGAATGGACCAAAACGTCGCTCGGTTGACTTTTCCAGCGAAAAGTCAACATTTCCCAAATTGAACAGAAAGTTGCCCTGAGTCCCCCGGAACTCACTTTGGTCGATAACGGGGTCAACTTAAGTCCGGTATGACCCTCGTGGTCATTTTAGGTTCAATTAAGTGTTCGTCTTAAATTTTTTAAATTTTCCTGTTTTTCGCAGGTTTGGCTGTCGTTGACCGGGAGTGGTTCTTACAATTGCAATTAATTATCATATAATCAATTAAATGATCTTAAACATCAAATGTCACTCGTAAGTGTGTGACCACATATGTTCAACGCTAAACTGGTAGTAATTAATCTCATTAACTACTAATCGAGGTTGGCGTCTAACAACACTCCCCGACGACCGGATAACGTGCATATCAGTATCCAATAAAGACGAACCTGGTTTAAGGATGATGAATTGTTTTCCTTCCATCTTTCCAACTCCGGATTATCCTAGGGTATGGTTTGACTGTCAAACCCTAATAGATAACCATTATGTTTCATGTTGATCGTTACTGGCTGTTGAATGACTTTAAGAAACTCCTTTCTTACATCATTCTTCTTCCTTGGCCAAGGATCTTTTCAACCATAAGATTCATAACAACATAGAGTTCAAACTCATTACCTTGAGTTGATGAATTCCCTCTTGACTCACCATTGGTTATATAGGTACTCAATCATACCCAATGACCTTTCAACTAGCATTTTTACACACTAGGTGTCCGGTATCAAAGTATAACAAGCATTCTATTAACCACTATGGTGATCTCAGGTCAAAAGACAAAACAATATACATTTGTTCCTTAAGAAAATTTCCATATTGATAGTATATGTAAAATCAACCATTTGGAAATCTCACTTTTGGTCAGTTCAATGATCATATCCACTATATGCATCATCTATATAATAACTTAATGATTAAGATCCATTAATACTCATCCAATGAGTATTGTTATACATATATTAGTCTATCCGGATCACCTTAGTCCCAATAGGATGATCCTATGACCAAGAACACTTTTAGATCAAACTTTATAATACTTGACTCTCATTATCATAATCTCTATTATGATGACAAGTATATCAGTTTAATCAAGGACTTATCATATCTAATGTCAATAAACATTCATATATGATAACAATAAAAGCCATTATATTAGTCACCAGTATTAAGACAAACACGATATGAAATGTGCTATAAACAATGTTTCATGAAGATTAACATTTGGCTACAGCCAAACATTCATGAATTTCAATCCTACATTCCACTTGTGCTTGTCAAACTCATTTGAACCAAGCACCTTAGTGAAAGGACCTGCATCGTTTTCCTTTTTTTCAACTTCAGAATTTGAACGTCTACAGGTTCAACTATTTCTATAATCAGAAGAAACTTCTGAAGAACATGTTTGGATTTCTGGTGTGCTCTTGGCTCCTTGGCTTGTGCAATAACGCATGTATTGTCACAAAATAAAGGAACGCTTTCCTTTACTGAAAGAACCACACCAAGCTCTGTTCAGAACTTCTTTATCCATACACCTTCCTGAGCAACATCACATGCAACTATGTATTCTATTTTGGTCACTGGATTAGCTACGGTAGCTTGTTTGGAACTCTTCCAACTTACTGTTCCACCATTCAAGGTAAAACCATAACAAGAATTAGATTTCCTATCATCCTTATATGATGCAACACCTACATTGATGTGGCTTAACAATTTAAGCTCGTTATCTCCATATATGAGGAATTGGTCTTTAGTTCTTCCCAAGTACTTAAGAATAGTTTTAACAACTTTCCAATGTGCCTCACCCGGATTTCCTTGGTACCTACTTGCTACTCCTAGCTCGTAGGCAACATCCGGTCTCGTACATGTCATGGTATACATGATAGCTCCCACTGTGATAGCATATGAGATTCTACTCATGCGCTCTCTTTCCTCTAGGGTCTTAGGAATATCTTCCCTAAAAAGAGAAACTTCAATTCCAATAGGTAAGTACCCCTTTGTGGAATTATCCATGTGATACTTCTTAATATAGTATCAATGTACATAGATTGAGAGATCACAAACAACTTTCTTCATCTATCTCTATAGACCTTTATTCATGGAATGTAAGTTGTTTCCCCCACATCTATCATGGAGAATTTTTCAGATAGCCAAACCTTTGTTTCTTGCATGACTGACACGTCATTTCCTATTAGCAATATGTCATTTACATATAACACTAAGAAAATAACAACGCTCCCACTAACCTTCTTGTACATACATGGCTCCTTTTCACAACGCACAAAATCGAACTTTTTGATTGTCGTGTGAAAACAAATGTTCCAATTATGAGAATCTTTCTTTAGTCCATAAATGGATCGTTGTAGCATACATACTTTACTAGGAGCAGATGACAATATAAAACCTTCAAGTAGAGTCATGTAGACATCTTCCTTGAGCTCACCATTAAGGAAAGTCGTTTTCACATCCATTTGTCAAATCTCATAATCACAATATGCAACAATAGCAAGAAAAAACCGAACAGATTAGAGCACTGCTACATGAGGGAACGTTTCTTCATAATCAATACCTTCCTTGTGATTATACCCCTTTAGCAACCAGACGGGTTTTAAAGGTTTCAACCTTACCATCCGCTCCAATCTTTCTCTTAAAACCCTATTTACTCCAATAAGTTTTAATTCCTTAGAGTTATCAACTAAAACTCATACTTCATTGATTTTCATTAACTCTATTTCGGATTTCATGGCATCAAGCCATTTCTCATGGTCTGGAATAGCCACCGCCTCTTGGAAACACTTAGGATAATCTTCAATAATAAGGTCATCATCAATATGATTGTCCTCATTATCGCACACTGATAGATTAATCCTATTTTGTGCACGACGTTCTCTAATTAATCTTATAGGAGGCTCTTGTACTTCTTGATTCTGTTGTTACCCTTGTTCCTGATTTGGTTCATTAACCAAATCATTTACCTCAACGTTTGAGGTTGGAACCGTCGGTGGCAACTGTAAGACATCAAAAAAAGGTTGCTCATTTGTATCTTGTATTTCATCAAAAAAAAGGTTGCTCATTTGTATCTTGTGAAAACGTCGGTGGCAACCTCAAATCATCTTATGCTCTTGAGTCGGCGCTGACTCATTTGTATCTTGTATTTCATCAAGATCTATTTCTACTTCCAGTTCTTCCGATATCAGGGAACTTCTTTTCTAAAATAAAAGATGTGTTCCTAGCCACAAATATTTTATATTCAGAAGGATGATAGAAATAGTATCCCCTAGTCTCATTGGGATAACCAACAAATTTGCATTTGTTAGACTTAGCATCAAGCTAGTCTGATTGCAGTTGGTTAACATAGGTTGGACAACCCTAACTCCTTATATGTTTAAGGTTAGCTGTCCATCCTTTCTGTCACGCCCCAATTTCAGTAAACCGAACTAGGGACGCGAACGTTTAAAAACATGAACACTTGAAACCTGTTTTCAATAAAAGCTTTGACATTTCCATTTACTTCTCAAAATAATAGTATTTACAATACAAAAACGTCCCAACAAGTGGACAAGGTACAACATCCGTTACTAGACTCAACAAAAAGTAAAGACCAGACTCCGCTCCAAGCTCCATGAACTTCAAGAGCTAACCTAGTCCGTCCGGTGATCAGTACCTGTAGGAAAAGCAGCTAGGGGTGAGCGTTCACTCACCTCCACGGATAACAGACTGACTATGGCATAATCAGCAGAAAAAGCCAGTAACACTAAAACCAAACCCAACGCCGGGACTACAGTCCCCAACTCAAGTACTCAACTGACCCACAACCCGTCACCTTCCTCAACAGACTCGACACTCGATAAAAACAGTGTAGACCCGACACAACTATCGACGACCTCCTCAAGGACTCGAACGAAACGACACAACACCAAACAAGATCACAAAGGATCGCACACCAGCTGCTCAGTAACCAATCTCAATCAGGTCAGGGTTCGTCCTATCGCAATTCCTCGACACGAAGTCGGATCAGGCTGTCGACCTTTCAAACTCGCAATTCCTCGACACTAAGTCGGATCAGGCTGTCGACCTTTAAAACTCGCAATTCATCGACACTAAGTCGGATCAGGCTGTCGACCTTTAGAACTCGCAATTCATCGACACTAAGTCGGATCAGGCTGTCGACCTTTAAAACTCGCAATTCATCGACACTAAGTCGTATCAGGCTGTCGACCTTTAGAACTCGCAATTCATCGACACTAAGTCGGATCAGGCTGTCGACCTTTAGAACTCGCACCCCAGGTAACCACAATCACAATCACAGGCAAGTTCAATCACACAGGCACTCAAGGCCACTCAAGACACCTCAACAGTCAAGACTCGGGTTCAACAACCCCACGGGCACTCGCTGCCACTCAAGACACCAAATTAAATACACAGCTCTCATGGCCACCCCGACTCAACAATTAAATACGGGCTCTCAAGGCCACCCAAACTCAACAATTAAACACGGGCTCTCAAGGCCACCCAAACTCAACAATTAAATACAGGCTCTCAAGGCCACCCAAACTCAACAATTAAATAAAACGCACGACAACCTCCGGCATACTCGATGCCTCCAACGGTCCTAAAATCACTAGTTTCACAAACAACCTCCGGGCATGGTCATATGCCTCCAGTAATTCAATTATCGCTAAGTTCTCTGTTCCTACGACACTACTAAGTGTCACATGCTTTTCTCTTGAACGCTACAATCCCGTATCATGCTTTTCTAATATTTAAATAATTCTACTCAACCCACGACACCCCGGTGTCACATGCAATTCTACTATTAACTTTCCCTAATCAGGGCCGAGATCCGGCTACTTTTCCCTACCTCGTATATAGATCCAAAAGCGGTCCAACAAAACCCGAAGTACACCCAGTCACTCGCCGAGCTTCCCTTTGTCTCGGTCCGTAGCACGATCTAACAGAACACAAATTTAAAGTACTTTTAAACTAGTACGAATAAACCGAAAAATAACATACTTAACGCCCAAACGTAACCCCGACAATGCCGATCACTCCCAAACTTCCCCATTACTCGATATTGCCGAAAAAGGACCCGTAAGGGCCAGATTCGCCCGACATGGCGAATCTGCCCGGTTTTGGTTAATTGCCTTCCGGGGCTCCAAAAGCCCCCGTTTTCGTTTCCACGGTCTTAGAATAAATCAAGGAACTCAACGCACTTGACGGAATCGAATTCCGACTTCTAAATCAATTAATTAACGTTTAAAGTTTCCCAAAACCTGTTAATTACAACTTCTCCAATTTAATTCCAAAATTCGATTCGGTTTGGGATAAATGGTCCGGGGAACGTTTTAAACTACCCGAGTAATTAAAACACGAACAACCGAGCACGTGGGCCCCACCCAAAGGGCTTGGCCGTGCCCTAGGGTTTGAGGGAGGGGCTCGGCCACCAAGTGGTGGCTGCTGCCACCTCCGGCCAGCCACCACATGGCCGGCCGGCCACCACCCACGGTGGCCGGAGCTCCTCCCGAGCCTCCGGTCACCGGAAAACGTGAAATTTCTCTCCCAAACACCTCTAAAACGTCTCCAACACCTCTCTAATCTCTACACAACCCTAAACCAAATTTTATAACCAAACTCTAGCTCTTGAAAATAATCGAAACGAGAATCGGTTCGGGTATTACCGTAGAGGAGAATGAGGGGAACGTGATTGCTCTTTGCTTCAAGACGATCCAAAGGTTTGATTTTCCTCCAAACCCTAACTTCCCTCTCTTCCTTCTTCTTCTTCTTCTCCTTCTCTCTCTAAACTCTCTCTTCTTCTTTTCTAATTAAAATAACTAACACAAAACACAACTTTCCCCCCTTTAACCATGTGTTTCGGCCAACACACCACAACCATCCATTTTCCCCCCAAAACTAACTCCACCAAGTAGTTGACATGTGTCAAGGTGGGTCCCACACCTTTGGAAAATATCTAGTTGATATTTTCCAATCAGATTCGCGAAAAAAGGACGTTTCGGGCCCCGAACGGGCACTTTTCCCAAGAAAATTTTAAACTGGACGGGCTTCAAGGAAACGGCCCAACTAAGACCGCTACGACGACGGCTAAGCTTTTCGAGTCCAAAACGGTCCTCGAATGGACCAAAATGTCGCTCGGGTGACTTTTCCAGCGAAAAATCAATCTTTCCCAAATTGACCAGAAAGTTGCCCTGAGTCCCCCGTAACTCATTTTAGTCGATAACGGGGTCAACTTAAGTCCGGTATGACCCTCGGGGTCAATTTAAGTTAAGTTAAGTGTCTGTCTTAAAAATTTTAAATTTTCCTGTTTTTCGCAGGTTTGACTGAGAGTGACCGGGAGTGGTTATTACAATCTACCCCCCTTAAAGGAATTTCGTCCGCGAAATTTAGAACAACGCACGTCAGGAGTCGAACCGGTCGGGGTACTTCGCGCGAACCTCGTCCTCGCGTTCCCAATTCGACTCGGCCTCGTGGTGTCGCCACAACACCAGCTCTAAGCGGATAACCTTTCCGCGCAGGACCTGCTCTCGTGGATCCCTTTCCCGCATCGGTTTCTCCTTACACGGGACATCACCCGTTACCTCGACATCTGCCCATTTAATGACGTACGCAATGTTAGTCTTAGTGCCCGTAGTTCAATCCTAAATGTCCAAATGTATATATCATCGTTAGCAATAAAATTAAAGCGGCTTTATATTACTTATGTGTTGGAGTAATATATCGATGTGTGCTCTGATCTATGCCCACCATGCGAATAGAACCATAGATCGAGATAGATCACACTCGATGGGTCCCTAGTCAACAAAGCTTCACTAGAAGCGACTAGTATGAAAGATGGCTCTTTATGGCTTACGTTCTGTTAGTCATTGGAATGGGATTCCGGAGTCTGATCATAGATATCATGTGGGACATGATATTGGACGACCCGCCCTGAATATGTGCCATAGATTAAGTCATCAACATATTCAGTGTTGTAGCTTGTCATGTATCCTTAGACCAAGGAGTCTTTGTGATCGCTATGTAGTCAACAACTGAGTTTGACCTGAGCCTAACGTTGTCCGTAACAGGGCTTCCATAACGGCCAGGATTGGCTTGGGGACGGGCTACATGAGTGACACGAAAGACGGCTAAGGGATTTATCCCTCATACTAAGGTATGAGAAAGATATCGGTTCTCGGCCACTTGATCGAGAGTGACTGGAAGAATAGCATGGCCATGCACATGATACTGGGTATCATATCTTCAGTCATCTCACATATCAAGGAACGGTGATTGAGAATAATAAGGATGACGGCTCTATGCCTTATCTCAATCAGGATATCAGAGATAAAAGGATAATGACAGGGACGACGGAAAGGTTAGAATCGACAGGGTCGATTCGTTATGTAGTGTCAGGCAATACTAAAGTCTCGTTAGTTGCCACTTAAATAGGATCAAGTAAAATGGGATTTTACGTTGATCTATTGACATGCATAAACCTAAGGGTCACACCGGAGGATGAAACTCATTGACACATTTATGGAGAATGGCCAAAAGGGAGTTGTCTCGGGACATGACCAAAACTGGGTTTTGGGTCATGTGCCCGTAAGTGAATAGGACTTCACAGATCGAGACAAGGCTTGGAGTCTTGGGATTGATCGCGTCGGATAATGTTGGACATTTCCGGTATGGAAGGCATGGAGGCGATGAGCGAATCACGGGACCTCGTTGGAAATGACCACGGGCCATGTTCCAAGAGGCCCATGAAAGGCCCATGCAACCAAGGCCCATGGAACTAATTAATCAAGTCTTGATTAATTAGTACTAAGTAAGCAAGACAAGGATTAAGGTGTTGGTGATTCACCACCTAACCCAATCTTGTCTTGCCATACTTTGTCCTATTTACACCTTACTTGACACCATACTTGTCCCATGCCTTTAGTTGGACAAGTATGGGTTTTGTTATGTTTAAGTCATCTTTTTTCAACATAACAAACACAAGACAAGAATAGGAAACACATTTTCTCTCCCTCTTCCATGGCCATTTCGGGTTTGGCTAGTTTCCACCTCCATGTTTGTGTTCTTGAGTCCTCAAAGAGAAGAACTACGTGGCTTTGATTCCCATGTGGATACGTAGGCGTCTTGGAGACTCAAGCCAATCATTCGTTAACCGGTGTTCTTGTTTTGGTAAGAACTAGTGCTGAATTTTTCTCTTGTGAATCCATTCTTTGTTAGTTGTTTCATGGTTTTAATTGTCTCTTGGTTTTCATTGATTTTCCGCTGCGAGTTGGTTCATCTCCAACCCTACCTCGAGACCCAACAGTGGTATCAGAGCCGTGCTACCTTCGGGATTCACAAGACGGTGTTCAAAGTTTCGGTTTTGCTTGAAAGTTTCGTTTTTGGCATGTTGTTTTGCTAAATTGTTTGATAACATGTTTTAAATTATTGTTTATGGATTTAATGCATGTAAAATGAATTTTTGAAAATTATTTCAAATCTGGAAATTTTGAAAAAAAATTGATTTTTCGGGTCTCGGGAGCGGGACTCTCGGGGAGCCGAAACCGGGACCGAACGGGGCTCCGTTGGACGGAGCTAGGCCAAGCATGACCATTGGATGGTTGATATGCCAAGGCTAAACCGTTTTGTTAGTTATGACGAGTTTGGAACCGTCATGATGAACTCGAAGATCAAATGTTCAAAAGTTTCATTTTTGAACGGTTTCGATAAACCGAGCATCAAAAAATTTCGAAACTTGGCTATTAATTAAAACCGCAAAATCACATGATGTTTGATAACATGCTTGTTTGATAACACGATGTGTGATGTGATGTTGGCATGGTGTACATAATAGCCCCGAGCTCGATTTAATTATTTATCGCTTTTCACGGCCTGCGAGCCGTTAGAGTTAACGTGTAATTATTCTTTCAAGGTGTGGTCGTCGAACCACTTGTTTGTAATATTTATTTATTCCCGACCTGCGAGTCGTGTATTAAATTGTAATATTTTACTCAAGACGAAGAAAGGGCGAAAAGGTCATTTGGTGGCTTTTCGGGTGTTGGCATCGGCTTGGAGTCGGTGGAGCTCAAGAAGCTAGTGGGAGTTAGTTTAGGGGGCTATTATGTGCACATTTATCGCTTTATGCTTGGTTTAGTTTATGCATGATTAATTCTATGTGTTTTAGAATTGCATGCTTAACTTTATTTACCGAGCATATCACCTCACATGCAAAGATAAAATTGGACTTTTAATCCTTGTGTGTGAACCCTTAGAACCGTCATTGCATTGGATGTAGTTGACGGGTTCAAAGGAAGAATTACATTGGATGTAATTTGAGGCATCATTGCATTTGGAATGTAGTTGATGTGCTCATCGCATCTAGGATGTGCCAAAGTTTTGAACACAACTGGACAAGTAAAAGCGGGTCATGTCCGATACCTCCCAATCATCAACACCTTACTACCTCCCCGTCCTATGGTTGTCGTGCGCATTAGCGGAGCATCCATGGGGAAGCGGGGTAGTAGGTTTGGACGACATATGTGGGTGTCGTGCGCATTAGCGGAGCACCTACATAGTGACGAGCCATAGTTGAAAATTGGTGGACCCGACTACGATTCTCGGCCTGAGGTTGAGCTAGGGTAACAGATAGGGTAAGTCGTGTACATAAGTACATACCCTAGCCAAGAGTCACATTGGATGTGATTGGATGGAGTCCTACCTACATAGCTCGATTAAGTGGTGAGCATTAGTTCAGCTTAATCGAGTGAATCAAGGATCTTGGTTTCAGATTCTAAAGGTTTAGAATTGATTGTTGGTGTTTAAGCTTGATCTTCATAAAATTTATTCAGTTTACTGATTGAATTTTATCTGTTGTAGATCAAATGGCAAATTCAGCGAACATTAATAGTTTGTCATTAAAAACCATTCTTGACAGGGTCAAGCTAAATGGGACAAACTATTTGGACTGGTACAGAATTTTGAGGATAGTCCTCAAGTCTGAACGCAAAGAATATGTCCTTGACAAGGCTGTCTCTAAGACCATATCAGAGTTACATGAAGTGTCATCAGCTGCTGAGAAGAATATCTCAGGGATCTGGGATCCAAGGATATTCTGATGGTCAACAAGGGAATTGGAAGTGGCAAGGGCTGGGCCCATGCGCACTTGGCAGGAAAGATGAGACACATGAGAATGTCTGCTTCTACTGCCAACAGCCTGGTCATTGGAACCGGGATTACAGGAAGTTCACGGCTGATCTGAAGAAGTGCAGTGGGACTGCGCCTTCATCAAATAGCCTGGATGATCTGAAGAAGGGCAGTAGGACTGCGCCTTCATCAGGAAACCTGGATGATCTAAGGAAGGGCGGTGGGATCGTGCCTTCATTCGGTATTAACTCTATAGAGCTACATCTCTCTACTTCCAAAGATTCATGGGTATTAGATACCATGACTGAATCTCACACATGCACTAATATATGGTGGTTGAAAGTAGGAGAGATTTGGAAAGCACGAAATGGACCTCAGAGTTGTGGCAACTGCTGTAGGATCCATGAGTCTTGCTTTGCCAAGAGGCCTTGTCTTAGTATTGTATAATGTATATTGCATACCTACTTTTAGTAGGAATATTATATCTGTATCCGTGTTTGACAAGGAAGGATATAATGTTAATATTGGAAATGGAGTTTTCAATGTTCTATGCAATGATATGTTTTATACCAGTACTGACATGGTTGGAGGATTGTACATATTAGATATGGGTAACAATGCCTCAAGTTCTATATATTCTGTTAATACCAAGAGGTCTAAATCCAACGATTTAAACCTAACTCTGTTATGGTACTGTCATTTGGGTCGCATAAACAAGAAGCGCCTATCAGCACTTCAGAAGTGCGGGCTTTCAGGTTCATTCGAATTCCATTCGATCGATAGGTGCAAGGTTTGTTTGATGGGCAAAATGACTAAAGTGCCCTTTATCGATCGCGATGAAAGGGCGGGTGAATTATTGGGGCGGATACACTCGAATGTGTGTAGACCAATAAGTTCACTTGCCAGGAGGGGTTTTAGCTACTTTATCACATTTACTGATGATTACAGTAAATATGGTTATGTCTATTCGGTGAGACATAAGTCTGAAGCTTTTGATAAATTCAAAGAGTTTAAGACTATAGTAGAAAACCAGCTCGACAAAGGTATTAAGGTACTTCGATTGGATCGAGGTGGAAAATACTTGACCACAGAGTTATTAGATCATCTAAAAGAGAATGGGATCCTTTTGGAATGGACTCCTCCTAGGTCACTGTAGTTGAAAGGTGTAGCCAAACGGAGAAATCGGACATTGTTAGACAATGGTCTGTTCCATGATTAGTTGGACTGATCTCCCAATCTCTTTTAGGGGTTTTGCTCTAGAGACGACCGCATTCATAGTGAATCGGGCTTCGACGAATGGTGTGGAAGGGACACCATTTTAAAAATGGTACGGGATGATGCCCGCTTTGTCCTTCCTAAAGATTTGTGGTTGCGAGGCTTATGTGAAACATTTGGTTTCGACTAAGCTCGAACCAAGATCTGAGATATGCACCTTCGTGTGGTATCCCAAAGCAACAAGGGGATACTATTTCTACAATCCCAGTGAGAACATGGTGTTCGTCGCTTGGGGTGGGGTCTTTATGGAAAAGAAGTTTTGTTTCCAAAGACGTCATTGGGAGGACTGTGCATCTCGAAGAAATTCAGGATGGTACAGATCTGTCTAAACCAATTGGCAACCCAGTAGAAAGGAGCCAGAGATTGTCGTAGAGTAAGAACCAATTCCTGTTACAATTCCGGAAGGTCCAAGGCAATTTGAAAGGATCAATCTTCCACCTCCAAGATATGGTATCCGGAGGTGACAATGAAGTCATGGTGGATCACGATGATCCAGCCACCTTTCAGGAAGTCGTGGATGGGCCCAACTCCGAGTTATGGCTGGGAGCCATGAGGGAGGAAATGCAATCCATGTCGGACAACCGAGTCTGGGAACCGGTTGATCCCATCAATGGTGTGAGGACCATAGGATGCAAATGGATCTTCAAGGTGAAGATGGACATGGACGGCAACCCTCTGACCTACAAAGCTCAACTGGTGGCGAAAGGTTATAGGCAGATCCAATGGATTGACTATGAGGAAACCTTCTCCTTAGTGGCTATGGTCAAAATCGATCCAAATTCTTCTTGACATAACTGCGTATCATAATTACGAGATATGGCAAGTGGATGTCAAAACCGCTTTCCTAAATGGAAATTTGACTGAGTACGTTTGTATGTCTCGGCCCAAAGGTTTTGACGATCCGAAGAATAAAGGAAAGATTTATAAGTTGTTGAAATCCATTTATGGATTGAAACGAACTTCTCGGAGTTGGATCCTTCGTTTTGATGAAGCTGTAATTGGATTTGGCTTAATCAAGAACGAGGATGAATCTTGCGTTTATAAGAAGGCTAGTGGGAGCAATATTACCTTTCTGGTTCTCATTGAAAACGACATCCCAACCTTGCACGAGACTAAAGCTTGGTTGAGGAAGTGTTTTTCAATAAAGGACTTAGGTGATGCTTCTCATATCTTAAGGATTAAGATATGTAGAGATCGCACCAAGAGGGTCTTGGATTTAAGTCAGGGAACCTATGTGAACAAGGCATTGAGTAGGTTCTTAATGCTCGATTCAAAGAAAGGACTCTTACCCACTAGTCATGACATTCATCTCATCAAGACTCAGTGTCCTAAGACACCTGATGAGCTGAAAAGGATGATGAGAATCCTATGCGCCTGGGGGCAGGATCGATCATATATGCCATGACATGTATGAGACCAGACGTCTCGTAAGCCTTATGTTGTACCAGTAGACATCATTCTAACCCGGGGGAAAGATGATGCTGAACTAGTCGTCGAAGGATGAGTAGACGCTAGTTTTCCAAGACAAATCCAGATGACTTTAGAAGTCAATCAGGATATGTGTTTACGCTGAATGGCAGAGCTTTAGCTGGGAAAGCGTAAAGCAAGATACCATTGCCGAATCTACGACAGAGGCCAAGTACATGGATGCTGCAGAGGCAGCTAAGGAGGCTATGTGGATTTGGAAATTCATGGCAGGGCTGGGTGTAATTAAAAACCCATCCAGTCCGGTGAATCCATTTTGCGACAACACAAGGGCCATTGCGCAAGCTAAAAGCCTAGATCGCATAACAAATCCAAACATGTACTGCGGCGTATCCACCTCATCAGATAAATACTGAACTGAGGTGAAGTGAAGATAACCGATATTGCAACAGATGATAACATAGCCAACCCTTTGACTAAGGCAGTGTCACTGCCTGAACATGTTAGACATGTAAAGTCGATGGGGACATATTGGAGTTTAGATTGGAACTAGGGCAAGTGGGAGATTGTTAGTCTTAGTGCCCGTAGTTCAATCCTAAATGTCCAAATGTATATATCATCGTTAGCAATAAAATTAAAGCGGCTTTATATTACTTATGTGTTGGAGTAATATATCGATGTGTGCTCTGATCTATGCCCACCATGCGAATAGAACCATAGATCGAGATAGATCACACTCGATGGGTCCCTAGTCAACAAAGCTTCACTAGAAGCGACTAGTATGAAAGATGGCTCTTTATGGCTTACGTTCTGTTAGTCATTGGAATGGGATTCCGGAGTCTGATCATAGATATCATGTGGGACATGATATTGGACGACCCGCCCTGAATATGTGCCATAGATTAAGTCATCAACATATTCAGTGTTGTAGCTTGTCATGTATCCTTAGACCAAGGAGTCTTTGTGATCGCTATGTAGTCAACAACTGAGTTTGACCTGAGCCTAACGTTGTCCGTAACAGGGCTTCCATAACGGCCAGGATTGGCTTGGGGACGGGCTACATGAGTGACACGAAAGACGGCTAAGGGATTTATCCCTCATACTAAGGTATGAGAAAGATATCGGTTCTCGGCCACTTGATCGAGAGTGACTGGAAGAATAGCATGGCCATGCACATGATACTGGGTATCATATCTTCAGTCATCTCACATATCAAGGAACGGTGATTGAGAATAATAAGGATGACGGCTCTATGCCTTATCTCAATCAGGATATCAGAGATAAAAGGATAATGACAGGGACGACGGAAAGGTTAGAATCGACAGGGTCGATTCGTTATGTAGTGTCAGGCAATACTAAAGTCTCGTTAGTTGCCACTTAAATAGGATCAAGTAAAATGGGATTTTACGTTGATGTATTGACATGCATAAACCTAAGGGTCACACCGGAGGATGAAACTCATTGACACATTTATGGAGAATGGCCAAAAGGGAGTTGTCTCGGGACATGACCAAAACTGGGTTTTGGGTCATGTGCCCGTAAGTGAATAGGACTTCACAGATCGAGACAAGGCTTGGAGTCTTGGGATTGATCGCGTCGGATAATGTTGGACATTTCCGGTATGGAAGGCATGGAGGCGATGAGCGAATCACGGGACCTCGTTGGAAATGACCACGGGCCATGTTCCAAGAGGCCCATGAAAGGCCCATGCAACCAAGGCCCATGGAACTAATTAATCAAGTCTTGATTAATTAGTACTAAGTAAGCAAGACAAGGATTAAGGTGTTGGTGATTCACCACCTAACCCAATCTTGTCTTGCCATACTTTGTCCTATTTACACCTTACTTGACACCATACTTGTCCCATGCCTTTAGTTGGACAAGTATGGGTTTTGTTATGTTTAAGTCATCTTTTTTCAACATAACAAACACAAGACAAGAATAGGAAACACATTTTCTCTCCCTCTTCCATGGCCATTTCGGGTTTGGCTAGTTTCCACCTCCATGTTTGTGTTCTTGAGTCCTCAAAGAGAAGAACTACGTGGCTTTGATTCCCATGTGGATACGTAGGCGTCTTGGAGACTCAAGCCAATCATTCGTTAACCGGTGTTCTTGTTTTGGTAAGAACTAGTGCTGAATTTTTCTCTTGTGAATCCATTCTTTGTTAGTTGTTTCATGGTTTTAATTGTCTCTTGGTTTTCATTGATTTTCCGCTGCGAGTTGGTTCATCTCCAACCCTACCTCGAGACCCAACACGCAAGACCTCGAAAGGCCCGATACACCGCGGGGCTAACCCGCCTCTGCCGCGGTTGAAACGCATTAGTCCATCTTTCGGGCTCACCTCCTGGGATACATGATCACTGAATGCTGGCTCGAGAGGTCGGCGCCGTTAGTCAGCATAGCTCCTGCTGACTCTGCGCGGTCTTCAACCGCTCACGCCTTGGCACGACCAACTTAGCTGTCTCTCGATCCAGTTCTAGACCCAGTACCTCTTATTTCTCACTTCTGCCCAGCACACGGGCGACCGACACGGCCTATCACACAACGCTTCAAACGGTGCCATCATGATACTGGCCTGAAAGCTGTTGCTGTAGGCGAACTCGGCCAATCACTCACGAAACCCATCGTGACGTGCCCCCACTTCCGCCGTGCAACCGGCGGTGGCTGCAATAATCCAGCGGGACGCTGTTGTTCGGCTCTCACCTACCGACGGGCGAGGCATCGCGATACTAACTCCGCGACCGCTCTCCGCATCCCGCTACACTAGACATGCCACCTGATGTCGCGCTCCTCTTAGTGCTATTCACGTGCATTGTTAGACGCGAATGCTGCGACTCTCGTAGCTCATCGCCTCTGCCGTCACGCGGTATGTACAAACCTCCACGATACTATAACTCCCAATTAGTACAACGATCCCAGCCCTCGGCATCCGTACCGCCGGCAACTAACTCCCGGATCCTGGTCGTCCACAAAACACCATCACAAACTGATTTAAGAACAGCCGGGCTATACTGTTCATCAGGTCCAAGAACGTTGCAGGCGCGTTCGGTAGTTCAAAGTCATCACCCAGAACTCGTAATGTTCATAGCATGTCCGGAATGCAGTCCTTGCGACGTCCCCCTCTCGGACTCGCAACTGGTAGTATCCGGATCGCAGGTCGATCTTCGAGAAATACGTCGACCCTCTCAACTGGTAGAACAGGTCATCAATTTTCGGCATCGGGCATCGGTCATTCACCGTAACCCAGTTCAGTTTCCGGTAGTCCATGCACATCCGAAGCTCTCCACTCTTCTTCTTCACGAAGAGTGCTGGCGCTCCCCACGGCGATGTGCTCGGACGAATAAGCCCCTTCTCCCGAAGTTCCTCGAGCTGACCCTTCAGCTCGGTCAACTCGGCTGGCGCGAACCTGTAAGGCGCCATCGATATCGCTGTCGTTCCCGGCACCAGGTCAATCCTGAAATCCACCTCACGAACTGGTGGCAACCTGCTCAATTCCTTAGGGAAGACCTCGGGGAACTCGCACGCCACTCGCGGTAATCCTCGGCTCTGCTCGGCCGATACTTCCTTTACTACAGACAAGCCGACAGGAGAAACTCCGATCCTACTGCCAAGAATACACGAACCTTTCGTGTTGCCTGTTGACACCGTCACTCGTCGCCTGTAACAGGCGATAATGACTTGGTACTTCGCTCGCCAATCCATTCCCAGGATCACGTCAAGGCGGTCATTTCGTGTGTATCCTTCCCACGGATACACGCACAAGCTCAGTCGCTGCTAAAACTCACGGACCCTCGCGGTCTCTCTAAGACCTCGCTCCACTATCGTCGTCGTGCCTCCCAACTCCCAACATACCCGATCCTCGGGTTGAGGAGCCCTCTCTCGAACCTCTTGTACAGGTTCGCTTCTCTAACTCCGCAGGCACGACAGACCCTAGTTAACACCACCCCACCACCAACCGACGTGTCACGACGCAGGGGTGGACTCAACGGCTCTAAACTCAGCCCCAACCTCTCAGCACAACTCGACGAAGAAACGAGTGTGATAACCCGACATCCAATGAAACTGACGCCCAAAACGGAAACCGAACACCCACTCCATTAGTTACCCTGGTAAGGTCTAGTGTAACCCTCACACTGTCCTCTAGGCATTACTTGTAACTTTCCGCAACCAAACCAGTGTTCGCTACTCGTCCCTTGCGGGAAAAGTAGTAAAGGGGATGAGCGTTATGCTCACCTCCACGGACACCCGTTCGATTATGGCATACTAGTAAAGCACTAAAGACTTACCGATCTAACCAGGGCAGACCACTACCTCAAAACCTGATGTAAAACGTCACACTGCTCACGCTATCAACACCTCAAGTACTCGCTTACGTAAGATAAAACTCGACACGGGGAACACTTCCTCAATTCAGTAATCACTATTGTTCACAACCTCAATACCCCAAAGACCCGATCACGTAGGGAAACCTCAAACGGGGATCATGTTCTCAACTAAGCCAACATTGTTGCTCACAATATCGATACCCCAATTACTCGATCGTGTAGGGAACCTCAATTAACCCACTCGCGTGAAGGAAACCTCAATCACCCGTTCACGCGAGGGAAAACTCGAACACTCGTTTACATAGGGAAAACCTGGTTCGCATGGCACCGCAGCGCCCCAACCCTAACCTCTCTCCGTGGTGAGACTCTCACACCGAGGCATTGTACTACTACCGTACGTTATCGATGAATCTCGAACCCAAGCCCTCATAACTTAACACCGAGCCTACGGCCTCTACAACCCACAACCGCGAACACAGTCACGTAAAACCAACGCTCAAACCGCACGAACGTGAACCGAGTCACACAACCCCGAACCTAAACGCACAACGAAACAACAAATTTTTTTGAAGATAACCGGCTGGACCGTTCCGGCACACGACCCGGGCCGTGCCACCTTCCGGGCCGGTAACCAAGCCGGGCCGTTCCCCATACCGGGCCGGCACCTAACCCGTGTCGTGCCCCTTACCGGGCCGACAACCAAACCGTGCCGGGCCGCTTACCGGGCCGGCGTCCGAACTCTGCCGCGCCGCTTACCGGGCCGGCGTACAAACCGTTCCGTCTCACCTACCGGGCCGGTACTCCGTCCTGCCCATTTCACCTCCTGGGCCAAACCAGTGACCCCGATTTCCTAGCGGTGATAATTTCGCACTACTTACACCCGCTATGTCTACCCTAGGGTATTCGTAACTTTCCCGGCTAATAGCGACCCGTACACTAGTACGTCGCAAACAACGACCACCAAACACATAACACAGTTACGGCAACTCAAGACTGACCTCAAACACAAGCCAACACGGCCGAGTAACAACAATACACCCCCACCGGGCCAACCAACACCGAACCACGCCCACCGGGCCAAGCACAATCAAACACACACGCCCACAGCGTCAAACAAAATCAAAACACGCTCACCGGACCAACCAGTCTTACACACACGCCCACAGGGCCGGTCAAAATCAAATACGCCCACCGGGCCAACCAACTTACACACACGCCCACAGGGCCAACCAACTTACACACACGCCCACAGGGCCAACCATTTTTAAAACTTTCTCCGCTTCATTTTTTAAAACCTCATACTTGACATCACGCAGTTACAACCCGGTCCAGGCGTCCCCGACTACGTTGTACCGACTTGATATCAGCACCGTCACGTTCGACTACAGGAGCGCTCCTGAGTCGACCCGCGACAGCTTAAAAACTTTTCACGCAGCAATACACAAACAGTATGCCAGTAACACCGTACTGCACATACACACAAACACAAGCAGGACTCACAACACTACGGGTCTACACTGACTCGACCCTCCCCACCTAATTGACGGACAGTCCGAGGTGTGAAACCTCGAGCTCTGATACCAAGCTGTCACGCCCCAATTTCAGTAAACCGAACTAGGGACGCGAACGTTTAAAAACATGAACACTTGAAACCTGTTTTCAATAAAAGCTTTGACATTTCCATTTACTTCTCAAAATAATAGTATTTACAATACAAAAACGTCCCAACAAGTGGACAAGGTACAACATCCGTTACTAGACTCAACAAAAAGTAAAGACCAGACTCCGCTCCAAGCTCCATGAACTTCAAGAGCTAACCTAGTCCGTCCGGTGATCAGTACCTGTAGGAAAAGCAGCTAGGGGTGAGCGTTCACTCACCTCCACGGATAACAGACTGACTATGGCATAATCAGCAGAAAAAGCCAGTAACACTAAAACCAAACCCAACGCCGGGACTACAGTCCCCAACTCAAGTACTCAACTGACCCACAACCCGTCACCTTCCTCAACAGACTCGACACTCGATAAAAACAGTGTAGACCCGACACAACTATCGACGACCTCCTCAAGGACTCGAACGAAACGACACAACACCAAACAAGATCACAAAGGATCGCACACCAGCTGCTCAGTAACCAATCTCAATCAGGTCAGGGTTCGTCCTATCGCAATTCCTCGACACGAAGTCGGATCAGGCTGTCGACCTTTCAAACTCGCAATTCCTCGACACTAAGTCGGATCAGGCTGTCGACCTTTAAAACTCGCAATTCATCGACACTAAGTCGGATCAGGCTGTCGACCTTTAGAACTCGCAATTCATCGACACTAAGTCGGATCAGGCTGTCGACCTTTAAAACTCGCAATTCATCGACACTAAGTCGTATCAGGCTGTCGACCTTTAGAACTCGCAATTCATCGACACTAAGTCGGATCAGGCTGTCGACCTTTAGAACTCGCACCCCAGGTAACCACAATCACAATCACAGGCAAGTTCAATCACACAGGCACTCAAGGCCACTCAAGACACCTCAACAGTCAAGACTCGGGTTCAACAACCCCACGGGCACTCGCTGCCACTCAAGACACCAAATTAAATACACAGCTCTCATGGCCACCCCGACTCAACAATTAAATACGGGCTCTCAAGGCCACCCAAACTCAACAATTAAACACGGGCTCTCAAGGCCACCCAAACTCAACAATTAAATACAGGCTCTCAAGGCCACCCAAACTCAACAATTAAATAAAACGCACGACAACCTCCGGCATACTCGATGCCTCCAACGGTCCTAAAATCACTAGTTTCACAAACAACCTCCGGGCATGGTCATATGCCTCCAGTAATTCAATTATCGCTAAGTTCTCTGTTCCTACGACACTACTAAGTGTCACATGCTTTTCTCTTGAACGCTACAATCCCGTATCATGCTTTTCTAATATTTAAATAATTCTACTCAACCCACGACACCCCGGTGTCACATGCAATTCTACTATTAACTTTCCCTAATCAGGGCCGAGATCCGGCTACTTTTCCCTACCTCGTATATAGATCCAAAAGCGGTCCAACAAAACCCGAAGTACACCCAGTCACTCGCCGAGCTTCCCTTTGTCTCGGTCCGTAGCACGATCTAACAGAACACAAATTTAAAGTACTTTTAAACTAGTACGAATAAACCGAAAAATAACATACTTAACGCCCAAACGTAACCCCGACAATGCCGATCACTCCCAAACTTCCCCATTACTCGATATTGCCGAAAAAGGACCCGTAAGGGCCAGATTCGCCCGACATGGCGAATCTGCCCGGTTTTGGTTAATTGCCTTCCGGGGCTCCAAAAGCCCCCGTTTTCGTTTCCACGGTCTTAGAATAAATCAAGGAACTCAACGCACTTGACGGAATCGAATTCCGACTTCTAAATCAATTAATTAACGTTTAAAGTTTCCCAAAACCTGTTAATTACAACTTCTCCAATTTAATTCCAAAATTCGATTCGGTTTGGGATAAATGGTCCGGGGAACGTTTTAAACTACCCGAGTAATTAAAACACGAACAACCGAGCACGTGGGCCCCACCCAAAGGGCTTGGCCGTGCCCTAGGGTTTGAGGGAGGGGCTCGGCCACCAAGTGGTGGCTGCTGCCACCTCCGGCCAGCCACCACATGGCCGGCCGGCCACCACCCACGGTGGCCGGAGCTCCTCCCGAGCCTCCGGTCACCGGAAAACGTGAAATTTCTCTCCCAAACACCTCTAAAACGTCTCCAACACCTCTCTAATCTCTACACAACCCTAAACCAAATTTTATAACCAAACTCTAGCTCTTGAAAATAATCGAAACGAGAATCGGTTCGGGTATTACCGTAGAGGAGAATGAGGGGAACGTGATTGCTCTTTGCTTCAAGACGATCCAAAGGTTTGATTTTCCTCCAAACCCTAACTTCCCTCTCTTCCTTCTTCTTCTTCTTCTCCTTCTCTCTCTAAACTCTCTCTTCTTCTTTTCTAATTAAAATAACTAACACAAAACACAACTTTCCCCCCTTTAACCATGTGTTTCGGCCAACACACCACAACCATCCATTCAGATTCGCGAAAAAAGGACGTTTCGGGCCCCGAACGGGCACTTTTCCCAAGAAAATTTTAAACTGGACGGGCTTCAAGGAAACGGCCCAACTAAGACCGCTACGACGACGGCTAAGCTTTTCGAGTCCAAAACGGTCCTCGAATGGACCAAAATGTCGCTCGGGTGACTTTTCCAGCGAAAAATCAATCTTTCCCAAATTGACCAGAAAGTTGCCCTGAGTCCCCCGTAACTCATTTTAGTCGATAACGGGGTCAACTTAAGTCCGGTATGACCCTCGGGGTCAATTTAAGTTAAGTTAAGTGTCTGTCTTAAAATTTTTAAATTTTCCTGTTTTTCGCAGGTTTGACTGAGAGCGACCGGGAGTGGTTATTACACTTTCCATATCTCATTTGGTTTTTCAACAACTATTTTAGTGGGAACCTTATTTAACACATATGCAGCAGCCTCTAAAGCATATCCCCATAGGAAGATAGAAAAATCTGTAAATCCCATCATCGATCGCACCATATCTAATAAGTTATGAAGTCCACTGTGATAGGATCACATCTTGTGGCAAATAATCAATAAAATCATATATGAGATACTCACCCCCGGGTCAGATCTCAGTGCCTTGATGTTCTTACCGGTTTGATTCTCAACTGCACTTCTAAATATTTTGACTTATGTCTCATGAGATATATAAAATCATATCTCGACATATCGTTAGTGAAGGTAACAAAGTAAGAATATCGACCTTTAGCTCAAACTTTCATTGGCACACATACATTAGTATGTATGAGTCCTAAAAGTTCACTAGCTCTTTCTCCAGTTCCAGTAAAAGGGGATTTTGTCAGTTTCCCAATGAGACAAGATTCACAAGTATCGTATGATTCATAATCATATTGCCTAAGACACACTGCCTTTGCAACTTGTTTACTATTTTCCCATTGATATGACCAAGCTTAAAAAGCTAAAAGTAACCTTGATTTGTTTGATTATTTCTCTTTCAATGTCCTTACTTCTTACAAAAGAAACGTCCAACGTCCCATTGATTTATGTTCATCTTTAATTTATTGAATGTGTTCATAACAACATTTTCAAGTGAAAGCGGTTTTCTCTCAGGCATCCATTTGCCTCTCCACTTACGCTTTAAATATTCATCAGTCATGTACACAAATCCAGATACTTCCTTTTCTTGATGTGAATTGTTTTTTCATAATTGATCAACATATTGAGCAATTCATGAATATCACAATTCACCTTGTTCTTGTTAACATTAACATAACAGAAGTATCATCAAGAGACTGCAAGATCAAATCCTGCTATAAGTGTGCATCCTTACTTCTCAAGTTGTTCTATAAGATCAATTATCTTTAGAACATGGATCCCCACCAACTCATAGAGCTTTAATTCAGACATGAATAGAGACTTAGATATCTGATATCTAGCATTCATATTCTAAGATTCCTACATCTTCTTAAGATGTTCTATTATTAATGGTGGATTCATAATTGCATGTTTCCTCTTAAGGACAAGACTCATAGAAGCCAAAATGATGCACTGAGTAGTAGTACTTCGTTCCCAGTACTTCAAATATACATCTAATGTAACTACAACAGTCATTTACTTAGTAGGAGCTTCCATAATGCGGTTATCGATCACATCGATAAGCTTTTCATGCATGAGAAGAACAATTCACGAATCCCGGTACCAATCATATCAAAATTGTTACCAGACATTTTGTTAGCATCCAGTATGTCACGCAGGGAAATAGTAGTCATTTCATAAAATAACTGTAAAGGAAAAACAGCAATAGCACAAGCATACATCATTAAGACATGGACTTCATCAAAATGATAATACAAACTTTAAAACATGAATGAGCCCCTAGGTAGTCAAGGCGTTTCTCACACATAGTTAAAGTTATCTTGATTTTATCATATAAAATCGAAGCAGGCTATGTACTACATAGCACTTGGTTGTCAGGTTGGTCCTATTAGTATATTTGAGTTTATCCATCTTTGTGACATAAAACTATGTAATATCATACCCTCTGGGTAGTCCAGACTATAAGTACAACATTAGATAACTTTTCTTTACACACGCATCATATGCAATAGAATAAATTATTTTTGTCCAAAAATTATTTAATATCATATCTTCTGGGTAATCCAGACTATAAGTACAATGTTAAATAATTTTAATTTCACTTTTGCAATAGAATGCGCCATTTTCTCCCAAAGTTAATTAATAGGGTAAACTACAAATACATACCCCAAACTTGTAGCGTTTAACTGATACATACCCTAAAGTTTTTTTGTAACGGATACATACTCAGATGTTTATTTTTTTAACAGATAGCCCAAGCAGACAGATAAAATGACGAAAATGCCCTGAAGTGATTTTTTAAATAATTTTTTAAAAATAAAAATGAAGTGATTTTTTAAATAAAACCGAAGTGATTTAATAAGTACATATATATACCTAACAAAAGTGATTTTAAAAAAATTAAAGTAATTACTGAAATGTAGTTGAGGGCATTTTTGTCATTTTACCTGTCTGCTTGGGCTATCTGTTAAAAAACTAAACATCTGAGTATGTATCGGTTACAAAAAAACTTTAGATATGTATTAGTTATACGCTACAAGTTTGGGGTATGTATTTGTAGTTTACCCTAATTAATATTATACCCTCTGGATAGTCTAGACTATAAGTACAATATTAGATAATTTTCCCTTTCCATTTGCATCATATGCAATCAAAAGTATATTTATCTTTGAACTACAAGTCCCCTGGTAGTCAGGTCGTTCCTTATAAACAAAAATATAGTTTTATACACTTTATACTTGCATCATATGCAACGGAGAAAGAAAAACATTTATCTTTGAACATGTCCCCTGGTAGTCAAGTCGTTCCTTGTAAACAAGAATAAAGTTTTATACACTTTATACTTGCATCATATGCAACGGAGAAAGGAAAAACGTTTATCTTTGAACTACAAGTCCCCTGGTAGTCAGGTCGTTTCTTGTAAGCAAAAATAAATTTTATTTCGAACTACAAGTCCCCTGATAGTCAGGTCGTTCTTTGTAAACGAAATTTGATTTTATTTATTCACTTGGATGGAAAATCCTTTGATAAAATATCTCATATTTTATCAATTAAAACTCAATAATTTTAAAATAATCAACTTTATGTCATTAAAACAATTTTAATAGCAATTATGATTATATCGTATATAATCGCTAATAATAAAATTGATCGATGAACCAACTTAAATCATACCAACATGTATGTAAATGAACATGATTATAAGCATCTATATATGAACATGGTTTATTATGCAAAGGTCACTGTATAAGTTATCTAACTCAGTAAGACAAAGAACATGTTCCATCTATTTTAAAACCAAGTTTTAGCCATAGATCATATACTGTGGTTTGCAACAAACAAACAACCATATTAAATATTTAAAAATAAACATCATAATGACCAAGACATGATCACCTGGTTAACTTGGTACTTATAGTCTGGATTACCCAGCCTTTGGTGAAAAAAATATTAAATTGGAGTTGAAACGAAGTGGGAAAGATCAAAATAATAAACTTAGTTAAAAAAATTAAACCACACGAAATCACAGCCTTTGGTCATTCTGCGATTCCAAAATTGGGATTAATTCGTATTTCGTATCTAAAGATGGGTTCGTACCTGCGTCGATTTCGACCCATTTGAATGTCTTGGGGTTCTTTTTGTTGGTTTGTAGCTAAACCTCTTTTTCCTCTTTCTCTTCAAAAGAGGATTTATAAAACTTTCAATATGCATTGCCGATAAAAAAAAATGATTGGTCTCCAAAAGACACATACATATAATAGCGATATTATATATGCGTTGTTGGTTTTATCATCAAAGTGATATAAGGAACATTGATCCCAAAGATTAAAGAGTCTATATGTATATTATGTTTTAGGGGTAACGACATTTATGTGCTGTGGACAAAGGTGAAAGTGATAAATTCATACTGTGGCGACCATTATGTTCAAGTCATGTCAGAAAACGACCTTTAGTTTTCAAAAAATGACGAAATTTATTAAAGGTGACGCTTGATAACGTATCTCATTAATGACTGCAACGTACATATGGCATTGATGGACTTTGATTTCAAAATTGATTGGCATTCCTTGTATATATGATCTCATGTAATTATGTACCTTTGTTATTTTTCTTGTACTGAAGCTATATATTCCATATCAGTAAAAGATCACTGCAGCGTGAGTTGAATACAATTCAGACTCTTACATGGTATCAGCCTGTTTCTTCTCCATCCTCGCTCATATATTTTAGCCATCCCATCCTCTCTAATATCTTCTCTTGGCTTTGTTTTGTCATGGCTAGTCAATCAGCCCCTTCTTCCGACTCTCTCCCCTTTTCTACTTTAATACATATGATCACAATGAAGCTTTCCTCATCAAACTATCTTCTCTGGAACAATCAGGTTGTATCTCTCCTTTCATGCCAAGATTTACTGCGCTATGTTAATGGTTCTGTTGAACCCCCTTCTATAACGCCCCAAATCCGGTTTTGGCCGGACTCGAGACGTGACTTGAGTTGAGAATAAAATAATAACATAAAACGCGACCTTTCACCAATAGTAAGCCTAAAAGTTTAATTCCAATCAAATAACTCGATAAAATGGTTTCCAAAACTGTAATAAGAGTCAAGCTCCGAATAAGCAAATAAGATATGAGGTTCAATACAATGACCAAGACGTCTCTAAACAAGCCCAGACTCTCCAGAAGCTCCGGAGCTTCGAGCCCACTACTCAACAATCACGCCTGAATAAACAACAGATAAAACAAACAGGGGTGAGCTTACGCTCAGTAGGGAAAATCATAAATAGTTTAGCCTTATTTTAGTAATAAAATGGTTTTAGCACGGTCGCACAATATGCAGTTAATACCATTAACCAATAACATACTATGAAAAGACTAAAGAGGAAATAATACTCAATTCTTAAAAATAACGGTATTATGAGGAATCAAAAGAAAAGTACTGCAAGTATTTAATAACCATTAACATGAGAGCAAGTGAATATCACGCTAACAACTTCAATCCCAATACTCTGGAACACTAGGTTCTTGTGTCATGTCGGATCCCATACTCCGATCCACAATAGTCCTTGTGTTATGTCGGATTGTCCCTCGGTCCAAAGGACCATAGATCATCGGGAACCAGGGTAATGCTCCCACATAACGCACACACTCGGGTGAATCTCAAGTAACCATTCTATCATTCTACACCGGACTCCTCAACGGTGTAGGTTCCATACCGTATCAACAATAATCACTATATCATCCTACACCGGACTCCTCAACGGCGTAGGTACCATACCGTGTCAACAATAATCATTATACCGCAGGACCATCCTATCAATGCCCCTCAGGCTCCATAACCAATACCCCGCAGAATCACTAACCAATGCCCCGCAGGGTCCATAACCCATATCCCGCAAGATCGCTAACCAACACTTATCGAATCATACTTTCACCACAACCCACCAAAGACATCCATTTAGTCCTCTACACTTACCGTCATACTTACCTGTCACGATCTATCGGTCCATCGATCACCTGATCGTACCGTGTGGCACAATCAGTCATACTCGATCATCCGTTCAAACATTCAATCATTCAACATTCCATCAATTAACCAACCATGCAATCATTCAATCAACCAATCATGTAAACATCCAATCAGTCATTCAAGCATAAAATTTAACTAGTTTCATTAGACTCTTGATTATCCTAATGACTAGCAAACAAGCATGTGAAGCTAACACACAACTAATCCGAGGGCTCATCACGGACTCTCTACCAGTAAATCAATTCGCAAGTATTGAAAGCGATTACACTAGTTATTCTCATCCTATGCATGCATACTAGACACGTCCGATTATTAGTAATTGAAAGACGATTATTCTAATCATTCGCATCCTATATGCAATTCTAGGACCTTTCCGATTTTATTAACCTAATAGGCATACTAGTAATGAAATACTCGAGTAGTTAGGACTTTCCCTACCTGGTGGTCTTCCTCTAATAATAATCCTAGCTGCCGACGGTCGGGCCAACTCCGTCTTCTCAGGCGAAGTCCACAAAGTCCAAGGTCTCGGGTAAAGTCAAAGCCTGTGTTTTAGCAGTTAAAACTTACAATCAGTTCCGACACAGTCCAACTTAAAAACAGCTGTTACCCTTTAAACTCGAACGGTTCAAAAGCGGTATTAAACGACGATTCGGGTTCGAGTTCCCGAGCCTCGACCCCAGAACCCGATGCACGTTTCCCGAGGCACGAGTTTCGAGGTGCCCAAAGCAGCGTTACCGCTAGTTCCGTTCCAAGTCCGAAATCCGACTTAAACCCAAACTGGTTATAATCTATTTTGTGGTAAAAACAATATCCTTTTCCTAACAAATCTGATTTTCCGTTCTTTTAACAGAAACAACTTCTTTTCCTTTCTGAATTAAATCCCTTTCCTTTTTTTTTCAAATCTGATTTCGTTTTAATCTGCTTTCCTTTTGACGAAAATATTTTCTTAAATCTTCTGTTTCAATTTCGCCTTCACAAAGACCAGATCCAAAATAGTTTCCATTCAACAGTGCCCAAAACCGTAAAGCTATAACCGAGAACGCTCGGGAGAAGAAAGCAAACCAAAAAGAAAGGGAGGGAGAGAACTCGGTTTGAGCTTCGACCGACCACCGGCGACGCCGTCGCCGACCGAAGCACCACGGCTCGGAATCTCACCGTAAGAAAAGGACGGTGACGAGAGGCGAGGGTCGGTCTCGGTTCGGCCGAGCTCTCCGGCGACAGAGCGGCGCCGGCGCGCTGAGAGGGGGAGAGTAGATCTGAGATGAGGGCTCTGGTAAGGCCGACGACGGCGGTGGCTAGATCTGGAAGTGGAGGAGCAGTGAGAGGTGGTGGCCGAGGCGGAGATCGCGGTCGGAGATGATGGCGGCGGTGTGGCCGGCGAGCGTGACTGACCGGAGAGGAGCTCGGAGACGAGGTACCGGGGATGGGTTCAGGACGAGGGCGTTGCCGTGCGGTGGCGTGGGCTGGACAGAGAAGAAGATGAGAGGAGATGGGGGTCGGAGGCGAGAACGGCCGGCGAGAGATGGTGGGTGAGGGAGACGATCGGGAGAGAGGAAGCGTGTCGAGTAGAGAGGGAGGAATGAAGCTGAAGGGTCTGAAACCCTAAATGTGGCTTATATACCCCGGGCTCAACTAAATGGGCCTAAGGTGGAGACGGGCCGCAAGGCCCAAGTGGAGAAGCAGCCTGAACCGGGCTGGCTTGGCCGGGCCCGCGGGTCTGGTCGGGTCCAGCCCTTTTATCCCTTTTGTTTTTTTTTCTTTTGCAAACGATTTCGATTTCTAATTCGTTTTTTTTTCAACCACGACGTTTTACGTCGATAAAAATAATGTTTTGCTTCTTTTAATTTAGCTGGTCTTTACAGTCTTCCCCTCTTAAAAGAATTTCGTCCTCGAAATTTAAAACGAACACGCTCCTCTTGACCCTATCCCAGGGAACGTCCGCTCAAAATTCACAAGCGAGGGATCCGCAGTATACTTCCGCAGTTGGAACATGGAAGACGATAGGTAACGGCTCAAATTATGCCCAAAACCTCAAAAGGTTCGATCAATTGCGGAGTCAACTTGCCTCCATCACGGTTGAACCGTATTGGGCCCTTCTTCGGACTCAACCTCAAAAATATTAGATCACCAATTGAAATTCAAGAGACTCGCGCCGTTCATTTTTCTAACTCTTTTATCGGCTCTGTGTTGGGTCTCGAGGTAGGGTTGGAGATGAACCAACTCGCAGCGGAAAATCAATGAAAACCAAGAGACAATTAGAACCATGAAACAACTAACAAAGAATGGATTAACAAGAGAAAAATTCAGCACTAGTTCTTACCAAAACAAGAACACCGGTTAACGAATGATTGGCTTGAGTCTCCAAGACGCCTACGTATCCACATGGGAATCAAAGCCACGTAGTTCTTCTCTTTGAGGACTCAAGAACACAAAAATGGAGGAGGAAACTAGCCAAACCCGAAATGGCCATGGAAGAGGGAGAGAAAATGTGTTTCCTATTCTTGTCTTGTGTTTGTTATGTTGAAAAAAGATGACTTAAACATAACAAAACCCATACTTGTCCAACTAAAGGCATGGGACAAGTATGGTGTCAAGTAAGGTGTAAATAGGACAAAGTATGGCAAGACAAGATTGGGTTAGGTGGTGAATCACCAACACCTTAATCCTTGTCTTGCTTACTTAGTACTAATTAATCAAGACTTGATTAATTAGTTCCATGGGCCTTGGTTGCATGGGCCTTTCATGGGCCTCTTGGAACATGGCCCGTGGCCATTTCCAACGAGGTCCCGTGATTCGCTCATCGCCTCCAAGCCTTCCATACCGGAAATGTCCAACATTATCCGACGCGATCAATCCCAAGACTCCAAGCCTTGTCTCGATCCGTAAAGTCCTATTCACTTACGGGCACATGACCCAAAACCCAGTTTTGGTCATGTCCCGAGACAACTCCCTTTTGGCCATTCTCCATAAATGTGTCAATGAGTTTCATCCTCCGGTGTGACCCTTAGGTTTATGCATGTCAATAGATCAACATAAAATCCCATTTTACTTGATCCTATTTAAGTGGCAACTAACGAGACTTTAGTATTGCCTGACACTGCATAACGAATCGACCCTGTCGATTCTAACCTTTCCGTCATCCCTGTCATTATCCTTTTATCTCCGATATCCTGATTGAGATAAGGCATAGAGCCGTCATCCTTATTATTCTCAATCACCGTTCCTTGATATGTGAGATGACTGAAGATATGATACCCAGTATCATGTGCATGGCCATGCTATTCTTCCAGTCACTCTCGATCAAGCGGCCGAGAACCGATATCTTTCCCATACCTTAGTATGAGGGATAAATCCCTTAGCCGTCTTTCGTGTCACTCATGTAGCCCATCCCCAAGCCAATCCTGGCCGTTATGGAAGCCCTGTTACGGACAACGTTAGGCTCAGGTCAAACTCAGTTGTTGACTACATAGCAATCACAAAGACTCCTTGGTCTAAGGATACATGACAAGCTACAACACTGAATATGTTCATGACTTAATCTATGGCACATATTCAGGGCGGGTCGTCCAATATCATGTCCCACATGATATCTATGATCAGACTCTGGAATCCCATTCCAATGACTAACAGAACGTAAGCCATAAAGAGCCATCTTTCATACTAGTCGCTTCTAGTGAAGCTTTGTTGACTAGGGACCCATCGAGTGTGATCTATCTCGATCTATGGTTCTATTCGCATGGTGGGCATAGATCAGAGCACACATCGATATATTACTCCAACACATAAGTAATATAAAGCCGCTTTAATTTTATTGCTAACGATGATATATACATTTGGACATTTAGGATTGAACTACGGGCACTAAGACTAACAATCTCCCACTTGCCCTAGTTCCAATCTAAACTCCAATATGTCCCCATCGACTTTACATGTCTAACATGTTCAGGCAGTGACACTGCCTTAGTCAAAGGGTTGGCTATGTTATCATCTGTTGCAATATCGGTTATCTTCACTTCACCTCAGTTCAGTATTTATCTGATGAGGTGGATACGCCGCAGTACATGTTTGGATTTGTTATGCGATCTAGGCTTTTAGCTTGCGCAATGGCCCTTGTGTTGTCGCAAAATGGATTCACCGGACTGGATGGGTTTTTAATTACACCCAGCCCTGCCATGAATTTCCAAATCCACATAGCCTCCTTAGCTGCCTCTGCAGCATCCATGTACTTGGCCTCTGTCGTAGATTCGGCAATGGTATCTTGCTTTACGCTTTCCCAGCTAAAGCTCTGCCATTCAGCGTAAACCCATATCCTGATTGACTTCTAAAGTCATCTGGATTTGTCTTGGAAAACTAGCGTCTACTCATCCTTCGACGACTAGTTCAGCATCATCTTTCCCCCGGGTTAGAATGATGTCTACTGGTACAACATAAGGCTTACGAGACGTCTGGTCTCATACATGTCATGGCATATATGATTGATCCTGCCCCCAGGCGCATAGGATTCTCATCATCCTTTTCAGCTCATCAGGTGTCTTAGGACACTGAGTCTTGCTGAGATGAATGCCATGACTAGTGGGTAAGAGTCCTTTCTTTGAATCGAGCATTAAGAACCTACTCAATGCCTTGTTCACATAGGTTCCCTGACTTAAATCCAAGACCCTCTTGGTGCGATCTCTACATATCTTAATCCTTAAGATATGAGAAGCATCGCCTAAGTCCTTTATTGAAAAACACTTCCTCAACCAAGCTTTAGTCTCGTGCAAGGTTGGGATGTCGTTTTCAATGAGAACCAGAAAGGTAATATTGCTCCCACTAGCCTTCTTATAAACGCAAGATTCATCCTCGTTCTTGATTAAGCCAAATCCAATTACAGCTTCATCAAAACGAAGGATCCAACTCCGAGAAGTTCGTTTCAATCCATAAATGGATTTCAACAACTTATAAATCTTTCCTTTATTCTTCGGATCGTCAAAACCTTTGGGCCGAGACATACAAACGTACTCAGTCAAATTTCCATTTAGGAAAGCGGTTTTGACATCCACTTGCCATATCTCGTAATTATGATACGCAGTTATGTCAAGAAGAATTTGGATCGATTTTGACCATAGCCACTAAGGAGAAGGTTTCCTCATAGTCAATCCATTGGATCTGCCTATAACCTTTCGCCACCAGTTGAGCTTTGTAGGTCAGAGGGTTGCCGTCCATGTCCATCTTCACCTTGAAGATCCATTTGCATCCTATGGTCCTCACACCATTGATGGGATCAACCGGTTCCCAGACCTGGTTGTCCGACATGGATTGCATTTCCTCCCTCATGGCTCCCAGCCATAACTCGGAGTTGGGCCCATCCACGACTTCCTGAAAGGTGGCTGGATCATCGTGATCCACCATGACTTCATTGTCACCTCCGGATACCATATCTTGGAGGTGGAAGATTGATCCTTTCAAATCGCCTTGGACCTTCCGGAATTGTAACAGGAATTGGTTCTTACTCTACGACAATCTCTGGCTCCTTTCTACTGGGTTGCCAATTGGTTTAGACAGATCTGTACCATCCTGAATTTCTTCGAGATGCACAGTCCTCCCAATGACGTCTTTGGAAACAAAACTTCTTTTCCATAAAGACCCCACCCCAAGCGACGAACACCATGTTCTCACTGGGATTGTAGAAATAGTATCCCCTTGTTGCTTTGGGATACCACACGAAGGTGCATATCTCAGATCTTGGTTCGAGCTTAGTCGAAACCAAATGTTTCACATAAGCCTCGCAACCACAAATCTTTAGGAAGGACAAAGCGGGCATCATCCCGTACCATTTTTTAAAATGGTGTCCCTTCCACACCATTCGTCGAAGCCCGATTCACTATGAATGCGGTCGTCTCTAGAGCAAAACCCCTAAAAGAGATTGGGAGATCAGTCCAACTAATCATGGAACAGACCATTGTCTAACAATGTCCGATTTCTCCGTTTGGCTACACCTTTCAACTACAGTGACCTAGGAGGAGTCCATTCCAAAAGGATCCCATTCTCTTTTAGATGATCTAATAACTCTGTGGTCAAGTATTTTCCACCTCGATCCAATCGAAGTGCCTTAATACCTTTGTCGAGCTGGTTTTCTACTATAGTCTTAAACTCTTTGAATTTATCAAAAGCTTCAGACTTATGTCTCACCGAATAGACATAACCATATTTACTGTAATCATCAGTAAATGTGATAAAGTAGCTAAAACCCCTCCTGGCAAGTGAACTTATTGGTCTACACACATTCGAGTGTATCAGCCCCAATAATTCACCCGCCCTTTCATCGCGATCGATAAAGGGCACTTTAGTCATTTTGCCCATCAAACAAACCTTGCACCTATCGATCGAATGGAATTCGAATGAACCTGAAAGCCCGCACTTCTGAAGTGCTGATAGGCGCTTCTTGTTTATGCGACCCAAATGACAGTACCATAACAGAGTTAGGTTTAAATCGTTGGATTTAGACCTCTTGGTATTAACGGAATATATAGAACTTGAGGCATTGTTACCCATATCTAATATGTACAATCCTCCAGCCATGTCAGTACTGGTATAAAACATATCATTACATAGAACATTGAAAACTCCATTTCCAATATTAACATTATATCCTTCCTTGTCAAACACGGATACAGATATAATATTCCTACTAAAAGTAGGTATGCAATATACATTATACAATACTAAGACAAGGCCTCTTGGCAAAGCAAGACTCATGGATCCTACAGCAGTTGCCACAACTCTGAGGTCCATTTCGTGCTTTCCAAATCTCTCCTACTTTCAGCCACCATATATTAGTGCATGTGTGAGATTCAGTCATGGTATCTAATACCCATGAATCATTGGAAGTAGAGAGATGTAGCTCTATAGAGTTAATACCGAATGAAGGCACGATCCCACCGCCCTTCCTTAGATCATCACGGTTTCCTGATGAAGGCGCAGTCCTACTGCCCTTCTTCAGATCATCCAGGCTATTTGATGAAGGCGCAGTCCCACTGCCCTTCTTCAGATCAGCCGTGAACTTCCTGTAATCCCGGTTCCAATGACCAAGCTGTTGGCAGTAGAAGCAGACATTCTTAGGTGTCTCATCTTTCCTGCCAAGTGCGCATGGGCCCAGCCCTTGCCACTTCCAATTCCCTTGTTGACCATCAGAATATCCTTGGATCCCAGATCCCTGAGATATTCTTCTCAGCAGCTGATGACACTTCATGTAACTCTGATATGGTCTTAGAGACAGCCTTGTCAAGGACATATTCTTTGCGTTCAGACTTGAGGACTATCCTCAAAATTCTGTACCAGTCCAAATAGTTTGTCCCATTTAGCTTGACCCTGTCAAGAATGGTTTTTAATGACAAACTATCAATGTTCGCTGAATTTGCCATTTGATCTACAACAGATAAAATTCAATCAGTAAACTGAATAAATTTTATGAAGATCAAGCTTAAACACCAACAATCAATTCTAAACCTTTAGAATCTGAAACCAAGATCCTTGATTCACTCGATTAAGCTGAACTAATGCTCACCACTTAATCGAGCTATGTAGGTAGGACTCCATCCAATCACATCCAATGTGACTCTTGGCTAGGGTATGTACTTATGTACACGACTTACCCTATCTGTTACCCTAGCTCAACCTCAGGCCGAGAATCGTAGTCGGGTCCACCAATTTTCAACTATGGCTCGTCACTATGTAGGTGCTCCGCTAATGCGCACGACACCCACATATGTCGTCCAAACCTACTACCCCGCTTCCCCATGGATGCTCCGCTAATGCGCACGACACCCATAGGACGGGGAGGTAGTAAGGTGTTGATGATTGGGAGGTATCGGACATGACCCGCTTTTACTTGTCCAGTTGTGTTCAAAACTTTGGCACATCCTAGATGCGATGAGCACATCAACTACATTCCAAATGCAATGATGCCTCAAATTACATCCAATGTAATTCTTCCTTTGAACCCGTCAACTACATCCAATGCAATGACGGTTCTAAGGGTTCACACACAAGGATTAAAATTCCAATTTTATCTTTGCATGTGAGGTGATATGCTCGGTAAATAAAGTTAAGCATGCAATTCTAAAACACATAGAATTAATCATGCATAAACTAAACCAAGCATAAAGCGATAAATGTGCACATAATAGCCCCCTAAACTAACTCCCACTAGCTTCTTGAGCTCCACCGACTCCAAGCCGATGCCAACACCCGAAAAGCCACCAAATGACCTTTTCGCCCTTTCTTCGTCTTGAGTAAAAAATTACAATTTAATACACGACTCGCAGGTCGGGAATAAATAAATATTACAAACAAGTGGTTCGACGACCACACCTTGAAAGAATAATTACACGTTAACTCTAACGGCTCGCAGGCCGTGAAAAGCGATAAATAATTAAATTGAGCTCGGGGCTATTATGTACACCATGCCAACAACACATCACACATCGTGTTATCAAACAATCATGTTATCAAACATCATGTGATTTTCCGGTTTTAATTAATAGCCAAGTTTCGAAAATTTTTGATGCTCGGTTTATCGAAACCGTTCAAAAATGAAACTTTTGAACATTTGATCTTCGAGTTCGTCATGACGGTTCCAAACTCGTCATAACTAACAAAACGGTTTAGCCTTGGCATATCAACCATCTAATGGTCATGCTTGGCCTAGCTCCGTCCAACGGAGCCCCGTTCGGTCCCGGTTTCGGCTCCCCGAGAGTCCCGCTCCCGAGACCCGAAAAATCAAATTTTTTTTCAAAATTTCCAGATTTGAAATAATTTTCAAAAATTCATTTTACATGCATTAAATCCATGAACAAGAATTTAAAACATGTTATCAAACAATTTAGCAAAACAACATGCCAAAAACGAAACTTTCAAGCAAAACCGAAACTTTGAACACCGTCTTGTGAATCCCGAAGGTAGCACGGCTCTGATACCACTGTTGGGTCTCGAGGTAGGGTTGGAGATGAACCAACTCGCAGCGGAAAATCAATGAAAACCAAGAGACAATTAGAACCATGAAACAACTAACAAAGAATGGATTAACAAGAGAAAAATTCAGCACTAGTTCTTACCAAAACAAGAACACCGGTTAACGAATGATTGGCTTGAGTCTCCAAGACGCCTACGTATCCACATGGGAATCAAAGCCACGTAGTTCTTCTCTTTGAGGACTCAAGAACACAAAAATGGAGGAGGAAACTAGCCAAACCCGAAATGGCCATGGAAGAGGGAGAGAAAATGTGTTTCCTATTCTTGTCTTGTGTTTGTTATGTTGAAAAAAGATGACTTAAACATAACAAAACCCATACTTGTCCAACTAAAGGCATGGGACAAGTATGGTGTCAAGTAAGGTGTAAATAGGACAAAGTATGGCAAGACAAGATTGGGTTAGGTGGTGAATCACCAACACCTTAATCCTTGTCTTGCTTACTTAGTACTAATTAATCAAGACTTGATTAATTAGTTCCATGGGCCTTGGTTGCATGGGCCTTTCATGGGCCTCTTGGAACATGGCCCGTGGCCATTTCCAACGAGGTCCCGTGATTCGCTCATCGCCTCCAAGCCTTCCATACCGGAAATGTCCAACATTATCCGACGCGATCAATCCCAAGACTCCAAGCCTTGTCTCGATCCGTAAAGTCCTATTCACTTACGGGCACATGACCCAAAACCCAGTTTTGGTCATGTCCCGAGACAACTCCCTTTTGGCCATTCTCCATAAATGTGTCAATGAGTTTCATCCTCCGGTGTGACCCTTAGGTTTATGCATGTCAATAGATCAACATAAAATCCCATTTTACTTGATCCTATTTAAGTGGCAACTAACGAGACTTTAGTATTGCCTGACACTGCATAACGAATCGACCCTGTCGATTCTAACCTTTCCGTCATCCCTGTCATTATCCTTTTATCTCCGATATCCTGATTGAGATAAGGCATAGAGCCGTCATCCTTATTATTCTCAATCACCGTTCCTTGATATGTGAGATGACTGAAGATATGATACCCAGTATCATGTGCATGGCCATGCTATTCTTCCAGTCACTCTCGATCAAGCGGCCGAGAACCGATATCTTTCCCATACCTTAGTATGAGGGATAAATCCCTTAGCCGTCTTTCGTGTCACTCATGTAGCCCATCCCCAAGCCAATCCTGGCCGTTATGGAAGCCCTGTTACGGACAACGTTAGGCTCAGGTCAAACTCAGTTGTTGACTACATAGCAATCACAAAGACTCCTTGGTCTAAGGATACATGACAAGCTACAACACTGAATATGTTCATGACTTAATCTATGGCACATATTCAGGGCGGGTCGTCCAATATCATGTCCCACATGATATCTATGATCAGACTCCGGAATCCCATTCCAATGACTAACAGAACGTAAGCCATAAAGAGCCATCTTTCATACTAGTCGCTTCTAGTGAAGCTTTGTTGACTAGGGACCCATCGAGTGTGATCTATCTCGATCTATGGTTCTATTCGCATGGTGGGCATAGATCAGAGCACACATCGATATATTACTCCAACACATAAGTAATATAAAGCCGCTTTAATTTTATTGCTAACGATGATATATACATTTGGACATTTAGGATTGAACTACGGGCACTAAGACTAACACTCTGCACTTCTTTAACTATTCCCGAATCAACGCGATCCTCACTTAAACATGTTTCACCAGGTCACGCTAGTTACTCAAACGCCATACTTGGCGGTGTACAAACAGTCTTGCTCAGCCGTTCACAAATCCACGTGCAGTGACTCGCACTATCTCAAGGACTACCGGGTACAAATACAAGTCGTTAAAACATCCAAAACACGTAAGAAACTCCGGTAGCGGTCTGGATATCCTATACCGGAATGTTCCTTCGGCACAGGTATCCTGCCAAGACGCTCTGCAAGTCGAACGGAGTCGTAACCACACACTGACGTAACGTCTCCATTTCTTCCCTAGTAACCGTCACAAGAATAGTTCATACTAGAACGCCAAAAAGGTCATGTCACGACCCTATACACACAAACAAGTCAGTAACACACAAATGTAATCATCAAGACAAAGGTTCTCACAACCACTGCAGGGTTTGGAACAACCGCTCGTTTCACCACATCTCGTGGAAAGGTAGGCGTACCTCAATCAAAGAAATAATACTATTCACCTATACTCAGTCGGAAGGCGCACGCCTCAAAATATACCACAATCCTAGATCATGCCAAAACCATCAACACCCAACTACGATCGATTAAGAAGGTTATCCAACCCGCGACATTTCTCTTAGCGTTAACACCTGCTCGTATACTATCGCTCGACCAACTTATAGGTCGTTTCTCCCGAGCCATCATAATAATGAGTCCCCAACAAGCATTAAAATCTCGAGGATTTGAATGGTCTTTCCCACTCTGGCGCGTAAATCTTCAAACGTCTTTCACACACTTAGGACCAGTCACTGGTCAACTCCAAATTCTCATTGTTCTTCATGGGCACAAAACCTGACCTACTATACGATGCTTTGTGCGGTGCCATCTAGTTACCGGCCTGGAAGCTTGTGATAGTCGTATTCTGCTAACTGTTTCCGAATTTCAACGTGAGGTGTTCTCACTTCTATGGCATAACTTAATGGTTATGCTTAGTCCTCGCGGGACGTTTGGCGTTCGTTCTTCTCTTGCTGATGGGGATATGCATTGGTACTCGGTTCGTGTTCTCCGTATTCTTCTCTGCTGGGAAAGTCGTCTGATTAACTTTCGTTGTTATCCGTCTGTTCCGGGTGGCTCGTGAACTGGCGACAAACCGATTAGTCCCTCTGGGAAGGACGTAGATAACATACTCTAATCCAATCTCTCAAGTACGACACCCACTCGTGCAACTTTTCGCTCGTTAACCGGGATGTCGAGACATAATCGTCTCGAAGGTTCAAATCTTATGACCTAAATCTTCTAGCGAGGGTAGAAGAAGCTAGATGTTACGACGTCGTGGGTTAAGGGTCTACCACGCTTCCGCTGCGATACTCTGATCTCATCGTCACTCTGTTATCTCCAGTGACCGGTCGGACTGTCTATTGATCAGGCCGTAGCCTTCCTCCGTTCGGGCGTCCGATGCTGATAGCATTCGATGAACGTTTGATGTTCCCCAACCCGGTTCTTAAAGTTTGATCAACACGTTCGAAATAGGGAGGGGAACTTCCAGTACAATATGTTCTTAGAAACGAGACGGTCTGTTACTCCACTTTCAACTCACACCGGTACTAAATGATAATTCAAACTCCCGGTCAATGTGTTAAGACACGGGTGGCATAACGGTTCTCAAAATATCGTTCCAACATAAAATAGCACATAACAAACCAACAAGCGTAACACTTAAGTGTCAGCTAACATAATATCCAAAGTCTAAAAAGTAACAAGTATTTGATAACCATTAAAATGAGAGCAAGTGAATATCACGCTAACAACTTCAATCCCAATACTCTGGAAAACTAGGTTCTTGTGTCATGTCGGATCCCATACTCCGATCCACAATAGTCCTTGTGTTATGTCGGATTGTCCCTCGGTCCAAAGGACCATAGATCATCGAGAACCGGGGTAATGCTCCCACAGGACGCACACACTCGGGTGAATCTCAAGTAACCATTCTATCATTCTACACCGGACTCCTCAACGGTGTAGGTTCCATACCGTATCAACAATAATCACTATATCATCCTACACCGGACTCCTCAACGGCGTAGGTACCATACCGTGTCAACAATAATCATTATACCGTAGGATCATACTATCAATGCCCCGCAGGCTCCATAACCAATATCCCGCAGAATCACTAACCAATGCCCCGCAGGGTCCATAACCCATATCCCGCAAGATCGATAACCAACACTTATCGAATCATACTTTCACCACAACCCACCAAAGACATCCATTTAGTCCTCTACACTTACCGTCATACTTACCTGTCACGATCTATCGGTCCATCGATCACCTGATCGTACCGTGTGACACAATCAGTCATACTCGATCATCCGTTCAAACATTCAATCATTCAACATTCCATCAATTAACCAACCATGCAATCATTCAATCAACCAATCATGTAAACATCCAATCAGTCATTCAAGCATAAAATTTAACTAGTTTCATTAGACTCTTAATTATCCTAATGACTAGCAAACAAGCATGTGAAGGTAACACACAACTAATCCGAGTGCTCATCACAGACTCTCTACCGGTAAATCAATTCTCAAGTATTGAAAGCGATTATACTAGTTATTCTCATCATATGCATACATACTAGACACGTCCGATTATTAGTAATTGAAAGACGATTATTCTAGTCAACAACGATTCGGGTTCGAGTTCCCGAGCCTCGACCCCAGAACCCGATGCACGTTTCCCGAGGCACGAGTTTCGAGACACGTGTTTCGAGGTGCCCAAAGCAGCATTACCGCTAGTTCCGTTCCAAGTCCGAAATCCGACTTAAACCCAAACTGGTTTTAATCTATTTTGTGGTAAAAACAATATCCTTTTCCTAACAAATCTGATTTTCCGCTCTTTTAACAGAAACAACTTCTTTTCCTTTCTGAATTAAATCCCTTTCCTTTTTTTTTTCAAATCTGATTTCGTTTTAATCTGCTTTCCTTTTGACGAGAATATTTTCTTAAATCTTCTGTTTCAATTTCGCCTTCACAAAGACCAGATCCAAAATGGTTTCCATTCAACAGTGCCCAAAACCGTAAAGCTATAACCGAGAACGCTAGGGAGAAGAAAGCAAACCAAAAAGAAAGGGAGGGAGAGAACTCGGTTTGAGCTTCGACCAACCACCGGCGACGCCGTCGCCGGCCGAAGCTCCACGGCTCGGAATCTCATCGTAAGAAAAGGACGGTGACGAGAGGCGAGGGTCGGTCTCGGTTCGGCCGAGCTCTCCGGCGACAGAGCGGCGCCGGCGCGCTGAGAGGGGGAGAGTAGATCTGAGATGGGGGCTCTGGTAAGGCCGACGGCGGCGGTGGTTAGATCTGGAAGTGGAGGAGCGGTGAGAGGTGGTGGCCGAGGCGGAGATCGCGGTCGGAGATGATGGCGGCGGTGTGGCCGACGAGCGTGACTGACCGGAGAGGAGCTCGGAGACGGGGTACCGGGGATGGGTTCAGGACGAGGGCGTTGCCGTGCGGTGGCGTGGGCTGGACGGAGAAGAAGATGAGAGGAGATGGGGGTCGGAGGCGAGAACGGCCGGCGAGAGATGGTGGGTGAGGGAGACGATCGGGAGAGAGGAGGCGTGTCGAGTAGAGAGGGAGGAATGAAGCTGAAGGGTCTGAAACCCTAAATGTGGCTTATATACCTCGGGCTCAACTAAATGGGCCTCAGATGGAGACGGGCCGCAAGGCCCAAGTGGAGAAGCAGCCTGAACCGGGCTGGCTTGGTCGGGCCCGCGGGTCTGGTCGGGTCCAGCCCTTTTATCCCTTTTGTTTTTTTTTCTTTTGCAAACGATTTCGATTTCTAATTCATTTTTTTCTTCCATGGACGTGGAGGTCGAAATGGACGTGGAGGTCGAGGATCTCACGTCCCCAATAATGGAAATAGAGGTTCTAAACGCCCTCCTACATGTCAACTTTGTAAGAACAAAGGCCATTATGGAGATAAATGTCCTGATTTCACATTTTCTCGCCGCTCAAACAACGAGGCTGCTCATCTTGCTGAAGCGTTTAATGCACGTTGTTTTGCTTCTCCGGCGATTGAATCTGATTGGTATGCTGATACAGGTGCTTCAGCTCATATGACTCTTGATTCTACCTCCTTGGCCAACTCTCAGGTTTATCATGGTAATGATATGGTCGTTGTTGGCAATGGAACGAGTATTCCTATTTCTAGCACAGGCTCTTATGCTATTTCCGATCATTTATCTCTTAAGGATGTACTCGTGGTTCCTGATATTACAAAAAATTTGCTTTCAGTTAGCAAGTTAACCACAGATTATGCTGTTGATGTTTCATTTTCTGATCATTCCTTTGTCGTTCAGAACCGGCTTACCAAGGACATTCTGGCTCGCGGAAGGCGTAAAAACGATTTATATGTGCTTGATACTCCTTTTTCAGCATTGGCGGTTGCTTTGAGGACTACCTCTACAAAAGCCTCTTTTGAGTTATGGCATTCTAGGCTTGGGCATGTATCATTTGATATTATTTCAGTCCTGAATAAACTTGGTCATTTGAAAGTTACATCTCTATTGCCTAAGCCTTCTGTGTGTTCATCTTGTGAGCTTGCTAAAAGTAAGCGTTTGCCATTTATACTCAATACTAAACGTTCCTATCATGTTTTAGATTTGGTGCATTGTGATTTATGGGGACCTGCTCCAATTTCTTCGCCAACCGGTTATTCTTACTATGTGATATTTGTGGATGATTTCTCTCGGTTTACATGGTTTTATCCACTCAAGCATAAATCGGATTTCTATGATGTATTGCTCTTGTTTCACAGTTTTGTTCAAACTCAATTCTCTTGCACTATGAAAGTCTTTCAAAGTGATGGTGGTTCTGAGTTTACGAACCACCGTGTTAAAGCTTTTCTAGCTGCAAATGGAGTTCATCACATCATGTCGTGTCCCTACACACCTTCCCAGAATGGTCGAGCCGAACGTAAGCATCGCCATATTACTGAAACGGGTCTTGCTATGATGTTTCATGCCGCTGTTCCAGTCAAATTTTGGGTTGAAGCTTTCAGCAGCGCTGTTTACATTATAAATCGGTTGCCTTCGCGGCTCTTACAGAACAAGGCCCCGTTCGAACTCCTTTTCTCAGTTGTGCCAGATTATAGAAATTTCCATCCCTTCGGATGTCGTGTATTCCCTTGCCTTCGGAGTTACATGGGCAACAAGTTCTCTCCTCGTAGTGTTGCATGCATTTTTCTTGGTTATAGCAGTCAACACAAAGGTTTTCGGTGCTTCGATCCGATCACTTCTCGCTTCTATGTCACGCGTAATGCTCGATTTGATGAATCTTATTTTCCTTGGTCAAGCACTAATATTGGATCTAATTCCGACTCCTTGACGATCTCGCATTTTTTGGAACCTGCCTCCATGCGTGAATGTCCACAACCTGTGGTTAACTCTGATATTTCTTTGGTGAATGATACTCCACACAGTGGACCGTGTATTGTATGTGAATCAAGTCCTTCATCCATTTCTTTGGACAATGAGAATCATGCACCTATTCAAGGCACATATCACATAGAAGGAGCAACTCCAGCACATACACATGTTGTGCCTAATCTAGTTCCTCCTTCTCATTCAATGGTGACTCGAGCTAAGGAAAGTATTTTTCGTCCTAAACATATTGCTGATTATGCATATCATGGTCTTACAGCTGCATTACTTGCTTCCAAGGAACCCAAAGGGTTCAAATCTGCTGCTAAATGTTCCTTTTGGTTAGCAGCCATGACTGAGGAAATTGATGCTTTACGAAACAATAATACTTGGGAACTTGTACCTCGGCCTTCCAATACGAACATCGTCGGTTCGAAATGGGTTTTTCGTACCAAATACCAGGTTGATGGAACGATTGATCGTTACAAGGCCCGTTTGGTGGCTCAAGGCTTCACACAACTCCCCGGATTTGATTACTCTCATACTTTTAGTCCCGTGGTTAAGGCCTCCACCGTGCGTGTTGTTCTTGCTATTGCCGTATCTCGAAATTGGCCTCTTCATCAATTGGATGTTAAGAATTCCTTTCTTAATGGCTTTCTCTCTGAGACGGTATATATGGAACAACCACCTGGATTCACAGATCCTCGTTTCCCAAATCATGTATGTCGTCTTCGTAAAGCACTTTATGGCCTAAAGCAAGCTCCTCGCGCTTGGTTTCAGCGTTTTAGTGACTTCCTTTTGCGCCTTGGTTTTTGTTGTAGTCGTGCTGACACTTCTCTATTCGTCTTTACAAAAGGTACTTCTATTTTGTACCTGCTTATTTATGTCGATGACATCATCCTAACTGGCAATTCTCCTACGCTCTTAAGAGGATTTGTATCTCGTATTCATAAGGAGTTTGCTATCAAGGATCTTGGCCGACTCAACTATTTTTTGGGCCTTGAAGTCACATACACAGACAATGGTCTTTTCCTCAGTCAGTCTAAATATGCGCATGATATTTTATCTAAGGCAAAATTGTTGGATGCAAAACCAGTATCATCTCCTTTGGCATCTAGTCATCATTTACCAAGTGTTGGTTCCTCTTTTGATGATCCCACTTTGTATCGTTCTTTGGTCGGCGCCTTGCAATACCTTACTATCACTAGACCTGACTTAGCCTTCGCGGTAAATTTTGTCAGTCAATTCAGCAACATCCCTGAATTGAGCACTTTCAGGCTGTTAAGCGAATACTTCGTTATGTCAAAGGTACACAACACTTTGGTTTCGTTTTCACTCAAGGTTCATCTTTGTCCATTGTTGGTTACTCTGATGCTGATTGGGCTCGTTGCATTGAGACTCGTCGCTCCACATACGGCTACTCTATTTTTCTTGGGAATAATCTTATTTCTTGGAGTGCAAAGAAACAACCCACTGTTGCACGCTCTAGTTGTGAATCCGAGTATCGAGCTCTTGTCAATGCCGCTGCTGAACTGGTTTGGGTTACTCATCTTCTCCGGGACTTACATGCGCTTCCCAAGACTCGTCCATTACTTTTCAATGACAATAACAGTGCCATCTTCTTAAGTCAAAATCCAGTTGCTCATAAACGGGCGAAACACATCGACATTGATTATCATTTTGTTCGTGAGCTGGTTTCTTCATGAAAGCTGACTACAAAGTCTGTTCCATCTGAACTCCAAATAGCAGACATCTTTACAAAGAGTCTTGCTCGGCCTCTGTTTGAATTTTTTCGCTCCAAGCTCCGCTTTCGTTGCAACCCATCGCTTCGCTTGAGGGGGGATGATAACGTATCTCATTAATGACTGCAACGTACATATGGCATTGATGGACTTTGATTTCAAAATTGATTAGCATTCCTTGTATATAGGATCTCATGTAATTATGTACCTTTATTATTTTCCTTATACTGAAGCTATATATTCCATATCAGTAAAAGATCACTGCAGTGTGAGTTGAATACAATTCAGACTCTTAAAAACGCTGACATTTACAAAAAAGACCATGTATTTTTTTGAAAATAACTAAAAGTCATTGATAAGACTTGAAAATGAAAACAAAGGTCACGTATAGGACTTGCATACAAAGATGATTATAGTACATATGTACAAAAAAAGGTCATTTTACCGCATAGAAATAGGGTTTACCCTATCTTTTATCAACTGACAAATGAGAAGAAAAAAAAATAGTTTATATAAATATTTTCATCATCTATGGAAAATAATGATTAAAGAATGATCGTATATATATGATACGTACTATATTGAAGTATGAATTTTTCGGCCCGAGAAAACCTGCAAGGCTCCATCGGATCCTCCGGCTAAAAGTGTGCACCTATGTTCGTCGGCCACTTGGGTCCAGCACACGCTACTCACGAACCCGCACCCTCCAACCGATCCGACCCATATGGGCTCGCCCCACTTCCTATCGTACACGAACACCTGGTTACTCTCCGACCCGCACCCTAGCAACCCGCCGCTCCTCCACACGGACAGTCCCACAAAGCTCCGCGAGTTCACGTGCCCTTTGTACGTCCGCGCCGCTGCCCCGCCTCCGGCCACCACGTCCCAGAGCTTCAGGCAACCGTCAGTCCCCGCCGATACCATCGTCCCGGCGTCCAGAAACCTCACGTACGTCACCGTCCTCTCGTGCCCCTCGAAAATCACCACCGGCCCCGCCCCGGTCTTCCGCACGTCGTACCCGTACGCCTTCCGGTCCGCGCACCCGACGGCCACCAGAGACCCGCCAAACGGGTCGAACTCGACGCAGCACACGGAGCTCCGAGCCGAGCTGGGTTGCACCACGGCCACGCACTCGCTGAAGTGGCAGCGTGTGTCCCATAGCTGCATGGTTCCGTCGTCTGAGGCGGACGCGCCCAGCATGGGATCGCAATGCGAGTAGTCCACGCTCCACACCAGCCGCCCGCCGTGCTCGTCACGCTCGTACACGGGGACCCTAACTTCGAGGTCGTACTCCATCACCATCCCGTCGTAGTCCCCGGAGCCCAACACCCCGCCGCCGGAGCCAGGTTTCCAGCGGAGGCTCCCGAGTTTGGCGGGCGTGCATATGCAGTACTCGCATGCAGTCACGTGGTCCAGGCACAGACACGTGGACGAACCATAGCCATCGCGCGTGCCCAGCAATTTATCGAGCTTGTAAAGCCTGATCTTCCTCGCTATGCCGCCGGTGGCGACGAGGGTGCCGGAGGGGTCGGATTCGATGACGCCGAGGGTGTCGGGGCCGGTGGCGGCGGAGGAAACGACGGTGGAGAGGGTGAACTCCCAGTCGCGCCCAACCGTTTCCTCGGGATCTCCGCTTTCATTGTTGTGAGTAGCTGTAGAGTTTTTCATTTGCCATTCATAATGATGATAATAGGAACATGACTGAAGAGATCGATATTGGTGTTGTTGGGATTGTTTTGGTTTTGGGCTTCTCCTATCAGAATCTAACGCCTCCAATAGTAACTTTCTTATTATTTGTTTTGGATAATTAGCCTACCCCACACTTTATCTTCTTTATATAACAGTTCCCCCACCTCACCGTAATTTACTATATTGCCATCCCAATTATAATTCTATTATATATTACTCTTGTTTTTGCCAACACCAAATGGAATTGCTTACCTTTTCTACTTATATGCAATTTGGGATATGATTTTAGTTAAAAAAGTACTTTGTCCTTTAATCGTCAGCAACTTTGTTTAATTTATAAGCTAAATTAGATTCACAGTACATACGTAACTTTGAGGTATGGATGTTGTGGCCGCTAGGGTTTTGGTGTCGCTTTGTCGTGCTTATCCCGGCCCAGCCTCCACCCCTCACAGTATAGTTTCGGTCTCTCTCCTTTGTTGTCATAGCATTTTCCCTATTCTTCTGTCTCTTGTGATGCTGCCAGGTCTGGATTAGAGGAGTTTTCCAATCTACGAGGCGACCTCTCTCAGCTTTCTTTGTCGACAATTCATCGATCCCTGACGGGGGAACCTCCCACACGGATCTTTCCCTAGCAGATTCCTCGTCGCCCTCGCCCCAATGGGTGGGGCCATCGATGTCCCCACCTCCTTGGCCTCCACCGATGCGTGTAGAAAGCATAAAGATTCGATGTACCCCCGTTTTCTGTACCTACTGCAGATTGATCTGGCACTGGATCAAACTGTATCATATCATCTCTCCTGAGCAACCCTCGCCATCTCTGAAGCCGCCATCGGCGCGTTCATCTCCCTGGCCTCTACCGCCGCAACCTCCTCGCCCCATCTCTCGATTCCGGATCAGGCTAATCGAGTGATTTTTTTTTACTGGTTTTGTTTTTGCATGGTCAAAGACTAGCACACAAAGAGTTAGGGATTTTTCCTGTGAGGGAATCCTGATTCGCGTATATCCTCCCAATACAATTGATGCATCCCTTGCTCAAGATTTGGAGCAGGACTTCCAGTACCGTCTTCTCATCCCCCGCCCTTCATATAGTCCTTTATGTCGGCCTATATGGCGTTTCTTCAAAACCGTCAATAACGGTTATATTTCTAAACCGAACTGCGAACAATGTGTTCTTTGTATGTTCTTCTCTAGTGGCCAAGGAACCTGTTTCTTGACGCACATTTATGTTTTAATTCCCGGTTAATAAAATTGTATCTTGTTAGTAAAAAAGAAAGATTCACAGTACTGATGTTTGAAAAATATATTAAGTCTAATCACCAGATGCTTAATTGATTTTATTTTTTTCCTTAAACTAAGAATTACTAATTAAAAAATCAAATGAATTGTGTCATTTATTATAGTTTTTTAATCAGCCAAAAAATATTATAAACCACATCCTCAGAGATTGAAAAAAAAAATGAGACCATCAAACTTTTAAGTACAGAAACTAAATTAAGATCCAGTTTTAAATCAACTTTTTATCTATGTACCATTTTTTTATCAGCAAAGCAAATTGAAATTAAACCTCCTACAACAACCAATAAGGGCAAACCAACAAGGAAAAGCCAACAATGACTGAAACAACTGCCAACAATGGTCATCCAAGGACTAAACTCCTATAACCAGGAAAGGAACCAACTACAACCAGAAGAACAAAAACAATAATTTGAAAAAAGGCCTAACATCGAATTTAACCATCGTGAAGCACATTTTGAGGGTCTATAATACCCGGATTTGACCTCCATTAAGCTCGAACAAAAAGCAACCAAAAACATAGGAACACCACAACACCGGAGCAAGAATCCCAACACTCAAGGATCAGGCAGACCAGAAGGACACTCAACTCTAATCCATAGAGGAACAGACCACTCCCAACTCATTAGGATTATAATCCTCCGAAGGGGAGACCAAAACCCTAACAGTTTTCGGCGGCCAGGACCGCAACGAATAAGACTAAACCAATGGAAACTCACCGGAACCCCTAAACCTATCTACATAACCGAATGGCTTCAAGACAGGCATGAACGCCCTTAAACCTCGTCGGTGGCCAACACCCTAACCAGCGAGCCCGAGCCAAAACAGCAAGGCCGGGAAGAAGGGAGACCAAATCGGAGCTGAAGAAGGGAATGAGGAGATGATGAACCAGAAGGAGTAAGAGAAGAGATCCTCTACCTCAGACTTTAGCAGATCGAACAATAGTAAGATGCTCTGAAGAAGCCCCGCTCCGGCCAGCCCCGAGAGAGGAAAGAGACGTGGTCCACTAAAGAGCCGTCAACAAGATCCGAAGCTCCAAACCATATATCTGACCGCCACTGGTCAGATCTAGAACCGACCACTCGAGGCACACAGCTCAGCTCCACTATGAAGAGATCTAGCCAAGTCCAAAACGATCCTTGTCGATAACCACGAGGAAGCGCGTCCCACGGATAGAATTGACGAGAAGACGCCACCGGCCGAAAAAGTCTGACACCAAGGGATGGCCGGGAAGACAGAGAAGCCAACGAGCGAAGCCCGACTCCACAACCACGCCACTGCACCAGATCTGCTACGATCCCCTCATGGAATGAGAGGGAGAGAAGTACCACGAATAGATCTGGGCAAGAGGACGCTGAGGAGAAGAGGAGGCCAAACTCAACTTAACCGATGAAGGGTAAAGGACAGGGGACTGAAGAGAAAGGAAGGAAAGAAGAAACAAACCTCAACTGTGATCTCGATGGTCGAAACCCCGAGGTCACAGTCGTGCGCGGCGACGAAGAGAAAAAATGACTAGGGTTGAAGGGAGAGAGGAGACATCTATGTACCATTACCGTCATATATATAAGTTTTGTTTTTTTGTTCTTTTAGCACCAACGTGACTGTCTTCACTCATACCTCCCATTATGTTTTTGTTTGGACTAATCAAATAAAATATTTTGTAAATCTTGACTTTGAACCGTGTAGACGCAGCCCCCCCCCCCCCCCCTCCTTTTTATGCACCATTGAAGCTCCTAACTCAAAGCGCTCTGTCTACCTTTGACGGTTACCCTTGACGGGTTTACCTATGGATTGGTTCAACTCTACCCTTTTTAGGGTTTTATCTTTTTTTGCAGCCGGTCCACCTCCGCTGGTCGTCGCCGCTTGTTCAATCCGTCCCACGGCCTCTCCCTCGTCTCGCGCTTCCAATCCTACGTCGTCGGAACGGTCCCGTCCTCGAGCCAGTAGCCACCGTGGCCCCCCTGTTGTTCTCCGGGATACGGGCTCCACGCGTCGTCCTCCATCTGCAGCGGCCTCCCACCCCAGGATCACCCATCGCCGACATGGGTCCGCTCCCTCGATGGTTCTGGGATCCGGGAGGAGGGACGGTAGGCTGGGGCCTATTTCCCCGGCACCCGAAATCGGGACTCTTAACCCCACACAATCTTTTGCAGCAGGGATGTCTCGGGGAATCTGCACTAAAGGCTAATTCTCTAGTAGATTTCAATGTTTTAGATCGAATAATCTTTTGGCTAAATAAGTTTAGGACTTAAGTTTATTATTTTTTTTGTAACGTTGGATCGAGGAACTCTTGAGTTTGGATCTACGAGTCAAAGCAGATCTTATGTATGGAACCATGAGCGCCTGACGGGTTACGACCGGTTGGGACAAAATTCTAGTATCCAGGACAGTTATGCCCCTTCTTGTAAGCTTAATATTTCGTAATACAATACTTCTTTTCCGTTTCAAAAAAAAATATTGTTTTTGGTGTTCATTGAAAACCTTATGTATGGGTAGGAGGGAAGGGCATATAGGTAAATTGGAAAGGGAATAGTGCATTAAATGGGGGAAAGGCAGTGGAGGAACAGGGGCATAGTTGGTGGAAGGTTTTGTGCCTCAAATTAGAAAAGAGAGAGTGTGGCTCCAGGCTGTTGTGTTCCCTCGAACGACGTGGTTTAAGCCATGCCTTTCCAATTCAATTAAATGATGCCTCTCACCTTCCCTTTTAGTTCTTACACGTTTCCCACTTTCCCCAACCTAACTCATGCCTTGCCTTGCTTCTCTTGTTTTTAACATCAATTCCTCTTCACACCTACCCTCTCTCTCTTCCTATTTTTCAATTGGTTCTTGAACATGTTTTTATATAGGAAAATTATAATTTGTAATTTTATGATAGACATATTTTTCTAGTTTAAACGTGTCTCTTGGGATTGATAAAATAATATAGTAATGAATATCCCACCCACTCTTAGGGTTTCATATCAGTGTCAACATCTAAACGGACAAAAAATGTTCTGATCCTCCGCTTTGGTTTCATTGATTACCCTCAGAATTCCTGTTTGGAACTGCTTAGAAATGAGATCAAAACCTCACTGACAACATCTCAAACTTCTCCTCCAACATGTTGACCACATGTTCTGGTTTTCTCGAAAATGCTCCTCTCGAACGGAAAAATCTCAATCCTTCGTCGTAACACGATCATCTAGGTGGTCTGAAAATGTTTTGGACAGATGGAATCACCATCGAAATCAGGTCATTTGCTCAAGGGCTTACTTTGATCACCTGCCCAGACCATGAATGGATCTATCTCACGTGTATCTATGGGGAACCAATAAGGGATTTTTGACATCGGATGTAGGACCTGCTACTACGACTAGAGGAAGAGGATCGGGACGATGTGCATTGATTGGCGATTTCAACAGAATCCTTGCCCAGACTGAAACTATTAAAGGTAACCCTTACATATAATCCTTAATTGATAATTTCCAATATATAGTATTAAAGGTATAGGAGTATCGGTTGTTCCGATGAAGGGGTACCAATTTACCTGGCAGAGAGGCAAAGAACAAGTGCGACGAGTTGAATCTCGCCTGGTAGATTATTGATGGCTCACTCTTTCTACCACACACTCTCGAATTGTCACACCCCAAATCCGGTTTTGACCGAATTCGAGACGCGACTAAAGATTTAAAGTAAAACAAGAGGAAATAAGATAAATAAAGTTCCAAAATGAAATAAAACTTCCAAAAGTCTAGAGTCGCAGCTCAACCAGTAAAGTACACAAGTCCAACATGAGAAGAAAAAGGGTGTACGTCTCTAAAACTAGCTAAACCCTCAACAGCTCCCCAGCTCCGAGAGTCCGGCTAGTACTACTCCCGCTCAACACCTGAAACACCACAAAGACAGGAGGGGTGAGCTTACGCTCAGTAGGAAAAGTAAAAGAACTCCAAACACGCCGTTTGTCCCCACGATAAAATTGTAATTAGGGTTAACTAGGGAGATGACCCAACAAGCTGCCCTTAGGCACAACCCTTACTAGCCAAACCACACAGTATAAATCCACTTGTATTACACACAGACAAAACCAGAGAAAAAGGCACACAGCAGAAAACACCTAGAGTCCATAGGACGGCACACAGCAGAGGACAAGGAAGGATCCGAACGAAACGCACACAGATGTCGTAAATTGCGGGAGTCAACTCCATCGATTTGCACACAGCTGATTATATCGCACCGGAACACACAGCGTCAGTCACAATATCTTCCTCCTCACACAGACGAAGGGTAACATCCTTGACCGGAAATCCTTCATTCCGATGTCTTCCTCCTCACACAGATGAAGGGCGCTACTCTCATACGTACCGAACTGGAACTCCACCGATTTGCACACAGCCGCTTATATCGCACCGGAACACACAGCGTCAGTCACGATATCTTCCTCCTCACACAAACGAAGGGCTCTACTCAACGTGAATATAAACCGGCACACTCCTCGATAAGTCCCATCCCGGATTATGAGTCATCTGATCACGCCATCCTTGGCCTCGATATGGTTATCCACCCGGCTACGTCGTCTCGTAAACACGACAGGATTTCGCACACAGCACAAACATTTGATGGTCTCGGATACAGCCGAACTATCTTAGCATACACCCGGTCTATCACTCACCCGGTCATTTCACAATCAAGGGTTCACATAGTCACACATGGCACACTTGCCCACACAGCCACATCATGCAACATCGGTGATAATTCTATTTAGACATTTACACAACAATTATAATATTATTTAAATTCTCACACAACGATTATGACGTTAATTAGACTCCCACACAACGAGTAAACACACAACATGCAACTCTAGGACCTAGACATGGCCCGTCTATCAGCACAACAATTTCCCAGAGAGTACAAGAAAGTCAAACGGATATCAAACATGTTCGTTCCAAGTATTATCAAGACTCGTCCAATTAAACTAATAATATAACAGTTTTACCTATGTGTCACTAAGACGTTCCGGTTATTAATGAGCCCAGTCATGCACACTAGTTTATCAGTTCATAATTAAGGAGGGGTTCGATACTTTCCCTACCTCAAGATGGTAACACGACGGCGTCTTCTAGCTGCGGATGACCGGGCCAACACCGTCTTCCAAGGCGAAGTCCCCGAAATCCAAATCTGGGTTTAACAAATAAAACAACAATCAGTTCTCGAGTTCAAGGTTCTCGGAAGGTCAAAACGTCTTTAACTTATCCAGATTTTAGTCAAATTAATTAAATAATCATTTAATTAAAACTGCCGACCCGGATCCGGCCCAACCCGTGTCCAGACCCGGTCCAAACCCGGATCCACGCCTGACCCGGACCCGAGTAAGACCCGGTACGGACCCGGATCAGAACCCAGTCCGAAGACTTGGGCCTGACCCACATCCGGCCCAGGTTCTGGCCCGAGCTCGAGTTCCGGCCCAAGAGTACCCGGCACACGCCACGACCTGGCCCAAGACCTGGCTCGTGCTCGTCTTCGAGTTCGTACCGCTCCGGCGAGCCACGGTCCTCCGGCCACCGTGCACAGCGTCAGGGACGCTCGGAAAAGAGGGAAAAGAAGCAGCGGAGGCCTGGGAGAAGTTGGCGACGTCGTGATGTGGCGACCGAGCCTCGAACATGAGCAGAACCCATCCCCGTTCAGATCTGAAACTGGCGAAGTCACCGGCGACGACCCGCCCTGAAACCGCCTCAATCGAGCCCGTCTCGATGGGGTTTCAGTCCAACGGAGGACGGAGAAGAAGAAGAAGGAGGAGAGAAGTCTCGATTCGAGCTCAAGGACGACGAACCGAGCTGAGAGCTCCGGCGTCTCTTCGGTTCTCTCACGGGAGGCTCGGGTTTAGCTCTGAGGGGAACGAGATAAGGTGAAGGTGGGGGAAGGGGTTGCAGAAGAGGATGGTGGAAGAGGAGGTCGGCAACGGGAGGGGAAGGACGGCGACCACTTCGCGTCTGAATCGTAGAAGGAGACGAAGAGGCGAGGGGAGACGGTGAACAGTGACTCGCGCTAGGGTTTTAGCCCTTTTATAGACGCTTACAGGGCCGGACTCAGCATTGGGCTCGGCTCGCTGAGTGGGCTTGGGGCGCGAAAATGAGCTGGGCCTGGTCCGGTCCAGTTCCTCCCAGTCCAAAATTTCCTCTTCTTTTTTTTTTTGAATTTTCTTTTCCAACTCACTTGTTTGCAAAAACACACCCTTATGTTTTAGTTCGCGAAACAAAACCCTTTTAAAACAAAGCGGGCTTTACACGAATATTGGCTTTCGTAACCTGGGTATGACAACCTCAAACCACAACCCTATTCTATAAACTTTGGAAACCCTTGAACCGGAAGTTAAGGTTTGAAAATGCTTGGACGCAGGACCTAGAGTACGTGGACCCTTAGTTTAGCCGTTATTGTAGTACCCTTCTTTATATCCATAAACATGCAAAACACTGCGGCTACTCTTCATTATTGGGGGCATAAAATTTTCAAAGCAAATATCAACCATATCTGATGGTTCGGGAGAAACATTTCCATCTTAAATAAAGGTCGTACTGATAAGGCCGGGATGAATCAACGGAAGGCCATCTAATGCCAATATGAACTTACTTTTCTCAAGCAGGAATCTTTCTAGCGCCAACGTGTAAAGCACCACACAAGGTGTTGGCCCTTGTGTGGCTTGAACATGCTCTCTCCGACCCAAACATCTGGTACTGGCCGGATGTATACAACTACTACGTCCAATCGGCCATTGATGTCGCCCCAACACAAACCGAGAAGCAATGCAAGGACCACTGGAAAAGGACGTCGGACAAGGTACTTCGTTTTAATTTAATCTACCGTGAAAAACTTCATTCTTGACTGTCGGGACAAACTGATGATCAACTTAGAGCCTTGGTTGCGGCCACGTATCTAGAGCGACATCGCCGACTTTTCATCAAGTTCGCAATATGGAATCTTGTCAAATACCAACCGAAGTAGCTACAATACGTTCACGAAATATAAATCGTTGTTATGCTATGTTTAGTTTTCGCTTCGATAATTAATAAATTGTGGTTAACGTATGTTTAGTTTAAAATTCGGTAATATTAAATGTGTAATATTAACCGTGTAATATTAATCATGTAATATTAATGTGTGTGTGTAAGAAAGATGGAAAGGTTTAAGTGTTGTTAGTGAATTTTGTCTTGCCTCCTGTGAGAGAGCCTCATTCCCAAGGAAACACTAACCCCTACTTAGGAGTTCTCTGCTACTGCCGTCGATAAGACTACTACCCTTACTGTCGGTCGTGTCCCATCACTGTTTACCCTAACGCAGTCCTCAATACTTGTGCCCCCACCTCTCCCCTCTTCGGATGTGGTGCCCCCTATCAAATCGAGGCGTAGAAAGAAACAATAGCAGACATCCATTGCTCTAGTTCCTCTTTCCCTCTCAACCACGGCTGTACCTTCACCGACCTCTATAATCGTGCTCTTCTCCCCAAGATCTTCTGCGCCTCTAAGGAAGCCACAGCGAGGCCGTCCATTAATCCAAACCCCATGCTTTGTCTGCAAGTTACGCAAGGGTTTTGGAGCCTCCACCGCCAACAACCATTGTCTATGGCTCGACAAGGCCGCCCCTCCTAAGGTGGCCCCTAATATCCACTAACCGCCAGAACATGTCCCTATCAGCATTGTTCCGTATATGAAGGTCTTCGCCGTCGTTCCTTCGTGCCCACTGGTCCGGGACCCTCTTCGAGAGAAAGCTCCCATGACTGATTCAAGAAGGGCGGAGCCGTAGCATTTTTACGATAGGGTCGGGATTCCAACGCAAATTGCATCCCTGTGATTCTGGCGTTGTTCACTCTAACATCGGGTATGGTCCACCGTCGTAGGGTCATCAAGGCCAAGGAGGCCGGGTCTTTCTCGGGGGCACCACCTCTACCGATTTCTCTGGAATCTCACCTAAATATCCTCCAAGATGGTCTATCGGCGTGTACGTTAGAGGAGGAGGAAAAAGTCGAGGTGATGATGCCATATGCTCCGTTGAGCCCGTCGGTTCTAACTTGCCAAAAAATTTACATTATGTGAAAATTGTGGGCCTTTAAGCTCCCCCCCCCCCCCCCCCCCGAAAAAATGCCCTCCTTAGGATCATCACCAAGGCGTGGGGAAGGTCGGTTGAAGGGGTTGGTGATGAAGGATATCGGGCCCAGTGTCTTTGGTTTTTACTTCGAGATGGGGAAGGCCAGTGCATGAGTTCGGGGGAATGAACCGTGGTGCCTCGACGGGCGACCACTTCTGGTTGGTGATTTGGTTTGATGGCTAGGAAGCCCCATTTCCTGGACCGGCTCCAATTATGGGTACATGTCCATAATCTTCCTCATTTGATACGCATTAGAATCACAGGAGAGACATTTGGCTCGGTACTAGGGCTGTGTTTAGATGTCCCATGTGACCAATACATGATGGGGAGAAACAATGAAGGTGTGGTTTTGGCACCTCGTAGAGCGTCCTTTACGTCGTTAGCTTCTCCTCCGATTTCGAGAATTCCCCGACCCGGTTGGTGTCTCACTCACTTATACAAACAAGTGCTTTGTTTTAATTGTGGCTTGATAAGCCATGTTGTCAATGAGTGTAATCAAGAGGTGGTGGGAACCCCACGGTATGATTCCTCTATCATGGAATTCCAACGGGATCTCTAGGTGAAGAACTATGCCACAGACTGGGACCGTTAGGCATCCCCCAAACCAGTAGCCTCCATTTGAAGCTAATGACAACAGGTTTGGTCGCCCTCTATAGAGTATACAACGTTTAGGCAATACCTTGAGCAGTTGTCATTGGTTTCGTCATAGTATAGTTTTCATTTCAGTTTGCCTTTATGGCTCTTTCAACTTGGTTGGTCCGGTTCATCAGTCTCAGAGTTTTTTTGTAAAGAGACCTTTTAGGGCTCTATACAGTGTAACAACTCTTTTTTATATTAATAATACGTGCACTTTTTAGTCAAACAAACTGTGTGTTTTTTATAATAAAAGTGTTATGTCTAATATTATTTTATTCAAACAACCAACAATGAACAACCAATAGAAAAAACCTCACTGAAAAATGATGATTGATAGTATTAGAGCAATGACTAAAATAATAATTATTTAATCGAACAACTAGCACGAACAAACAATACGTATAAACTATCATTAGAGATGTTCATATGAGCCGGTTATCACAATGGAGGATTTAGCGGATCCTCCCTTTCTTCCGACTAGAGTATGGGCGCTACGTCATCATTTTGATTTCCTTAACCTTCCACGGGGGTTTCGTATTCACCCTAAATGTGTAGTGTCAGGTCATTTGCCCTCATTATTTTTTTTAAGAGATTATCTTTCCATCAATATGTTTTTTTTCACGTAAAATCACTCTGCCTCCTTAATTGACCCGTCCAATTTGCAGGCTAAAAGGAATCAGTGTTCCATCTGATGTTGGTGTGATGTTCTCGTACCATCAAGTATACATCTATATAATATGAAGGAAATATACAGTACTTGTGTAGGAACATACGATATAAGCACACGTTTTATTTCAAGCAATTAAACAGTTACAATAGCGAACGTACGTACGCCCGTAGTATTACAAACAGAAACAGAAGTAGCAACAACATGCTTTATTCTTAATCACGACATGAACAGAATCCAATAGCTACGTAATAATTGCTACTGCAATTTAACGTTATATCACGAACTAGGTAGCAGCAACCTAAGGCAGAGCACCAGAGAGGAATTGGAAACCGCCAGGAACTATGTTGACGACATTGAGGAGGCCGGCAGCAGTGCTTCCGACGAACTGCAGAGGCGAGAGCAGACCTCCGACGGACGGGAGGCTGGCGTTACAGTTAACGAGGGGCGTGTTGACGGCCAAGTTGCAGTTGCTCAGTAATGAGGACAACAGGAATTGTAATGGATCCAACAGTATTGAAAACACTCCTGATCCGTTTGTAGTCGCTGTTGATACTACATTCTGAGACCCGCACCGCAGCTGCACTAAAGCGTCTGCATTTAAATGCCCGCAACTATAGTTATTATCTTATGTGAAATAATTGTGTAACTGGAAATAATTGATCATGCAAGCTTGGATATAGGATATTAAGGAATAATTGTAGACAAAAATAATCTAAGGTGTTCATTTTTATGCAAGTTAATTGAAAAAAAAACCTGAATCTACCCTTTGTAACATTTTGTGTAAATTAGTTTCAAATTAATGATTTTTAACTCCTGAAAAAGATTTTTTTTAAAATAATAAGAACAAAATATCTTAAATTTCACCGTTCTAAATTAATGATTGTATCTCGATCTTAGATAGACTGAAAATTTCTATTAGAAGACCAACTCAACTAAAAGTTCAAGCTGATAGTTGAAGGTTCAATTATAGTTATATTCTAACACGCGTTCTTACGGACAAATCTATTTACGGGTTTGGAGATGAATTATTCAGAAAAGAGAGATAAGCCCATTGAAAATAGTGATAAGGGCTAACCCAATTTGAGCAAATTTGATAAATATAGAAAAAAAATTAGATTTTATTTTGTACAAAATGGGGTTTGAATCCGGATCCGTGAGGTGTCAAGCTATAATACTACATTAAAGAATCAACTCAACTAAAAGCTCAAGCTGATAGTTGAAGACTTAATTATAACAATATTCTAATAATATCTAACTCGCATTTGTTAGACGCTCAGCGAATAGAGCGGATAGCTAAAGAAGCTGGTTCTTGACATGTGTGTAAATGGTCTGGGGTTGTGATCCCTACAGATCTTCTTGGTTTCAGACAATTAATGAGAATATCACAATTAATTTCGTGTAACACAAACCCTGTTAATGGTGAAAGACAAAAGGATAGATAAGATGAATTACTAGGGAAAACGGGAGTAGAGGTGCCATTGAGACCAATGTTGCCATTAAGGGTGCAGAAGACAGTTCCCTGAATGCGAATCAAGCCAAGCAGATTGCCGAGAAGCCCTAACTGAGCTTGCACCATTGTTGTTGCCATTGCTGCCACTATAGCAACCACTAACAAGGAAGCAAACAAAGTACTCCTTTTCATCATTATTGTCATAATTAAGAGTTGTTAGTTGATTGGAGATATGTAATTTGATTGAGTAGAGCAACTCATAAGTAACCCTTTTATAGGACAGCCAAGGCAATTGCCAAGTGGGTGCAGACAATTCTGACTTGGTTATGGAGTCGAGAACAGAGACAAATGGGCTCTCTAATTTGTCATCTAACCATGCGCATGCACTCCGTTTAAATTTGTGGTCATCACCCTATTCCTACAAATATGTAGTAGCTTCTATAACCTCCATTTCACCCTCTCTTTTTCTATTTTCCCTAATTATTAAATTTAATTAACATCACACTATTATGTAAGAGCATCAATATTGGGCGTTTATTTTATAGGGCCAGTTCAGTAACAAGATCGAATCTGCAAGGTCGCATGTATGGATGAGAATCGTCAAATATCATAACTTGATAGAGAAAAGGGAGAAAAAACTGCTTGCTTTCGGCCCTGATTCTACGTCGATGAATTCTTTTACGCAAGAAATGAGAATCACGAAATCAAAAGAAATAATAAAAACCCATTTTCGTCCCTTTTGCCCATGATAGATACTCTTAATCTATCTTTTGATGTAGTGCGTAGCGAAAAGGGAAGTTTCTTACCTGATTCGTTGATTTACAGTTGAATACCGAATAAGATAGATTGAGTCAAACTCGTTTGTGTGTCTATTCTTCAAAATCCGAATAACAATCAAAGCTCTCAAGTGCTTACATAGCAAACTAAAACTCCAAAGTCCTAACACAATAAGGAAACTAAACTTTAAAGTTCTAAAATGAATAAGAAAATCTCAAAACCCTAAAACAAAAAAGAAATAAACTCACTGACTCCTAAAAATACGAAATTTCCCCTCCATATGGCCTTGGATGACCGAAAATTATCATATAGCATATGAGTGTTGCTCGGGAGCCCGTTTCGACCTTAAAAATGTTAAATATTTGTCAGATTCAAACACTGACGTATTTTTGGCTTCTCTACATGCGGCATTAATACTTCTTCGAATTAGACTATATCATCTTTTATAATACTTTTTCTTAATAATCACTTTGTAATTAATCTCTATTACCTTTGCTCATTAGCCTAACATTCCCCTGGCCTTGGAGTAGAATAATATAACTGAAATACTCCGTACCTATCTTTCTAGTTGAATGGGTTCTTTAACATTAGTAGTTTGATACACTGTGATACAGGTTGTGAATCAGTGACGTGGTTTGTATGAGATCTTGGACTTTGATGGATAGAATTCTATTGTAGAGAGGTTCACGTATAATGAATGAAAGAGATATGCTAGCTAGGGACGACCTTCAGTAGATCTTTCGGACCATCTTTGATCATACATTTCTTCCGCTCGCCGGCATTTCGATAGTGAAGAATATGCAGACAGGGATTGCTATTAGGATTAGCATACCCAACTTGATTCCTACGAAAGATCTATCTAAGTATTGCAACTTGCGTTCATCCTTTCATGATTTAGAGATCAAGTTGTGATCGAAAGATAATTTAGTTGAAAGGGCAAAACCCTACGATATGCATTACTACGGTGAAACTCCATTAGGTGTGTTGGCATGATGTTAGGAAATTGAACAATGCGTCGTTCAAGTGAAGTGCTCTCAATATTTGGGAATGCAATAAAGAATGTTGTGTCTATTTAGCGACATTATACGGACACGTTTGATATGTCGTGTTAACATGTTTTTTTAGAGCGAAAGGTGCAGATTTCATTAATCAAAATATCAAGTACATCTGAGTGCATCAGGAATAACTCCTTGACCACGAAGAACAAGAACAGACAAAAGACACAATAGTGTCGCAGTTCTTTTCATATTATAACTGTCACTGACGGTATTAAATGGGTCAACTATCACTGAGCTGGGATGCCTCATGGGCCGCGATAGAAGACGGAGAGGGGGAATGAGATACCGGAGATCTTGAGGGACCTCGACGGTAATGGTGAAGGGGGGAGGCAACACATCGTACTGGGACTCGTCCCAGAGCCAGTCCCAGATGTACGACGTACCACTCATTCCTCCTGGCGGGGCTGCTTCCCCGCCCTGACCTAATCCTCCCGAGGTGCTCCAGCAGCTAACCTCTTGATTGCTCCAGTTCCCTCTCCATTCACCGTAGGGGGTACCGAGGGTCCAGCATTAATGGACTGACGAGACACACCATTAGTGGGTCGGGAGGGCCCACCACTAATGGGTTGTAGATGCCCACCAGTTTTGGGCTGCAGATGTCCATCAGTCTTGGGCTGTAGAGACCCAAAAGCAAACCCTAGATGGGGTTTCCTTGGAACAAACGTCACCAGGGATACCGTCGCACGATGCTTAGACGGTGGTGGCAACAATATTTGTAGTGGTTGATGTGGTGGTGGAAGAAGACCTGGCCCTAGATCCCACCTGCGCGACAGTATCAGATCAGAATGGGGGGGAGCCGAAACCCCATGAACTACACCGCTTGGGGAAGGAGGGGCCAGAGCAAGGTCTTGGAAAACCCTAGAAACCGCGCCACCCGGGGGAGGAGTGGCCAGAGCAAGGTCTTGGAAAACCCTAGAAACCGCTCCGCCCGGGGAAGGAGAGGCTAGAGCAAGGTCTTGGCAAAACGGTTGGGTCGGCAGAGCATGGTTTGAAGGGGGAAGGTCGAGGAGGACGTTGCGTGGGAAGAACATAATCGGGGGACGTCGCGAGGGCCACCCTCGTCGCAGCTTCGCGGCAGATTGATTGGTGGGTGACGGTGGTTGCGGCGGCGCATAAGTAGGGATTAGGGTTCCCTCTGGTGGGTGAGGATCCACCTCATCACGCCGGAGAAGATACGCTAGGATCGCAAGAAGGGAGGGGATGTAAGGAACCCTCACTATTGGTTGACGCTTCCGTTTAACCCTGAAAGGCCGAACCACTTCACTCGATGGGCACGGTGGAGGGACGTCAGGCAAGGGAGACCGTGGTGGTGCAACACCGTCCATTGGCGGCAGAGACAGTGGGATGACAAGACCGGGCAACACAGACGGCGTACGTAGGGTTTCCTCGGGGAGGATACACACCGTCGATCCCCGAGAATCCGAAGCCGAGTCCATAGAGAATGCTTACAGAGGAGGCGGGGTCGAAATAGGTGACATCGGCGGGAAGGTATGAGGGTGCATGGCGATCGGACTGGAAGTCGACAAAGCCACAAGAGGGACAAGAAGGTGAAGAGACACCGGGGGCTAGGGAGGAGCCAGCCACTCCCATCCGTATGTGAACTCTGCACCGATGGGACAGGCAAACACGGGAACGACTAAGCCGACGAGCCCAGGCGGCGCAACAGCGGCGGCGGTAGGAGGAAGCTCCGTAGCAGCAAGGGCAAGCTAGGGCTAGGGTAGGCTCTCAAAAACGAGAGAGTTTTTTAGCTTTCATATATCTTAATTATAGTTAGTTTACCCATGTTTGTTTGATTTTCGTGTTAACATGTTTGTTGCATCCCCCAAGTAGATCCACATTTTTTTGTATGATGATTTAAACGTTTTTAGAGAGAGAGAGATCCCCCCTTCTCTCTAAAATCCGAGACTTTCTTCACAGAAAACTGTCGCCGTTCATTCCTCGTCCTACCATCGGCGAGCTCCCTTCTTGGATGTAGTCGGTGGCACTACTCCTCCCCTTCTTCCTTCTCCGCCCCATATCACCCTTTTCTTCTCTCTATTTCTCTCATTCCTTTTTTCTTCACTCTGGCCCATTTCTCTTCCTTCTTCGGCCTGACTCACTCACTGAGCTTCCTTTTTCAAGCCTTCAAAGCTTTCCTCTTCGGCCTTAGCTCTGGCCTTCTTGCCCGCTGATTTTGGGTCCTCTTCGGTGAATCACGCCCTCACCGTTCTTTCTTCTCTCTCGGTTTTTTGCCTGAAGTGGACGGTGTACCTACTCGTGGTGGAATTGGGGTGGTCAGACCTATTCGTGTGTCATCCTTCTTCTCTCGGTAGTGTATTGTCGTAGTTATGTACCTTCTTTTTCGTTGCTGTGTTGTTCGGTTCTCACCAGATCTCGACGCTCTGTTCCTGTTTTAGTAGTGGGACGCTTTTCTACGTCATCGTCGGTGAGGATTGGCGTGATTCAGGTACAGACTCGCTGTTTTTGGTTGGCTCTCCAAGGTTTTCTGGTCTGTGTACTGGTCTCCCTCGGTTTTGACCCCCTACTTGACTTTTCCTGCTCTTTGATGTTCGATGTGGCTGGTTTCCTCTCTTCCGATCTGGTTTCTAGAGGGGGCTCGACGTTCTCGGTGCTGGCCGACGTCGATTGTCTGACTTTGTTGCCCCTATTTCAAATCTGTCCACATCGAGGTCGGAGTTCATCTCTGCCGCTTCTTTGGTGTTGGCCAACGGCGTGCCGAGGTACTGGTGAGCTTGGTGAGTGTTGGGATTTGCGAGTTGTTGGTCACTTGCTTGTTGGGTCGTGGATCTCTTTGGTTACATAACTTGAGGGTTATCCCCTGGCCCTGTTTTTAGTTTGAAAATTTTGTTGTTCTATAAAATTTGCTGATAAAAAAAACTATTAGAGTAAACTAATGAAAATGAAATGAAGGGCACAACACAAAGAAACCACAACCAGGAGCCTGTCGCACATGGCGCTATGAATACAACCACGAGCATGCCATAAGACACCTCAACCCAGAAATACAGAAAGTGAACCAACATAGAACCAAAAGAAAACAAGTTTAGGGTAGGGGCAATATTTCATGACCTAACTATCAAATATTATAAACATGAAGAGCAAAAAGAGAAGGTCTATAACCCAATTATTACCAACATGAAACACTAATAATCAAAATAGGAAGATAGACTTCTCAATACTCAACACACCTCTGGCTTCCAAACATGGCCTTAAGGATGCCGAGAGAATCAGGCGTATCTTTAGAACTCAGGCGACGCAAATGAGCACTGCTTAGTGTTCACAGGGAAGACCAAATCCGGGCCTACACCACAAATTGACTCGGAGGGAGTCGACTCCGCCGACCCCAAAACCAACTGGCAAATTGGAATGGGGATGCTTAGTCGAGCTCGAGAACACCCATTTTAGCACTGAAGCAAAACCTGAAACGTAATATTTCCACTACTTAATCGAGACTCACAAACCTCAAACCTCTCATTTAACTCAATTAATGAGCTAACCCGCCAGCGGCCAACACTTGTCGATGATCCAAGTAAATCAACGGAAAAGAATGGAAATGAAGAAGACAAACTAATAATAAGAACAACGGAAAAAGCTCCTTACCCGGGCTCTTACCCAAATTGAGAGCCCAAAACCCCGTAACAGCAAAAAAAAACTCGAAAGGTCAAGAGCACTCCTAACCGCCAGCTAGGCCAACACCTACAATAGCCACACCAGAACAGTCTCTATCACATCCTCACGATCTACGAGCCGGGGCTGAGAACCGCGTCCCACAACAGGATGAGGAAGACCTGGCGTGACACACCGGAGATCCGAACAAGAGGAGGTCAACCTCCAAAGGCACAGGGTCGATGGAAGCAACGAGCTGGAGAAGAGCGGTCCCTGAGCACCAAAGGGGATCTGACGGAATGGGTGAGAAGTGACCTGATCTGGACTTGTCTTAGGCAAGAGAAGAACCAGTGCGAGCACTCCCAACTTGGTCTGAAACACGAGTAGACTCTGGCGAAGTTGTCCTTCCAGATCTGAGCCATCGACCACGAACCGAAGGCACGCTTGCATTGTTCAGGTGAGTACTCCTGCCTTGCTTGGTCACCGGAGCACGAACCTCCACAGTGTCGGTGTCGAACTAAGAGGACCAGTGTTGGACTGAGAGGACGAAGACAAGAGAGGTCGTAGACGAGGGGGGAAGAAAAGGGTGAAAGGGGTAAGTGGAGAAGACGGAGGAACTGCAGAGGCTTCCGTCGGCAACGACCATGGTCGTGGTTGTGGCCATCTCCAGCAAAAGGTAGAAGAGGGGAGGCGGCGGGAGCTGATGAACGGCTAGGATTTTGAAAATTCAAGAGAGATGTTTTGAATAGTGTAAACAACTTGAGTGCAATTTTCTTTTTCCCCATTCACTACTGATCTAGAAATTAAATGCTTGCAAATTGACAAAATGGAAGTTTGAAATTAATGATTCAAAATATTAAAATGTTGTCAATATAGAGAGAACCGAACCGGTTTAATCAGACAAAGTAAAATGCAAAGTACGTTTGGCCATGCAAGAATCAAGGCCAATGGTGCGGACAGAATTAGCCTAAGTAGGTTTAAAAAATTGTCCACCGTACAAAACTCTGTTATTCAGACCGTGTTTTGCTCTCTATCCCCAAAATTAAGGATCTTTAATTATCTTTCCCTCCTTGTATGTTGTTCTTTTCCATTTCTTTCTTTGTTGTTCTTCCACACTCCTTCTCTGACTTGAGAGACCTCACCATGGTATGTCTTCCTTTTCTTTTGTTAACTTTCACATGTATTAATCTTTTCTTTTCCTTCATATCAATTCGTTTATGGGTGAAATTGTTAGGCGAACGCGGCGTCTGGGATGCACGTTGATGACCAATGTAAGCTCAAGTTTTTGGAACTGAAAGCGAAGAGAAACTTTAGGTTCATCGTTTTCAAGATCGATAACCAGTCTGTTGTGGTGGAGAAACTAGGAAACCCCGACGAAACTTATGAGGATTTCACCGCGTCTCTCCCCGCTAACGAGTGTCGTTATGCTGTCTTCGATTTTGATTTCACCACCGACGAGAACTGCCAAAAAAGCAAGATTTTCTTCATTGCTTGGTACACACAAAACTCTATCTCACAACTTATATTCTTCAGCTTGTTGTATGTATACCTCATAGCCTTTCCAATACAAATAGTCCTAACGGGACTAATTATAAGGACCCATACGCATTTTTCAGTAGAGACGGAAAAGTTGTCGTTATTTTTTTCTTTGATCAGCGAAAGCAAATTGAAATGAACTTTTGAGGGAAAAGTTACATAGCAATCAATCACAACCTAGCTACAGTTTGAGAAAAAAAGCCAGACAAGAAACAACAAAAAGTAAAGCAACAAAAAGTAGAAGGCTAAACACAACTGCTCATCCCCAAAACCAAAGTGCGATGTAATGAAACCTTGAGGGAATTCCCCTGTGCGGCCTGTGAGTATGCAGATGGATGGGAATGTAACTGGATTCCCCTGAGAGGCCTGTGAATGCAGCCTAGTGAGTGGGAATGTAATGGATTTCCCTGAGAGGCAATATACCTGTGCAGCCTTGTGAATGAGAATGTAACTAGATTCCCCTGAGAGGCATGTGAGTATGGAGTCAAATGAATGACTGTGCAGCCTTGTGAATATGCAACCATGAGAGTATATGAGGATGAGAGAGTGTCTAGAAGTCCACGAAAAAACGAGGTCTGAAAACCCAAGTTTATCAACCTTGAAGCCTAGAGAAAACAAGTCTGAATACCCAGATTTTCAACCTTTAAGCTCAGGAAGAAAACAACAGCTACCTACAACCACTCTTCCCTAATCTAAGAAGGAATGGAAACTACTCCCTTGTCCACAAAAGCTCCGATACCCTTTAGAGGTAGGGAGATCTTGCAGTTGCCGGTGATCAGTACCACAACATGGCAGGGACATAAACCGATCCCAAAAACTAATCAATCAAAATCCCAGGGACAAAGTCTCATCCAATCACCGGCGGCCAACCCCAAACCTGGAATTTCGACCACAGAAGTGGACGGGAGCACAAGAAGATCAATCGAAGAGCCAAGTAATCGGAAGGGAGAAGAAAACCTAACTTAGACAGAGAGGAGGGAAGAAGGTAAACCTGACCCCGAGGAGCCGGAGGACTCCCATGTCCAGATCAAAATCGAGAAACAGCATCCCGAACCAGCAAAAGTACTACTAATGTCAAGAGAACTCCGACTTGACAGTGGAGAAAACCGAGCTGAGGCCAACACCTACAACAACCAGACCAGAAATCTCTACCGCATCTTTACGGTCTGCGAACCGAAGCCGAGAAGCGCATCCCACTGTAGAACGAGGAAGAGCTGGCGAGACACACCGGGGATCCGAGTAGGAGGAGAACGACAACAAACTGGCAAAAGGCGGTCCCTGAGCAAAGGGGAAGACTGAAACTCCAAAATGCCACCGAAGGGAAAGTCACCAGCACGGGAAGAGAGAAAGTCCCGAGCACCACGAGACAAGCTCCAACCTTCCGAACAACACACGTCAACAACAAAAGTTCGGGAACTGGAGCTCCCAGCCCACCAATCGACTAAGGAAAAGAAATGTTGGGGGCCAATACCCAAGAAACCAGTAGAACTTAAACCTCCACTAAGCCAGAAGCTGAAATACCTGAACCGCGACGATTTAATCCCGGAAGAAGAAGAAACACCTCCCACTCCGGAGCAGGAAGACGTAACGACGAAGCTTGACGAAAGCAGCCAAGAAAACCAGCTGAAACGGACCCAAACCCAGAGTTGACCCGACCCCGACCCGCAGGCGAACAAGCCTAGACCCGAACCCGGATCAGACCCATGCCCAAACAGCCCAGGCCCGAACACGGCCCAGGGCCAAAACAAATCCGGCCCGAGAAAGGGAATCACCAGACCTGACCAACCTGAAAAAAACCGATGAACTTCAGGCTGCAATAGACGGTCGACGAAGGTCCATATCCCGGCCCGGCGAGCTCCACCGGACAGGCGAGTAGATCTGACGGGAAGAGAAGCACACTAACCCAGATCTGAATAGCGACCCTAGTAACCTCGAAGTACAACACCGGCAACCGACGAACCTCCGGCTGCAGCAAACGAACGATGAAGGTCCAGACCCCGGGCACGGCCAACCGACAAGCTCCACCGGACAGGCGAGCAGATCTGTCGGGAAGAGAAGCAGACCGGCCAAGATTTGAACGGCGACCCCCAGAAACAACGAAGGTTAGCACCGGCGTTCACCAAGTCAGACCTGAAAAACGGGGGGGAGAAGAGAGTGAAAAGGGGGGGAGAACCTCGCCGGCAACAGCCACTGCCATGGTGGTCGTGGTCGTCGCCGACGAGGGAGAAAGGAGGTGGCTGGAAGTTTAGGGTTAGGAGAAGAAGGCACAGGTGGCACGGGTTTCAAGTCAGAGCAAAACTGGGTTTCCTTTTCAGTTGTCGCTATTTGAAACAGGTTTTACAACACAAATAGTCCCGAATGGGACTAATAGCCTCGGGTGGGGCTAATGGCAGAAAATCTGCTCATGTTTTTTTATCAGTAAAGTATTATTAGAGGTCCAGGTTTTCAAAATGAAAACGAGACCAAAAGAAACCCTCATACATACAATCAGGAGCATGCCTAAACCGACACCTTAAACAAGAGAACAACCAACCCAATACAATAGGTACAACACAAGTCTTTTACCCCAATTTTACTAACATGAAGAACAACATAACTAAAATCATAATGGAAATAATCAACATCCAAACCTAAGCACCTTAAACAAGAGAACATCCAACCCAATACAATAGGTACAACACAAGTCTTTTACTCAAATTTTGCTAACATGAAGAACAACAGAACTAAAATCAGAATGGAAACAATCAACATCCAAACCTAAGAGACTCTTACCAAATAGATTTATCAAACATTAAGAAAACCAAGTAAGATAACAACCTAAAAGCAAAACAAGAGAAACCACAACCTTCCTGCAATAGTGAATACCAACAGAACTAAGCCCACAACCGGACCACATTCGAAACCCCAGCAAGTCTGTTACCCCAAACCCCAGCAGCACCTCTTCAAGAACATGGCCACACCCGATCAAGTCAACACGACCACAACGTCACGGTGGCCACCACCGGCTCACCATGAAGCCCCCGACCATAGACTTCAGGGGCTAGAGGAAGGTGCTAGACAAAGAGAAGAAGGAGACATGGCTTACTGGGGAAGGAAGGGCTGCCACCGAGACCGCCTGAATAGGCCACTACACTCGATTTTGCGACGAAAATGCGCACCCCGAGGACAACAGCAGCGGAAAGAATCGTACCCAAGCGTCATCCACCAAGCCACCGAAGACGAGGATAAGGGGAATCTGAGTAGCCAGCGACCAAACGACCAGCGAGCAAAACCGAGAACCTCCAGATATACTCGCTCCAAGGATTGATCTTCTCCAACCACTGCTCAACTTCCAACCGAGGAAACCCACCAGAGCCAACACTTAAACGACGAACCCTAGGGTGAATTTGAATCTCATCCAACCGACCCTCCACCGGCAAGGATGGAAGAGGAAAGCTCCAAAGCTAGGAGAAGCCATTCCTTAAGAGGGGAGAGAGAGGAGGTAAACGGTCATCAACATAGTGAGAAGCTCCGGTGATGAAAAAGGGTAGATCTAAGAACAGAGGGTCCAGATCTGACCTCTTAACTCGTCAAAGCGTAGAGGGAAAGGAGAAGGGACGAAGGGAGGGCAACCACCAGTGACCGTCTAGCCAAGAGGAGCACCGGGCCGGTCACTGGTGACGACGGCGGGGCTCAGACGAAGGAATGAGAAAGAGGAAGTTTAGGTTTTTTTAGAGAGAAGTGAGAGCACTTCTCTCTGGAACGTAGCCATTCAGATATTAATTCTAAAATCTTCTCATGTAGCAAGATGCTAGTGAACAATTGACTAGCTGTTGGCAATCGCCCTAGGCGTGGTCGGGTGATTTTCTCAAAAATCACCCCATTTGTTGAACTGTCCTGCCCGAATCCAAATTTAGGTCAAATCACCCTATCAAAATAACCCTACATTACTGGAAAGGTCGTAAAAAGCATTAGGCACTAGACGGGCGGTAAGGATCCTCAGGCGTTAGACGGGGACTAGTCGGAGCCTAGATGAATTTAACTTTTTAAATATTTTTATTTATTAGTAAATATATATTACACAAATATTATCAAAAATTCAAAATATAAACTATATTTGTATAATACAAAAAAATATCAAGTATTAAAATACAAAACACCAAACCAAATAATACTCTTACTTTAAGTTTACTCTTTATTTTAATAAAAATCTAAATTATAATGATAAACCATCAAAGAAATGCATGTCTTATATTCTTTTTATCAAGAAATTCAAGACCATTACAAACATACTGTCTCTCTCACTATTTCATATGTTTTCCAAATGTCCAACTTTACAAATCGGAGTCCCGGTTTCCAATTAATGGGAGAGATAATGAGTCAAGTGGTTTTCAGATTTTAAGGCTTAGGTCGGGCGATGAGTCGGACGCTTTTACTGATTTTAGGGCCCAAGCAGGCGTATTTACTGATTTTGAGGCTCAGGCGAAGACTTTTACAACCATAATTACTGGTGCTCTTAGTGATTATTTTGTGTATGTGTCTTTTAGGTCTCCCGATATATCCCAAGTGAGAATGAAGATGATTTATGCGAGCACCAAAGATAGATTCAAGAGAGAGTTGGATGGCATTCAAGTTGAGCTGCAAGCAACAGACCCGAGTGAAATGAGCATGGACATCGTTAAAGCTCGAGCACTCTAAACTCAGCTTTTAATACTATAATTAACAATAATATTATTGTCTTCATCTTCAAATCTTTTAGCCTCCCAATTAAGATAAGGGGGTTTTGTGTTTGTTTATGTTCCTCTGCATGGAGTTGTATGTTTATTTTTTATGATATAAACTATATGTTACGTGATGTTACCAATTTTGCGTGACTAAAAGATCGACCTAGTTAGTTTATATATCTCAACAGAAAAACTTCAAAAGAACTAAAATGTTTTGTAATGGTGAATGTAACATTGCACTATAATGAGCTTACATTGTGTGGTTTTCCCAAAATTTGTTCTCCCATAGTTGCACTTGCTTGATGGAATTAGCCTTCCTCCACCTGAAACTATTTTGAGATTGGGGATCATAGGAAGCCATGGCACAAGGGCTTCTATCCGAAGCGCCTTTCACCAACGACTCCATCATGAACTTCCTCTCCAGTCCTTGAGCTGTGCACACCATCCTCTCCGCGCAGAGCTCCACCGCTCCTTCAGGCACGGAGGGTTTATATCTCAACAGCTTAGCGTACTCGCTCAAGAGATGGAACATGTAGTCATAAACATAGTCCATCTTCAAGTCGTCTTGGATGAACTCGCTCGCCGCTCTGCCTATGGCCTGTGCCTGATGATTTCATCATATATATCAAAACTTTTCATTCATTATGTATGTTCTTGCAACTCTTTCACATCTTCAGAAAATGTTCTTACCTTTTGTTTGTGGCTATTGCCCCAATCCACAGCAAATTTGATGGATTTGCACTTGGCCTCGTCCCTTATGGGCCAGTAATGGTGCACCGGCATTAAACTTCTAGTGAAAAAATCGTAGTAGCGAGGATTCACCACTAGGGCTACAGAGTCGCACGCAAGAATGTACTTTTCACTCACCGACCAAGCTGACCCTTCGATGTAGATCTTGTACCTATTCATGTTTGTTTAAGACTAAACTTAGACAATTCCACGACTAAACATGATGAATTTATCATAAACAGAGCGAAGAAATTCTAAAACGAGCATGCCTAAAGCATACCAAAGAACAGAATTTTCACCTATGCATACATTGGCTAGCCAAGTCGGACTGTTTGAACCCTTGCTGTGATTCTTTCAACCAATCCTGCCAATTGATAACACGTAGTATTGAGAAGGGTTCTGATTAACCTCAGTTGCATTTTAAATACTGCTTGTTAAATAAGAGAAATATGAGGACGGAAAATGTATTGTACAAGTAATTACCTGAGCGTAGAGACGAGCATTCCAGTCAGCCTTGTCGGAGACATTACATTTAAGGAGGTCTAGCCTGGCCTCCGCAACAACTGGATTTCCTTTCCAGTAAGCATAAGGTTCCCTATCAATCCATTTGGTCCTCTTGTTTCCTTCTCGTAGGTCCTTCAAGAGAGAGTCCCACGGTTTGATATTAATCTCGGGCCTACAACCAAAGGCATTTCTAACTCGAGCTTAAATCGAACACAAACGAAAAACTATAATGTAAGGTAGAATAACTTGAACATCAATAGAAATTGAAATGTGAGACGTTCCTTAGGCCTGAGCATTCAACAAGAAAAACACTTAATGTTATCCGTCTAATTGGTCAAACACTTGAACTTAAGTTTAGGAACCCGAGTGAAAAGCCTGAACAACAGTACCGCACTCCCTAATAATCTTCTATTCTCAAATTATGTTGGACCTCTCTCTATTCAGTCCACTCTCTTCTACATAAAGAACATCTTCCCATTCTTTCTACATAATCATGTATTGGCATATGATTTGTAGAGAATAGAATAACAAGATAAAATATAAACTTAGATGTGAGAAGTTCATACCAGCCCCAGAAAGACCAATCAGGAAAAGCAATATCCAGTGTGGCATCGTTGGCACAATAGCGAAACAATGGTGGTGGCGTCGTGGCATTAGGTCCTCGATAGTTTTGTGCGAAGATGACCGGCCAGTCAACACAATCAAACATCAACTCCAGATCGGGAATTTTTCCCGGATACTTCCTCAACAATTGTAGAATCCCCCATAGAGTAAAAGCATCTCGACTCTGAAACGATTTTTGAAATGTTTCTACATACGCTCGCCCATCTAGTATCACCAACCTACAAACTCATAAAATACAACTCTCATTTTAACAATATATTTCCCAAAAAAATCAAGATTAAGAAAAAAAATCTTATGTCATAAACCATGTATGATCTAACATGTGCCAAATCTGTGATTTTAGTTTCATTTGTTCAGATTTACTCTTATGTCATCCAAATTTGTTCATCATCCGTAGTAAATCATATCCATTATGTTATTCAGCTTACACTTAGACTATCCATTGTGGGATTAGAGCGATTCGGTCTAATCTCAATCTAATTAGACGAAAAATATGGAAAAGGTAGGCCCAATTCGTGGATGAGGTGGGCCGAAAAGGTATATATAAATTATTTGATACCATGTAGCGATTCTTTATAAGAGAATCGAACATTAGACCCGATAGACGGTTGACGAAACCCTGAACTCTTTTCGCGGTTGAAGCCCGCGAATCTTGACTTTTTGGGTTTTTCCCCAAAGAGTTGATGGATCGACGCTCTCTATGCGGCACACAGAAGACCTACAATGGAAGGTCTTATAAAAAAGTAGAGAAAACTCTGGTTCCTAACCTTTTTCAACGTTTCGTTTTGACGTCCTAACCCAGACCAACGTTTCGTTACAGTTCCATACACGAAAGGTTGGAACTTTTACAAAACCTGATATGAACCGTTCAAATTAACGATTTCGTTAACATAGGAAGTGAAAAGTCGAAACTACAACTCCATTCACGTTAACCTTTCAACGCCTCATGCCCGTTAAACATGCAATTAGAACACTTAGTATACATATCCAACAATTTTTCAACACTGAATTTCAAAATAATGCATTATTTTGGGAAAGAGAAGCTGAAAGGTTAACGTGAATGGAATTGTAGTTTCGACTTTTCACTTCCTATGTTAACGAAATCGTTAATTTGAACGGTTCATATCAGGTTTAGTAAAAGTTCCAACCTTTCGTGTATGGAACTGTAACGAAACGCTGGTCTGGATTAGGACGTCAAAACGAAACGTTGAAAAAGATTAGGAACCAGACTCATCCCTAAAAAGTATAACCATTTGAGGGGATGCAAGGACATGTAATGCAAAGGATATCATTATTTTTATTTATTTTTCTTATAGACAAATTTAAAGAGGACAATAATGCAAATCCACCTTTAAGGATACATTTATGTCATCAAGGTTGGCTGCATGAATCTCATTCATAATTGTCAGCGAATCACACAACTTCTTACGCTAGTATTAAATTACATTTATACAGTATTTTCCTTTTACTTGAATTTTAACCATTAATTAATATGTTAAATGTTTTAAAAGGCAGTTCTGAAATTAGAATCACCTGAAATTAGCAGTCCTTCGAGCCCTTTCCACCATTTCTCTAGTGATCCCCGTTTCGGCCCACGGCTTCAGATCATCATGGATCCAACGGAAGTAATCCGGACACGTGGCTGGTGGGTCCACATCTCCTACTTGCTGGAGGTTGGCGGGACACGATCCAGTGAGGTTATGCGCAGTGCAATTCAGTGGAAACATTATTTTCTTTCTGGGCCTTTTCATGATTGGTAGGCTCTGAGGCTCCACTTTACTTCGACCGCTAATTATTTGGGCCGCTCTGTCTACACTAATCTGCCACACAATTAAATTTAAACCACCCAACCTCATTAATTTACAGAACAAAAACAAAAAAAAACATTTAAAAAAATTTCAGGAAATTAATGACGGAAAGAAAAATAAAACATTTTCAAAGACGTAGTGGCCATGTTTTTCGTTAAGTCAAACAAAATCATTTCAAAAATCTCCGTAGTGGAACTAATTATTCAAAAATTGGGACCTATCATGCACGTAAGAACAAGACCTCGTTACGGGGATTGTTAATCTAACCGTAGATCACACGGAGCACCCCGCCACCGTCCGATTGAACTGAGAAAAGTCGGGTGCGGGGCCCAGGAATGGGGCCCACGTGGGGATGAGAAAACAACGGGACACCTGTAAGTGGAAAGCTGTCCTAACCGACAACCTCGCCGGGTGTAAGTGCTTGGAACTGCCTTCTCTACATGTGTCGCCGCATTATGTTGCATGTCGGAACCCCCAAAACGACATCGTAAGAGAATGACATCGGGATTGTTTGTATGAACCGAAATTAAATTAAAACTGTAATTTTTTGTCTGTTAAGAATCTCCATATAGAGTATTAGTGGACATTCTTTTATTTTATATAAACCTCGGAATCAAAGATTTGATTATATTCAGCTTATGATGATTCTTCGGACACAAACAAATCTACCGATTCCTAAATAATAAAATGAGAAAATGAAATTAATAATAAGAACTAACCAAGGAGTCGGAGAAGAGCGTGGTGAGGTACGCGCCGACGACGAGGCATAAGAAAGCGGTGAAGAGAAGGGAGGATCGAGGCGGCGGCTTCCCGAACGGCGGCCTGAGCTTGGCGTCGGCTAAATGACGGTAAAGCCCCGATCCGTGGTTGTGGTTGTTTTTCTCTCTCATCATTCTCTCTGATCTCTCAAACAATGACCATAATTGTGGCTTTGTTGGAGATGGGTTTTGGAGAATTGGAGCAGAAACTGAGTTGTAGGGGCGAGTTATGGTAGAGAGAGAGATTAGTTGACATGTGACTCTTGTTAGGGACGTTTACTTACACTTCTATGTACCTTTTATAGGTTTATTTTTGGGTGTTCAAGTGACCTTTTCGGGCACTTTTGTATCCGTTTTAGTGAAACTAATCGATTCCGAGTATTGTATTTAGTAAATTGATGGAACGTCCATGCAAAAAAAATTGGATGAAAATGTTTAAATCAATGCAGTTAGATGAAAAATTAATATTGTATTCATTATCGTAAATAAGTTTGAAAAAACACAATTTTATATAAAATAAAATAACGATATTTTTACTGAATTAAAACATTTTGGTTAGGCTGCTTACCTCAGCCGGCCATATATATGAAGGAAATGAACAAAATTATCTTGTCATGAACCGATAACATGGATGGTATAGAAATATATTTGATTTTACCATTATGTTGACTCAATTACGTGGTAATGAAAGTTATTTGATCCGTTCATTTTTTTTTTTGAGCAGAAAGGTATTATTTTTATTAATAAATTGTAAGAAAAGAGTCAGTATAAAGACAGGGTTCTTGGAAAGGTCTCGTTCTACAAATTATATAACAAATCGTTGATGTTTCAAACTAGGTTTTTAAGAATAGTAAAGAAGCAGAAATCAAGTATTGTCGAAAACCGTTCAAGATGATGCCTAAGTACTGCTTGATTTTATGGGGGACGGGGGACTCTTCTCGTTGTAAGGAGTGCGATCGAACTTGATCTGAACAGTACTAAGGGGAGGATAGGTATGATTAGGGATCCCTCCCGGTAAAAATTCATGAATCCCTGTTTACTCATTGGGATTGGCGAGGCTGCATAGCAGTCTTCACCTGATTCGTTTGATTTTTCCCGACTATGTCTCCGGTCGTGTCCCCGCTCGAGACGTGGGAAGCTAACACGGAGAGAGCGAGCACCATCGCAACAGGGAGTTGCGGATCGTCGCCGATGCGACATCCTTCTAGTAAAGCAACGCTGGATTGTGGATGCACGGAGGAAACATCACCGTAATAGGGAGTCGCCGATCGTCGTCGATGCACCATCCTTCCGATACAACAACGATAGATTGTGGATGCGCAGAAAAGAGCACTACCAAAAATAGAGAGAATAGGAGACTAAAGAGAGATCTTGAGGTGGTGGAAGGCTTGCACGATAGCGATATCATAGTAATGGCTACGACGAATAAGATTGAGAACTCGCAACCCTAACAAAACAATTTTTAGCACTTGTAAAGCTCTATAGTCCTGGGCTTTATGCATTTGATCCGTTCTTTTTTTGGGGGGGGGGGGGGGGGGGGGGGGGGACGAAACGTGCAATTTTATTAACTTAAGTTTTAACTGCAAATGAGTGCATCAGGAGGAAGTCCCTGTCCACGAAATAGAAAAGAGTTGTTATACTATATAGAGCTCCAGTAGGTCTCTTTATAAAAAAACTCTGAAACAAATAATCTGGTACAGCCGGTGTTGGAAATGCCATAAAGGCGTACTGAAAATAAAACTAAACTATGACGAAACCAATTATTACTGCTCAGGGTGAAGCCTTCATGCTCTATTCGTTGTATAAAACCGAACCTACGATCATTTATTTCAAGAGGAGGCAGAGCTCTGTTCAGAGACCACTCACAAGGCTAGTCCCTAGAACATTGAATCCCTTTCATTCCTCCATGCGGGCCAGCTTGCCCGTCCTGTCCTGATTTTCCCAGAGTTCCCAGTGGACCCTCTCTTAACTCCCCCGGTTCCTGTTCCAACCCCAGACTCAGTTCCAGCTCCAAGTCCAGTTCTATCTATATGCTAAAGCAGGGACCGGGGTGTCGAATTTACCGATATCCGAGGGCCGGACGATTACCAAGTTTTTCCAACCAGGATCGTCCGAGCGGGTCGCCTCGTTAGGTACAGTAGCCGAGGATACTATCGTCCCCTATCTCGAGACAAGGGGCCTTAGGTCCAGAAGTCGAGGATACCGATTAACGAAACGCCTAATCATCCCAATTTGTGGCATATACCCTGGTTTGACGGTCCTTTTGGAATTCTAGCATCGAGGAGTCGAACCGGGGACTACCCACCAACTCTCGGTCGTACTCAGCCACCATGTGACCTATCATCCCACAATTATAACAAAACACAAGTAGTTTTGTATAAGAGTGACACGAACCAGGTCGGGAAATTCTCGAAAGCGAAGCAGAAGTTGTATGCTGAGGGAGTACTCCACAAGATACCAGAAGTGAACTTTTACTGATCCTCCCCATCATGTACCCCATTGATCGCACGGGACAGGGACACAAAGCCTCAACGTTGCACCGATCGTTTTACCTGTGGTTTTGGTACGGGCCAAAGGAGGGAGGCCACGGGCATGCACCCATAGTTGGATCCTATCCAGGGTGGGGGCTCTCTAGCCGTAGGTTTAGGTCACCCAACAGTAGTGGTCTCTCATCGAAGCACCACAGTTCGTTATCTCGAACCCATGCCGGGCTTTCTCCGTTTCGAAGTAAAACCCGAAGATACGCGGTCCAATGTCCTTCATCACCAGTCCCTCAGCTGATTCACCTCCTTTTTGGTGATGATCCGAAGGAGAACCTATTTATGGGGTGGTTTGGACGTCCATAGCTTACCCATCATGGAAAAATTGTTGCGTATCCAGAATTGATGGGCTCACCGGAGTGTACGGTACCATCACCTTGATCTCCTCCTCTTCCTCTAAAGAGAAAGCCGAGAGTCCATCCTGAAGGTTAAACAGTTGGGAGTCCAGATATACCGGAGAGGGAGGCGCCACCGAGGTTGAGCTGACTTCCTTGGGTCTGAAAGTTCTGCGGCGGTGAGTCATTCTCGGTGGTGATGTGAGTAGTGAAAGTATCACAGGGACACGAGCAGTGTTGAGAACCCCGACCCCCTCACAAACAGTAGCCACCTCCAGCCTCCCTAGAGACGACAACCTGTGAAGCCGGTGAAAGACCGCTCACCGAAACCTCAATTATGAACAAAAATCTACCGAGAGAACTCTATACTGCGTCAATAGCCCATATGCCAGCACCAAACACTGCTTGAAACCTACTAGAAGTTCCTAACCGAGGCCAACACCATCGGTCAACCCAAAAAGAGGAGTCAGAATTAAGAACTCTCAAACCATTGACGGAAAACAGAAAAAGGGAGCTTAAGTTCTGAGTTCAACGAGTTACCTAGGCTATGAAATAGGCAGGAGAGAACCAAACACCTCTGTAGAAACCGCAATGTTAACCCTCAAAACATTGCTCGGTTATTCGATATAACCTGCCAGAAGCCGACACAATCCAACGATCCAAATGGAAAGTTAGATTCATTCACTCCCTACCCTTGACCGACCAAGGAAGGAAGATCACTAAGACTAAGTAAGGAAGGACTCCATAAGAAGGAAAACACAAAAGCGAAGGCAACGGTAAAGAAAACTTCGCAAACCAATTGATAACTCTCCTAAAACCCTACACTTGCCAAGCTTCAACATCACAATAGGGGCACCACCACCCAACCAAAGAAACCAAACACAAATAGCAGTAGGCGAAAACCGAGAAGAAAAACGAAACCTGTCGGAGAAGAGCATCTGCCGAGGAGGATCTGCCCAAAAGATCCGAACCAACCCAAACCGCTTGCAACCCAAACCTTCCCAAGACCCGAACCAGACCCAATCCATTCCAAACCAGATCCAGAATGAGAACGACAAAGACGATAGCAAAGCCGGCCAAAAACCTTAAAGAAGATGAGATCCACGCTAATCTGAATCACCGGAAACGGCTTCCCACACCTAGATCTTCAAAATTCCCTTAAATGGCTAGAGGGTGCCACAGCTACCGAGCCGAAGGCGATTGAGACTCCCTTGTAGGAGTTGCAAGGCCAAGAGACGAGAGCAACGATGGCCAGCCAACCACCTGAAACTAGATGATATCCACGCCGATTTGAATCACCAAAAACGGCTTCCTACGCTCAGATCTTCTAAAGTCCCTTAAATGGCTAGAGGCCGCCACAGTTTCCGGCCACAAGACAGCCCATCCCGTCCGTTGACGGCGAGATCAGACAACCCCACCAAGACCCAACCCATAGAAACCCCCAGACCAGACCTCCGGCCACGCCGATAGGGCATCCAGCGAGCTCGAAAACCTGTCAAAACAAACATATAAGTGAAGCCGAAAGCTATGGCGAGTCACGAGCTTCTGCGCGAGCACTACAACACAAAGACCGATGACCCCAACCGTTGACGAGGGTGAAACAGGGCAGAAATCCAGCTTGGAACTCAGGCAGGGCTCCGACTAGCATGCACTACACACAACGACGGTCGGAACACACACGACGACATCGATGGGAAATAAGGAGGGGAAATAGAGAGGAGAGAAGGGAGGAGGAATGCCACCATCGACGACAAGCTTGGCCAAAGCCTGAGCCGTCGACGGTGGGGGAAGAAGGAGGGCAACGATAGAGTTTAGGTTAGGGTTTGGGTGACTTGAGAGAGAAAACGCGTGTTGTCATTTTCAAGACCTAGAAAATACAGATATGCTTTTTTCGGATGATAAATTTTCAAATTAAATGGGGGTTGTATTTTCGTATCGATGTTGTTTTTGTTTTGTTAATTTTGATAGGGTGTCTGCATTGAGCATCCTATAGTTCCGTATTAGCCTGTTTCTTTACCGACGGCCCCTTTTTTAATTTTTGAAAGAGACAATTATAAAACTTTTTTATCAAAAAAAAAGTTTTAAATTAAAATGAGGATATAGCTAGAAAAAAATCTTAACAATAAAATGGGGTCAAGGAAGGGTTGATTAGATGAGTCTTGACGTTTAATGGGGTAAATAATTTCAGATTATTATGGTTGAGATCCAGATAAAGAGGTTTTATTGAAACGGCACCAAACAAACCAGAAAAGGCAGATCATAGCCCGAAAGGAAATGGATAGATAAAGCCCCAAAATAGGCACAAATAGCACTTACCCAACCACCTTTTTTATTCTTTTCAGTACTTCGATCACCTAATTTTCAAGTGAAGGAGAGAAGGCGATGGAACTATAGGTTAGCCAAATCCAGCATGCCTCAATTTTTCTGGATTTATGTGGGACTGTACTACTCTTATTGTACACTCTCTTTCACTTCTCAACTTTTTTCTTTGTTGTTTTCTAAACATCGTTTTTATACAATCATCAATATAAACAACCAATTATATGATTTTGTTTGTCTTTAATGTGGGTGAAAAATTCTCAAATATGTAATAAAACATAGTTCAGTTACCAATTTCCGAACCACAACGTTGTGTACGGTATATATATTCTTGTATTAATGATCAGAGGTCACAATATAACGCAGTGCATTAGGCAAAATGTCTTATCACGGGAGAACAGGTGTTGAACGGGCTTTTCTGACTAACCAGTGAGCGGTCTTGTTCGCAGTCCTCTCTATAAATTCGAAGAAACTCTCTCATTTTGAGCTAACATCTGGCGAATATCCTGGACAATCGTACCTATAGGGGAAATTGAAAATTGATCTTGAAGTATCATACGGAGAAGGACCTGAGCATCTAACCGAATACAGATTGGACCTTGGCCCAAAGTATCCACATTTTTTTTATCAGCAATTTTAAATTTTATAGACCAAGTTTTCGAAATGAAAATCAAGGCCAAGGATCGAACCCTCTAGTGTGCACCTTACAACAAATACCACCCCTTATACAACCCTAAGCCTACAAGGATACAAAAAAGAACTCTGAACTTGTGATGCAAATACTCCACCACAAGCAAAACACTACCCTTACAAATCTAAACCAAAAAACACTTGTAAACCCGCCCTTTCTAAACCCAGAAAACCACAACACTTCTCCAAAACAGAGCTTGTCCATGCAAATTTTTAACAAAATGAATCTTCAATGTTAAGCCCCCACAAGTTGTTACAGTAAAACCCTCCCTTCTTCTGCAGCAATCTTGCGCAGGGCTGAGGCGATATCATAGGCCTCGATCATGAGAGGGGACCAAGTTCCCTAAAGCGTCCCATTCCTCACTCGCACGTATTCAATGTTTGCTGACCAGGCTATAATACCCCACCCTGCCTGGTCCGTGTCCTAGAAAACTGCCCGATCGAAATTTATCATCAGCGATCCTGGAGGCGGCGGGCACCATTTAGCCGGCCATCGAGGCATGGAGATCTGGGGTTGGGGGGACGTCACAGCTGCATCTTTCCATGCCTTGAGATTCACCTTAGCTTTAGATAGAACTATTAAAGTTGCCGGTGTGACATCCGACCATAGTGAAGCATTCCGGGCCTTCCATATCTCACATAGGATGGATAAGACTACCGTCACCCTATGTGGGCTACAACCCGTAATACACGTCAACCACCGTTCCCCAAAATCATGATCAGGGCCAATAGGGACCAGGTGACCGAATTCCTTCCAGCAAGTCTTTGCAAAACCACATAAGACAAGTAGATGGGAAACCGAATCTGAGTGTGACCCACAAATTGCGCACATCGGGTTGGCTGGGACATACTTCTTGTTTAGATTTGGGGCCACTTTGTAAGGTATCCGTTAGACAACGCCACATGAATATCTTATATCGGGGAGGCGCCGGCAGCTGCCAGATTGATGCCTAGAGAACCCCCGAAGCTTGTCCATGCTCTTCTTGGCGAATGAGCAGAAGTTGAAGGTATCCTGAACTAGATGAATGCCGACAATTTTTATCCCCCGCCTAATAAGGTACATCTCGGTTTCGATATGTCGAAAGAGGGACCTGCAGGATGTCAATTAAATCCTCTTGGCCAACTAATTCTTAATCAAGGGGACATCCCATTGTCGAATTCCCTGTATCATGAGACCAGCCACCGTTGATCCGTGTAGGTGTGTAGACGACGTCCGAATTTAGGCAATTGGTCCCAATAATCACGACGTACCCAAGATCGGGGTTGACCGTCCATCCCCGGTGGCAATTCGGAGACCTTACCGTAAGAGACTTTGAGTAGAAAAAACACTTGCCCAAGTGATACTCGGAGTACGCCCCACCCGAGTCGAGAGAAAGTTAGTCTTAGGGAAATACCGGGCCTTGAGGATCTTGGTTACTAAAGCTTCCGGATTATGGATAAGGTTCCACGCTTGTTTCCCAAGTAGAGTGATGTTCGAGTCTTGGACGTGACGAAATCCCATACCCCTGTCTTCTTTTGGTCTACACAGCTTCTCCCAATCCTGCCAAATGATTGGTTTCTGTGATTCCACCCCCCCCCCCCCCCCACCAGAATTTCGCCAGAGCAACATGAATGCGATTCATCACCCGGCGAGGAACCTTGAAAACTGACATAATATAGACCGACAATGATGTCAGAAAAGATTGGATCATTACCTCCCTTCCTACAGGTGATAGCAATTTTCCATTCCAGGAACGAATCCTTGTAACCACTCGATACCCAAAATACGTCATGACTGCATTTCGGTTCTTCCCTACCATATTAGGGACGCCCAAGTACATAGAGGAAACTAATATTACTACTATCCCCAACGTGTGACAACAGGTATAGCGGTTGGCCGATGACATATTCAAGCTAAACAAGATAGAGGACTTATTGAAGTTCAGTGTTTGTCCCGAAATCCTACTAAAAGTGGTCAAGATGGATTTGATAGTCGTTGCATCCTCCAATGTGGCCCTGCAGAACAGATAGCAATCATTTGCAAAGAACATATGAGTAATCTTCGGAGCTCCCCTCGCTACTCGAGCCCCTTGCAAACGACCCAACTCACGCATCTGATTAATGAGACATGCCAGACCCTCCATGAAAAATAAGAATAAGGAGAGAGAGGGTACCCCTATCTAATACCCCGAGTTGAAGCAACCCAAGGTGTATCTCTACCCCCGATGATATATAGTACGTAACCGTTTGCATGCAACATGCCATGAGAGCCACCCACTTGGTCGAGAAACCCATCTTTCGCATAATGGTAAGGAGATATGATCATTACACTTTGTCATAGGCTTTACTCATATCGAGTTTAATTTCCATGTAGCCCACAACCCCATTCCTCTTAGTTTTCAAATGATGAATCACCTCAAACACTATAAGAATATTGTCCTGGATACATCTTCCCAGGATAAATGCCCCTTGAGTCTCAGAATTTACGGGCTGCAGAAGGGGTTGGAGTCGGTTGTGTAGGTGCTTAGAGAGTATCCGGAAGATGACATTGCAGAGTGCAATGGGACGTATATCTGTGATCTATTTTGGATCAGGCTTTTTTGGGATTAGAACCACCGAAGTAGCATTAAGGCCTGTATCGAAATCTCCTAGCCGTATAACACCTTGGATGAAATGAATAACATCATCCCCCACAATCAGCCAGAAATATTGGTAGAACCGTGGATGCAGACCATCTGGTCAAGGGATTTATCCGGACTCATCTGGAAAACTGCAGCCTTTATCTCCAGGGCCGTAGCTGGCTTTAACAGAGAGATGTTGTGGTCCTAGGAGATGGTGGCCAGCCCATGGACCAGAAAATTCGATAAGTCCCGGGACCCTGTAAAGAATAGTTCCTAAAACTAATTCGTAATAAGCTCCTTCATACCTGTCTCCCATGTCACCATTTGCCCGTCCCCATTTTGAAGAGAGGCCACCGCATTGTGTAAAACCCCACTCATTCAAAAGGGTAACATTTTGGAAAATCGAAACCTTGAGGTAGGAAATTGCAACAAGTAGTGCTGTAAAGAAAGAAAATTAAAAAAAAAGAAGAAAAGAAGAGAGGAATTGAGTCTGGGTCAGCTCCACTCGGTTTGGGCCGAGCCAGGCTGAAGCCCAACTCACGAGCTTCCGGCCCACGAAGACCGGCCCAGTTCGCAACCCTAGCGAACAAAACCGGCACCAGCGCCGCTTTAGTGCCCATTGTTGGCACGCAGTCCGAGGCGCGTCTTCTACCTCCAGAAGCGTCCTCTCTCTCGAAGCTCGCCGGCGCGAACCACCGCCGTACCTTCTTCTCCTCTCCAGCATCGTTCTCCACCTCCACCTCTTCTTCTTCTCCCTCATATTTCACCACACGACACCTGAAGTCCCAGAAACCCTCCCCCTTTCCTTCGTCCTCGTTGAATCGAGCCGACCCGCCGTCGCTCTTCTCATCCGAGCCACGCCACGCACGAACGAACAACCCCGGGGCGGTGAGGGCATTTTTCGGGCAGTTTCACCTTCGCCGACACCCCTTACCTCTAAATTGCGAAGTGCTGAGCGCGTTTTGGGGCGGAGTTTGACCGGAGAGCGTCACCGGAGTTCCGAGCTCCAGATCTGGCGCTCTCACAACCGGGGAGCTCTCACGCCAAGGATCTGGACGGAAGGACCTGGCCCTTTGCACCAACGACCTCCCATCACGTCCCCGAGTTCCCAGACGCCCTGGACGCCGGCGAAAAACCCTTCCCAACCTCACTGACGCCGCAGACGGTGGCCGGAGGCGAACCCTAGCCGCCACCCTCGTTTCCCAACTCGAACCAGGTCATAGGAAGTGGGCCTTGGGTCGTTCGTCACGCACTTGGGCCAGACAGGACGCTGAGCGGGATGGGCCTGGACTGAGGCTCGGGCCTTGGGCCCAGACTGACTTCGGATTCGGACTCGGACCCGGGTCTGGACCGGGTCTGGACCAGGTCTGGGTCGGGTTCGAGATCGGATCCGGGTCAACCCAGTTTCAAATAAAAATATTTTTTAAAATCAGATTAATTAACTGATTTAATTAATTCAAGGTGAGAAATTAAAGGATAAATTTGAACATCAGAGGACCTTTGGACAATTACCAGTATTGATTGGACGTTTTATTTGTCAAACCTAGATTGAACTTCGCCCGAGAGCTTGGACTTCGCCCGAGAAGACGAAGACCACTCCGGAACCCGTGTGAAGAACGGAGGAGAGGCTAATCGACTTTTCAGCTGAGTATTTAGAGGAAGACCACAAGGTAGGGAAACTCCTAACTCCTCGTGCATTTCAATACTAGTATGCCTATTAGGTTAATAAAATCGGAAAGGTCCTAGAATTGCATATAGGATGCGAATAAATAGAATAAATGTCTTTCAATTATTAATAACCGGATGTGTCTAGTAAGCATGCTTAGGACGTGAATCACTAGTGTAACCCGCTTTCAATACTTGGGAATTGATTTACTGGTAGAGAGGCCGTGATGAGCCCTCGGATTAGTTGTGTTAGCTTCATATGCTTTGTTTGCTAGTCATAGGATAAGCAAGGGTCTAATGAAATTAGATCGAATGCATGCTTGAATGTTTGAATGTTGAATATGAATGCTTGAATTCTTGGTTGATTGATTGAATGCTTAAATGATTGAATGCTTGATCGAGTATGACTGGTTGTGCCAAGGAGGCATGATAAGGTGATCGATTGACCGGTGGAGAGCAAGTGGTAAGTAAATGGTAAGTGTAATTGTGGGTATAAATCCCGTGTGGTGTGTATCGATGAATGTGTGTATTTCTATCATTGGTTATTAAGCCTGCGGGCATTGGTTATTGAGCCTGCGGGCATTGGTTATTGAGCCTGCGGGCATTGGTATTTGAGCCTGCGGGCATTGGATATTGGACCCTGCGGGGCAATTGGATGGTTTACCCAGCCGGGATTGATTTCTTGTTATTTCATCCAAGTGTATGCGTCCTGCGGGAGTATTGCTTTGGTTCCCTATGACATATGGTCCTTTGGAGACGTTTCCGGGAATCCTGACGATAAGCGCCCTCAGGGGTTGTTACCGGTATTCCCGACGTTAAACGTCTTTGTGATATCATGCGTCTCCTCTGGACCGAGGGAAAATCCGACATGACACAACGAGTATTGTGGATCGGAGGGTGGCGACTTCATGTCCCACGGCAGTACTTGAACGTTCTATCTTCTATTGAGTATTTAAGAAATGCATTGATTCTCTTATTTTCCTATGATCACTGTGGACTCTTTGAAAGTGTTAAACACTCGTTTTACTCCCGTATTTCAATGTAATCTCAGTTCTTCGTATTTGAGACTCGAACTTTCATTTTGAAATCCTATTTGTTAAGCTAAAAAGCATGCCCTAGTTATGCATTTTCCCTACTGAGCGTAAGCTCACCCATGTCTGTTTATGACTGTTTTACAGGTTTGCGTGATGATCAGTGGACTCGAGGCTCGGGAGCTTCTAGGGTCCGGGTGTTTAGAGACGTTGGTCGTATTTTGTAGTCATGGACTTTTGTTAAAGGATTATTATAAATTTTTATGAACCTATTGGTGAACTAAAGTTAGATGATTTTATTGGTTTTATGTCGTTCTATTATTACAATTGCTTCCTCCTTAAGTAACGTCACGAGTCCGGTCAAAACCGGATTTGGGGCGTGACACATTGATTCTTCGCTGGAATGAGGTGGCCGCTTAGAAAAACCCGTATTCCTATCCCCCTCTACCAACCAGTGTTTCTTGGCTCGTTGACGCCAGAAAGCCTCCTGAACGCATAATGCTTTTTCATATTGAATTTGCACAGTCTCCCTCTGATTCATACCCGACCTGTCCTCCTGGCCATTGACGCCTGCGATCGTGCGTTGGCACTATTTAATATGATTGATATGCTTCCAAAAGTGGTCATTCCCCCATTGATTCAGAGCCAACCCAACTCGTCCAATAGTAGATCTAATCGGGTCACCACTAGATTTGGTTTATTGATCTTGAACGATATTCTCACATTCCGGGTCCTGGATCCATTGGGATTGAAATTTGAATTTCGGGGAGCTACATTTCTCACCTAGCGAGCTAGCAAGAGAAGAAGAGGCTAGTGATCTGAGGTAGTGGTACCCGGATTACTGAGGTGCACATTTGGAAAAGAATAATAGAAAGGTCCCTTAATCAACGCCCTATTCAGGCGAGTATAAATCCGAGCATTCTCCTTGCATCCCCTGAACCACGTGAACTGATGTCCCACCATAGGAACATCAACCAAATCTAGTTCATCTACTACCTCCTGGAAATCCCGAATCAGGTGTTGGGGATACGATTCCCCTCCTTTCGTCTCCCGTTGACTGAGTATAGCATTGAAATCTACAATTAGAACCCAATGTGGCCTAGTCGGTTGATGGAGGCGTCGGAGTAGATCCCAAGTACGGTGCCGATAGTCCCTACGAGCTTCGCCATATATGCCGGTAACCCGCCGGTCGGCATAACCCACCGCCGATATTTCAATATCGATAAAGTGGTCATCCCATTCGCGGATCCCCATGTCGACCCCTTGTAATCACTGACAATTCCAGGCTATAATGCGAAAATCCGCCGGCACTAAGCAGTCATCAAACTTGGCACCGGGGCCAGAACCAGTGTAGACATATGGGGCGGAGTGGGGCCGAAGAGATCAATCGAAGAAGGAGACAAAGGCGGTGATCACGATCGCGGGGACGGAGGGGACACATGTCTAACAGGAACCCATCGCCGGTGGTTCGGAGTCAAGGGCCGCGGACGGGGACCCATAAAGGAATGGGGGGAGGAGAGGACCGCCTTGACGGAAGATTTGAGCCGGACCTAGGCAGGGGGCGACGACGGGGCTGATCCTGTGGTGCGGGCCTCGAAACCCTAGTAGAGAGACTTTCCATGTTTTCTTAATGTTGAATACTTTTAGGAACCACTTTTATTTTCCACGAATCTTTAAAAAAATAATAAAACTAGGTATTTTATAACGCAGCAGCACACACCAGACCATTTAACAGGTATGGTTAAAAAACAACATCCCGAATCAACTCGGACCAACTGAAAGCGTTTCTTGCTACTTCGTGTGCTACTCTATTGGCCTCCTTTCGGACCTGCTCTACTTCGACACTTGGCAGGTCCGAAATGATCCTTTTATAATTATCTATAATCACATACAAAGGAGATAGTAATTTCTCCAAACTGGACATAGCTAGTACAACTAGTAAACAATCTGATTCAATCACCTCGTCCCTTTGCTGAACCCATAACAATGCTTCTCTGATTGTAAGTGCTTGAATTTGCTCAGGGTCTGAAATTCCCTGAAATGTAAAACACCTACACTCTACCACCTTCCCACCATCATTCCTATATACCAACCCTTCGCCTCTATCCATGTCCATAACCACTGCCCCATCAACATTCATTTTCCACGACTCTAACCTCAGCCTTCACCAATGCAACCAGGTTTAGAGGTTTTCGTGGGTTCTGGGTAGTCCACTCGATAGGCATCCTTCCACCCGAACATGAGGAAGTGGGCAGCTCGCACCGTCGTCTCGCCCCACAACGCCATGCCCCTCCACACCCAACTATTCTTGCCTCTCCATAGCTCCTGATAAACTGCACCGACCATGGATGATTCTTCCTTATTGCTAATGCCACAACAGATCTCCAAGCATTCCAACATAGTATCAACATCCCTCAGTCGGGACCTTTGGTACCACGAATCTTAAGGTCCTACATATTTCAAAATGGTCAATTTAATACCCTTATGTTCTGTCCACAAACCTTTTTTATTTAGGTTAGAAAACTAATGGAATATTTCATTATGTTAGTCATGTGACCCCATGTGCTAGTTAATATATAGTGAAATTTCGATTTTACACTTACTCGTTTAAATCATATGAACGGTAGAGAAAAAAAATTCCTCATACCCTTATTCAATTACATGAAAAAATTAGACCACCTGTTCTTGGAATGTGGAATTGCGAAGGTATGTTGGGAACAGTTTGGTGGGCTTCCTCTTCCTGCTTCTTCAGTAGGCTTTGTGTCCTGGTGGGAAGGGGTCGATGCAGCGAATTCTCGAATACGGGTTGCAGACATACTCTCAGTTCTATGGGAAATATGGAAGGCGAGGAATGAGCTGAAATGGGAGGGCAGAGCCCTGGCGGCTCTGAAGGTCATACCGGCGGCTCATGCTCATCTTGTGGCATGGCGGGAGGCGTGCGCTGCCATCCCAAAACCTCGTTCACCTCCCGTACACTAGCCGGCGAAATGGACTCGTCCACCCCAAGGGACGATCATTGTGAATGTCGATGGGGCTATATTTTAGGACACAACACAATCGACATGGGGTCGGATTGCTCGGGATGCAGACTGTAAGGTGCGACTTGCGGTAAACGGTCTTCTATTAGGGGTTTGGACGCCCATTATGGCTGAAGCATGTGCTCTTAATACGGCCTTAGGGAACACTGAAACACTGGGTACAAGGCCTATCATCATCCAATCTGATGCTCAGGTTCTCTTAAACATGATCCGACATGGGGAACCACCGCCATCTTCAGTTGGAACACTGATCCGGGACATCGTCTGATGCTTTCTCACAATGAGGGGATTTCCCTTCAATTTGTAAAAAGAACTACGAATAGAGCCTCTCACTGGCTAGCTATGGAGGCTCGTTCTATAGTTGTTCTTCCGTGGTCAAGACCCTTACCTAACGCACTTCAATGTATTATTGCCTCTGAATTTTAAGAAAAGAAGCACCTTTTAGTCAAAAAAAGAAAATTAAGAAATAATCATACAAAAATATAAACTAAGCTATTTCATCTGGTAAAAGTAAAGTTGAAAACTTCTCGGTTTTCTCTGGCCATGACCCTTGATCGTCGGTCGGCTCCTCTCCGGATCAAAGGTAGGGATCCTGTTTCCTTTTCCCAGTTTTTCAGGGAGCTGTTATCCCTTTACAAGGAATACTACACAATTGTCTCATGCATGGGTGAGGTACGAAAGGGAAGGAAGAAGGCTCGGCATGGTAAAGGGGATGTGTGTCCGACAACTTCGTCGAAGCCGGTGGGCTCTATAGGTGTTGAAGCTCCAGTACCAGCGAAGCCCTCTGTTTTGCACTCAGCAAAACAGAGCATGGCCGATCTTCTGGCAGAGAAACTGGGTGCGACCGAAGTTTCATTGACGGAGTCCATCCCGGATTCCTCTGTATCTGGTTCACGTCTTGGTGACATCCCAGTTGTTTCCCCTGGTGATTCGGGCGAAGATGGGGCGTTTCAGCGAAAACAGAGCATGAACTATGTCCATGTTACAACGCCACCAACGGGACAACGGAGGGTTTTCCCCTACAACCTACCCTGGGATACCTCTTCGGAGTCGGTTTGTAATGCTCTAGCGATGTTTGGAGAGGTAATTGTAGTGAATATAGTCAAGCGACCCAATCGTAAAGGCCGGTTCTTTGGATTTGCTGAATTTTCCTCTCTGAAGTCGGCGTCCCAGGCTATTAAAGCTTTCAATGGGTTCAACTTCAAAGGAAATTTGCTAATGGTTGCGTTAGCTTGCCCAGTTAGAACTGCAAACGTCGCCTCGCCGGAGTTAGAAGGAAAGCGGACCTCGGTTTCTCCGGTCTCATCTGTTCCCGTGATCCCCGCTCCTGTGATCGCCGCTCCCGTGATCCCCGTTCCTGTGATCCTTGCTGTTTCGAATTGCTTCCTTGTTTTGGAGGAGATTTGAGATCGTGAATTGCGGCAGGTTTCTGAAACGCGTGGGGAAGAAGACAAGTTGTGTGGGTCGTCTTCGTCTAAGGCTAGCCCAACTGGGCCCGAGTCTGGGCCATCTTGTAATCTAGGCTCAATACAGGATTCTGGGCCTTGTATTAGTTCTGTTGATACAGGCCCAATCCAGTTGGCTTGTAAACCTTATTTGGCTGATATTTTTATGCAATTTGGGTCTGACTTGGGTCCGTCATTTGTTGTGGGCTCAGGTTTAGGTGCACATGCTAAAGACGGTCCCTTTGTGGAGGATTTTCCTCGGGGTGAACCAAACTTGGACGGTAGGTTTCAAGGTAGCCCTTGGAAGGAAGCCTTGGCTAAATACCCGATTCCAGAGGGTGAACCAAGGAAACGTGGACGCCCAAAAAAAGGTCAGCCGAAGAAAATTGTTCCTCCAGTTGTTTTTTATCAGACAAGAGCCATGACTTGTGCTGATAAAGGAGGCGATTCTAGTAGCTTTACGGTTGATATTGCAAGAAAAAAATAGTTCGGGTGATTGGAGTTTCAGCTCCAAAGTTGTCAAAAAGGCGGTTAACCTCGGTTCTCGGCTGCTCGATCAGTTCAATCCGCATCTTATGCTGAAGTACGTCGAGGGTAGTAAGGACGAGGATAACCCTGAACTGACAGGAAATGCTTTAAGTCCTGTCCCGGTTTCGAATCGGTTTTCTTGCCTGGACCCGTGAAAGAAATAGGCTAGGAGGCGTTGTCTGCTCTCCCGCTTGTTTTTTGTTTTATGTTTCTCATTGTTTGTAGCTCTTTTGAGCATGTTTCGGTTTTGGGAAGACCCCTTGTAAAGGTCGTCTTCTTTTTTGTTTTCCTGCCTTTTGGAAAGCAAAGGACTAATAAATTTTCGCTAAATAAAAAAAAAAGCTATTTCATCTAAGCATACTAATCTATCTAAAATCTAATCTTTTTTATCCCTTTACGTTAAATCTAACCTATTCTATCAAGTAAAGCCTTTTCATTTCAATAACCCTAAAATCAAATCTATTGTTTCAATTTCACATCCAAACAAACTCTTTCATCCACCTCTTGTTCTCGGTTTCAAAGCATCACCATGAGAACTCATAAGAAGTAAGTTTTAACTTTTTAGTCTAGCGGTAGAACCATGGCGAGTCGAGAGCGAGGGCGGCGAGGCAGCACCACGATGAGGCTGGAGCTCGTCTTCACAGAGCATGTCGCCTACGTTCCTCTCTACCCGCGCTAGTCAAAATTTCATAGTAGAGGACCATCGGCATTGGTCGATGTTCAACTAAGTTCTCACTGTGTCTCGTTCGTCTTCACCCGTACCCTGATCATCTTCGTCCAGATCTACATAGAGGACGAGTTTTTTTTGACAACCTTCGTCTAGTCCGACATCATCTTCTCCTGCACTAGTCGATGTTTAAAAAAATACTAGAAAAAAATAAGAACTAAGAAGATTAACCAAATAAAAATTATTTTAAAAATAATTAAAGAAAATATTAATTAAAAATATTAATTCTTATTATTATGAATTATTTTTTTAAAACTGAAAAAACACCAAGAGGAGAAATCAAATACAAACCATGTCTTAACCTAAAAACTAGAGAACCAATCTAAGCCATCTATTTTAAGAATGAAGGGATAAGATGCAATTGAGTGGTTGACTTGTTGACTGCAAAAAAAAAACAACACTTTTTCGTAAGTGGGAAGGGCTTTTTAGTAAAACTATCATATATTTTTTTTTACCAATTCACTAATTTAATTTTTTCCACTTCGTTTGAACTCCGATTGGCTTCAAACTTGGGCCATTAGTTTTGTTTTTTCAAGAGTTTTCTATCGAGATCACTCATGAATATATTTTGAAGCACGAAAAAAATATATTCGGGGCTGATTTTTTTATAAAAAAAAATTATACATGGGTAATTTTTATCAACACTTTGCTCTGGTTTTATCAACACTTTGCACTGGGTTTATCACCTCATTTCCAAAACTGATCATGATTTTATCACATCATCACGTGTTTTTTATGAACACTAGTTTTATCAACACCAAACACTAGGTTTTATCATTAAATTACGCGTGTTTTATCACCCCAATCACATGTTTTTTTTGAAGCAAGAAAAAAAGAATTATTTCGGGGCGGATTTTAAAAAAAATATACCTGGGTAATTTTTATCAACACTTTACATTGGTTTTATCAACACGTTACACTGGTTTTATCAACACTGGACACTAGTTTTATCACCTCATTTTCCAAAACCGAACATGATTTTTATCACCTCATCATGTGTTTTTATGAACACTAGTTTTATCAACACTAAACATTATGTTTACCATTAAATTACATATGTTTTTATCACCCCATCACATGTTTTTTTTATCAACGCTAAACTCTAGTTTATCACACTTATTATCAAAATTGAACATGGTTTTTATCACCTCAGTACATTTTTTTATCAACATTTAGCACTAGTTTGATACCTCCGATATGAAACATTTATTAGTGAAGATTTATCAACACTCAACATTATTTTTATCACCCCGATATACCTTTTTATTTTCGTGCTTCAAAATATATTCATGATTGATCTTGATTTAAAGCCCTTGAAAAAATAAAAATATTGGCGCAAGTTTGAAGCTAATCGGAGTTCAAACGAATCGGGAAATATTAAATTAGTGAATTGATGAAGAAAAAAATGGACACTTGTCCACATGACACCATGCTTTTACAATTATGCCCTTGCTTGTGTAAGAAATGATGAAAATGACGTGAGTTTGGGTGAAATTAGGGTGATGATGTGGCATCATGGTGAATGTTGGATCTTAGGTGTGTGTGGCTAGGATTGGTTCTCTAGTTTTTAGGTTAAGAGTGGTTTGTAGCCGATTTCACCTCCTAACACCAAACAAGACATATAATGGTCTTTTTACTCTTAACTTCAAAGTCAACTAAAATAAAAAATGGTAAAACGATTATTTAACGTTAATCTGTTATTTTTTTTAAACCTCAAATAAAAAGAACTAAAGGGTATTCAATTGTTCATTTTCAAACATGTGGGATCTTAAAATTCGTAGATAAATCAAAAGGTAACAAAAATCATATAGCCGTATATTTTATAAACTTTATTTATTGAGAAATAAGAAAGAACTCTTTATGATGGGTCGCCCCAATTATGATCCTAGCCTTTATTGCGGTGATGGTGGCTTGTACACGTGTATGAGGAAGGGAAATCGTGTGGGGGAAGTGTATGGACTGGCGGTAACGATGTTGGTGATATTGATTTAATTCAAACTCGAATATGCCTTATCACTAACAGTTTCTTTGGGCGCACGGGTTCATAATGCGTTGCTAGCAACACCGCATAGGAACAGAGAAAAAAAATACGGGAGGACAGCGACAAAGATCTTGATAGGCTATGGATCGACCATCTGGGGCTCGGGATCTGGTTTTGTTGGTGGGTGTGGCGACGTGAGGCGGCGGCAGACGGTGAGAAGGTCTCACGGCATGGAACCATAACAGAGAGGTCCACCCATGGGTTTAGGCACAATGCGGATAAACTAGTGTCAGGACGACGACCCCCTAGGTTCGTTTTTAGGTATCATGGGGTTGTCGGGAGGGTTCAAGGAACTAGAGTCCGACAACCATTGATCTGATCCAATGGCCTTCGATAGAGTAGGTTATTGTGAGGGCCACGAAACTCTACTCTTTGGGGGAAGGGCCTTACGGTGGTAGAGGATCGAGCCAAAGGGATGTCTACTAGGGTCCTGAAACCTGAGATGAAGGTTGGTATGGATAAGTGATGGCAGACACCTATAGAAAGAGATTCACAACATCGACGAAAACTATAAGGATGTGCGGGTTACGAAACTAATCATGAGAGGGGTGGCAAACACCATCGTCTTCTCCAATGAATTCTAGTGGGATGGGTGAGGATTCTGCCGGTACCACCTTCTCATCGACGTATAGTGGCGATTAGTCCACCAGCTACCGACAAGATCCTTCTTGGCCATCTTGGGAGCCAATACTTACACGTTTTGGGGAATATCAGTGCTTATTTGAAGGAGGAGGAAAATCGTTAGATCTATAGGGGAGTATCCAGTCTAGTTGCACACCACTACCTTTCAATTTCTAGGTGGGCCAGACATGTTTTTTTTATAAATTTCAAGCAGTTGCATCGGTAGTTCTAATCGGTACCACAACTACATCCTGAGGACAACTTTTTTATTCTAATGGGCGATTTTTCTACTATTAGTCCCATGATATTCAGACTTCATGTTTATTTCAGTTTCCAATTTCTTATGGATTGTGGGCTTTATCTTGTGATCGTTTTTCGATCAGCGTCATCAGGCACCTACATATAATATCTTTTCTCACGTTAAAAATGTGCTAAATATTTTTCTCGGAATTATGTGCGGCTTTAAGATAAGTCAGTATCTTATATAGTGTTTTTTCACATGTCTTGAGTTTAATTTTTGTGTTTCACTTTTTTCGGTGAGAGTCGAACCCTCAATGTTGAAGAAGAAGAAGAAGAAGACGAGAGTGGTGTGTAAGAAGTTCTCTTGAATCTCTATTTCTAAACAAAAATGCTCGCACCTCTCTCTTCTTCTTTAAACCTAATCCTCCGGAACTAGTTAGGATGTCGTTGGCTTCTCCTCTCTTCCCATCTCTTCCTTTCCTCCTCTCCTCTTTATCCTGTGTTTTTAGATCTACTCGTGGGAGGCGTCTTCTTTACCGTTCCAGATGGAGATCGTCATAGATCTGGAAACCCCGCCTTATATATTCTTCAGGGTTTTTGTTGTTCGTCCCGTTGATGTCTCCAGCCCCAGACCTACTTTAACTTCACCTGTTCTCGGATTTGGTTTGGGTTTTCGAGCCTCGTCAAAGCGTGTTGGCCTCCGACAATGGGTTTGGCCACTTTTGCCTTGGTATTGAAAATTTAGTGATATGGGTGAGGTATCATCTTTGCTCTTTGGGTCGTGGTGGCTGAGGTGCTATGACCTGGTGCCGCGGTTGCTAGAAGTTGCTCATGTTTCATGGCCTTCACTCAGGTTTTGTTTTCTTCCCCTTTAAGTCATTTTTCTCTCCGTGTCTCAGAGAGGTCGGATTGGCCGGTGAATTTTGAGTCCGTTCTTGGGGGTTTTAAGGTTAGGTGATGTTCAAAGGTTCTTTTATTTCGCTCGGTATCAGCTTTGATATCAGTTCTCCTCTTTTGGGTCACTTATCTGTGTTGGACGGAGGTGAGTTACCTAATCGGTAATAGAGGACCGAGCGATTTCTTTGCCCCGTCTAGTTCGTGGTGGTCCCGAGCAGGGTTTCAGTATGTGAGTGGCCGGTGGTCGTCGAGCTTGGTATAGTCTCCGTCATAGATTTCCTTGGCAGTTGTCACACTTTCGTGGAGGTGGTTTCAAATGTCTTCTTTGTGGCCCGAGGTGCACTCTGCCTGAGCATTATGGCTCGTCTTTCCAGGCTCATTTCGACTTTTTTGATGTTTTTTTTATATTTATTGTACTTTTCTATATTGGGCTTTATGGTTGACAAATTAATATTTTAGGTCGTTTTCTATGTAATACAATAGCTCATCTGTTCTTTATGTTGATAAATCAAGATATATGACCTCTTGTAACTTTTAGCTTGTTTCATAGTTCTATTCTTAATACAGATCCTTGTTCTGTATAAGGTTGTGACATGTTACAGACCTTTGTTCATGTTTCTGGTTTCTTTGTGACCTACTTTATTTTGAAGGACAGGTTTGATATATTACATCGATGATAAAAAAAGAGAAAAAGATTGAGGGTGGTGAAACAGTTGGGTATCACTTGGGCGAGAATTTGGGACCTTCCTATACAGTTGTACTATGTGCATAAATAATCCTTAATTCATGACGGTCGATCATAGACTTTTTTTTATCAACGATTGCATATTATAAAGAACCCTCTCTTGAGGTAGAAAACGGTTACAAAAAAGTCAATCTGTCTGCAGATTAAAGTAGTTTGAGCAATGAAGCCAAAAAGTCCTGAAAGCTTTAGACAGAAAATAAAATCAAAACAGATGAGAACTAAGTAGCTTATTGCGTAGTCATCCATGAGTGTAGATATGAGCTTCCTTGGTGTGTTCAGTGCTTGAGAGCTTGAGTTTGTTTGAGATGGAAGGTAATGGAGTGGTTTCAAGTTTGTGCAGTAATTATGCAGCCTTCTTTGGATAAGATGGGTCTTTAATGGGAATGTTAGTGCATGTCCCAGCGAGTAAAGGATGTTGTTTGCGTTCCAAGGTAAGTGTGTTGCTTGAGCCTCAAGGCAACCATGATGTAGTTGCTTAAGGATGAGAAGGGCTCTGCCTGAAGAAGTTGGTTGATTCATAGCAGAGGTCCTTTGATGAATCAATAACAAGATGAGACGAATCCTGGAGGAACAGAGGTGATCTGCAAATAAAAAGAGGTTCCAGCATGGGAACCAAGAACAAAAGGAGGGAGAACTCTCAAAACTAAGTAAAAACTACCCTCACACAACAAGAGGAAGCTAAAACCCCCACACCAAAGGATCAAGATCCCAAAGACACTCCTAAACCTCACAGAGCCTAAAGATCTCACAACCAACCACCCCAAACCCATCCCAACCACAGTCCAACCCCAATAAGCAGTGTATCTCCAAATCACTTTGTGGAAGAGAGAGAGAGTGCCCAAATTAATATGAATGGTGAGAACAAGTTCATACCAGTTGAGGAAGAGCCAAATATAGGGTTACTTTCTTCTTGCACAGATTTTTGGTGTGGCAATCCAATCTTGTAGAGTGAAATGATATGTTGAGTTGAAAGTTTCCCATTCCCATCCATAAACTTTGTTCAGTATCTTGTTGAAAATTGTTTCTGGTGTTTCATCTACACCATTGAATATGAGTGAGTTCCTAGCAAGCCAAAGTTGCCATAGTGTGACCTGAAGGATACTTCCCCAACATCTTTTTAGCTTGGAAGGAACCATAGAGAACCAGGTACAAAATAGTTGTTTAACATCAGCTGGACAGATCCACAGAACCCCCCACCACCTGCAGACTAGTGTCCATGTATTCCAAGCCTTTTTACAATGAAGGAGGATGTGTGCTCCATCCTCAAAGTCCCATGAACATTGAGGGCAGATAATTTGCTGTAGAGATAAGTCAATGCCCCTTCCTTCTAGAAAGCTCTTTGAGGGGATTTCCTCAAGACAACCAAGCCAAGAAAAGGCACATATTTTTGGTGGTATACCAGAACTCCATACCTAAGAGATCCATTCCACAGCTGTGTTGTTTTGCTGGGCAAGCAATGTGTAAATTCTGCTTACTGAGAATCCTTTTTCATCTAAACTCCAACATAACTTGTCCTCAAATGAGCTTATGCTGGTAGAACATAGGATGGCTGAGAGTGATCCCTATTCTTGAATCTCCCTGCCCATTGGAGCCCTTCTCACATTGAGGTCCCAGACTCCATTAGACCTGATCTCAGCAATGGTTTTGAATTTGGTATTTGTCATGGCATAAACTCTAGGGAAGAGAGATTTGAATGGTACATCCCCCCACCAGTGATCTTGCCAGAATGGAATTGTATTTCTTTTGCCCAAAGTCCATGTCAGGCCTTTGTCCCCAAAGCAATCAGCAAACCTCACATCTTTGAGGAGTACTAGGAAGTGAGAGATGAAACTTGGCCTTCCTATCTCTGTGAACTTTGATAAATCCCATCCATTATAGTTCCAACCCATTTTAGCACAAATTGTGTGTTTCCAGAGAGAGTTTTCTTCCAATGCAAATCTCCACCACCATTTTGCTAGTAGTGAGATATTCATCAAATTCAAGTTTTTTATGCCTAAACCCCCCAGCTCTTTAGATTTGCAGATCTGATTCCAACCAACCTTACAGAAGACTTTTGAAGGGGTAGCACCATGCCAAAGGAACCTTATTTGCCAACTTTCCATTTCTTTCAGGACTGCTTTTGGGGCTTTGAGGAGGGAGAAGTAATATAATGGTAGAGCACTGAGGGTTGATTTTATTAAGGTAATCCTTCCTCCAAAGGACATCATTTTTGCTTGCCAAAGTCCAAGACTCTTTTTGAATTTCTGGATAATAGGTTGCCAAGTTATAAGCCTCTTGGAACTGGCACCCAAGGAGAAGCCAAGGTATGACAGTGGTAAACTGTCACAATTACAGGCCAGAATTGTTGCATAATGATGCCCTTCTTCTGCAGATATAGTGAGAGGAATTAGTGAGGATTTGTTGTAGTTGACATTGAGACCTGTTGTGAGTTTGAATATGGAGAGTGCATTTTTCAAATTTTGAGCTCCTTCTGAGGTTGCTTTGATGAAGAATAATGAGTCATCAACAAATTGCAGATGTGAGATGCTTGGCCCATTTAATCCTAGAGCAATACCTTGGAACTGATCATGTAATAACCCAGCTTGCATAATTTGATTTAATGATTCTACAGCTAGAGCAAAAAGAAGGGGAGACAAGGCACAACCCTGCCTTAGTCCTCTAGATAATTTGAAGTCTGATGATGGGGAGCCATTAATTAGTACAGATACATGAGCTCTGAAACAAGATATCATCCAAAATCTCCATAGATAGCCAAAGCCCATTTTCTTCAGTAGCTTCATTATGAATAACCAATTGACTTTATCAAAAGCCTTCTCAAAGTCTGCTTTAAAAATCAATGCTTGTATATTTGAGTGTTTGATCTTGTGTACCACCTCATTAGCCACTAGTACCCCATCCAAGATCTGTCTCCCAACAATGAAGCATGTCTGCTCAAAACCCACCAGAGAACTAACCACTCCTTTCAACCTTGTAGATAATAATTTTGTGAGAATGTTGTATGGCCCAGACATTAGACTTATAGGTCTATAGTCATCAAAGGTGAGGTGGCGTCACATTTTGGAATGAGGGTGAGGAAAGATGAATTCAAGCCTTTTCCCAAATGACCTGTCAAATGAAAGTATTGGATAAAATTCACTAGGTCTTCCTTGATTATTAGCCAACAAACCTGGTAAAATCTTAGAGAGTATCCATCAGGTTCAGGAGCCTTGTCTCCAGCATAGGACATTAGAGCCTTTAAAATTTCATCTTCAGAGAAGGGTCTTTCAAGATCAGCAGCTTGTTCTTGTGTGATTGTCGAAGTTCATATGATCTAAATTGGTATGATTTGTTGCTTGTTCAATGAATCTTTCCCCAAAATGTGAGGCAGCTGCTGCTTTGATCTGATCAGGATCTTCTAATAATACATCATTGACCAATACTTGATTGATTTTTTTTCCGGCATCCTTGGAAATTGGCTAGTCTGTGGTAGTAATTAGATGCCTTATCTCCTTCATGGTGCCATTTTCTCCTTTCCTTTTGGCTCCATAATTTATCTTGCAACTTGAGTTTAAGTATCAGAGCAACTCTCTTGTACACTCTCTCAATAGATTCTGGTGGAGTAAGTGCCCTTTCTTCCACAATTGCATCTAAGTTGTCTAATTCTGAGCTGAGGAGTTTGATATCAGTATCTAGAAACCCAAAGACTTGGATGTTCCATTTCTTCAGATTTTCCTTTAAAAGTTTGAGCTTTTTCCATAATAACAGATGGGGTTGGCCAGTTATCTGATAGCTGGACCAAAATTGTTGAATAGCATTGAAGAATCTAGCATCCTCAAGCCAGATATTTAGAAATTTGAAAAGCCTTGGTCCCCAATAAGTTTGCTCATCAAACAGGATTAGTGCTCTATGATCTGATATATCTCTTGAAAGGCACTTTTGTGTGAGATTATTGAATCTGGCTAGGAAGTCTGATGTAACAAGGAATCTATCTATCCTTGAGGCTTGAGAACCTGTATCAAGCCAAGTAAATTTTCCTCCATAGATGGGTAGATCAATCAAAGCTAGGCTATCAAGTAAGCCTTGGAAGGAGGCTATATCACTGAGAGAGGCTCTTGCACTGGATCTTTCATCTCTAGCAAGGACTACATTGAAGTCCCCAGCCAGAACTAGCAGGGGAGTAGAAGTAGAAGCAGTAATCTCAGCTATTAATTCTAACCAAAGAGCCCTTCTGCCTCTTCTGTCACATGGGGCATAAACATTAATAATACAACAAGGCTCTCCAGAACATTTGATCAAGTCAAACCATAATAAAGATCCATTGATATTCTTTACCAAAGAGAGTTGAAAATAAGAGGATTTCCAGCACAATATTAGACCACCAGATAGTCCTATAGAGGGGATATAGTCCAATTCCCACCCCCAATGCATACCACAAGATCTGAGAAAGCCTGCAGCAGGTGCCAAGAGTTTTGTTTCTTGAATGAGAACCATGAAAGATTTTTGCTTGCGGATCACGTCACCCAAAGACGTCCTCTTTTGTGAGGAAGAGAGTCCTCTCAAGTTCCAAGAGAGGATCTTCATGGTTAGGTTTATATGAGAGGGAATGGAGTGGGCATATTGCCCACAGCCAAAGCTGAATCTGTCCCTATAAGATTCTGATCTTCAATATCAACTTCTTGTTCAGTATGAATTAGTCTTTCATCATCTAATGAGGCCATTTCCTGGAGGATTAGTTCTTCACTACAGTCTGCTGTTAAACCAATTACCTTCCTAAAAGACCAAGCTTTTTTAGCTTCATTGATTTGCCCTTTTGAAATGAAGGTCTTTGAGGATACAGAGGTGTCTTTGAATTTGGATCTTGTTGGATAGATATGAGGTGAGTTTATGGTTTTATTTCTCTTTCCTTTGCCTTTGTTTTTGGAGAGAGGGGGGAATTTTGAATCCTCAGTTTCCAATATATCTAAGTAACCCTGTGTCAGTTTAAGTGGGGTAGCCTTGAGGGTTTTGCTGTCACTTCCAGCATTTCCAGCCATTGAGTTTCTCTTTGCAACTGTTGAGGGTGAGTTGGAGTTGATAGTTTTTCTGAATATCCTTCTTTTGGTGCATGAGCATTTAATGATGTTGTTTCCAAAGCCTTTCCTTCCATGGAAGAGATAGAGGTCAAATTTTGAGCCTCCCCCAGCATTAATTCCTGATGTGGCAGTGTACTTGCTAGGTTGAGTTGGGGTTGTGCTAGTTGGCAGGTAACTGAAATATGTGTTTGTTGAGTGGTTTGGGCTGACTGAGTATATGGGGCCATAGAGGGTGTATTGGAGCAGAGGATTTGAGTGTTTGAAACTCTATGTTCTTCCTAAGTATCGAAGGTATCATTTACCACTCGATTAAGCAATAGAAGTTGTTGGCTTGAATCAGATGTGCTGGTTACAGGGAATTGTGTTGAGTCAAATATTATTTCATTGGTAGTAGAATCTATGGCAATGGTTTGGGCAGCAATAAGTGCTTCATTTCTAGAAGGATCAATGTCTTGAGCTTTAATCAATGGAACTTCAGTAGAGTTAATGAGGGTTTGGGTGGTTGGGGTTTTAAGATCCGAGGATGGTGAGTCTGTACACCCCAGTTGAGAGGACAATAATTCCTCAGATAATGATTTGGGAAGGGAGGCATCAGAATCATAACTCCCTTGTGGAGAAACTTGCAAAACCTTTAACAAAGAAACATCTTCTACAGATATAGACTGAACCCGAAGTGGAAAGGTTTGTGTACCTAATAATATGCTTGCTTCGGAAGAAATCTGTGAGAAAGAAGTAGTGTGTATTAGAACATAGGCTCCCTCCAGATGAATACCAGCACGTGTTATTGGGTGAGTGTAAACATAGGTGCCAAATATGGATATTGTTGTTGCATAAGATTCATCACACCAGCCATGGAAATGAATGCCTCTGATTTTCACCCAAATAAATTGTCCTCCAAGCTTGCAAAAAAGATCCTTTCCAGGAATGAAAGAGAGCCAATTTTGTAACCAATCTCCATTATCTTTCAAGATTTCTTTATCCAACTCAGAAGTATCACAGTGGATAAGAAGTGTGTTACTCCCCAGATCTTTCACCTGAATCTCACATACTCCTTCCATGGTCAGATCATTTGTGATGGATTCAGCATTGTGGTTATTGAGGGCTATGGCAAGATGAGCCTTCTGTAAGAAATGATGTTGTGAGGTAACCACTGAGCCTTGATTTGCAGGAGGTTTGAAGGCATTTGCAGGTTGTCTATTGTGATCATTCTGGTTGCTTCTTGCTTTTGTGACAAAGAGTTTGTAGCCATTGATGGTAAAACCATTGTAAAGAGAGATAGCATCCTGCAATTGTTTCTGATGTTGGAAGTAACAGAACCCATACTTTTTACCCAGCCTGCTTGGATTGATAGCTACATGGACTTTCTTGATTCCACCTATTTCTGCAAAGAGGTTTGCCAGCCAATCTTGTGTGGCTCTAGGTGGTATATTATGCACGTAAGCCATAAATGTGTCACCAATTTTTTGTTGATATGAAGTGGGTGCTCTGTTCTGGGGTTGTAAAGGTTGTTTCCAAGAATCATCCATTTTGTTTCTATAAAAGATATCAGAGGGTTGTAGAGGCTCCAGGATGTCTTCGTGCTGTGAAATCTGAAAATGGTTGGCCTCCTTTGTGTAGGATGGTGTTGTATCTGGACCTGACATGACTGGTTTGAAGTATTTATCATAAAACATCTTCTTACCATCGATTAATTTTGTGTGTCCTCCTGGTGAATACTCATGTGTTCTATCTGATGAAGAGGATGAATGTGCTTCATGAAACCTCCTTCTTCTTGTTTTGATTAGTTTCTTTGGTTGGTTTTCAAATCCAGGTGGTGGTCCTATGGAGGAGGATGAGGCCGCCTTCTGTTGAGTGATAGTCTGAGCATTGATTCTGTTGGCCAGTTGTGGGGATGGCTGTAGTCCCCCAATAAGTTCTTCAATAGATAGCATCGTTGGTGCGGTTGTCTTGCACTGATCTGCAAGGGTTTTTTCTTCTTTTCTGGTTTGAACTTCTGAGCTATTGACTGTTGGCCACGAGCGAATCGATCTGTAGCGGTAGAGAAGCTCCCAGATCGATTATTAGGCTGCTAACTTGATGAACTTGAGGATGAATGTTTGAGTATTGTTGAATGATGATGAAGATGCTACAGTATCTCTACTGTTGCTCTAGAGAGAAATTGTGTTATTATCCTTTTGCAAAGATCTTTATTCATAGTTATAGACTTATTTTATCAACAATGCAAGTGGTATATTAAGGCTCCATTCCAAAGGTTGAAATGGAGACCAATAAACACTGAATACAAATTACAGGGAGATCAACCAGCAAAACAAGAGCTAGAAGATAATCAAAATACAAGAGTAAAGCTGCAGACTAAAACTCAGCAAGTCAAGAACTGAGGAGAGGAGCCAAATTACAAGATCGCCTGCCTACTTAAAACAAAAGACAAGATATAATCAACCAAAAGGATCTTGTTGTTTGACATTAGAAGATAGAAGGAGTAGAGAAATGAGATGTGGTAGAACTATGCAGATGGAACTAGAGACCTGAAGAGCCCAGAATAAAATCCTTAGACAAGAGATCTTTTCTTTAGAGTCAAGCAAAAAGAGGGCTTTGCATGCCAATCCCAAAGAGTAAAACCATAATGAGATGTGAAGGATGCATACTCCCAAGTATAAGGTTGCAATTGAATTGATGACAATATTTCTGAGGGAGAGGCAGTGATGTTATTGAAGACAAAATTATTCTTTGCCAACCATAATTGTCAACAGGTGATCTTTAGGATGTGAGACCAAGGCATACTGATGGATGATGATTGTAATGAGTTCCAAGAGGTGATGAGAGAGACTAGCTTCTGAGGCAAAATAAGAGAGATTCACCACCGATTAGCCATCATACCCTAGACTTCCCAAGCCTTTACATACTGCAGCAAAATATTGGAACAATCCTCATAATCCCAAAGGCAATGACTACAAAGGAGATCTTGCAGATGAAAATTCATTCCCCTGTTTTCCAAAAAACATTTGGAGGGGAGAGCTTCTAGACAAGCAAGCCAACAAAAGGCTGTAATCTTTGGTGGAACTCCAGGAGACCAAAGCTAATCTGCCCATTTAGCATTTTGGGTGCCTTGACTTGCAAGTAAAGTATAAAGTTTTTTCACAGAAATGCCTTTTTGATCATCTTTATTTTGATGATGAATGATACTCAGAATAGAGGATAAAGAAACCCATTCATGAAATTCCCTCCCTCTAGGGAATCTCCTCAGCTTAATGTCCCACTGGTTGCCATCAAAAGTCTCAGCAACCATAAAAGATTTTGCCTCAGAAAGAAGAAAGAACATGAGAGATTTGTATTTGAAAGCCTGATCACCCTACCATATGTCTTCCCAAAAATGTATTCTGAGGCTAGATCCTAAATTTCAATGAAGCCCTTTAACACAAAAGCAATATGCAAACCTTGGCTCATTAATAATATCTAAAATGTGCTTGAAAAAACTTTGGTTTCCAATGTCTGAAAATACAGACAAATCACACATAGAACTGCTCCATTTGAGTTTGGCACAAATAACTAGTTTCCACAAAGAGGATTCCTCACTAGCAAATCTCCACCACCATTTGGCTAGTAAGGCTTGATTCATCAATGTTAGATTTTTTATTCCTAGCCCTCCCTCTTCCTTTGAACTACACACAAGACTCCACCTAACTTTATAGAAAGTTTTGGCTACTGATGAGCCATGCCTTAGGAACCTCCTCTGCCAACTTTCCATGGCCTTGATCACACCTTTAGGAGCTTTAATGATGGAGAAATAGTGCAATGGAAGAGCCCCAAGAGTTTATTTAATTAGAGTTATTATGCCTCCAAAAGAGAGATGCTTGGCTTGCCAAAGACCAAGAGCCTTTTTGAATTTTACAATTGTAGGCTTCTAGGTTATTAGTCTCCTTGGGTTTGCCCCTAGACTGAACCCCAAATAAGATAAAGGGAGAGAACCTGAATCACAATTGAACTCATAAGAGATCAAGGTTGCTTCTTGCTCAGATAAATAGAGAGGCACCAGCAAGGATTTCTGAAAAATAACTTTTAAACCACTGAGAATTTGAAACATATGTAGTGCATACTTAAGATTTCTAGCCTCTGAAATGTCAGCTTTCAGGGAAAAAAAATAATGTCATCTGTAAATTGGAGGTGAGAAATAGAGGAAGCTTGATTAGATAATTGAATTTCATGGAAAATATTATTTTGCAGACCTGCTACCATAATCTGATTTAACCCTTCTGATACAAGCGCAAAGAGGAGAGGAGAAATGGCACATCCATGTTTGGACTTGGGGTTCCATTGATCAAAATGGAGACATAAGCTCTTAGGCAAGACAAGATCCACAATCTCCAGAGCAAACCAAACCCCATCTTTGTCAAGATTTTCATGAGATACATCCAATCTTCTTTATCAAATGCTTTTTCAAAATCATCCTTGAAGATGATACCTTTCGTCTTTGATTTTTTGATATGTTGCACAATTTCTGAGTCCACAAGGATCCCATCCATTATCTGTCTCCCAGCCAAAGAGCTTGTTTGGAATTTTCAATCCAAACATCCTACAACTAGTTTGAGTCTTAAAGCTAACAGTTTGGAGAGGATCTTATAGGGCCATCCCATTAGACTAATTGGTTTAAAATCAACAAAAGAGATAGGAGCTGAACATTTGGGAATAAGAGTCATAAATGAGGAGTTAAGCCCCTTTCCAAGATGACATAATTTGTAGAAATGATCAAAGAATCTTGTTGGAGAAAGGGCTTACAAAGGCAAAGCCTTTTCTTTCCTTGTCCCACATCGGAAACAAAGGGAGGTTGGGTTGAGTTAATAAACTCAACTCCCCTTGTCATGTTCAACAAAGCCCAACTGGGCCTATGTTGAGTGGGCTGGACCCAGCCTCGCGCGCGTCGCCGCTGCCGTCCTTCCGGGACGGGTCGGGCTCGGGTCTGGGTTCGGGTTCGGGTCAGGTTCGGGTTTGGGTAGAGCCCCTGCGGGCCGGACTAAAACAAGTTGAACATTTATTTGTTGGAAGATGATTTTATCTGATTTTCTTAGAAACGTTTTCAAACCTTTTTTGAATAATGCGTAACGGTTCGGTAGTAATGGGAATCTGACGAATTAAAACGTGGTTTAATTCTTGAAACCGAAAATCAGATTTTATTGTGTTTTTAATGGGCTTTATTGTGTTTGTTCTTGCCTAGCCTATAAAAACTCAGCTCTGGTTCCTTTTGTTACTCATGTTTTCAACACAAACAAGAGCCAATACTATACACGTTTTGCCCTTCTTCCTTTTTCATTTTACTACACCCGTATTCTGGTGTTGTTATGCTGAGTCCACATCCAGTAGAGCGAGTGGGCGCACTGCGGGGTAGAGCTGTGTAACCTTAGGAGCAACCGCTGCTGATCGCCACCTCGGTCACTCGAAAATATTGCTTTTAAGTCAGTGGTTGTGTGCCACGCCACAGCTTTTTCTATTTCTGCACGTCTAACTGGTTTCTAGTTTTCAATTGTTTCCTTGTTTAATTCTGTTTCAGATAATTCATCAGTTTTGCATATATATTCCAACAAATCAGAGCAGATCATATTTTCTAATTGGCCAACCAACTTGAAAAAACTTGATTGTATAATCATCTGGACCAGGGGCCTTGTCCCCTTTGCAAGCCAACAATGCTTGTAAAATATCTTCTTCAGAGAATGGACTTTGTAGCCAATTAGATCGAGCCTCTGATAGTGATTTAAAGTCTAGATCATCCAGATTAAGAGAATGGGAGGAAGGCTGAGAGAACCTAGCTTTAAAATGGCTTACAGCTGCTAATTTTATCTCTGCATGATCTGATAAGAGATGATCATCAACATATATCAAAGAAATTTTATTCTGGACCCCTTTGAAGTTGGCTACTCTATGCAACAACTTGGAGCCTTTATCACCATCATGAAACCAGGCCTTCCTAGCCTTTTGACTCCATAGCTTAGAGCTGAGTTTGGTTTTTTGGATGAGTTCAGCTTTAAGAGCACCTCTCTGAGAAGTCTCTTGAGAGGAGAGGCCTCCTGATTCAAATAAGGTGTCTAATTGATCAATAGATGCTCTTAAGGAGTCAATTTGAGTATGTAGGAACCCAAAAACTTCCACATTCCAAGTCCTCAACTTTTCTTTTAAGAGGTTGAGCTTTCTCCACAAATAAATATGAGGGAGACCATAATATTGAAAGGAGGCCCAAAATGAAGAAACAGCTGCCAGAATTCTTTGATCTTCAGTCCAAATATTCAAAAACTTGAAGGGTCTTGGTTCCTAATCTAGGGAATCAACTAAGAAAAGAAGAGCCCTATGATCTGAGATGCATCTGGGCAAGCATCTTTGAGTGATATGATAAAAAGAGGCTAACACATATGAGGAGAATAAAAATCTGTCTACCCTTGAAGCTCTTGAACCTGGACCAAACCAAGTGAATTTACCTCCAACCAAAGGAAGGTCCAATAGATCAGAAGAGTCTATAAAGCTTTGAAAATATTGAAGATCACTGTAATTAATACTATCTCCTGCCTTCTCATCAGCATTTAAAATGGTGTTGAAGTCGCCAGCTAACAATAACATTGTAGGGGAGGGGAAAGAGACAAGCTCATGTTGAAGAGAAATCCATAGCTGCCTTATACCCCAAAAGGAGCAAGGGGCATATATATTGATAAGGGCACTTGGACTTGGAGAGTTCAGAATGATTCCTAAGAAGATCACTGCTCCTACAATTGAGTAAGAAGAAGAGAGATGAAAGAAAGAGGAATCCCACATAGTAATGATTCCTCTAGATAAGCCATTAGCGGGTAAGAAAGCATATTGCCAATCTCCATTGAATCCAAAGGATCTTAGGAAGTTAAAAGGGATAGTAATGATTTTAGATTCTTGAATAAACACTATGTTGGGTCTTTACTTGCGGCACACGTCATTGAGGGTCCTCTGCTTTTGAGATGAGGACAATCCTCTCATGTTCCATGAGAGGATTCGCATCTAAAATTAATGAAGAGGTTGTAAACCCAGAGAGCTCCCTAAAGCCTCTCCTTCTGAATCTTTGTCCAGATCTAGATAATCCTCCTAATCTTCACCCTCAAGATCAACTCTTGGGTTTCTTTCATCTTCTAAGGCTCCCAACTGCAAGAGGATAGCAGCATCTGATGCTGCAGCTTTCAATCATATGCCCTTACCAAATTCCCAAGCTTTACTAGCTTCTGAAATTTTGTGAGAGTGAATAGATAGGTTTTTAGGCAATGGAGAGACTAGAGAGGCTACTGGGATCTCTTTAGATTTAGATCTAGTTCCATACACCTTGGAGGATGATGATGATGAGTTTTTTTTTTCTTCCCTTTCTTGAGCTTGAGATTTTTGGTCCCTGAGCTTTGAGCCCCATGAGGTCAGCCACTTCATTAATATGATTTTGGAACAAATCAGGATCACCATCTACGTCAAATCCTTTTCTGAGAGGAGCAGCACTTTGATTTGTTTCCAAGCCTTGAGGGTTGATAGAAGGAGAAAACATATCTTGAGGAGTATCTAGAGCATTTAATGTTTGTGGTACCTGATGTGGACATAAATTGCATCGATTCTAGATGTTTTTATCCTACATTCTTGAGCATTTTAGTCCCGGGATTGTGTAATTTGGACCACTTTTCTCTCGTTACTCGTATTATGTCTCTCATTATGTTTTGTAGGTGATTTGATCGAAAAAATGGCTAAAATAGAGGAAAATCCGGTTTTAGGAGTTTTGGAAGCTGGCTGATATTGCGAAAGGCATAATTTTTTTATACAAACTCTGATTTCCTTGAATTTTATATGAAATCAAAGGGAATTCAGAGATCTACAACTTTCGTCAAGGGCCCAAAGCCGTTTAGGGCCTCTATCAGGCCCGTGCGAGGCTTGCAAACTTCCAGACGGGTTTTCTACTTCAAAAATGAAATTTTCCTATTCCAAATCAGAATTTGAGAAGGAAGAAAGGGTTTTGAAGTCCTATATATAGAGGAGCACGAATTTGGAGAGAAATAACTTGTTTTAGGGACAATCCTAGAGAACTAGAAGGTGGAGATTTGTGAACTTTGAAGCTTGAAGGAAGAGAAGCAACTTGGGCAAGCTTTGTATCAGAAGAGAGTGTTTGAACTCAACCATTGTAATTCTACATTGGTATTGTATTTCCACTACTCTTTCAATATGATGATTGCTTATGAATGGTTTTCTTCATCTTCTTCATCTTCTTCTTTATCCATGAATAGCTAAACCTCATAATCTAGGGTTATGGGGATTAGAGATTTGATTTCCAATGTATTGAATTTATAAATGAATATTGTGTTTGGTTGATTTGATTTAGGGTTTGTATTAAATTTGAACTTAATGCTCTATCTCCCGGGTAGGCTTGATAGAAGGTAGGAATTGCAATCTGACACTCGTGAGAGGTGGATTGCAATTGAGTCAGAAATCTTATACAAATTGGGTTTAAATCTAGACTAGAGATAGCTAGGTTAACACAATTTCAACAACCATAAGATTCGTACCGAAAGTTATAAATTATCAAAGAACGTAGTGCTTTGGGTCTTCCTACATCTTGATTCGTGAGAACTAGGTGGTTAGATATCATTAGGGTCCGAAACAACGTGAGAAGTTAGGACTAGTTTGAGAGATAATTCGTTGCCCCTAAAATCAGATAACTACATATTGTTCATCGTCATTTAATACATTGGAGTTGGTCTCTATGAACCCATACCCTGGATTCTTTTTTTTCTCTAATTCTACTCTCGTTTGCTTTACCTAAATACTTGTTCACCTTTTAGTTACTTGTTTACTTTTGCATCTTTCAAAACCAAAAATCATCTTTTTAACGAAATAGCTTAACAACGAACTTCAAATAGGAATTGCTAGTCTTGTGCTCCCTTGGGTACGATAATCCGGAATTAAAAATCCTAAAATACTACTTGAAGACCGGTATGCTTGTCGTGTCCTTTTTTGTGCTAAAACCGCAGGGCATCAGTACCAAAGGTAAAATAAGCCCCAAATCAGGGTTTTCATGGGCCCCTCCCAGCTGAGAAAATACAGTTGGCAATGTACTTTGCTGAGATGAATGGACTACGTCTTTAGAAGAGGAAACTGATGGGCCCATTATCTGATTTGTCCTTTCTTCAGTTGAGAAGCAAGTAGCTGGTTGAGAGGAAACCAGTAAAATAGGAACTGTTATACCTTCCCCTCTCTCAGTTAAGGAATGTTTTTTCTGAGAGTAGAGAGATGGGAAAATTCTGCACTTCTAAGGTTTGTGGAGGAGCAGCAACAATAACTTGAGGGGAGGCTAATTTAAAGCCTGAGATTCTTTGATCATTAAAAGATAAAACATTCTCTTGTCCCTCAAAAGAATCAGGCACAATTAAATGGAGGAGAGGATCTTGACTATCCTGGGGTTGAGAATAATTTATCTCCAAAATAGCCACCTCTCTACGAGCTTGTTCTTCATCTGAGGTGATAGGAATTTGTGAACTTGAATGGGAGGATGAAGAGGAAGAGTCTGATAAGTCTTGATCTGGGGCTTGCAGTAGAGGGATAGCAGATATATCCACCACTGAAATAAGCAACTCAAATAAATCCTTTCCCAATCTGAACTGAACAAGTTTGAGGATAAATATGGATCCCTTTTTTAGATTGAGGATGCACAAAAATCATAGTGCCTATAGAGGATACTACAGCCTCAAAAATTTCTTCACAACATCCCTGATAAGGTAGTCCTTGAATCTTTAACCAGATAGTCATATTAATGATCTGAACAGTGAATTAGTATTACTCTATTTCCCAAAGACTTGAGAATGATCTCAGAGACTCCTTCAGAATCAATATCTTTTTTTAGATCTTTCATTTGATAGTTGAGATGACTAATAGCAAGATGAGATCTTTGCACCAATTGAGCTTGTGCAGTCACTACTGTAGCAAATCTTGCAGAAGATAGAGGAGAGCTGGAGAATGAAGAAAATCTTGCAGCAGTTAGTTAGTGTTCTTGAATTATTACTGTAGCAAAGAGATGAACTCTCTCTCAGAGCATTGTTTTTATAGAGTTGAATGGAATAAGTGGATAAATGGATCGTAGACTTTTGTTAAGCGTATTGATGGGCTTAGGCTCGATTTCAAGTTAGTCTGAAGTGTTTTGTATTATATAATCGTCAAGTTCTTTTATAGATAAATTGGTCTATTTTAAGTTGATAGATATGTAAATCAATTTTTTATCACGTATTTTATAAAGGTTAGTGAAGCATTCGAAATTAATTTATGGTTGAAGCAATCATCAAGGTCGTCTAAATTCTTAAGCCATTTAAGCAATAATGACTTAAGGCCCCAACTTAAATAAGGCCCCAAAAATTTAGTATTAACTTGGTTTATCGATCATCAGTAAATATAAAAGCCCACAAAAACCTGTTTTAGAGGCCTCATTCTAATCTAATAGGAAAAAAATCCTCATCTATTTAACTTGTTTTTAAAACGCGTTATTTGAGCATAACCCGATTAAGCGATTTTTCGTAAAATAAAGAGTTATACAAATCAGTCCCCAAAATTTGTTGGGCCGGCCTAGTTTAGAAGCACGCGTTTTATTTCATGCAGAAATGATACGATACAATATGTGGCATTGCAAACAGAAGTAGAGGTAGTCAGAGTAAACTTTATTTTGAATCACGACGTACGTGAAGAGAATTCAATAGCTAGCTATACGTTACAGAAACCATCATTATTGAATAGAACGCGAACTAGGTAGCTGCCCCTACTCCTAGGGCAGAAGAGTATCAGCGACGTATCGGAAAGCAACAGGAATTATGTCGACGACCCTAAAGATGCTGGTGTAGGTGACGGTGGCAATCCGCAGAGGCGAGACCAGGGTCCCGGTAGACGGGAGGGTAGCATTACAGTTAACAAGGGGTGTAGTCACGACCACATTGCAGTTGCTCACTAATGTAGACGGTAGGGGTACAGGACCCAACAGTATTGAAAATCCTCCTGTTCCATTTGTTATTGCCGTTGACATTATAGGCTGAGACCCGCACCGCAGTTGCACCATCGCGTCTGCATTTAAATACCCACAAGTATGCATGTCAAAATCATTTTCTATATTGTAAAAGAATTACAATTTTAAAAAAATGATAATGACTTGGGAAAGGGGGAGTAGCAGTGCCATTGACACCAATGTTTCCATCAACGGTGCAAAAGACAATTCCCTGAATGCGGGTCAAACCAGTAATTTTGCCCCCTAACTGAGCTTGCACCATTGGGGTTGCCATTGCTCCAACCATAGCAACCACTAACAAGGAAGTAAACAATTTGGTCATTGCTATATAAATTATAATTAGTTGGTTTATGATTGTTGATGGAACAAAGCATCTCATCACTCACCATTTTATAGCACAACAAATTTGGAAGTCTATTCCTATTTCCTACATATGTAATTAATGTAAAACTATTTGTTTTTCAACATTTATCACTTTATAATTAATCTCTACCGCCTTTCTTTATTACTCTAACACTCCACTGGCCTTGGCCCAACTTGATTCCTTGAAAACATATATACAACTATTGCTACTTGCGTTCCAAATTTACAATAATTTTGGTAAAGTCACGACTTGTTATTATAAACATGACATCCATCGGAGTCTTTAATTGGCGGCTCTGCAATACAAACGGAGATGAAGGGGAGAACGAAAACAATGGTTATCTCGGTTTTCAACGGTGGTCTTTAACCTCCATATCGGACGCGATCTGCGAGGGACAAGACAATACGAAGAGACAGTCACAAAAAAAGACATCGGCTCTAGGCGAGACATAGGACTTACCAACAGTAAATATAGAAGCTAACACCATAATTAGGTTAGAGATAGGGCTAGAGGAACAAAATAAAAAGACGGAATCTGGGTTTCCTCATTCAATTTCATATCCCATATACCTATTCCTACCTATGTAATTAATGTAATACTTTTTGTTTTTCAACATCACTTTATAATTAATCTCTACCGCCTTTCTTTATTACTCTAACACTCTACTGGCCTTGGCCCAACTTGACTCCTTGAAAACATAAATACAACTATTGCCACTTGCGTTCCAAATTTACAATAATTTTGGTAAAGTCACTACTTGTTATTATAAACATGACATCCTTGATTTCTATCTCTATCTACATGCATGCTTCTTCTTAATGCTCATAAAACAGTCATGATCCAAGTAGAGACCATGTTATTATACATGAGATTCAATCTGTCAATTATTTTCGGGGTAAATTACAATTACCTATCCTAAATTTGTAGCAGTATTTATTTTAAAGTTTTTTTTTAACGAATAACCATCTTAAAAAAAAAATTTAACTGAAATCTACTTAGATATTTAGTTATATAACAAGTAGTCCAAGGTGTCAGCTAATATGACGAAAATACCCTTAGGATTTTTTTAAATAAAATTGAAGTGATTTAATAAGTAAATATATATATATATATATATATATATACACACACATATAAAAAATGATTTTTTAAATATTTTTTAAAATAATTGGTGAAGTGTAGTCGAGGGTATTTCCATCATTATACATGATAGTTTGGGCTATTTGTTATATAATTAAACATCTGAGTAGGTATCAGTTAAAAAAACTTTAGGGTAGGTATGAGTTAAACGCTACAAATTTGAGGTAGGTATTTGTAATTTACACTTATTTTCTTCCAAAAACAGTTCTATATCAAATTACATTCTATTTTAGGAAGAAGAAGTATAATTCCAAAATTAGATAATTGAAACCCTAAGACGTCAACCTCGCTCCTCCCGCTTGTGAGAGCGTTCTCATAACTGGTGTACTTCTCCTGGAATTTGCTGACTTTTTGGTTGCACTGATGTCACTGGTCCTTGCAAGCCATCCACGCCCAAGGTGGGTCGTCTGCCTTTCTCGTCGAGTCGAACTCGGCATGTACTTTTTTCCAGTACATGTCATTCTTCTGGTTCTTCCCGTTGATGGGGTCTAACGAATTTTTGAGCCATGCACGGGCCAATCTTGTCTGCTCCTCGATGGACCACTTTGGCCACGAAGTTGCTTTCGTCGATGTGGATGCAACTTTCTTCGCCTTCCTCCTCGATTGCGTTAGAGCGGATTGAGAAGGTTGTGTGGCCGGAACAGATTGGGAAGGTTGTGAAGGTTTCACGTTCGGCACTTGCGACTCTTTCCATTGGGAGTGGGTGGTCGGGGTGTATGAAGGAAGCGGCGATGATTGGCTCGAGTTGAGGAGGTGGGTGAATAACGTGAATGTGGCCATGACTTCGTCTTCGGTGTGGTGAGAATCGGCGGTCGTTGTTCAATGACTTGGATACGAATTGGAGGGCGCGATTCTCGTCCATTGCGAATTGAGGAAAAAAAGCGAGAGAATTTGGAGAAGAATAGAGGAAATGGAGCTTGAAACAAATGAGGGAGTGAATTTTTGGTTGGGGTGAATCTGAATTTATAGAAAACTTTAGGTTTTATTTAAGTCGGCGCCGACACGTGTCGGCTTCCCACTGGGTCGCCGACTAGCTGTTGAGACTGATCCGATGCGACGCGTCGTTGCAGGAGTCTGCAACGACACCTTGACACGCCCCTTTGACACAACCAGCCGTGCCAACGCCTGCAACGCCTCGACTGACACGACCGCGGGAAGTACTCTTAGGAGCTTGTGTTCAATGTATTGGTTGGAACAAATTTGGATTGAAAGAGGTTTTAATCACTGGATTGAGTGTAACCAAATCTTGTCTATGTGTTTCCCATAGACAATATCACTAGATTGAGAAAATATCATTTGTATATATTTTTAAAATTGAAATGATTTTTTTTAAATAAGTTTGGTTTTTATATAAAAAATGAAATTGATTTTTTGAATAAAAACTTAATTTTTTAGAACATAAAATTGATTTTTCTAAAATTATAAATTTATTTTTAATTAAAATGATTTTTTAAAATTAAAAATATGATTTTTATTAAAAAAAATTGATTTAAAAAAAATAAAAATGATTCTTTATAAATAACAATGATTTAAGAATTAAAAAGAAAGAAAAAATAGTTATGAAAAATGAATTAAAAATAAAGAAAAAAATTAATTAATTAAAGAAAAAGGAGACATAAAGGAAAAAAAATAATGAAAAAAGAATTGAAAAGTGAATTATGTTTAAGGTTAGAAGAGTAGGGATGTAAATTTGAGTAATGGTTGAAGGGTATTTTAGGTATTTTAGAAAGAAAAAAAAATAACAGAGTATAAATGGAAAAGTGGACGGAATGAGATTTTGGCTACAACTTATAACTTCAGCATATGTATCAGTTAAATATAAACTTAAAGATAAACATCGGTTAAACGTGTCCTCAGAATAGTCATGTGTAGTTTACCCAAATAATTAAATTAGGGTTGGGTGTGAAATGTTCAAACCTTTCGATTAAATATGTCTTCAAGCATAATTTATATTATTGGTACAATTATGTCTTAAGGTCACTTTAGTACAACAATTAATTAAAACCGGTACTTTCATAAAACATTTCTTTAATTAAAACAGATCATTGAAAACATAATCAAATATTTCATAAAACAATTTATAAACAGTTCATTCACAAGTTAATCCAATATTTTATTAAAAAAAACATTTTATGAAATCTGATATGCAAGTGCAACACACCTTATTTAAATACAAAAAAACATTTTTTTTATCAGCTAATGTATTATTAGTGGAACAGGTTTTCAAACCGAAAACAAGTTGTAGGGCGAACCCTCTTACAACCACGAGTATGTCTTGTGGACATCTCAAACCAGAACTAAACAAGTAGTAACACTACTAACCAGAGCCTCAAGGGGCTACAAACACTACTAAACAGATGCAAACAATCACGGGTCTAACAAGCATCCTATATCCAGATCAAACGACGAAGAAAACAGAACCCACATACAACCAAGATACTGGCCACACAAGAGCAGTCTCAAACCATTAAATCCCAACCAGGGGAATAACAAAGCTAGCAGGTCTAATAACCTAAATAAAACCTGCAGCAACTACAAAGAACCAAAGGGACCAAGCCCAACCAAACAGAACCAACAAAGCCCAACCAGGAGAAAACCTTCACATAACAAAACCTGACAGAAGCAACTAGGCCCAAAAAAAGTGAAACTAAGAAAAGGCCTAGACCTAGAAGCTTCAAACGAAACTACAGACGTTGCACGCACCAAGAGCTCACTGGAACACCACCTAAATCCGCCGCAACCCTACACACCAGACCAATCGGCCGCCACAACGGGAAGCCCTGATCCTCGCCGCTCAGATCTACGCCCCGGGAGAACCCCAATTCACATCTCCACCCACCAGATCTTGAGAACCAAAGCCTAAAAAGGAAAACCACCTACTCGGGGGCCAACGCCCGCAACACCGAGAGGCCCCGACCTATACTGGTCGAGAGAGAGAAGATCCAGTGAAAGAAAAAGGGAGAAGGGGTTACCAAGGTAGCTGCAGATCCGATGCCTGAAGAACCGCACCTCTCAGATGGAGGAGAAACTCGCCACCGCACCGTGGCCAACACCAGGAAAACGGCTGAGAAGGCCGGCGAAGAAGGTCCGAGGCATGTCACAGATCTGATACTGGAGCCCAGAGACACACCACGACGAATCTGATGAGAACCCACCCCGATCTACAACCTCAAGGTCGAGAACACAGTTTCTACTGTAGATCCACACCAATAGCGCCGGTAGCGTGGAGCCGGCCAACCAAGCGAGAACTCGACCAGCCAAAAGACGGCCATAATCACCGGAGCAGAGGCAATCCTTGACTGAGAGATCTGGCCAAGGAAGAGCTCCGACCTACCCAAGACGCCGGCTTCATAAGGCTTGAACCACCGGAGCAAAAGGGGGGAAGAACCGAGCACCAGAGAGAGAAAACGGACGGGGCTAGAAAAAGGGGAGAAGACAAGCGAGGGAAGGACAAGGCTCCTCGCCCGCAATGATCCAAGCCGAAGTTTGCGACCGGAGCCGGCGAGAGAAGAGGAGCGGCGGACAACTGTAGTGTTGGGTCTCGAGGTAGGGTTGGAGATGAACCAACTCGCAGCGGAAAATCAATGAAAACCAAGAGACGATTAAAACCATGAAACAACTAACAAAGAATGGATTCACAAGAGAAAAATTCAGCACTAGTTCTTACCAAAACAAGAACACCGGTTAACGAATGATTGACTTGAGTCTCCAAGACGCCTACGTATCCACATGGGAATCAAAGCCACGTAGTTCTTCTCTTTGAGGACTCAAGAACACAAACATGGAGGTGGAAACTAGCCAAACCCGAAATGGCCATGGAAGAGGGAGGGAAAATGTGTTTCCTATTCTTGTCTTGTGTTTGTTATGTTGAAAAAAGATGACTTAAACATAACAAAATCCATACTTGTCCAACTAAAGGCATGGGACAAGTATGGTGTCAAGTAAGGTGTAAATAGGACAAAGTATGGCAAGACAAGATTGGGTTAGGTGGTGAATCACCAACACCTTAATCCTTGTCTTGCTTACTTAGTACTAATTAATCAAGACTTGATTAATTAATTCCATGGGCCTTGGTTGCATGGGCCTTTCATGGGCCTCTTGGAACATGGCCCGTGGCCATTTCCAACGAGGTCCCGTGATTCGCTCATCGCCTCCATGCCTTCCATACCGGAAATGTCCAACATTATCCGACGCGATCAATCCCAAGACTCCAAGCCTTGTCTCGATCCGTAAAGTCCTATTCACTTACGGGCACATGACCCAAAACCCAGTTTTGGTCATGTCCCGAGACAACTCCCTTTTGGCCATTCTCCATAAATGTGTCAATGAGTTTCATCCTCCGGTGTGACCCTTAGGTTTATGCATGTCAATAGATCAACGTAAAATCCCATTTTACTTGATCCTATTTAAGTGGCAACTAACGAGACTTTAGTATTGCCTGACACTACATAACGAATCGACCCTGTCGATTCTAACCTTTCCGTCGTCCCTGTCATTATCCTTTATCTCCGATATCCTGATTGAGATAAGGCATAGAGCCGTCATCCTTATTATTCTCAATCACCATTCCTTGATATGTGAGATGACTGAAGATATGATACCCAGTATCATGTGCATGGCCATGCTATTCTTCCAGTCACTCTCGATCAAGTGGCCGAGAACCGATATCTTTCCCATACCTTAGTATGAGGGATAAATCCCTTAGCCGTCTTTCGTGTCACTCATGTAGCCCGTCCCCAAGCCAATCCTGTCCGTTATGGAAGCCCTGTTACGGACAACGTTAGGCTCAGGTCAAACTCAGTTGTTGACTACATAGCGATCACAAAGACTCCTTGGTCTAATGATACATGACAAGCTACAACACTGAATATGTTCATGACTTAATCTATGGCACATATTCAGGGCGGGTCGTCCAATATCATGTCCCACATGATATCTATGATCAGACTCCGGAATCCCATTCCAATGACTAACAGAACGTAAGCCATAAAGAGCCATCTTTCATACTAGTCGCTTCTAGTGAAGCTTTGTTGACTAGGGACCCATCGAGTGTGATCTATCTCGATCTATGGTTCTATTCGCATGGTGGGCATAGATCAGAGCACACATCGATATATTACTCCAACACATAAGTAATATAAAGCCGCTTTAATTTTATTGCTAACGATGATATATACATTTGGACATTTAGGATTGAACTACGGGCACTAAGACTAACATGTAGATCTAGGGTTTGGACGGTGATGGGCGTAGTTTCCAAGTCAGAGAGAATAAGTAGATTTATATAAAAATAAAATACAAAAAACAGTTAAGAGTTAAGTTTAGTTATATCTTTCCTTTTGATTTGGGCAACCTATTATTCTTTCGCTGCGTGCTTCGCTTCGGCTTCTCCCAATCTCAAACATCTATCTGACAAGCAGTGAAATGATTGAGTTAGTGTTCCTTAACAATAAAAAAGAGAATTTAAGAACTGAAGTTAGAGTTTAGAGACAGATAGAGTCAAGTGTATACCTTTCTCCATTCAAATCTGTGTTTATTTCCTACGGCCCACCTCTTATTTATGCTCTCGTCAAATTTCTTTAAAAAAAAAACTCCGCATTAAATGATCCACAACGGTCCCAAGACGGAGGGTTTGACAACAAGGGATAACCATGTTGACGACAATATATGGACAAGAATTAGCTAATCGGGAATGAGAGGTCATGAGAGCTTGTGAATTCTAAGAGCATGAACAACAGAAAGGACCTTGGTCAGGGAGTGGGAGTGCAGAACTTGTGCTGACTGGACAAAAGTCAGGGAGTGGGAGTGCAGAAAAGTGGGTGTTTTGCAACAGAAATGACCTTGAGGTCCTGGGAGTGCAGAACAGTACTGACTGGATTATTATTAGATAATTTCCTGTTTTATTTAATTCGTTATCAGAAACCTTTTAATTTATGCATATTTAAACAATTTTGGAAATAAATAATTAATGACAATCAATTATTAATAAATTCAACACGAATATAAATGAACTAATTTTATTCAACCCCTTTTAATACAACCCAAAACAAAATACAAGTTCAAGAATCATCCTCTGTTGGGTCGACATCCGGTGGTGGGGGTTGGCTTCGAAGATCATCAATTTGGGCTTGAAGGGTAGATATGAGTCTTCGCAGTTGGGACTTGCAAAAATTATGGTCTGCCATAGCCTCTTCGTCGTAGGAAGATGTATCCGTCCCCACAAGGGACTTGTAGGTGGCGAGGTTTGCTTCCCACTGTTGGGTTAATGTCTGTATTATGCGATACTTTTCTGCATGTTGTTCGCCACGTGAACGTTGAGCGTCCAACCGTGCATGTTCAGCCTCCATTCGTGCACGTTCCAGTTCGGCGAAGGCAGACATTTGAATCAAATGCATATATATATCCGGCACAGTCTGGTAAAATGCGTTAAGACAACTACCGCACGGACACCTGTGTTATTCAATATTAGGGAAATTTGTTTGTATATATTCGATAAAAACCGCTACCCCTTCCATAAACTTTGGATCGTACTTACTGAAAGTCATCCAACTCTTATCAATACCCTGATACACAGTCAATACTAACAACTATTGAACAAAATATCTAATAAATAGATCGATATACACAACAAGAGGAACAAAATTTATCAAATAAACATACGTACCATTCTCGAGCTTCAAGCACCTTCCACGACGCACGGTTCTTACCAATATCCAACCCGAGCCACGAATCTTGTCAGTATCGAACAAGACAAAAGATTTTTGTCAATATTGACATAAAACTGGGAATCTTGTGTAGAGAAAAAGAAATGGAGGTGGGAGAGAAAAAAGAGATTTGGGAAGAAAGAAAAAAAGAGTTTGGAGATGAAAATGAGATGGGAGAGAAGGTAAAGTTTTTTGAGTGGCTGAGAATAAGTCCAGCAGAAAAGACTTGGCCGACGGATGCACGTATCCATCGGCCAGCAGAAACAGATACACATAAAATGGTACCGTTTCAGCCCTGGACTCGTCCACTAAACGATACGCTGTCGTTTTCCCTTGACTGATGGATGCGTGTATCCGTCGGCCAAGATTATCGCGTATTTAACTCCCCCGAACCCTAGTTCCTCCCATTTCAGACTTCATACCCACTTCCTCTCTTCTCTCCATCGCAGCCGCACCCTTACTCCATCTCCGACGCCGTCCGCCACCAGCCGCCGCCCGCCGCCGGCTGCTCCAAAAGCCCCTGCCGTCCCCTGCTTCCTGTCTCTGCTTGAACGCCTCCATCTCCTCCCTCACTTGAAGGTATGTTTGAAATCTGTACAAACATTTGAAATGGTTTTAGATTTGTTTCAGAAAATTTTAAATGTTGATACTTGAGACGTTTCCAAAGTTTGTATACTTTCATATTTGTTGCTACTTAAATGTATATGAAATGGTTACTTAGGTCCCCTTTTTTGTCTTCTAATAACCCATATGTCATATGAACAAGTCGGGGTAATACCCGACCCAATGGGTAGAGATTGGGTAGGGTATTCATCAGCTTTTGGGTATTAAAATCGGGTAGGGTACGGGTATCACAAAATCCGACCCATATCCTACCCATTGCCGTCCCTAGTTTCCGGGCAGTTTAGTGTCAGCATAATTTAGGGTTTAAAGAATGTAGGGTTGCAGAAATAAGCTACGGGTTTCAGGGCAATTTAGTTTCGCAATAATTGTAGGTTTCAGGAATTTTTGGTTGCACAAATAATTAACCTTGTGTTGAATAAGGGTTTTCGGGAAGTTTAGTTCCAAAATATTTTAGGGTTTAATAAAATACGATACATGTGTGACTAAGATTCAAAAAGATAGAAATGTAGGGTTTAATATAATGCACGGTATGTTTGCATCCTGAAAAACAAGTTCATTCGTGTGTGTATTAGGTTATCCTTTCGATGGATGAAAACAATAGCAGTAGTGTTGGGGAGAACAGCCTAACTGGGGCAGATCACTTTGATGAAGAAGTTCCCGTAGTGACGGAAGTAGACTGGGAAAAATCAATGAACTTAGTGATGAACAAATTGCCTAGGGGACTTTCTTCGATGCACGAGGCAAAGACTCGCATGTATATTAGGCGGCTGATTTCAGCTGAAGGAGATAGACTTAGAAAGGAAAAGGAAGAACGAGCTAGGGTCGCCGCTGCGACACACTCTGCTCAAAGCGCAAGACGGACTCCGTCTGATGGATCGACTTCGAAGCGCCCGTCCCAAGACTAGTTTACTACTTAATTAGTGTATGAACGATGTTTAAATTAGGTTATATTTAAGTTCATTTTGTATGACTCGGTGATTAATATGCTAATACATTTTATGATGCTAATATACGTAAGTTTAAATTTGTTTCTGCTATATTCGTTTTGATATAGTACTAAGATTTGCTTTCATTTAGTCAATGGATGACAGAAGTAGCGTAAGGGAGAACATTATCCCAGATGACGAATATGATGGACCTCAACAAGTGGGGCCTGATTTGCATGCTGAGATGATGCGCTTATTTAACAGCATTCCAAGAGAGTCTTTGCCACGCACGAGAGTTGTAGCAGCTGCTCGGATGAGGTTACTGGGCCTCATTAACCGAGAGGGACGAAGGATTGCGGCTGAAGAAGCTGCTGAAAGAGAAAGACTTGCTGCTGAACGAGCTGCTGCAAGAGCTAGGCTTGAGGAAAGAGCTAGGCGTATTCATGCAAGGGTTGCTGCTCTCTCAGAGTCTCGTACATCTTATGGAGCCACCTCCATGCGTGGCCCGAAGCATGACGCAACACGGAGCGCGAGGACGAAGACTAGACGCCTAGCTAGAATATTAATTTCCTACTATTTAACGGATGTGTGTTAAGGATGACTTTTATTTCAATAGCAGTTTTTATATGACTTTGTAATTTGAATGTTTAACGGTTGTTTTAATTTTTGTTCACTTTATTAATTAAGTGTTGGTTTATATGAATATTAATTGCGTATTATTTGACTTAATTATTTGGGATTGATTATAATTGTAGTATGTTCTTTGACTCAAGTCAGGATATATGGAACCAAAATCTGATCATAGACTCGAGCGTAGGTGGCGTCGACGTGAAAATGCGGGAACAGTTGTACCTGGTCACATGGAGTCAACGCTGCAGCTGCCCCAGCGTGGGTCCAACATTATTCCATATTAGTCTAGGAAGCACATCAACGCTACGATTATATTTCTCACCTGATGCATGAGAAAGGTATGGACATACCTCCACTCCCTGTTGGAGGCCCGCAGCATACCCCTCCGTGGATGAACGAGGAATGGATGAACGAGGTTCAAGACAATGACCTTCAAGCTAGAGCGGAGCCTGTGTGGTTTGGACGTTTTGTGGAATGGATGGAAGTGACCAAAGAAATGCACGAGCGTGTCATCAGAAACCTGCTTGGTTCGTAACTCTATTAGGCGTGTCTGTGTTTTCTTTTATGAGTATGTTTAATGTTGTGATTCTGTGAACACATTATCTGGCAAATGTTTCCATAACTATTTCCAAACACATTATCTATGAACTTTTTTTGTTTATATACGCATTGTTTCATACATATTTCATGTGTAGTGTCGTTATGTTCATCGGGATACAGTTAAATTCTTTCGTATATTGGCTCACTTTACCAATGGATACAAGGAACTTGGCTGGCGGATTCAACATGTGTGGCTAAGGTTTTCTCACTTGGCTGACGGATGCAACATGTGTGGCTAAGGTTTCTCACTTGGCTGACGGATGCAACATGCGTGGCTAAAGTTTTTTCACTTGGCTGACGGATACAGCATGCGTGAGCCAAGTTTTTTCACTTGGCTGACGGATACAGCATACGTGGCTAAAGTATTAGGACTTTGCCGACGGATATGAGGTGCCTTATCTACGGATCTGGCATCCGTCGGTCAGGTGGTCCCACTTGGGTGACGGATGCAAGATCCGTGACCTTAGTTTCACCACTTGGCTGACGGATTGCTGTATCCGTCACCTAAGTGCCAAAACTTAGGTCACGGATCCATTTTATCCGTCACCTAAGTCGATTTCTGCAGTAGTGAATTACAAAGATGGGGACGTGTCTCTTGACTGCGGAACGTCGCGAAAAATAAAAAAGAAAGAAAACGACCAGAACAAAAACACCTGAACATAACCATCACACGAAAAGCTTGAAAAACAGTCACTCCAGTTTCCCTGTAGTAACAAACTTTCTCCATATAGCTTTTCTACGTTGCGCATCTAGAAGTTCTTGTTCGGTCTGAGTTTTGATTCGAGTTTGGATGCTGTAAGAGCACGGCTGTGAGTGTTTCCTCCTGTTCCCTTTGACTTGCTTCACTATCGACGATAAAACAGGGAATCCCTGCTCAGAATGAACCACCACTTTCTTCGTATCTAGTGTTGCAGTAGGAACTGAAATCACTCTCTCCTTACTCGTAACCGAAGGCCACTACTTGACGACCATGCGCTTGCCGTATCCTTTTTGTGGGTTAATTCTCAGGACGTTACTCCCCATTGATCAACTCAGTCAATTAGTGTCGGTGAAGTGTAATCTGAATGTTTAAATTTTTTCAACTCTTAATTTATGTTTATCAAAAAAAAAAAAAACAAGTAATGGGACAAAAAATGTACGCAAGTCTCGATCTCTACCCAACTATCTAGTCGATGTCTATGACTAACTGATCATTGACTACCTCATCGTCTAATTACTAGGCTTCCCGTATTTCTTCTCCTGCCAAGACTCAACCTTGCTTATGGAGCTCTCCTTCCTCAGACTAAACTGTTCAAGCGAGTCAGGATTATAAGGAGGCATGATGCAGGGACTCCTGGTCGAAGGACGCTTCACCAGCGACTCGATCATAAACTTCTTCGTCAACCCTTTCGATCTGCATGCCATCCTCTCCATGCACAGCTCCTTAGCTTTACTCGGCACCGTCGGCTTATACGTCAGCAACTTCGAGTACTCGTTAAGCACATGATACATGTAGTCGTACACGAACTCCATCTTCAAGTCCTCCTGGATGAACCTGCTCGCCGCCCTCCCCAATTCTTGCGCCTGTTACATATTATACGCAACTCAGTCGTGCAGTAGTTTCAACGGTTTGCATTACAAATGCGATGTAAAATCTATAAAACATGAAGGGATAACGTGATTCTGGATCTATGTAACCTTTCATTAGCAATTCTTAATTGTGGTCGACTTTTTGTGACAAATCCTAACACAAAAAATCGTTTCTTTACAAAACTTGTATAATTAGTTATGAAATCGGAGTTCGGATCTGTGACAAAAAAACCACCCTCTAGGTTACATTTTTGGGGGGAAACCTTGTTTCCTAACCCCTTTTGACATTTGTTTACCCATTTTTAACCTTAGTTTACCTTTCGTGACACTTCCCACCTATCACCTTTCAATTTTTTGCAAAAAGTATCGTTTATCGTTTATTTTGACGATTCCGTTAGTTTTTTGCCACGTGTCACTTCACCCGTGACGACGCGTGGGCAAAAAACTAACGGAATCGTCAGTTTTGACGATTTTTTTTATAGTTTTTGCAAAAAATGGAAAGGTGATAGTTGGAAAGTGTCACGAAATGTAAACCTAGGTTAGGAATGGGAAAACAAAACTCAAATGGGGTTAGAAAACAGGGTTACCCCTTTTTTTTTAAACACCACATTTAGGTCAGGATATGTAAAGAAACGACGTTTTCCCAAACATGAATTATGTGTTACCTTGCTACCGTGCATATTGCCCCAATCAACGGCGAACTTGATGGACTTGCACTTTTCATCGTCGGTGACGGGCCAGTAATGGTAGAGGGGCATCAAGCTTCTAGTGAAGAAATCATAGTAACGGGGCTTCACCAGTAAGGTGACCGAGTCACATGCAAGGATGTACTTCTCGCTGACCGACCACGCTGACCCTTCGATGTAGATTTTGAACCTGTGCTTGCATTGCTCGGCCAAGTTGGATTGCTTGAACCCTTGCTTTACCTCTCTCAACCAATCCTGAGACATAAATTGGCATGCATGCATGCATGAGAGTTAATTACAAGCATTTAATTATTCTTAACATATTTCTCAATTAATATATATATATATATATGAACTTATCGAATACAAATAAATCTTTATCTTACAAATGAAGAACCATTAAACTCATGAAATCTAAAGATTCAGATGTTGTCCGCGAGTGATAGTAATTTTGTAAATAACGCATTTTTTTCACTCTTATTGTATAACGCGTGTTTACTGTGCATACAAACACTCGTACATACATGATACCAATCATTTTACATGTAAGTACCAGCACCCTTGTGCATAAGGTACCAGATATTTTGTGCATAAGCTCACTACAGTCGCAATTAACACATGTTATATTAGTACAAAAAAGTCATAGTTCGTCTTTTAATCTTTTCTGTCCACAGTTTAGATCCAAAAGTTTAAAGTTCTTAGTTTTCACAACAAAGATAATTTATACGAATTATTGTTTCTGTATATATAATATACGTACCTGAGCATAAATACGAGCCTTCCAGTCATGTTGGTCGGAGACATTGCAGGTGAGGAGGTCGTTCCTGTTTTCAGAAACATTAGGGTTTCCTTTCCAATAAGCAAAAGGCTCTCTTTCCACCCATCTACTCCTCTTGTTCCCTTCTCTCAGCTCCTCCAACAACTCCTCCCATGGCTTTATATTTATCTCTGGCCTGCACATTATCAATAATATATATGAGTTAACTCATGCTAACTATAATATATGCGAGATTAGATTAGATTACTAGTTACTTAACTTACCAGCCCCAGAATGACCAATCAGGAAAGACAATATCCAAGGTGGCATTATCGGCACAATATCGGAAGAGGGGAGGAGGTGACGAGGCGCCCTCTCCCGTGTAGTATTCGGACAAGACGACCGGCCAGTCGACGCAATCGAACATGAGATCGAGGTCGGGTATCTTGCCCGGATAGGTTCGCAACAATTGTAAGAATCCCCACAAGTTGAAAGTATCTCTGCTCTGGAATGCTTTGGAGTATGTTTCTATGTATATCCGTCCATTCAATACAACCATCCTGTCAACCTACTTTTTAGTTGTCACTAACAAATATCATATTTATAGTACGTACAAATAATACAACAAGAATATATTTATTATTCCGAAGTCGAACACATGACATCTCATATGAGAGGTTGAGCGGTGACTACTGAAGTGTCTCCGATAGCCGAGTGAAAATCATACAGTGACCTTCTCTATGATGTTTTTTCTTTGTTTTTTACATTAGCAAAAACATATTATAAAACCTATTTTTTTAAATAAAGAGGGTGAAGCACAATTCAAAAGTATTTTATTCTAATGAGAACTTCAAGAACCAACCTCAATAGACTGAGGGTTAACCAGAACACTAAAGAACAAACCTAACCAGGGATACCAGATGTAAGATCGATCTTGTTTTTCTCAACAAGTGATATTAGAACTTTGTTACATAAATTTTGTCAAACCAAACACTCATGTATCCTATATAAGTCATTGTGAATCTAGAAATGAAGTGGATCAAATTGAGCACCAGATAGTTTAGTGAGTGAATGTGTAGGACGGTTTACATCTAAGACTATCCACAATGTAGTTAGATCGAATCCACCTAATCCAGGTCTAATTAGGTCATAAATGTGGAAAAAGTTAGTACGATTCGACCCGAATCGTGTGTCTAAAAGTTTTGATGATGCAATGGGAACAGACCCGAATCTGCTGCCCCATGTAACGTGGCAGAATCGATGCGACTTTTCTGCTTTTGTTTGCTGAAACGTCACCACGCGTCGCGTTAGAATTTGTGTGGTCAGCATTGATTCGGTTGAATCGACGAACCTGCAAGTCCTCAGATTTGTAGACCGTCTAACACGAGACTCATATTCGACAAATCGGTGGGAAAAAACAACTTATCCCCAATTCGTCGCATGATTAGACGGGCCCGAAACGTCATTGTGGATAGCCTAAAAGATGATATGTTCGTTCTACATGTGAAATTAATTATACCGTAAAATGAATAACAGGTTAGTATAGTTATTGGGTCTATATATGGCCGATTATGGTAATCATTTAAATCAAATATAATGTGTTACATTTGGTGTGATTCGTTACCTGAAATTAGCAGTTCTTCGAGCCTGTTCAACCATATCTCTGGTGATCCCGGTTGGACCCCAAGGCTTTAGATCTTCATAGATCCAATTGAAGTAATGGGGACACGTTTCCGATGGCTCCAACTCCAAATCATGCATGTGATACTCGTACGTGTCTCTGGGGCACTTTCCAGTGTAGGCATGAGCAGTGCAGTTGATATGGGCGTTCATCACCAAGTCTAGTCTGTGAGTTGAAGGATCAAAAGTAATCTACACATCGTAGAAGCCAAATAAGTCGATAAATATAAGCTCATTTGCAATCGCTTATGTTTTAAATTACGCCGTCCGTTAGTTGTAACGGAAAGAAGAGAGAGACACTTAACATAGTCTATGAAGCGTGCAGCGATGTAAGTGGCGATAGTGAGGACGAAAAGGAGAATGAAGAACATGAGGGGAGACTTTATAACAAGCTTCAACACGGCGTCTATACAGCTACGGTATCGAGGCTGAGGATTCTCCGTTACCACTCTTCTCCTCTCTTCTACTCCGTTGGATCCACGCTCGGTATCTTCCTGTCATTGATGTGACCTCCATTACTGTTCCTTTTTGGAGTAAGGGTAAATTACGTTGACATACCACGTGTTATATGCGTTTAACGGATGAATAGTCCAAAATTATTTCGTAACAAAAACATACACCGAATTAACACTTAGTAACAACATCCCCCATCTCATCCATTTTTCCGTCCATTTATTGTTCATTTTTTCAAAATTTCCGAAACTATCCGTAGTGTTACAATTCTAAAACTAACTTCAACCCTAAATCTCTCTCCAAACCTAAATTTAACCCTAAAAATGGATGGAAATGGGATGTTGTTACTAAGTGTTAGTTCGAGTATGTTTTCGTTACGAAATAACTTTGGACTATTTATCCGTTAAACGCGTATAGTACGGGACATGTCAGCGTAATTTACCCTTAAAGAAATGATAAAAAAAAACTGGTGTGATGGGTATGCATTTTTTTTCAAAATTTACGATGAACTAGTTTTATTTACAAAAAAACTTGTATAATAGACTATTTTTGTCTACAAATCCATTAATGGAGTTGCGAAACACATACATACGAGAGCTACAAATAACGAAACACGTGTAATGCAAAGCATAAACCTGTCATTTGCTATAAAAAAATGATGTCATATGACTATCACATGATTGAATTCTCTGATGATAACATGTTTACGTATAAAAACTAATACACCGCAAATTTCTACGAAACGCGTATAATTTACCGTAATTTTTATGATTATTTCTATCTTTCTGTCAACAATAATCATATCCAAATTGAACATGATCATGAAGATGAACTTGGAACATTTAAGAATAAATGAATACTTACATCTTTTTGGGATGCTTTGGGGACTCTCATATTGGGTTATTGGGTCCCAAAGAGATGGATTTGGTTTTGATCCTATCTATGTATGTTTGGAATCTATCATTCCTGCCAATTTTTGAGACCCATAAATGCTCATAGATTAACAAAAATGCTCATAGAAACTGAATTTGATTCGTAAGAGAAAAGAAAATGAAGAACATACAAATTATGGTTCCTATATTGATGGACTCCCTTAATCGTCAATCGCTTCCATTCTTCAGCTGATCTCTTTCTTTTTGATGAATCAATTTAAGAAAAAAGAAATTGATTAGATGGAGCATCAAAGTGGAAATGATGCACAAGACAGATCTACTGTGAATGCAGTTGGACTCATATACTTGTTTAATTAAATTCTATTTTTCAACATCTCTGATTAATCATATTTATTATTTTTCTTTACTAAATATTTGATTTGTATAATTTATTTATTTTTTATGAAAGAAATGGTGATATATATGAATCCGTCTATGGAAACGAAGGAGGTGGGGTTGTCTGCGCATAAAAAAGTTCAGGTACGACTCGTAGATACCACAATTTACTTTCCCTCTAACTGTAAATTCCATGAATTTCGTTAATAGTTAGATTTTCTTTTTGTTGTGGTCCAAATCATTCCACATCACTTGTAATAGATTTTCAAGTATTTTCTTTTTCCAAATTTATTCATTAATAGGAACTTGTAATGCTGCTTTTTTTTTACTGAAATGTGCAATTTTATTAAAATAAAAAATTAACTGTAAAAAGGTACGACCGAAAAATCGTTTTTTTGATTACTAAGAAAGAACAGACGTAGAACATAACTATTCGCATATCTTATAACACTATAATCATCATAGATGATATTGAGATGTCACATAGGCAGAAAGAAAAGGGGGGTTGAAAATCGGAACTCGAAGTCCTGCTCTAACACCCGAGTCTGGACCGCATCACTTGTAGGAGGCATGGTTATCACCAAGGACCCCTCCTGAAGTCAGTCCATGAAGCCATAGGGACCTAACATCCCTCACGGCGAGGCTACTTACCAGTCTTCGCCTGATTATCTCGGGGTTCACCAGCAGACCGCCTCTTCACTCCTCCAGCTCCAGCTCCCTCTCCATCTCTGTGCCCAAGCGGAATGGGGCCTAAAACTTCGGTTTCCTTACTCTTAAAGAGTTAACCAGTCACCAAATTTTTTCAGCCGGGGTCCACCTTCCCATCCTGGGTGGTTGCCCGAGGTCATGTACCCTTAGGTATAGTGCTCGGGATATAATCGGGCTCCTTCCTCGAGACAAGACGCCCTTAGGTACAGTGCTTGGGGATAAAACCCCGAAGCCCTGTGGTATGGATGGAGATGCATTCTCCTCACAATCTGTTGCATGATGCTTCACCTACCAATCCCTCTAGTACTCTAGTACTCTAGTATGGAGGTGTCATACCTCGGGGAACCACGTAGCACCAGCTCACATTCCCGAACTCCATGAACAATCCTCCCACAATTGAAGAAATAGGTAGGGAGTTTCGTGTACGTAAGTTCGACCCTCACAAGGTCCGGGAAATCTGTTCCAGAACCTCACTCTTACAACCTCACCTCGGCACAACCCCCACTAATCATAAGGGACCTCCCACACAAGCTCCTAGTTTCGCACCAATCGTTTCTTCCATCACCCGTGTTCAAACCAAAGATGGAAGGCCATGAGCATGGACCTAGAGCTGCATACGTTCCAATGCGTGAAGATCCTGGGCCCAAGGGTCAATATCTCCCAACAATAAAGGACGGTCGTCAAAGCGTCGGGGTTCATTACCCAGAACCCAAGCCTTAGCCTCTACCGACTCGAAGTAAAAACCAAATATCCCCGTACCAATATCCTTGATGACCAGTCCCCCCGCGGACCGGCCCCACGCATTGGTGATGATGCGGAGGAGGACGTCCTTCCGATGAGGCCTCGGCGCCCATAGTTTTCCCATTATACCAAAAAATTTCCCGCAAGTACAAAATATTGACCGGGAATATGGGACCAAGACCTAAACTCCTCCACATCCTCGAGGGAAAAAGGTGAGAGGCTTTCTTGGATACACGTCATGGATGACAACAAATCCGATGAACTTGACGTCATAGGCGTTAGGGTTTTCGTCGGGGATAGCACTACCTTCTGTCCACGAACCAAACCGGTAGGCACGGTGAGCGAGGATGGGAGTACCAAAATCCTTTTCGCGTTGGGAGCGAGAGCCCCACACATAGAGCCTTCCAATCCGACCTCGGGTTGTCGTCGATCGACGCTTTCCCACACGCAAGGTCCCTTTGCAGTGGATGTATAGGAGGCGACCCGCCCGTGGAAGGAGGAAGAGGACAAGAGTCGGCTATGGGCGGCGAGAGGAGAGCCAGCAACAGATTTCTTGCATCTGAAGAAACACCTTTGGTCCTCACCGATCTGCCTCTCCGCGGTTTCCCCGATATTGATGTCGGTGTGGAGGATCCCAGGTAAAAGGGCACGAAGGTCGTGGAGAGCGGTGGTATTAGTGGAGGCGCAGGTAGTGATGGAAGCGCAACTAGAGTTTGCTTCGGCTTCCTTCTACGCCGAACCTTTAAAGGCAACTTGGCTTCAGGATAGGGAAGAGGAAGCAGCATGGGTGAGGACTACAATGGGGGAGAGAGCGAGAGGACGGGGTCGCTAAGAATTGCAGCAACAAGTCAACGACAAGTACATGAGTAGGGAGCTTCATAGTCACAATGCTAGGGCTAGGGTGTCCTCTCGATAAGCAAGATTTTTTTTATCATTGAACGGTGCCTTCCTTTACGAGTCATTAATGGAATTTATATATTAAAATATTGAATTTTATTTTATATATTTTTATTTATTCAAAATAAAAAGCATCTTCTACTTTATTTAATAGTAAAAGATGCTGAAATATATTTTAGTAATTACTTTTAAGTTACATCCTTATAAAAAAAATCTCAAGTCTTTAGGGTTTTATCTCTTAGTCATTTCCTCTCTCTCGATTCTCGTCCTTGTTATCATCGTTGACTCAGGCACAACCTCGCCCATTATGATCGCACTTTCACCTCATTCCACACTTGTGGAAGCTTGGACTCACGTCATCACCTGTGTCGCTCACCAAGGACACCCCCGATGAGATTGGGACATTGGATCTCTTCATCCCGCAACACTCCAAACCTCTCCCTAAGGGCCCGGATCATCTTCATGTCGGGACCCCAACCACCAGTATGCAACCCCCCCTCCCTACCTCTTGTGCTCACGCTGACCAGGAGACGATGACATGTTGCTAGATTCAAACTTACTCTCCAGTAGCTGTCATTTTTTGCAGGAGGGCACCATCCCACTTTCTACTCCGTCCATTCCATTAATAGCGACCCACCACTATTGCACCCTCATAACCAGAACGATCAGGAGCTTGATCTTCAATGGGGACCACCCCCACAAGGAGGGAACCCCTAACATTAGGATATTGGCATTCCCACGAGTCATCACCACCCGTTGGGTTACAGGGGAAGCCTGGACCTTAGGTCGGGGATCATTCCAATCATGATTATCTGAGGACGGTACCCCAGTCCTCCGAATAAGGCTTATGAAAAACGATTCATACCTAGTAGATGTTGGTAAAGGTAAACCATGGAGGAATGAGAGAGGTTCAGCCTTACCAAGAGGTGTCAAGGTAAACCCCATAAATTATTAGAATTTAGGTCACGGTGGCTCTGCCAAACCAAAAGGAATCCACTCGCAGGGAAGGCCACCACAATCCTGGCCATTTCCTATTTCATGAGTGGACGAGTGGACATCACGGCCAACATGCCAATTAGAAAGGAGAGAACCCCTACTCCAGACTAAGAGGCCGGGACCAGACCCTGTGCGGAAAGGACACACATACTGACCTAGGAAGGATATTCGTGTTGGGTCTCGATGGAGAGTATGAACATACAATCGCAACGGAAAATAACTCGAGACCATGCAAGCCAAGAACAACTACCACGATTAGATTCTCAAAACAAAACCGAATTCACAATTTCCTTACCAATTGTTGAAGTGAATCAACTTGTAGCTCGTGTATCTAAATAGCGAATCATCGAAATCCAAATTCCACAATTCACTTTAAAGACCTATATGAGGTCCAAAAATCAACTTCATCGGACTTGGATGAACCTCCGATCAGGCTCTTGAAGATGGCTGGTTGAACAAAATCTGTGCAGAAAATTCTGCACATATTTTTCTTCTTGTTTCTCCCAATTAAAGAGTATCGGGTAAGGAATGATCGGCTTGAGTCTCCAAGACGCCTACGTATACATGTAGGAATCAAAGCCACGTAGTTCATTGCTTAGAGACCCGACAGGTTAGTGAAATAGGTGATGATAGTTGGTATTTTTAGATGAGAGAAAATATTTTTTCTGACTTTTAATTATTAAAAAAGAATTAAAAAGTAATCAATAAGAGACGTTGGTTGTGTCAACAACTATTTTTTTACAGGAGTGCCACGTGTCTCATCCCATTGGTTGGTCGTGATTCCTACAGAAGCACGACTCGATACCCATTCCAACATCAAACCGCTCACGCCGATTCTCGACCCCACAAAAGAGTCGTACCCCTCCGTCTTTTCGATTCCAATTCCTATCCTTTGAAAACGACATCACCAAAAATGTACGTTGTACACGTTCTAAGTGGTTTTCTAGGGTTGCCTCTAAGGATAGGCAAGAGAGCAATGGATAACACATTAGGCGACGCTTTTCCTAATTGAGGACACCTTTCTCATTGAGTTTCCTAAAGCCAAATATTAAGTTAATTAGGAGTGTGAGTCAAGTCATACCTATTATTATGCCGCGCAATAAAAGCAAACGGGAATTAAGTTGTGATCCAATTTCAACCATAACAAAGTTTGGAGGAAAATAGCTTTTCGCAATGATAGCATCTCAAAAGTTTGGAGGCCAAGTATCCAATTTCTTCAAGGTTCATTTCTGTTAAATTTTAAACTCCTGCTGAAAAGGGATTAAAATTAACAATTTCATTAACCGGAAATGGCAGTTGGATCAGAAATGGCAGATGGGAATGGACAGTCGAGGTATGTCAAGCTGACCAAAGACCAAGCCCCCTTGGAAGATATTACTCCCGGAGAACTCAATCAACCTGTGGAAGTTCCTCAGGTACCTACATTCTTCTTTCTCTTTTTTTTTTATCAGCAAAACAAATTGAAATATATCCTCTTTCGAAGTGAAAAAAGATTACAAGATTCAACTACAGACCTTTAAAAAAGAAACTCCAGGTCGATCAATATCGACTTATAAAGAAATACAACCAAGATTACAACACGCTAACAACCACAACCAAGATTACATTTTTATTTCCTTGTTAAAGATTAAGATTTTAATTTCGTCACCGTAGCTCAAACCCTTATCATTTCTTGTTGGATCAGGTCGAATATAGTCACATGATATGTGTGTGTATGTACAGTTAATTGTGCAGAGATGTATAGAGTGTGGGCAGCCATTACCGGAAAGTTACCAGCCCCCTGGTGATGAAGACTGGACTACTGGCATTTGTGGTTGTGCTGAAGATCTTGAAAGTTGTAAGATAGCCTCTACATTTTTTTTTACTAAAAGCTACAGGTTTCATTAAAATTGATTTCAACTACAAACAAATGCATCAGGATAGCATCCTTTGACCATTAAGAATAGACAAAAAAAACATAATTGTTCTCTATTTTTTTTTAAAATATATAACACCCATAGACTAGCCTTTACCTTTCTTTATCAATGAATATACCTAATAAATCCCTTTTTCCCCTTTTATCTCTTGGTTATTAACCATAATAAACATGTTTTCTCGATTCATGTACGAGGAAAGTATGTTTGAATCAGAAGACATCAAATTTAGTAAAAATAAAAACCTAACCTTCATTCTTATTTGTTTCGAACATGTGGGTTCGATAAGTCAGCTTTCTAACCACCAGTCCAACCTTATTGGATGGCCATCACATTAAACAATTATTATTTTGTATGGTGAAGAGCTCTCACATCTTAACTTTCTTTGAGAACATAGGTTCAAATCCTAGTAGCTGTACTGGTTTGGAAGTATGTGTGTTAAAGTAGGATTCCCAGTATTTCTCTCTGATTAGAAAAAAAAAGTATTTGATCATGTCAAGATTTTCATATCCTACCAAGTGTTTTATTTTGTTGTTGATGGATGGATGGATGGATGCAGGCAAGACGGGATTGTTGTGCCCGTGCGTGTTATTCGGGCACAACGTACAGTCGGTGAAGGAAGAAATCCCATGGACGAACGCGTGCATATGCCATGCCTTGTGCATAGAAGGAGGCATGACGGTTGCAGCAGGGACGGCGCTCTTTCATGGAATGATCGATCCTCAGACCTCGTTTCTTATCTGCGAGAGCCTCTTCTTTGCTTGGTGGATGTGTGGCATTTACACCGGTTTGTTTCGGCAGTCCTTGCAGAAGCAATATCATCTTAAGGTACATCCATTGATCAATGTGATTCATAACATGTTACTTACACAGAAGAAGATTGAGTATGCATGTTACGAGTCTTCTTGTTCCAACTTGAGGGGGGTATTAATGATAAATCAAATGAAAATACATATGATTGGTTCGATTTATAATTAAATCAGAATAAAGAATATTGATTATAGTCAATATATAATTATATTGGATGGATGCAGGACTCGCCGTGTGATCCATGCCTTGTGCACTGTTGCATGCACTGGTGTGCGTTGTGTCAAGAGCATAGGGAGATGAAGAACCATCTCTCTGAAAATGCTGAAGATTCTTCCGACACGGTTGTTAAACCTCCACCAGCTCAAGAGATGGTCAACTCTACGAGCCCGACCAACCACCTGCAGCTCACAAACACTAGTACTAATAACGAATGAACTATATTGGTAGTGTTATGTATATTTCAATTTTAACATTGAATAAGGAGTGTTTATCCTTTTTTTCTTGATCTCAGTATACTCTTTTAACGATTGAATTGGATTGGTAGGGTCACATTATTTCAATTTCAAGTAAACATTGCAACTAAACAAATATAAAAATCAGAATCATCAAAAACATTGACAAAAATGTCTACGTTCTTTTCATCAATACAAGATTTTAATACTTATCGCCAGTAGTGAAAGCGTGATCTCCTCGCTCTAAGCTTCTTCCTTGGATATCTAGGGGTTTTGTTCGTTATGCTCGCCCATGTATTTTTAGTGGTCGAAAGTGGCGTAGAAGAATGCTGATATGAATTAGATGGGAGAGACGTCTTATATCATTGACATTACGATCCCTACGAAAAGATCATAAGACAATTCGGGTTTGTCTCAAGATACATATATCAATAAATTTCTAGATATTAGATTTGGATTGCACTGAGTTATATAGTTTTCAGGGGAGAATCATTCGACCTGGAGAAAACTATGAGGAAATTTAAGTTATCATGATGTAAGTTGCTTGTGTGATTGATTAGGTTTTCTGTGTCGCTCCGACTGGCCGCGCCAGCGCTTGTCTGCTGCGGGAGCTGATCGTTGTTGCCTCGTTTCCGATCTCGTCAGGGGGTGTGGACGACAGAGTCCTGTTTCCTTGTCGCAGATCGCTTGTTCGTGTGGTTTTTGGCTGCTGCGAAGCGTTTGTCTGGGTCGAGAGGTGGGGTGTTTTCTGTCGGGTTAAGGTCGATCTCGAGTCAGGGTTTGACGCCGGCTGTGGTTCGGAGGTGGGGTGCGCTTCTGATTGTAGGTCCCCTCGCCGGTGTGTCTTCGTCGGTCTCTCGGGACGGGGTTAGTGAAGCCGATATGTTCTGTTTTGTTTGGGTGTGTTTCAACTTGTGCAGGTTCAATATTCAATTCCAGAATAGATCAAGGAAGGAAATGGCTCCCTTTTTCTCCATGTCACGAATTCGCCGGAGAACCAAAGCCACTGAGCTCTTGGCGGAGGTGACTGTGGTGTTGGGTTTAGTAGTAACAGCTTTGAAGCATGTGTTGTCAATTTCGGAGTCGATGACTTCTGCTGTTTCAGGATCAAAGAACCATCAGGTTAAGGTCCAAAAGTTGTTGACGGAGAAGAAGAACCGTGTGGTGGAGAAAGTTGATCTTGTTTCGGATCACGGCCACGTCCGTCGAAGAAGGAGGCGACAATCTGCAGCAGCAACCTCTGGCTATGTGGCAGAAGCGGTACAAGTCTCTTCCCTTAGTGCTGGTACCGAGCCACAAAGGGTTCCTGTTGTGAAGAAACCGACACCAAGGGTTGTTCTTCGGCCTAAGGCAGTGAGCGGTAGCTTCATTGAATTAGAGGATGAGATCTTTGTGAATTTTTTACCTTTCGAATCATCGGAGGACTGGACTCGGAATTTGTTTAGCCCTTTCGGTACGATCCTGTCCGTCAAAGTTCCAAAACGACCAAGCCGCAGCCAACATTATTTTGGGTTTGTTCATTTTGATTCAAAAGACGCGGCTACTAAGGCACTAGAGGCCTTGAACGGATTTACCATCAATATATACACTTTATTCGTTGCCAAGGCGTGGCGTCGTAGGTCGGCACCTTTCTCTGTCTCTGTAGTTCCGAAACAGAGCATCTTGCTGCCTTCGGTTCAGGTGGAAATGACTGGCCAGAGTGTTCTGGAGACCGATCTGGGAGTGATAGAGTCAGACGGCGGAGTCTCGCTGGAGTTGGTCGTTCAAGGTGAGGAAATCTCAAAGTCGCCGACTGTTGCGGATGCGGAGATTTCAAATTCACCATATGATATGGATGAGGGTGGAGTGGATCTCACTCGGGGTTCTCTCGACCTCGTATCGCGTAGGGACGTTGTGATCGTAACTGACCTTGAGTCCAGGGATTTGGTAGCCGGGGAAGACGAGGTTGAGTTTGGGCTTGAGACCGAGCCTCGTGTGGATGGGTCTACAGCTGAACCAGCTGGGCCTATTGTCGGGCCTGGATCAGAGTCCATCTCAACTTTAGAACCAGCTGATGTTGTTGACGTTTCTGTGGGCCAGTCCTCCCCGTGGAAGGATGTCCTCATATAGTCAAAACGTGTTAGCCGCCCCCTAAACACTTGACAGAATTTTACACCATTCAGTGTAAACAAAAGGTCTCTTTGGATCGCGAAAGGATTATTCGTCCCGTCGATATTGGGAAACAAGTTGAGCAAGTTCGAACCGGAAAAACTCAGGTCGTAGCATCGTCTCAGGACACAGACGCATGGGCTTCAGTTCGTGAGTTGGCTGCCAAGTAGGGATGGCAAAACGCCCCGACCCCAACGGGGACCCGACATTCCCGCCCCGTGCGAGGCGAGTTCGGGGCGGGTTACGGGGTGGTAAACGGGGATTTTTGCGGGGTGCGGGGCGGGGCGAGGCAAGCACTCCCCGGCCCACGGGGCGCCCCGCCCCGTGCCCCACGGGGATCCCTGCTCTATTAATATAAAAATATATATTAATAGTAAATAATATTTTAATAACACATAATATATTGTTTTTACATATGATATTTACTTATTTAAATTTTTATATCTAAAAAATAGAAAACTTAGTTCAAAAATGTCAAACGGTAATTTTTGCTTATTTATATTTTATATCTAAAAGATAAAAAAACTTAGTTCGAATATGCACATTATGAGACACGAAAGTCGTGTGATGTTTGTTTTATATGCGTGTTGTATAAAATTATGGATTAAGAATTGTGTGATATAAAAGTGTGTATTTTTTTCCGGGGAGAAAACGGGGCGAGGATTCCCCGTTCCCCGCGGGGAGGGGTCAACGCGGGGTCAATGCGGGGTGCGGGGCGGGGTGGGGCGCGGGTAAGCGGGGCGGGGACGGGGCACAGGGTCCCCGCCCCGAACCCGCCCCGTTGCCATCCCTACTGCCAAGAAGGATGTGAAGACTCGGCGTTGACCTCAGGTGTCGAGGGTTGGCGGGGTTTTTTCTGGGTTTTTTCAGTTCCTTGTTTTTTATTTATTTTAAAAGGGTAGGCCTTTTGTCTCCCTTGTTGGAGCCCCTTTGTAATCGTTGGTCCCCACCCTGTTTCTTTTTTAAACAGGGCATTCTGATTCCTCTTTGGAATTAGTCTTATAAATAAATTTTCGAGCTTATCAAAAAAAAGTTGCTTGTGTGATTCCATGTGAATTTTGGTGATGATTCAAGTCTTCTTCCTTTTCCATTTCCTTTCAAGTTCATCTAGGTCAAATTCATTATTTGGGTTAGCTTGGGATTGAACTATTGTTTGGTTGGTTTAGTCGTTAATATCTCAATTCCTCATTCAATAGCTTGGAAAAAGGAAAGGATCCAACTTTAAGGTGATTGGTTAATTTGAGGAACCATCTAAAGTATGATCTAAAAAATGTTAATAATCGGATGATTAAAAGTTTGAAAATAGAAATATTAGTGGATTAGGGAGATCTTGACCTCTTGGGTCCAATGGGAGTTTAAAATCCAATTTCAATCTTTAACTCGCTCCGGACCAAGTCTAGACACTATCCATGTGATAGAACCGACTTGTCAACAAGGTTGTGACTACTGATCAATAAACTCCCTAGAGTAGTATTGGGTTTTTGTACCCTAGGACAATCCACATTGACATATTACAACGTCTTTGTGAGTTAATAAATAAGTTGAAAGACGTTTTATTATCATTAAGTTGTAGTGATAATGAAACCGTGAATATAATACTTCATATAAGGTATTGGGGAACATTTCCCCAATAGTATATCAGTTATTGATAAAAGAGTGAGTCTATTCACTCGTCCTGTAAAACCCCACGTATTTCTAAAGGGTTTTAATTGAAGATCGAAACGTCAAGGTGGGTTTTTGCAACAAGTTAATTTTGAGAAGAAAATTAAAAAAAAAAGGAGAGAAGCAGTTTTGGGCTGATACAGCTTTGGGCTCACTCAACTAGGTCAAGCCCAAAATTCAACCAACGCAGGCCCAAGCCCAGCTTAGAAGCCCTCCTAACCCTAGAAGCAATGTGCTTCTTCCTCACTTGTGCGCACAGCTCCCAAAGGCAGTCTCTCTATCTCTCGAAATCGTCCTCACCACTTCCCTCTTTCTCTCTCGCGATTCAGTGTCGCCCTCACCGAGTTCACCTCCCCCGTGCACGGATCGAAGCACGCCGGCGCCGGAGACCACTCGAACCTTTCTGACCGTGTCCAACTGGGTTTCGAGCAACAGCAGCGACAGAGACGAACACGGTTCGTAACTCCTCCGCCCCTCTCTGTTCCCTCGACTCCACCGGAACTCTCCCTCTCTGTGGCAACGCAATGGGCGAGCAAGGACGGGACGACGCCGGCGGAAATTCCATCGCCGGCGAACCTATGTTCCCTCGTCAGATCTGAGACGAAGGGACTCGGGAGTCGCCCTCCGGCCATCGCCGGCACGTCCTGGATCACACCCTAGCCCCGCCGTCTCTCCAAACCCTCGCCGGACGTTTTCCGGGCTTCCAGGCCACCGTCCGCCGTCGTCCCGAGGCCGGAGCAAACCCTCACCGCCGCCGTCACGAGCTCGAACGTTCAGAACAGAGTCAGGTCACTTTGGGCCTTGGGCCAGCTTAGTTGGGCCATGAGACAAATCGGACAGGACGAACTAGGCCAGGCCCAGGTCTAAGGGCAGGCTTTGGATCCGGGCTGGAGCCGGATCTGGTTCGGGTCCGGGTCGGGTTTGGACCAGTTCCGGGTCAGGTCCGAGTTCTGGGTTCTGGATCCGGGTTTGGGCTTGGATTCGGGCTGGACCCGGGTCTGATCAGGGTCAACCCAAATTTAAAGAAAAATCATTTTAAAAAACAGGTTAATTAACTATTTAATTAATTGGATTTAAAGATCAGTGGACCTTTGGACAATTATTGGTTTTGATGGGACATTTTATGTGTCAACTTAGACGGGACTTTGCCCGAGGACAAGGGCTTGGACCCGAGCTAGAAGAACGAAGGCCAATCCGGGACCCGTGTGAAGAACGGAGGAAAGGCCACTCGAGTTTTCATCAGAGTGTTATTAGAGGAAGACCGCAAGGTAGGGAAAGTCTTAAATTCTTAATTAACGCTTAGTATGCATGATTAGGTTAATAAAATCATAAAGGTCCTAGAATTGCCTATAGGATGCGAATAACTAGAATAATTGTACTTCAATTACTAATAAATGGATGAGTCTAGTATGCATGCTAGGATGATGACGATTAGTGGAGCTTGCTTTCAATACTTGGGATTGATTTACTGGTAGAGAGGTTGTGAAGAGCTCTCGGATTAGTTGTGTGCTAGGTTCACATGCTTGGTTGCTAGTTATTAGGATAACATAAGAGTCTAATGAAACTAGATTAGCTTGTACGTTTGAATACTTAATTGATCGTTCACATGATTGTTGATTGGTTGAATGCTTACTTGGTTGATTGAGTGATTGTGTTGATATAATTGTTGATTGAACAGATGATCGAGTATGACTGGTTGTGCCAAGGGGTACACTCAGGTGATCGATGTACCGATGGTTCGTGATAGGTAAGTATGACAGTAAGGGTAATTGTGGGTATGAATTCCCGTGTGGTATGTATTGATGAACGTGTGTACTTCTAAGATTGAGGATTAAGTGAACGTCTTTGGTGTATTGTGGTGAAAGTGTGATTCGATTAGAGTTGGTCGATGGACGTATTATTGTATGCTTTCCTTACTCTTATTCTTGAATGTTAATGCTTGTTCTTTTATCATTATCCTTGAACTGTATGCTTGTTTGTTTGTTTGTTTGGTTGTTGTTTGGTTCGGTACTACACCGGGGGTAATCCGGTGCCGTTGTGGTGGTTGGAGTTGGACAGATACAGCGTGTTATTGAGTGATTATGGAGTGGTTAATTGAGTGATGTGAGGGGCCTAAGGGCTCGGCAGATCCTACGGGATATTGAGTGATTATTGAGTGGTTATTGGAGCCTGAGAGCTCGGCAGATCCTGCGGGATATTGAGTGAATTATTTCATGAGAGATGGTTACTGAGGTTTCACCCAAGGGCGTGCGTCCCAGTGGAGCACCACCTTGGTTCCCTATGACCTATGGTCCTTTGGAGGCATTTCTGGGAATCCCGATGATAAGCGCCCATTTGGGATTGTTTCCGGTGCCCCGACGCATGTGCTTCCTCTGGACCGAGGGAAAATCTGATATGATATGGATGCTCTGGTAGATCGGAATATGGGAACCGATGTTATCCCATAATCTATCCATTGATCGGAGGCTTGAGAAAGCGAGGGGTTGGCGTGATATTAATTGCTCCCATTTTAATAAGTTATGAGTCGCCATAGTACTTTCATGGAATCTTTTAAGTTACTGTATCTTTGAAAAAGCGATACTATTTCATTACACGAACTCCATAACCTTTCATTGTTTAATAGTATTTACTCGTTCCCAGTTGTGTCGGTTTTCTATTTTATTATACTGTTCTCTATTTATTCTCTGGGAAGTTATCGTTATTCTTGAGAATGCGCTATTGTTATCGTTCCTTCTTATTTGTTTATTATATCTTTTGGTCTAAGGGTTTTAAATATTTTTGTGACATCGAACTAAAGCAGTTTTAATATTAAACTTGGAGACTAAAGTTATTTACGATTTTCCCTACTGAGCGTAAGCTCATCCCTATTTGTTTATTTATTGTGTGTACATGTGTGCTTGAGATCTGAGGAATTCGAGGCTCGGGAGCTTCCGGATGTCTTGAGTCGTATTAGAGATGTGTTGGTCCACATTGTTGAACTTTATTTATCTTATGTTAATTGTCAAGTTTTGACACTATATTGAATTTTGGATTGAATTATTGAGAAACACTTTGGACTCGCTTTCAACTTTAAAAGAGTTTATTACAGTTTTACTACTTTTATCTCGATCGTTTCAGGTCACGTCTCGAGTTCGGCCACAACCGGATTTGGGGCGTGACAATTTGGTATTAGAGCCTGGTTTCATTTGAAACAGGTTGTAAATTTTAAACTTGTTTCCAAAACCTCGGACCAACGTCAATTAGGTGGGTAGAGTTAGGAGGTCCAGGTCGTGTGCTCAGTGACGCAAGTGAAAATATTTGATGCGTAGAGTGGGAACGACACGAATCTTGATTGTCTCAATGGTTGTTTAAATTTGAATCTTTTTATTACAACGCTTACATTGCTTGAGTGGTATCCTTACCTTATGGACTGTCAGGTACAGTAATCGGTGAAACCGAACGGTTGAGATCGGTATTGGGTTAACGAGCAATGATCGAATTGTTATTTATTAACCGTTGAGTAAAGTATCTGTTAAGTGTGTTATTACTGTGTTGGTCGGTTCATGTTTGTTAAAGTGGAAGGGTTATTTGATTGAGTTATTGATGAGGTTGGAGATTGGATTTATTGGAGTGTATCGAGGTGTGGACTTATTGAAGTGTTGGCTGCTTAATTTATTGAAGGGTTAAAATGTTAAGGTGTTGAATTGTTGAAACGTTGACTTGGTTGGGACATTGACCGCTATTTAAGGAATTAAAACTGAGATGATAATCCAATTGGGATGAGATTTTAGAAAAGAGTAGAACTCGTGTATTCTTGCGTTTTTTTAGTGTATTGTGTTTATTCCGAGGCTCCGTGATCCGGAAAGACTCGTTCCACCCCTATGCTTCGTGATACGGGATTGGTTTTACTCCTATGCTTCGTGACACGGGATTGGTTTTACTCCTATGCTTCGTGATACGGGATTGGTTTTACTCCTATGCTTCGTGATACGAGATTGGTTTTACTCTTATGCTTTGTGATACGGGATTGGTTTTACTCTTATGCTTCGTGATACGGGATTGGTTACACCCCTATGCTTCGTGATACGGGAAGACTGAGCCGATGATGCTCCGACACCATACTTTGATGTACTATTCTAATGCTGCGTGTTCTAGAGTAATGAAAAGTTAGTGGTGAAATTGTTGAATTGTTTAAGTGATAAACGTCCTTTAAGAATTAAAATTGAAACTGATAATGAGTTTGAAATGAACTTTGAGTTTGAAGCTGAGGCTTAAGTTAAGTTTTGAAATTGAGTTTGAACTGGAAAGTAAGTCGAGACAGAGATTGAGATTGAAGTTAAAATCGGTTTTAGATCGGATGAACGAGCGATGCTCGGGTTGGTTATGACACGTTGGTTAAATAATTATTGAAAGAATTGCCGTCTGGGTCGGCCGTTAATTGATAAGTAAAACCTGAAGGGTTAAATTTAACCGGGTGATGTTAAGATATTTGCTAAGACCCACGTGGGTTACTTATGGTGTTCAAGATGTTGTGTAATTGAGGTGTTTTGTGTGTATCTTATGGGTAGGACTCTGTGTACAGGTTATTATATAAATGTCCCGCTTAAGCGGATGGTTAGAGGAAAATACAAACGGGTCATGCCGAATTTTCTGTAGAAACTAAAGTGTTTGCACTATCACGGGCTGACTCAGGGGCGCCACTATAGTCGAGCGTGATAGAGGGATGTCAAGTGGTTACAACGAGATTCGGGGACGCCTGAATCGGGTTGTAACGACATGAGATCGACATGAATGTTGTAAGGAATAAGTAAGGGATGAAGATTATGGAAAAGAGTTAAGGACATAAATTGTGAAATTTATCGTGTTACGATTTTAGACCCTAGTGTTGGGAAGAGACCCAATCGGGGGGTATGCTTGATGCTTTGCGAACTGTCTGAATTGATTGAGATTATTCCTCCTATGGGAGTTGATTGATTTGATTGAACACCGTTGATTGTTGTTGTGAGACGCACTACCTTGGTTCCCTATGACCTATGGTCCTCGGGGGCATTTCCGGGAATCCCGACGATGAACGTCCCGAGGGGATGGTTTCCGGTAGCCCCGATGTTATGTGTCTCCTCTGGACCGATGGAAAATCTGATATGATATGGGTATTCTGGTGGATCAGAATTATGGGAACCGATGTGATCCCAGAATCTACCCATGGATCGGAGGCTTGAGAAAGCGAGTGGTTGGCGTGATATTAATTGCTCTCATTTTAATAAGTTACGACTCGTTATAGTATTTCCATGAAATCTTTTAAGTTACTGTTATCTTTGGAAAAGCGATACTATTTTATTACACTGATTCCATAATATTTCATTGATTAATAGTATTTACTCGTTTCCCAGTTGTGATGGTTTTCTATTTTATTTTAATGTTCTCTATTTATTCTCTGGGAAGTTATCGTTATCCTTGTGAATGCACTGTTGTTGTCGTTGCTTTTATTTGTTATTATGTCTTTTGGTCTAAGGGTTTTAAACACTTTTGTGACATCGAACTAAAGCAGTTTTATTATTAAACTTGGAGGCTAAAGTTGTTTACGATTTTCCCTATTGAGCGTAAGCTCACCCCTATTCGTTTATTTATTGTGTGTACAGGTGTACTTGAGATCGGGGGAATTCGAGGCCCGGGAGCTTCCGGATGTCTTGAGGGTTGTATTAGAGATGGGTTGGTCCACATTGTTGAACTTTATTTACCTTATGTTACTTGTCAAGTTTTGACACTATATTTGAAATTTTAGATTAAATTATTGAGAAATATTTTGGACTCGCTTTCAGCTTTAAAAGAGTTTATTACTGTTTTACTACTTTTATCTCAATTGTTTCAGGTCACGTCTCGAGTCCGGCCAAAACCGAATTTGGGGCGTGACAATTTGGTATTAGAGCCTGGTTTCATTTGAAACAGGTTGTAAATTTTAAACTTGTTTCCAAAACCTCGGACCAACGTCAATTAGGTGGGTAGAGTTAGGAGGTCCAGGTCGTGTGCTCAGTGACGCAAGTGAAAATATTTGATGCGTAGAGTGGGAACGACACGAATCTTGATTGTCTCAATGGTTGTTTAAATTTGAATCTTTTTATTACAACGCTTACATTGCTTGAGTGGTATCCTTACCTTATGGACTGTCAGGTACAGTAATCGGTGAAACCGAACGGTTGAGATCGGTATTGGGTTAACGAGCAATGATCGAATTGTTATTTATTAACCGTTGAGTAAAGTATCTGTTAAGTGTGTTATTACTGTGTTGGTCGGTTCATGTTTGTTAAAGTGGAAGGGTTATTTGATTGAGTTATTGATGAGGTTGGAGATTGGATTTATTGGAGTGTATCGAGGTGTGGACTTATTGAAGTGTTGGCTGCTTAATTTATTGAAGGGTTAAAATGTTAAGGTGTTGAATTGTTGAAACGTTGACTTGGTTGGGACATTGACCGCTATTTAAGGAATTAAAACTGAGATGATAATCCAATTGGGATGAGATTTTAGAAAAGAGTAGAACTCGTGTATTCTTGCGTTTTTTTAGTGTATTGTGTTTATTCCGAGGCTCCGTGATCCGGAAAGACTCGTTCCACCCCTATGCTTCGTGATACGGGATTGGTTTTACTCCTATGCTTCGTGACACGGGATTGGTTTTACTCCTATGCTTCGTGATACGGGATTGGTTTTACTCCTATGCTTCGTGATACGAGATTGGTTTTACTCTTATGCTTTGTGATACGGGATTGGTTTTACTCTTATGCTTCGTGATACGGGATTGGTTACACCCCTATGCTTCGTGATACGGGAAGACTGAGCCGATGATGCTCCGACACCATACTTTGATGTACTATTCTAATGCTGCGTGTTCTAGAGTAATGAAAAGTTAGTGGTGAAATTGTTGAATTGTTTAAGTGATAAACGTCCTTTAAGAATTAAAATTGAAACTGATAATGAGTTTGAAATGAACTTTGAGTTTGAAGCTGAGGCTTAAGTTAAGTTTTGAAATTGAGTTTGAACTGGAAAGTAAGTCGAGACAGAGATTGAGATTGAAGTTAAAATCGGTTTTAGATCGGATGAACGAGCGATGCTCGGGTTGGTTATGACACGTTGGTTAAATAATTATTGAAAGAATTGCCGTCTGGGTCGGCCGTTAATTGATAAGTAAAACCTGAAGGGTTAAATTTAACCGGGTGATGTTAAGATATTTGCTAAGACCCACGTGGGTTACTTATGGTGTTCAAGATGTTGTGTAATTGAGGTGTTTTGTGTGTATCTTATGGGTAGGACTCTGTGTACAGGTTATTATATAAATGTCCCGCTTAAGCGGATGGTTAGAGGAAAATACAAACGGGTCATGCCGAATTTTCTGTAGAAACTAAAGTGTTTGCACTATCACGGGCTGACTCAGGGGCGCCACTATAGTCGAGCGTGATAGAGGGATGTCAAGTGGTTACAACGAGATTCGGGGACGCCTGAATCGGGTTGTAACGACATGAGATCGACATGAATGTTGTAAGGAATAAGTAAGGGATGAAGATTATGGAAAAGAGTTAAGGACATAAATTGTGAAATTTATCGTGTTACGATTTTAGACCCTAGTGTTGGGAAGAGACCCAATCGGGGGGTATGCTTGATGCTTTGCGAACTGTCTGAATTGATTGAGATTATTCCTCCTATGGGAGTTGATTGATTTGATTGAACACCGTTGATTGTTGTTGTGAGACGCACTAAGTTGCGGCCTTTTCTGCCTATATATAAAGTATTATATATATATATATATATCTACTGAGCCAAGTGCGGTTGATCTTTTTATGATCTTTGTGGGACGCGCGTGAACGTCCTTGCGTTTTGATCGAACCGGTTGTTCTAAACGAGACTTCGTACTAGCGATCCAAGTAGGGATCCCTTTAAGACGCATGAGAACATCCCTTTTTGACAAATCGAACCACTTGAGTTATGAGTACTTACGTTTTAATTGCAACGAGTACACGAGATGTCCCGTGGTTACAGTCCGAGAGGGACCAGGAGTCACCCCGCTGTGGGGCAGAGCCAGATACCAGCCGTTAGTCTGACAGGGACAGCGAGCACCAGAGTGCCGCTTCCACAGGGCACCAGAGTTTTGAGGTAGACCGGTAAGGTCACCATCGAGCGTTCTCCCAGTCGCAGAGTCGACTCAGGTGACCCCTATGGATGAGGTGGTTCGCGCAGTACCAGCAGCGCTCAGTGCTCAGCAGGAGACTGTAGTAACGGCACCAGAGTCTGTGCTTACGGCCGACGTCGTCACTATCAAGAGGCCATGCCAGATGCACAACAACACGGCCAGGCTCTCAGAAATTTTCGGGGGTTGAGTACGCCAATCAACCCCGGGGGCTCATACCCCGAGGCAGCTGTAGTATGGTCGAAGTGGAGTACCCGCAACTTTGTTACTTTGAGAGTATTCGGATAGTCATCTGAGAGTAGTTTCGCGACCGTTCAGCTGGAGAGAGAAGCATGATATTGGTGGCAGTTGTGCAGATCAGGGTTAGAAGTGACCTTTAGTTGTTCAATAAATAGTTCCTAGAACAGTATCTTTCCCTCGATCCGTTCGAGATGACCAACACCAGCGGTTATTTGATATGTAACAGAGAGGGATGACCGTCTCTAAGTATGAGGCGAGGTTCACGTTCCTGTATCGCTTCGCGCCGAGTTGGTGCAAACCGAGAAGAGCCGCCACAAGCGTTCGAAAGAGGACTCACCCCGTCTGTCACGGATCGAGTTTTTACCGTCGGGATCAGGATTAAGAAGCATATTCGGGAGACCGCCAGAGCGCGGAAGACCATGCCGAGGCCGAGTGACTTCCTAAGGTCGTTAAGGAGCCGCAATATTAAGAGGCAGAAGACCTCAGGTTTGTTTCAACCACGGACCCAGTCCGATGGGACACGACGGGTTAGTGCAGCAGCGTCAGTTGGACCTGCCCCGGTGGCACAGTTTTGTCCATAGTGCAACTAGTTTGGACAACCGGGCCGGAACTGCCCATGGAGAGTTGTATTCACAAACCGTCCTACAGGTCGGCCTACGAGAGCCGATAAGAGGACATGCTATCACAGCAGTAGATTCTTCCACCACCACCGAGAGGAGAATTTTTGATTCAGCAGGTCCGAGCATACGCGATTGCCGAGACCCGAGCTGAGGGACTTGATACCGATCTTGAGATCACTTAGAGTGCCATTTACGATTTGCATTGTGGATTGTGTTTGCTAACACTCGAGTGTTACACTTGGTCGTATTGTTTTCATGGTTATTCTCTGTTAGAACAAGATTAAAACTGGTAAACCCTACCCGTATCTTAAACTCACCGACCAGAGGTGCGGTAGTACCAACGAACGCCAGTTTGGGTTAGAAAGAGGAGTAACAGACCTAGTTGTACAGGAAGTGTTTTTCCTTCTTCGATAATGAGAATCAAGTTTTGAGAACCGATTAGGGAAACATCAGACGTTCGTCGAACGCTATCGGCAGCGAATGCCCGAGCAGTGAAAGGCTGCAGCCTTGACCAGTAGACGGTCCGAACGGTCACAAGGGATGACCAAGCAACGACAAGATCAGGGTAACGCACCGGAAGCGTGGTAGGCCCATTCCCACAGGAGCCGTAATCGACAGCTCCATCTACCCCTGCTAAAAGATTTAAGCTTTAAGGTTCGAGCCATCGAAACATTTTTGTTTCAAAATTCCGCTTAACGAGCGAAAAGTTGCACAAGTGTGTGTCGTACTAAGAGTTTGGATTAGAATGTGCTCCATACGTTCGTCCCGGAGGGACTATTCGGTTAGCCGCCAGTTCGCGCGGAACAGGCGAATACCATCGAGAGATGTTCTGACGACTTTCCCAGCGGAGAGGAATACGGAAAATGAGGATCGGGTACCAAGGTGTACCTTTGTCGGCAAGAGAAGGACGAACGTCAACGTCCCGCGAGGACTAAGCATAACCATAAGGATACGCCACAGAAGTGAGAGCACCTCGCGTTGAAACCCAGCAACAGATAGCCGAGGGCGACTACCACAAGCTCCCAGGCCAGTAACAAGATGGCACCGAACGAAGCGTTGTGTGGTAGGTCAGATTTTGTGCCATGCATGTGCACAGGTAAGGTTAAGAGTTAGTCGTTGTTGGTTTTGAGTTGTTCGAGGAACGATGGAAGGAACCGCACTAGTTTCTGAACTATTCAATTTATCGAGATCTCAGTGCGTGATATTTACTCATTATGGTGACTTGGGTGGATTTGACTAAAAGTTGTTTTGATCGACCGCTCGTGAACGAGTGTCAACGGTATGAGGATTACCACCGATCGGGATAAACTTTAATGATAATCTTGGATTGTGTTTCGCTGTCAAGGGTGTTTATTGTCGTTTATTTTGGTGTCTTGAAGGACGCCTACTTTTGGCTAAATGCCAGTACGAGGTTCCACCGTTCTTGTTTGTTGTGCGTCGTTCGTCTAACTAGATGTTGGTAGAGTTCGTGATTGTACGGAACCGTACACCGAGTTTCAGAACCGTGGTGTCGCAGATACAATAACTTAGACGAAGCGACTTGTAAGATGGTTTTGTCAGAAGTGTGAACTGGTACCGACGGTAAGAGAACTATAGCAAGTTGGTTAACTTTTGTGATCGACCGTAGTTGAGAATGGGTATTTTCTCCTTATTTTAGGATCGTGATACTTGTTGAGTGGTTGAATCTTTATCAGGTTGAGAATCTTGAACGGTTTTATCAGGTGTGACCTGCCGTTAGAATTGGACAAGTATGCCGCACATCGGAAAAGGTGAGCTTCTAATGGTAGTACGTTTTGAGGCGTGCCGACGTCCGACTAGAGGTCGGTGCTTTATTTTATTCACTTGTTTGAGGTACGCCTACCTTTCCACGAGATGTGATGAAACGAACGTTTGTTCCAGATCATTCGGCGTTAGCGAGGTCTTTTGTTTGATGTTTGGGAGTACGTATCACTCCCTTGGAAGTTATTTGTAGTCGGTCTTGACTTGTTAGAACTTAAGTTACGTTATGTGTGGTTTCGACTTGGTTTGACTGTAAAGGGTTCCAGCAGGATACCTTTGATGACGGAATTTCGGGTGTGGGATACAGAGATCCTCACCTTAGTTTTCTTAAGTGTTTAGATGTTCTCGACTCGTGTTGTTACTCGGTATTCTTAAGTTGGTGAAACGTTGAGCGTGTTGTCACGAAGTTGGATAAGGCGGTTTGTACAGCTAAGGATGACGTTTGAGTAATTAGCGTGATCTAGTGAATCACGAGTAAGTGAAAGTTGTGTTGTTTCTGGAAGGAGTAAAGGGTATACAAATTCGATGGAAGACTTACACTGATAACAGCATCGACTTCTCGAACGTTGGTTAGTGATTACGTTCTCCTGAGGGAGAGTCCGAAGAAGGGACTTTTGCGGTACAACCGTGACGGAGGCAAGTTGGCCCCGCATTTATCGTACCGGTTAAGATCTTCAGGCAGAACTAGAGTTGTTGCCTAGAAACTTCCCGTTTCCCCAAACTGCGGGAGTACACCGCGGATCCCTTGCTTTTGAGTCTTGAGCAGGACGTTCCTTGAGATAGGATCAAGAGGAGCACGTGCGTTTTAAATTTCGAGGACGAAATTCTTTTAAGGGGGGTAGACTGTAAACCCCCACGTATTTCTAAAGGGTTTTAATTGAAGATCGAAACGTCAAGGTGGGTTTTTGCAACAAGTTAATTTTAAGAAGAAAATTCAAAAAAAAAGGATATAAGCAGTTTTGGGCTGAGACAGCTTTGGGCTCACTCAACTAGGTCAAGCCCAAAATTCAACCAGCGCAGGCCCAAGCCCAGCTCAGAAGCCCTCCTAACCCTAGAAGCACTGTGCTTCTTCCTCACTTGTGCGCACATCTCCCAAAGGCAGTCTCTCTCTCTCTCTCTCGAAATCGTCCTCACCACTTCCCTCTTTCTCTCTCGCGATTCAGTGTCGCCCTCACCGAGTTCACCTCCCCCGTGCATGGATCGAAGCACGCCGGCGCCGGAGACCACTCGAACCTTTCTGACCGTGTCCGACTGGGTTTCGAGCAGCAGCAGCAATAGAGACGAACACGGTTCGTAACTCCGCCGCCCCTCTCTGTTCCCTCGACTCCACCGGACCCCTCCCTCTCTCTGGCAACGTAGTGGGCGAGCAAGGACGGGACGACACCGGCGGAAATTCCATCGCCGGCGAACCTACGTTCCCTCGTCAGATCTGAGACGAAGGGACTCGGGAGTCGCCCTCCGGCCATCGCCGGCACGTCCTGGATCACACCCTGGCCCCGCCGTCTCTCCAAACCCTCGCAGGACGTTTTCCGGGCTTCCAGGCCACCGTCCGCCGTCGTCCCGAGGCCGGAGCAACCCATCACCGCCGCCGTCACGAGCTCGAACGTTCAGATCAGAGTCAGGTCACTTTGGGCCTTGGGCCAGCTTAGTTGGGCCATGAGACGGATCGGACAGGACGAACTAGGCCAGACCCAGGTCTAAGGGCAGGCTTTGGATCCGGGCTGGAGTCGGATCTGGTTCGGGTCCGGGTCAGGTTTGGACCGGTTCCGAGCCAGGTCCGGGTTCTGGATCCGGGTTTGGGCTTGGATTCGGGTCGGACCCGGGTCGGATCCGGGTCAACCCAGATTTAAAGAAAAATCATTTTTAAAAACAAGTTAATTAACTAGTTAATTAATTGGATTTAAAGATCAGTGGACCTTTGGACAATTATTGGTTTTGATGGGATATTTTATGTGTCAACTTAGACGGGACTTTGCCCGAGGACATGGGCTTGGACCCGAGCTAGAAGAACGAAGGCCAATCCGGGACCCGTGTGAAGAACGGAGGAAAGACCACTCGAGTTTTCATCAGAGTGTTATTAGAGGAAGACCGCAAGTTAGGGAAAGTCTTAAATTCTTAATTAACGCTTAGTATGCATGATTAGGTTAATAAAATCGGAAAGGTCCTAGAATTGCCTATAGGATGCGAATAACTAGAATAATCGTACTTCAATTACTAATAAATGGATGAGTCTAGTATGCATGCTAGGATGATGACGATTAGTGGAGCTTGCTTTCAATAATTGGGATTGATTTACTGGTAGAGAGGCTGTGAATAGCTCTCGGATTAGTTGTGTGTTAGGTTCACATACTTGGTTGCTAGTTATTAGGATAACATAAGAGTCTAATGAAACTAGATTAGCTTGTATGTTTGAATACTTAATTGATCGTTCACATGATTGTTGATTGGTTGAATGCTTACTTGGTTGAATGCTTACTTGGTTGATTGAGTGATTGTGTTGATATAATTGTTGATTGAACGGATGATCGAGTATGACTGGTTGTGCCAATGGGTACAATCAGGTGATCGATGTACCGATGGTTCGTGATAGGTAAGTATGACAGAAAGGGTAATTGTGGGTATGAATTCCCGTGTGGTATGTATTGATGAACGTGTGTACTTCTAAGATTGAGGATTAAGTGAACGTCTTTGGTGTATTGTGGTGAAAGTGTGATTCGATGAGAGTTGGTCGATGGACGTATTATTAGTATGCTTTCCTTACTCTTATTCTTGAATGTTAATGCTTGTTCTTTTATTATTATCCTTGAAATGTATGCTTGTTTGTTTGGTTGTTTGGTTGTTGTTTGGTTCGATACTACACCGGGGGGGGGGGGGGGGGGGTAATCCGGTGCCGTTGTGGTGGTTGGAGTTGGACAGATACAGCGTGTTATTGAGTGATTATGGAGTGGTTAATTGAGTGATGTGAGGGGCCTAAGGGCTCGGCAGATCCTACGGGATATTGAGTGGTTATTGGAGCCTGAGAGCTCGGCAGATCCTGCGGGATATTGAGTGAATTATTTCATGAGAGATGGCTACTGAGGTTTCACCCAAGGGCGTGCGTCCCAGTGGAGCACCACATTGGTTCCCTATGACCTATGGTCCTTTGGAGGCATTTCTGGGAATCCTGATGATAAGCGCCCATTTGGGATTGTTTCCGGTGCCCCGACGCATGTGCTTCCTCTGGACCGAGGGAAAATCTGATATGATATGGATGCTCTGGTAGATCGGAATATGGGAACCGATGTGATCCCAGAATCTATCCATTGATCGGAGGCTTGAGAAAGCGAGGGGTTGGCATGATATTAATTGCTCCCATTTTAATAAGTTATGAGTCGGCATAGTACTTTCATGGAATCTTTTAAGTTACTGTATCTTTGAAAAAGCGATACTATTTCATTACACGAACTCCTTAACCTCTCATTGTTTAATAGTATTTACTCGTTCCCAATTGTGTCGGTTTTCTATTTTATTATACTGTTCTCTATTTATTCTCTGGGAAGTTATCGTTATTCTTGAGAATGCGATATTGTTATCGTTGCTTCTTATTTGTTTATTATATCTTTTGGTCTAAGGGTTTTAAATACTTTTGTGACATCGAACTAAAGCAGTTTTAATATTAAACTTGGAGACTAAAGTTATTTACGATTTTCCCTACTGAGCGTAAGCTCATCCCTATTTGTTTATTTATTGTGTGTACAAGTGTGCTTAAGATCTGGGGAATTCGAGGATCGGGAGCTTCCGGATGTCTTGAGAGTCGTATTAGAGATGTGTTGGTCCACATTGTTGAACTTTATTTATCTTATGTTAATTGTCAAGTTTTGACACTATATTGAATTTTGGATTGAATTATTGAGAAACACTTTGGACTCGCTTTCAACTTTAAAAGAGTTTATTACAGTTTTACTACTTTTATCTCGATCGTTTCAGGTCACGTCTCGAGTCCGACCACAACCGGATTTGGGGCGTGACACATCCCTAACCTAAACCCACAATTAGAGCTATTGTAATTGTTGACTTGAGGATCATGTTTTACTGATCATGCATATAGAGTTATGAGTCACATATGCAAAAGAGTTTGACATTGGACGACCCACCTTGAGAATACTCCATAAAACAGAGACATGAGTATTTCTCAACAACCTAAGTAGTTTTTAGTCCTACGACCATAACATCACCATATGATCTGCATGATTTTGATTCATGGCTTGACATAACTAAAATCTAGTCCAAAACATAAGGCAATAAAGTTTATGCTCAAATATGGATGCACACATGTGAGACATATGGATGATGGTCATAAGGACTTGTCACTTGTCACTACTGCAAACAAGTACTTGGCTGACGGATTGGATCCGTCACCTAAGAGGACATATCCGTCGGCCAAGTTCTTAGGTGACGGATGCATCCATCGGTAGGGTAAAAACTTAGGTGACGGATCCAATCCGTCAGCCAAGTGTATCCGTCAGCCAAGTGTAACAATAGATTAATTAAAAAAAAGAGTTGTCTAACCCGAACAGCCCGACCCGACCGACACAACCCGCCCGAGCCAACCCGTCACGCGCGCATCTAGACCCGCCTCATCACTGCCTGACTCGGGCCCGACCCACCACGTCACCGCCCAACCTGCGCGCACAAATGCTATGTTCCATGTGGTTCGAACCTCTGACCTCAGTGCACAAATACTGTGTCTTTTACCAACTCAACTAAGGAGCTCCTATGATATATGAATGTTTACAATATATATATACACTATATAAGTTTTTCTTAAATTAAATAGCTTTATATAATTAAATTAAATAACTTTTGTTATCAACGTACCTAGTACCTATTGTCAACTAATTATTTATAACAAGTTAATTTTATCATGTGCGCTACATTGTTTATATTTATATAAGGATAAAACACAAATACCTACCCTTAACTTATCACGTTTATCTGATACATATCCCTAACTTTTTTTTAACTGATACCTACCTAGATGTTTAGTTATATGACAAATAGACCCTTTTTCTGTTAACTTTTTTCTAAAATGACGAAAACGCCCTTAGTGAATTTGTAAATATTTTTTAAAAAATATTTTTTTAAATAAAACTGAAGTGATTTAGTAAGTATATATATAACCAAATTGATTTTTTAAATAATTTTTAAAAAATAATTTTTGATGTGTGGTTGAGGGTATTTTCGTCATTTTAGAAAAAAAGTTAACAGAAAAATGGGCTATTTGTCATATAACTACACATCGGGATAGGTATCAGTTAAAAAAAGTTAGGGGTAGGTATCAGATAATACTAAGACAAGGATAACACAAATTTTCTTGATCGTTTTCTCGATTCAAAATACAAAATATGGTTTTTTTTGTGATCAAATACATTATATAACTTTTTTTACAACAATATCAATCTAATGATTATAAACTTGTGAATTATGGACACCGGTCGCTCAATGTCGGGTTTCAATTTGATGCCCAAGTTCAAAGATAAAATTAAAATAGTGGAAATAATTAAATATATATATATATATTGAACGATGGATATATGCATCCGTCGATGAAAAAGCCGGCCGATGGATATATGCATCCGTCGGCCAGCAGAAGTTGACTTACATTGACCAAAACCTCAAAACCCGTCATCTTTCCCGACTATCGTAATATTGATAATTGAACGATATAAGTACTTAGCATGCCTCATATACAACATAAGATCGTATAGTACTCATACATATCACATACAAAAAATGAACGAGACAACGTCATACGTTATACTACCGTAAGGCTAAATATGTTCATGCACATAGTGGAATTGACAATTTCAATCAATACGTGTCGGTCTCTCGCATATTATATTATCAAGACCGCTCATCTCGTATGTACTATCCAAACTAGTATACGTATGTAAAAAAAACTATCATCGAACGGTTAATTCATCTTGAATATTGTGGTCAAATTTTTTTTGTAAAATAGTCAACCCACTTGGGTGACGGATAGAGCATACGTGGATAAAGTTTTCTCACTTGGCTGGCGGATCCAGCATGTGTGGCTAAACTTTTCTCACTTGGGTGACGGATCCAGCATGCGTGGCTAAAGTTTTCTCACTTGGCTGACGGATAGTAGTTACCTTATCTACGGATATTGTATCCGTCGGCCAGGTTTGTCACTTGGCTGACGGATACAGGATCTGTGACCTAAGTTGTTCCACTTGGCTGACGGATTGCTGGATCCGTGGCTAGAGTGCGAAAACTTAGGTGACGGATCCATTTTATCCGTCACCCAAGTGGATTTCTGCAGTAGTGTGTATTCATACAAGTCAGATGTCATTAAGGACCCCCTTGATGAGTAGGAGGATTGTAAAAGAAGCATGGTCATGCGTTTGATTTGTCACCTACAATCCAAACTCATGATCAAGAGAACTTGTAGATTGAATTGGAAAGGAAGACGATTTTGTGCCTTTGTTCAATCATGACAATTTCAAACGAATAGAGGACAAAACTACTTATGGTAACAAGATTTGACAAAGGATATAGTCATTAATTCTGTGACTTGGGTAGTTATAGGCCTTTGTAGGAGTTACCCATGACTTGTGAATGAAAAATTTATTTCATTTCACGGCCAACGTCATATGAATCCTAAAGAATCACACACAAAGAGAGAGAATGCAACGAAGTGAACAAAATGTATTGTCGATTAATTAATTTGGTAAGAACTTATATTCTGATATAATGCATTGTTTTTAACTAATCCAATACTCATAAGACAAGACCGTTATTTGTTTTTAATTATTAGAGTAAAGTAATTAAATAGAACAAATAAAGGGAAAATATATATAAATATTATAGGGCTTAGTCGAACACCCCTATTGAGCTATATATATATATATATATATATATATATATATATATATATATATATATATATATATATATATATATATATATTTCTAGTGTTTTATTTATCAAATGGAATTAAAAGGAAATCCAAAACTCATACAAAAAAATTGTGAGTTTGTCTCTCTCTCTCTCTACAATTCAGTAGTCGGCCCTATGCCCTTCTCCGATCGCCTCCATTTATCCTCCTCCGCCCTCCCTACTCTCACAACCACTGCTCTAATCCTCGTTGTCTTCACCGTTTTACCCTTTGGATCCACCGTCTTTGTCTGCGTCTTCTCTTCCACTATCTTCCATGGTTTTACCCTTTGGATCCACCGTCTTTGTCTGCGTTTCACTATCATTAAGCTCATCATCATCGTCTGACATGGATGCAGTGAAAGCCTTCTTTCGCTTCTTAAGAAAGGTGGGGCATTCTCGTCTGATGTGGCCAAAGCCTTCACATTCATGGCATTGGACTCCTTTTCCCCTATCAGCAAGATCTGTATATTCCTCCCATGGTTTTTGACCTTTCCGTTCTGAGATGTCATCTTCCTGATCATCTCTACATCTATAACGCCCAGGCATTCGACGGAATTCCTTCATCATCTTCTTGACCATTAGGGCAACCCTTTCATCCATCTCCTCTTCAGAATCTGAGTGATTCTGATTCCTGAGTTGTTGTATGGAGCTCTTGAGTGCCACTCCTCTGCCTCGCCTGTTAGTTTTAGGCAGAGACATCTCGAATGTTAGAAGTGACCCCATAAGTTCATCAAATCTGAGAACGATTAGGTCATGCAATTCTTCAATTGCAGTGATCTTCATCCTGAATTTGGAGTTTACTGCTCTCATAGTTGATCTGACCATGTCTTCATCTACCATAGGCTTTCTAAGAGCAAATGATTCATTTGTCAGGTTTCTGATTCGTACATGAAAATCAGTGATAGTGTCGTCATCTTCCATGGTCAGTGTTTCGAAGCTGGTTGTGAGATATTGTAACTTTTGGTCTCTAACCTTAGTAGTTCCTTCATGAGTTGTCGATAGTATCTCTCAGACTTCTTTTGTTGAGGTGCATGTGTTGATCAACTTGAATACATTTTGATCAACTATATTGAAGATGGAATTGAGAGCTCGTGAGTTTCCTAGTGCTTCATCATCTTCAGCAGTGCTCCAATCCTTATTCAGGTTTGACGATTGGGGTATTTCCTTCTTCTGCTACTGTTTGAGGAGGTTTCCATCCATGGATTACACCTTTCCAAGACTTAGTGTCCAAGGGTTTCAAAAATGCACTCATCTTGGCCTTCCAGTAGCCATAGTTAGTTCCATCAAGTATAGGTGGACGAGTGACTAAGCCTCCTTTTCTAGAGCTTTCTATTATGACCGTTCAATATTATCTTCCTTCCAGATCACACCACATTATGTTGGGTGACTAGCTCTGATACCAATTGAAATACTGACTGTATGCACGTACTGATAAGATGTCACTTGGGATGTTGTATCATATGACCTAACATCTTACCTTAACAGTTTAACGTATGTAATAATGGAAATAGGCAAACACACACAGAGACACAAGGTTGGTTACCCAGTTCGGTACATCATACCTACATTTGGGGGCACTTTGCTAGTAAAAGTTTTTTCACTATGGTGTAATCAATCAGCATACAAGTTTACAGATCCTCCATATCAACCCTATGCTATTATTACAAGTAAACAAACCTCGATAAGAGACTCCACATGACCCTGAGATCTCAATCTTAGTTCCACTCTTTGAGAATTTGCAGCCTCGGATACTTCTTGGTCTCCTTAACAACTCGTGATGCCTTTTTCACTGAGTGTATAGCTCTAGTGCTTGATTGAACGATGAATAACACAAGCACTTAGGCATTTACTTCACTTTCCTTCATTCAGTTCCTCAACACGCTCGTATTACACGCTTGAGACCCCTGAATTCATGAAAGCAAGTAAACTGCACAATAAGGTCTTCTTTGACCCAATGATCGCCAGATAAATCAATGATGCGATCACTCAGGCTCTCTTCCGACAGGGCTTGCACTGTACAATTGGGGATGACCGGTCAACGCTAGTTGAGGGTATCCCATGGTTACTGGGGAATGATCTGGTTATCCAGTACACACATCACTTACCCTACATATGATGGTATCGGACCTGACTACGGCACAAGGAACGGAATGGGATATACCGAAACTACAGCACAACTTCCCCTCAAGAATAGTGGAGGATATCATACAAGTCTCAGCTCCTATGCCCCAACACAAGGACAGATGGTCTTGGAAAATATAATATATGGGGCGTCTACTCGGTCAAAGAAGGCTATAAAGCTCTATCGCGAGAAATGGACGATGGCACTTTTCTGTGGGGACCACGGTTTGGACGGGAATCTGGGATCTGGACATTCAACCCCGCATAAAAATCTTCCTTTGGCGGGCGTCATTAGGAACTCTTCAGGTAGCGGAAAATCTCCATGCTAAATACGTCCCGATATCGATATATTGTCCGGTTTATCAGACCGAGGAGGAGACTACCTCGGACCTTCTTCTCCATTATCAATTTGCCCAGGACGTCTAGGACTTATCGGGTTTACATGTTCCTATACAACCCATACTACTTTAGATGACTGGTTGTTCTTGGTTTTGGCTCTATCAGACTTAGAGGCAAAAGGCAGGGTGGCAATAACCCTATGGGAACTATGGAAGGCAAGGAATGGAATTGTATGGAACAATACTCCATAGACACCCCAGAGTATCATAGCTACAGTCCTAAGCAATCAACTCAGTTGGATTGAAGCACATAAAGGTCAGATTAAGCCGACGGCCGTGACTCGAAGCAGCCAAATATGATGGAGCCCACCTCCCCCCCGGCATGGTCGACTGTTAATATGGACGGAGCTACTTTCATTAATTCGGGGCAATTTGGCTGGGCCTGGATATGCAGGACGGATAAAGGAAGGGATCTGGATGGAAGGAGTGGAACGGGGCTATGACTCCTAGGGCCTGAATTTGCGGAAGCAATGGCGATATGGTCGGCTTTTAAATGGATCCAGGAGAAGTCCCTCCATAGAGTACTCATTCACAGTGATAGTCAGTACCTGGTGCACTTGGTCCAAGGGAGCCATCAGGTCTTTTCCCCTCTGTGTCGATTAGTTGATGATTGTCGATCTCTTCTCAACACTCTTGAGTATGTTAAACTCGAGTGTATCTCTAGGACAGCGAACGGGACAGCCCACTAGTTAGTTCGAGAGGCTCGTTCTGTGTCTGTCCAATCGTGATCCGGATTTACTATACCAGATACACTAGGATGTATTTTATCAAATTTCAAATTATAATACAATATCCCGTTTCAAAACAGATTTATGGATACTGTAGCACAATAGATTTTTTTTAAGTCTTTATTTGAAGATAGTAATAAATATGTTATCCATTTTAAGAATATTAATAAAAATAGTATTGTTAATAAACAATATTGGTAAAAATGATTTCAATAATTAAAATGAAACCGGTCTGTAGAAGATTGGAAGTAGATAGTACAGTGGATCGGAGTGACTGGCTGGTTGAATAAAGATCCGACATGGGATTGGGTTTGGTTATATAAGGCTTGGACATAAATGGTCTAAAGAGATAAAGGTGAGGTGCCTTATCCACTTGTGTACTTTGAAGATATTTCACGTCTAGCCTCACTACTACCCGTAGACACAGGCATAGGCTTAGGCAGAGTGATAGGCTTTGGCTTTGGCTTTGCATGTGTAATAAAGAGCCGGTCGCACCTTATTAAAATAAGCGGCACCCACTTAATCACTCACTCATCCTGTCCTAATATGTCGGGGCAGCCTCCATGCATTTTTGTGCTGCCCCTACAGTTCATATACATACTATACACAGTGGTTCTAGTGTTCCGGAGATGGTGAGTTCATAAGTGTATGACGCAGTACATACTGAAGGTATTTTAATGAATCCGTAAAAAAAAACCCGAAAATATAGTACTGGCTGGATGGATAGTAGTTTTCAGGTCGAAATAGGTTCCTGAGCAAAACTCATAGTTTTGTCATGATATACGATGTTTTCCGGCCATCTAATATCGTTTGGAGGGACGAAATTGTACTTTTAGAGTCCGGTTCATTTTTTTCATGTTTTTGTTAGGATTTGAGAATTGTTTATTCGAATTAGGGTTTTGGGGTTAGTTTCCTTATTGTATTAGGATTTTGGGGTTTTAGTTTTCTATATAAGCACTTGATAAGTCTCATCGTAATGCAAATTTTGATTAATAAACACAAAACGAGTTTCTACTCAACATATCTCTTTCGGTATTCATCATGAATCAACGAATTTGATACCTATCCAATTCGGATATTCTCTAAGAATCAACGAATTCGATAAAGAATTCCTATTTTGCTACGCACTCTACATCAGTATATAAATTACATACATCTTGATCAAGAGAGCACCTGCAAGGCTTGATGTTTATTTAACGTTTTAACTTAACGATTAAGACTAAAATGTTAAAACGGCCAATGCTAAAACTTATACGATTGGTATACATCGACAAAAAAAGATTAAGACTCAAACGTTGAATAAAACATCATCAGCATTGCAACTGACTCAACGATTTGATCGTTGTTTTGAGGGGTGATCCTCAAAGATCGACATCTAACACTCCAACTGCTCTTAAAGTACATACCCGTATGAGTCGAACATGGTCTCTATCACCTTTAATTTGCGCAAGAAGTTGTACTATATAATATATGATTCACTATAACATTATACATGGTTCCGATAAGAAGGAATAAATACATGCACGAGCAGTGGTGAGGGAAAGTCGCAAGTGTGCCCTTTCACCAGCAGTTATGCTAAAAGTAGAAAGTAGACACTACTATTACTAGGTAGCTACAAACTAGCACATGACATCTTTGAGGAGCTTGTACCTGCGAGTGCCACTAGTCCTCGGACTTTGATTATTACTGTTATTTACATTATTGCCATCGCCCCCCTCCTGCTGCTTCTTCGTCATCTTTTGCTCCGATCGCTTCGAACACGAAGGCTTACGAATCACACTCGATTGATCCTCACTCTCACACCAATCGCAACAGCTCACAATCGATTCGCTACCAGTATAATAGTTGCTACAATACCTGAAAGATGAACCCACGTCGACTATTTATATACTATCCACTAAAAACCATATGTATCGATATAAAACGTACGTATGTTGAAAGCGAAATCGACACTTGTGGCAGCGGAAGAGCTTGTCGGGGAACCCCACGTCTCCGCAGAGGCAACATACGTTGCTATTCTTCTCTACATCCATCTTCGAACCAAACCTTGTCCTATAGATATTGGAGAGTGATGAGAGGAGCTACTCGGACTTATATATATAGTGAAGGCATGCAAAATAGTCACGAACTATTCTTGTGTATTACTTCAACTTTTCTAATTCACGATGTATATATATATATAATAAAACTGTTCCATCTCTACGCCATTACATCACTCCACACGTTGATTTGCTTTTTGCTTGCTTGCGTGCAGTCGTTTCCTACTTTTAAGAGAGCGACATGGTCTTTTTCTTTCTGGTTGAGCCTAAATGACTCTTATGTCCTTCCCTTCTCCATACTTGAGTTTGAATTTTCTTCTCAATAAAAGCTAGGCCCCAATACCCCTTTGTCTCCTTCCTCCTAACTTCGTGATAGCGTTGCTATTAATTAAGAGTTGCCACCCCTCGAGTTGACGAGCATTGAAGTTGTGTCACGTCATAATGACGTAATTTCTTTGGAGCGAAAGGTGCAATCTTTATCAATTAAAATCAACTATAATGCAATATATCGAAGAACACGCTCTCGAGTACGAAAGGACATAATGACGATTAATGGTTCATTGATCCTTATAATATTATAATTGTCATAAACGGTATAGTGACACCTCTTGGGCAATGAGAGAATATGAGGGATGAGAAGGGGGTGTTGGAAGTCCTGCTCCGAAAATTGGCCAAGGACCTTGACAGTAGTGGTGGGAGGCAAAACATCGTCTAGGAACTCCAGGACTAGTCCCTGATGCTCGGTCGGTCTAGCATTCCTCCTGGCGGGGCTGCTTCCCAGCCCTCGCCTAATCTTCCAGAGGCACTCCTGTTGCCGACCTCTTAAGCGCTCCAATTGCAGCGCTCCCACCCTCTCCAGGTCCCCCTAGAAATGGGCGTCGGAACTTCAACAACTGAATCAGCAGAGAGCTGGCCGGTCACTAGTAGGGCGTTAACTCAAGGCATCGAGCGGTTAGGTACAGTGCTCGAGGAAACCTGGGGGCTCCTTCACAGGGATAAGGAGCCCTTAGGTACAGTGTTCGGGGAAACATGCTCGGATCCATACAGGTTAGGCGGTTGTGAAGGCTCATTCCAATATCTAGCATAGGGCTTCACCTGCTTATCCTTGTGATATTCCAAAAGAGACGAATCATACCTTGGGGTGCCTCGTAGTTCCCAAGGACAGTCCTTGAGAATATGACCAAGCTTCCCAAAGTTAAAGCAGAAGCTCGGGAGCTTGGAGTAGGTCAACTCGATCTTCATCGGGTCCGGGAACTCTTTAAAGCGAAGAACCATACCGCGCCGGAGTGGCCGCTCGATGAGGTGCCAGAAGCGAACCCGAACGGTTCCACCTCAGCACATCCCCCACTAGTCGCTCGGGACTTCCACCGCAGTCCCCAATGCATCCCCAATGGTCATTCCTGTCACCTTCGTACGAACAAAGGTGGCAAGCCCCGGGCATGAGCCCACAACTGTATGGGATCCAAGGCCGGCATCTTTTGAGCGAAGGGGTCCAGGTCACCTAACAGCAGGACCCGGCCATCAAAGCACCAGGGCTCATTGCCCCGAACCCATGCCCGAGCTTCAAATGACCGAAAGTAGAACCCGAACAGACCCGGTCCCAAGTCCTTGACGACGAGCCTCTCCACTGCTTTTCCTCATGTTGTAGTGATGATCTGTAGAAGAGCCTCCTTCTGAGGTGATGCTGGCGGCCAGAGCTTGCCCACTATGCCCCATTGCTGTCTAGCAATGGCCTTAGAGACGACCGGAGAGAACGGGATAATGAACTCGACCTCCTCCTCGTTCTCGATCGAGCACGAAGACAATCCGTCTTGTAAGGCTGCTAGGGAAGCATGGAGGCCTGCCTCCATTACAGCCGTGGGTGAAGGAGGATCGTCCAGACTCAAGTTCGGTCGCTGGTCACCCCTCATCCCCTCCGGTATGGTTAGGCAAGCAGGAATGAGGGGAATCCGATCCTGGTTTGGAAGACACTGTCCCAGCCCTAAAGCTTCCATATCCGTCCTCGAGAGATCCTCCATAAGAGCTTTTCCTTTTGCCAGATCCCGTATCAAGGGTGGAAGCGACGGTACTGGGTCCTATAGGCGAGCCGAGGTTGTAACCCTAATGGATGGGTCACCATGAATGGCTAAGGAGTCCGGCAGACTAGGGTTTGGTAGATGAAGAGTCAGGGCAAGGTTTGGTGGAGACGGTCGCATGTTGCTTGGGGAAGAAGCAATAGTGGGACGTCGCACAAGCCTTCCCCGTCTCGGTTTCAAAACTGGTGAAGAAGAAAACGCTCGCATGGAGAAGGGAACCAACACCGTCGAGATTCTCGGAATGAGCGGCGGTAGCGCAGGCGCAGAAGATGAGGAAGAAGCCGGAAAAGGTGGTTTGGGCTTCCTCCTTCGGCGTGTCTTATCCCCAGCATCGGGCATGTCTGCGAGGGATTGGACAACACAAGGGTATCAGAACTGACAGGTTCAGTGGCGCCAGCCACAGGTGGAGGCACGGTAGAGGACTGAGCAGCGGCGGGGACAAAGGGGAGCTCCATAGATGTCGCAGGCGGCTAGGACTAAAAAGAGATCACAAGTTACGAGAGAGAGAGAAAAAAAAATCGGTTATTTTTAAAAATCAGTTTGTTAATGATGTAATTAAATGGCTCATGTACTTAGGTATCAATTTTTGTTTTAAAGTTCGTGATATTACAATTAGTTTGGACATGTGACTGGATCTTGGAGCAGTGAAAGGCATTCTTTTAGGTTTCATGGTTTACAGGATGGGTGAGGCATGCATACGAGTAAATGTATTTGAATTGTCTTGATTAGCTTATGGTATTAGTGATGCTACGTAGGACTGCACAAAATACATGAAACCCGATCGACACCATTTTTGGTGTAATCAGAACCGATAATAGCACTGTTAGTGTGAAGACCGCTTCAAAAAAAAAAAACTTTTGGATCGGACCGGACCCGACCAGCAGACCCGGCCCAAGCCCGACCTATTTAAGGTTGGCACTAGGGTTCTGAAACCCTAATCCTCACTTCTCCTTCTCCTTCTGCCGCCCCCCTCCTCTCCCGAACCTGATCCTCTCTCCAGCTCCGGCGACCTCTCTCCAGCTCCGGCCCTCTCCCTTCCCTCACCTCCCACGTCCGACCACAGCTCATCCCCGACCTCCCCTTCGCCTCCGTCTTCTCCTCCGTCCAACCACGACCACCGCCCGCCACCGTCCTCTATTTCCCTTCGGTGAGAGATCTCACCCACGGAGTTTGGTCGCCGGCGATGGCTTCGCCGGTGGCCGGTTTCGTGTTCATTAACGTCTTCCCGTTTACTTCTGTCCCGTATTTACCTTAATCTGATCGGTTTTGATCTGTGTTGCTACTTGAATCTGGACAACTTGGGCACAGTTTTGGTGAAGCAAATCAAATGAAAAGAAATATCGATTAAAAGGGAAAGTGTTTAAAAAACGACTCGAATCCGTTAAATGAGAAAAAGAAATCGTTTAAAAACGGGAACAAAATCAGAGTTAATTAAAGAGGATTGTTATTTGAAACGAAAATTAATTATCTAAGGGAAAAAGGAAATCAGGTGTTGAGTTCTTAAGAAATTTGATAAAACTAAATCTGATTAAATTAAAAAGGGTTTTAAAACGAAATTCTGTTATTAAAATTAAACTTGAGCTAAGTTAAATCGAAAAGGGGAAAACGAAATCAGATCGGCTTTAGAAGGGTTTTGGACCAAAGTCTCGAGTTTAGAAAAGAGCAGAAGGGAATCGTTCTGTTTCAAAATCAAAGTCGGAATTAGATAAAGAAAAGGAGTTTCAAAGACGGTTTTAAGATAAAAGTGGTTTTTAACTGGGTTTTGGATCAATCTGAGTTCGGTGCGCGGGTGCTCGAACCCGATCCGTCGTAATCCCACTTTTATCCCGCTCGAGTGTAAAAGACAACTGTCGGATTTAAACTGGACTAATCGTAACCTTTAACTTAACGGCGGAACCGTTATTAATTTGTGGCTTTCGTGTTTTCTTTAGCGTCCGGCTTCGATCGAAGTGAAGCCCGGAGGTAGCGAGCCAGGACGTCAGCAGCTAGGAGACATAGCGGTTGCTCTTCAGTTGAGGTAGAGAAAAGTAGCCGGATCTCGGCCCTGACTAGGGAAAGTTAACAGTAGAAATGCATGTGACACTGGGGTGTCGTGGGTTGAGTAGGTTAGCGAATATTAGAATTGCATGATACGGGATCGTAGCAATTATTAGAAAGGCATGTGACACTTAGTAGTGTCGTAGGAGCAGAGAACTTAGCGATAATTGAATTACATGAGGCATATGACCATGCCCGGAGGTTTTTTGTGAAACTAGCGATCTTAGGACTGTTGTAGGCATCGAATATGCCGGAGGTTGTTGTGCGTTATTTATTGTTGAGTTTGGGTGGCCTTGAGAGCCCGTGTTAATTGTTGTTGAGTTTGGGTGGCCTTGAGAGCCCGTGTTAATTGTTGTTGAGTTTGGGTGGCCTTGAGAGCCCGTGTTAATTGTTGTTGAGTTTTGGGTTGCCTTGAGAGCCCGTGTTGTCGTTTTGGTGTTTTGGGTGGCCGTGAGTGCCCGTGGGGTTGTGAACCCGTGTCGTTACTATTGGTGGTTTTGAGTGGTCGTGAGTGCCCGTGGGGTCGTTGAGCCGTGAGTTACTGTTGGTGTACCTTGGGAGGCCGTGAGTGCCTGTGGGGCTGTTGAGTCCGTGTTTTAGGGTTGGTGTCTTGAGTGGCCATGAGTGCCTGTGGAGTGCTGAATTTGTGTTGTTGCTGTTGTTGAACTGTGTTTGTGATTGTGATTGTGGTTACCTGAGGTTGTGGGCCCGCTTCATTAAACGGGGGTCCTCGATCACACGCGTCCGCATGTTCAGACGGGGTAGGGGGGCCGCCCGTCAGTAAAGGGGTCCTGGCCGCGCGTGTGTGGTTCGGTGGTTGTGAGTGTGATAGGTTGACAGTGATTGTGGTTACCTGAGGTTGTGGGCCCTCTTCATTAAACGGGGGTCCTCGATCACACGCGTCTGCACGTTCAGACGGGGTAGGGGGCCCGCCCGTCAGTAAAGGGGTCCTGGCCGCGCGTGTGTGGTTCGGTGGTTGTGAGTGTCTGATCCGACTTTGTGTCGAGGAAATGCAACGGGTCGACCGCCTGACCTGATGAGATCGGTAAAGGGCGTGAGGGGGGTTACTGAGCAGCTAGTTTGCGATCCTTTGTGATCTTGTTTGGTGTGCGATCCTTTGTGATCTTGTTTGGTGTTGCGTTGTTTCTTTCGAGTCCTTGGGAGAGGTCGTGATCGTTGTGTCGGGTCTACTTTACGTGTCAAGGTGTTGAGTTAGTCAAGGAAGGTAACGGGGGGTGTATGTTCAGTCAGAGTCCTTGGGTTGGGGACAGTGTCCCCCGGTGTAGACTTTATTATTGGTGTCACCGGCTTTGTCTGCTAATTATGCCGTAGTCAGTCTGTTATCCGTGGTGGTGAGCGAACGCTCACCCCTAGCTGCTTTTCCTACAGGTACTGATCACAGGACGGACTAGGTGAGCTCTCGAAGCTTGTGGAGCTAGGAGCGGAGTCCGGGTTGGTTTTGAGTCTAGTGACGGATACCTACTTTTGTCCACTTGTTGGAACGTGTTTTAAATTGTAATTATTATTTTGTTGAGCAAATGGTGTTTTTAAAGTGATTTAATGAAAACAGGTTTCAAGTATCGTATCTTTTTAAATGTTCGCGTCCCGAGTTCGGTTCGCTGAAATTGGGGCGTGACAGTTAGAACCAACGGAAAAAGTGTCACACCGACAAAGTCAAAATTGACGTCTAGCTTTCATACTAGAAAACTGCAGCTCGATTGACTAATTGACTGTCCATCTGCTGAACAGTAGGCCCGATACTGGTGTAGCAACCCAAAAAATTTGAGCCCGTCTGGTAGCTCAGCTAAGCAACCTACCTCGTTGCCTTCTTAATCCTGAGCCGTCCGATGTAGGGTTTGGTTGTCAACTATTGATCTGGATCTTCGCGTGTTATCAGCCAAAATCAATGCCTATCGTCCGATGTGTTTATGTCATTTTTACCAACCTCAATAAAACCCTACTCTATCGTCTCATCTCCGGCCAAGAGGGAGGATCTATCAATAAGTCCGGTAAAAAGTATTGCCCTCTTCACCCTCTCAAGCCCTCGCCTTTTGAAGCTGTCATGACTTCATTTAATGAGGGGAAGGAGAGGCATAGTCAAGTAGGCTATAAAGAAAGGATCGGTGAAGCATCTATGATAAGCACCGAACACGGATCTGAGTCTAAGAGAGCTAGGGTTGAAGTCGACGAAGCACACGATGAAGAAGGAGAAAAAGCTTTCATGGGGGATATACTATAAATTTATAAAAAGGTTGTTGTCTTATGTTTGTAATTCCCTCAAGATATACTATCATGTGGGATATTTATAAGTTATATGAAGATGAAAAGCTCAAGTTGTAAAAGTATTTCAATAACTCTAAATCTAGGGTGTCATTCATAAAAGACAGTTGGACAACTGTTCAATAAGTGAATTATATGTGCATTACTGTATATTTTATTGACGATGCGGAAGTTTTACATAAAAAAATTATTAATTACTGCACAATAACTACCTACAAAGGGGAAGATATTAAGAGAGTTGTTGAAATTTGTTTGAGCGCATGGGTGCTGGATATAATAATGGTGATAACAGTAGATAATGCACACCCTAATAAAAACGCCATAGAATATTTGAGAGTACAACTTCAAAAAAAATAATGTGTTATGATTTATTGGATGATAGATACATGCATATGAGATGTATGTCACACATCTTGAACCTAATTGTGAATGAGGGCCTTACAAAAGTAGATAGGTCTATTGAAAGAATAAGGGTTGTTGTTAGGTTTATTAGACATTCCTCTATGAGACTATCTAGGTTTAAAATCGCTTGTCAACAGGCTGGTTATCAAACCAAAAGGTAACTCAACCTACATGATGCTTCATTCAATATGTAGGTTGGAGAAAGCATTCCATTAGTGAGCTTGTTAGACCCAACATTCAATGTTGATTTAGATTCAAAGATTTAGAAAAAAGAATGGGTCAAATTTAGGGAGGCTTACTCAAGCCGATTTAGTAGTAATTAAATCTCTAATGAAGTTTTTAGAGACATTTTTTAGTGCAATAGTTTATATACCAGATCATCATATGCAACATCAAACATGATATTGAACGAAATATTAGAAATTGGTTTAACAAAAAAATGGATTGTGTAGTGATAATTTAAGTATGTGAGACATGTCTTTTAGGATGAGTGAAAAATTCAACAATTATTTTATGGATTTGGGAATGTTGAACATGTTCCAAGGAAACGTGGGCGGCTTCAGTTAGCGATATCATTTATCCAGTGCTAGTTAATCCCGAAGAATGGCCTTCACACTTAGATTGTACAGTAGTCGTGCCTCCATCCATCAAACCCAAGCGCGGTAGACTTGAAATAGTTAGATTCAACTCTAAAGATAAGTACGGAAGGCGTCGTAAGGGAATCCGGATCTGCACCCGTTGCAACCCCCCCCCCCCCCCCCTCAGCAGCAGCAGAAGAAGAAGATCTAAAGTCAACAAAGCTAAAATTTGATGTGTTTTCTCTTCGTTTATGAAATCTATCATTACAAGATGAAAATGGATAACGAAGAAATAGGAAGATAACGAAGAAGGGAGGAAGACAACGAAGGCATAAAGTAAAGCGGTTGTGACCTATAGGATAGACACAACAAAGACATAGTAAATATTTGTAAATAGGGTTTCATGATGTATTTGTAACCCAAAGGGATGACGAAAAATAAAGTAAATGTTCATCAAAGGTCTCATAGATAGCCTATTTGTAATTAAAGATAAAACGTAAAGTTGTTAATTTTCTATATGTTTTCATTTCACTAATTATCAGATTATATGCTATAAAGTACGATTAATAATACAATTTTGGTATGATAGTGATTATATACAATGTAATTCTATGTATAGTAGAAGTATAACAAAAGTACAAAAATAGAGTCTTTTACATGATAGATGTGTATCATAACACGCCTTACAAAACGTCAATAGGAGACCCTTCATATATATTTGCAAGTTGGTATGATAATGGGACATGTAGCACACAAACCTAACATGTGAAAAAATTTTCACGTACCAGACGTAAATTTAACTCAATATGTTTGGATTTGGTGTCGACATGAGTGAAACATAGATTGCAAGAAGATATGTTGGCTCAAGCTAGAATTTCGCAAGCGAATTTTTCTTAGGAGAGAAAAAGACCAAAAAAGATATATGTACCTAAAAAGTAATTGAGAGGACCAAATTGTTCATGGAAAATTCCGAGCCTAGGCAAAAGATAGATGTCGGAAGAAAAGTAGTTGAAGACTCAATGAGTAGGATATCATCAACATAAGGAAGGAGAAAGGGAGTAAGAGAACCATTACGATAGATAAAGAGGGGGTATCAGCTCGACTACTAACGAAGCCAATGAAAAGAAGGTAGGAAGAAAAACGTTGATGCCAAACCCGTTGAGCTTCCTTAAGACCATACACAACCTTCTTGAGATGAAAAACATGCTTAGGAAAGGATAGGTCATGAAAAATAGGGGTTGTTTCATGTAAACGGTCTCAGAAAGGTCTTTATGAAGAAAGGCGTTTTTGACATCTAATTGGTGGGCGGACTAAGAGTGAGAAAGAGGGAGACTACGGAGGGTCCGGAATGGTAACATGCTTGACTATATGGCTGAAAGTGTCATCATAGTCAATGTTGGGTTATTGAGTGTACCCTTGGACAACTATACAAGCTTTGTAATGCTCAAGATCAAGTTTCCGAATACTTGGACGGGTCGGTGAGTCAGGCGTTTTTTTGAAAATCTTGGGGCATAGGCACTGTTCTAAAAATCCCGACTGGGCGCCCGCCTACGCCTAGCCGACCCGCCTAGCCGCCTAGGCGATTCCTACAATTTTACGTAGTATACTGACTCAATTAAAATAATTAGATGGTTATGATGTTGGTGATATTAGAGTTTGTGCTTCTGAATTGTTTGGTGTTATTTTTTTAGGTATTTTAGATATTAGTTACCATTTTTAATGTAATGAAATTCATATTTTATTTCTATATATAATAATATATCTATTAAAAATAAAAAAATACAAATCCGATTAATCCCCGATTAATCCCCGTCTAGTCCCCGATTAATCCCCGAAGGACCTAGCCGCCTGACTAGCGCCTAGCGACTTTTAGAACCTTGGGCATAGGCAGGGCATAGGCGGACTTTTACAACCTTTCTTAATATAAACATTAGAACAGAATTTGTAGCGGAGGATGAATTTGGATCCAACAATGTTGACACTAGACGGGTATGACACCAAGTCCCAAGTGTCATTAGCATAAAGAGGAGGGAGCTCGGCTTCCATATCTTGCTTCCAATACGGATCACGGAGAACCTGAGTGGAAGAACGAGGAACAAAAGAAAGAGTAGAGGTTGAGATATGAAGATCAAGAATACATCGTGGTCACGTAGTCAGGGGTGAGAGGGATTTTGCGGTAGAGCGGTTAGGGATAGTAGGACGGGGGAGGAACGTGGAGTAATAGTAGGGGATGGAGTAGGTGAAGATGGAATCACATTAAGGGACGGTGTGGGTGAGACGGGTGAGGGTATACGTGGTGAATAGGACAATGAAGAGGGAATGTCGGACCAATGTTGTAATTAATGAGAGGATAAAGATCACTTTAAGGTAAGTAGATAAAATAATGAAAACTAAATGGTCTAGTGGAATGGTAGGAAAAATTGGGTAGGTCGGGTTTAGGGAATTATGGGTGTAAAGTATGGAATTCGAATCAGGTGGCTGATTATGGCGATTCTCTACGAGTAAAAACATGAAAATCACCATAGAAAAGTAGGAAATGAATTTTGGTGTTGGATTACCACGATAATGTTGTTATATGATTTAGGTCAACCGTGTAGAGCTTCAAAAACAAGGTCTTGATCGGAGATGGGCTCCTTTGATAGTATTCTAAAATGCTCAGTGATCCTTTACAAAGAGATCGTGGTTGATGTTGTAGTTGCAAAGCCTGGGACATTTTGTTGTCTCAAAAAAGTAACTCGATGGAATTCCACATATCGAGAATAGTGGCGTCGAGTTTGAAGAAATCAAAGAGTAGTTTAGGATGCAATGTAGCATACATCCATGTAACAACGAAAACATTAAGGCATAACCACACAAATAAATCAAGTGTGGTTGTAGGCGGATCAATAATATGTTGGATTGTTTGATAAATAACGCATACTTTTTTGAACATTTCCCCATATTTCTTATGATGGGATCGTTGTGAGAAAGTTTTAGAGGAACAAAATTACTTGTACTCGTTACATTATATGCTACATGAAATAGAGAAACTGGTGCATAAGAGGTTGGAGTAAGGATTGAAGAGGATACTTAGGTAGAAGTTGAATCTTCCGTGGTCATGGCAGATTGAAATTGATGATTAGTAAAAATGAATCTCTGATGTCGTGGGTGGGAGTTCTTAGTTGTTAATAGCCAAGTGGGGACAAACTATTGTTCCACTAATAGGCTTCCTGGAGTTTTACGGCATGAAGGAAGTAGATCAAGAGATCCAGACCCATTTGTTGTGGGGAGAGTGGGGAGACACGTACGATGGTGCATATGATTTCATTGATGAGGTCAATCCTGAAATGTCGATATGGGAAGCCCCAGCTAAGCGACATGTTGGTGCACTCTTCGATTTCGCACATGTTTTATCCAACTTCAAGGACCTCCTCAATTTGCAGATACATATGCAACTCAAGTACAATTTTGTCGACCACATTTGGTCCTACTTTAACCCCATTATAAACCTTTATAACAACTCTAATGTTTTCAACCCTATAGTTTAAGGGTGATGATTAGCACGCTCTTGTTAGTTATTGGTCATTGTCGTCTTTTGTTTTATTGATTATCGTCGTATGAGTGTGTTGCATCATTGATTAATATTATTTTCGTTGTTTTCAAGTTCTTTGCAAGTATGTGCATACTCCTCGGAGGTAGTTTCAACTTTTAGTAAAAACAATTAAAACTCAAGGTCACCGCCTCTACATAAACCTCTTCAAGTGTCTTCACATTGTCACCTTTCTCCCTCCTCAATATCCCACACATCATTTCCTCCTAAGTCTCCTAAAACGTCATCTGATGCAGACCTTAAGAAGCCGTGGGTAGAGGTCCATAGGGTTCGTCCGACTCATCCTATAAAAGCGAGACGTGGGAGCATTGGTCACCACCACGTGGTCCAACTCCACCTCACTATGAACCTGAAGAGTTGTACCCGTCTCCTCCGAACGAGGATTATGATGTGGAGCCGTCAGCACAAGAGGAGGAGCCACCAAAAGACACTTTTGCGTTCCCTCTTTTTGATGAAGAAGCACAACCAAAGTTCTTTGGTTCACAAGAGGTGGACCAAAAAACACCTCCACTTGCCCTAGGAGAGCCAAAACCTCATCGTGATCCTTCTGACCCGTTCGAAGATTATTGAGGTTACTCATCCTCTTCTCTTCCAACCGTTCGTATTAGAAGTCACCACCTCGTCCGCCTTCTCCTCCTACTCCTCAGTATTACCTTGATTAGGCTTACCGTTTATCGTTTTCATCGGCAAGACCACTATTTTCAAATATGTTGTTGTCTCTATTATCATGTGTAACGATTTTATTTGGTGTAATTTTCTGTTAATGGTGTTTTATGTTTATTATGTTTTTTCTTTTATGAAAAAATGGCAAAATATTGGGCATATCGGTTAAAAATCAAATAAAAAAACAAAAACCAGACAAATAATAGAAATTAGAAGCTAGGCGAAACGCTAATTGGTGTTTGCCCACTACATGACTCTATTACATCATATTTAACCGATGCTAAACTCATGTACTGCATATGCTCTTATCACTCATTCTCTCACTTAACACCATTTTCTCATTGTCACCACTCATTCAAAATGAGTTACTCGTACACATACCAACTATCACACGACTTATAATTTTTCATCGGGTATTTTTTTTATACGCTCGAAAATTGTTATTAAAAAAAGATCTGATCCAAGCAGGATTAGACCAAAGGGCAACCATTACAAAGGAGCTCTCAGAGGGAGCTGCGGGAACACAACCCAAAAACAAAAACAAAAACGAGCACTTAACCCTCATCAGTTACCAACTCTTCACCTTCCGAAGTCAAATTCGGATCATCAAAAACTTTTGCTTGAGCAGGCTGCGGTAACTGGGCCGATCGAGCTTGGAAAAACTGCTTCCTGCCCATAGAGTTTGGCATTCTCTCACGACCTAAAGAGCGAGCTGGTTTAATATCAACAGTGAAGTAGTCCCCTAAGAACTTGGGGGGCCGAATCTGTCGATTCGAAGCGGCTCCTGCTTCGAATGACGACCCTTACTCAGAGGTTTAACTTTCGGAGGTTAGATAAGAACCTCCTTCCATAGACTTCTCTGTTGATCCCCGATCGGATCACTAGTTACCACCTGTTGTGACGACTGATCTGCTAAAAGAACATTAGCACCCTGACTCGAAGCCTCCACATCATTATGAACTCGGGTTTCAAGACCCGATGTCGACCCGTCGAACCCTGAACCTGAGCATACCAGGGGCAGATCTGAACCTGTAGAGTGGTTTGGGCTCAAAATAAGCCCAAATCCAGGCCCAACATGGCATGGTTCAATTACTTCCCTTATTTAAGTTGGAGGAGGTGCAAGCTGTTACAAACAATTTTCACTTGGGCGGTAAACTTAGAGAGGGTGGCTTTGGTACAGTATATATAAGGTAAGGGATGTGTTTCTATGCCAGATGTTTTGTGGTCAAGGAAACTGGTTGACGGGTGGAAAATAACAAAAAATAGATTTGAGAAGACGTCTGAACAATGCCTCAAAGAGTTTGCGTACCCTTTCATTTCCCCGGCGTGGGAATTCTTCATGTTTCCGGGTCTGCGTACCCAATCATTTCATGCTTCAGAGTCTGCGTACCCCGTCATTTCCCCGGTGTGGGGCTTCTTCTTGTTTCAGGGTCTGCGTACCCAATCATTTCCCCGGTGTGGGACTTCTTCATGTTTCAGGGTCTGCGTACCCAATCATTTCCCCGGTGTGGGACTTCTTCATGTTTCAGGGTCTGCGTACCCCTTCATTTCCCCAGTGTGGGGCTTCTTGAGGTTCCAAAAGGAATGTTCCTTCATGTTTCACTTCCACCCATCGTATTCTTTATTTCAAAGAATCAGTGTTTTAATATATGTTTTGCTTATCAAAAAAAAAGTTTATGACAAGGACGATGAAAAGCGCTAAGCAAACGTGAATAGGGAAGCTGGGAGAGATGTAAGGATGAAAAAAATGAAAGCACGAATTAGATTATAAAAGAAGAGTGTTTAAATTTTACTTAGGGTTATTTTTCTTAAAAATTACTAAAATACATAGTTTTTTTTTAATTTTAAAGTATCCAAACATATTAAAACAATATACTGTATTTCAAATTTCCCATCTCAAAAACCAGTCCCTAGATTTCGTACGATATGTCAGTTTGTTCCTTACCAGCAGCGAGAAAATAAAAACAATGGGCGAGGCGAGGCTCAAAGAAAGTAGCACCATTATCGTTATGGGTCGGCATAAATAAGTAGATAAGGTTGGCTCCACTGTCGCTCTCACTGTTTAAGAAGATAGATCGCCTAGCTTGATCTTGAGGCTGAGCAAAAATGTTAGGTTCGGCTATCGGATCCATGCTGCTCACCGCCACTGCCAGAGCTCCGGCGCTTCAAATTACTCACCGCCGGCGGCCAATGTCCCTGGGGTTTCAGCCCCGCCGCATCCCCTGTCCCTTTCAGACAGCCGTCGCCACTGTTGACTCTGGTAACCTTAGTTCCTCCGACTCCGACAAGGTTGTCTGTCTCAAGTCTTTCCCATCAATTTATTTTTGTATTCTTGGGCTCGATAACATTTTGCTGCAATTGTGTGTGCAATTACTTACTGTTGCCCTTTTTTTTATCAAACTGTAAAATTTCGAGTTACCCTTTATTTGATATCTTATTATTTTAACATTCAAATTCATTTTTACTTCAAAACTATAAATTTTAACTTGAATTCTTAAGAGCATCCACAACCGTGGGCTGTAAGGCACTGGCGGGGAGGAAACACCGGCGAGGAGCTGGCTGGGAGCAGGCGGGGAGCTCGCTGGTGGGGAGTGTTGGCTGGGAGCTTAAGGCCGGTACTTATCGCTGGCGGAGAGCAAAAATGTGAATAAAATGGGTTACTATAAGCCAACAAAAAGGCTTTACCATTATAGCTCATTGGCTGAGAGAGCTGCCTATAAGGCAAAAAATAATAATTTTTTATTCTCACCGCCAACAATCAGATATATGGTTGTGGATGCTCTAAAACAACTCGATTTATAACTCGGTGTAGATTGTATTTAAGAAATCAGATGTAAACCAAAACTATTAAATGACAATTCTTTAATGAATGAGTATTAAAAATAAAATAGTTTTTATTCGTTTTAAAAACACGTTGGAACTAAGTCGAGTTTACATGATATCAGAGTTGGGATGACATAGATCATCTGACATTGGTTCTTGAGATTCTTCGTTCTTTCTTTCATTCTTGCTTGATGGCATTAAGAGTACAATTGACCCTCTTCAACACATTTAATCATCATTTGCAACCTTGTGCTCTCCTTTTCGATGCATAACATCTTTTGTTACTAACCTCAAATTTTCTTCTTTACCCATCTTTGCATGTGCAGCAACAAGGCAACAAGTATTATTTCCTTGTTGCCAATGCAAAGTTCATGCTGGATGAGGAGGAGCATTTCCAGGAACAATTGTTCGAGCGCCTTCGTCTCTATAAGGAGCGCAACACGCAGCAAGACTTCTGGCTTGTTATCGAGCCCAAGTTCTTGGACAAGTTTCCGGACATCACCAACAGATTACGAAGACCAGCTGTTGCTCTGGTCTCAACCAATGGCCCTTGGATCACGTGAGTCTTACACCTTTGTCTGATTCAGACAATTTGCAGTATAAACATTAGAGAAAACTCTGTTTCCTAACCTTTACAAACGTTTCATTATCATATCCTAACTCAGGCCAACGTTTGGTCTCAATTCCTAACATAATAGGTTTGGAATTTCTCAGAAACTATAAAAAGCCGTCCAAACTCACGATTCCGTCAACTCGTCGAGCATTGGGTTCGGTTGCTTAAGAACGAGGATAAGTTCAACGTCGAGGAAGGCACAATGGGTAATGTACGCCAACAACAACAACTCTTGGATGAGTTGACAGAATCATGAGTTTAGACGGCTTTTTATAGTTTCTGAGAAATTTCAAACCTATTATATTAGGAATTGAGACCAAACGTTGGCCTGAGTTAGGATCTGATAATGAAACGTTTATAAAGGTTAGGAAACGAAGTTATCCTATAAACATTATAATACCCATATGAACACACATGAGTTTGTTAAAGGGATTAGCATTTAGAGCATCTCCACTACTGATGTATTGGTGTTGTCTGTTCGTACTAACCATTCGATTAAAAATAATAATATTTGAGTAAATTCTCAGTTAGTCAGCAACACTAATAGTCAACAACCTCCAATACCAATTTGTTGGTGTTGCCTGTTCATGCTATTTTCTTCACAAATTTTAAACCGCCAGCGATTCGTGTTGATGGTGAGCTTATCACCAGCCCTCATTGTCAGCATCGAATCATTTGCTTAACGTCGGCTCCCCCCAACGCATTACCGCCGGCTTTACTACCGGCATTAGAGATGCTCTTAGGACACAAATGAGAAATGAATCACCCAAACCATTATGTAGTTGCTTAGGCAACATTTTTAACTGGTATGAAATTGATTTATTTTCTTTCATAGTAGCTGAAGGTGTGACAATGGTTAGCTTATATTATTTGCAGGTTCATGAAGTTAAGATTGGACCGAGTTACAATGGTTAGCTTATATTATTTGCAGGTTCATGAAGTTAAGATTGGACCGAGTTTTAGCGGAGAGCTATGAAGCTGAGAGCTTGGAAGAAGCATTAGCCTCAAATCCAACGAGTGTAAAGTTTGAGAAGCCGGAGAATTGGGTGGCGCCATACCCAAAGTATGAATATGGATGGTGGGAGACTTTCTTGCCACCGGGATCTTCTTAACTTGTCCTTAAGCCATAGGCTTTTCTTCTGTATTTTCCATTTTTGGTAGCTTGGCGCAATGATAGTGAGCTGATTAAGATTGAACCCTCCTTCGGAAGTACGAGGATCATCAGATGAGTCATTGTCTTGTAAGAGTGTAAATATCATGTCCGAGCTTAACTCATCCAATAGTTCAATAGGTTTTTTTTTTATCAGCGCAATTTTATTAAAAATATACTTTTTAAGCGGGAAAAAATCTGAGAGGAGAAGCCTCGAAAAAACGCTTATAAATGGAGCTCAGAAAACGGGAGCTTAAAAGGATTATATCCTAGACGGTTGGACAACATGTCCTACAAACCGAAAACGAAACCCAAAAACAAGGAAATCCCAAACAACCCAAGATTAGCCTCTACCGTCAAAAAACTTCTTCTTGATAGGGTCCTGGGAAGCCTTGAGGGCCACCTAGTTTCACATATCCGTAGCCGAGAGTACTGCTTTGACAACCTGTTCTCGACTCATAGACCGAGTAGTAATCTTGAAAGAATACACCACAGTATTAGCAGAAGTGTGTTTCTTAGTAATCCGACCCCTAACAATCTAGGGTTTAATAAGAGCAGTCTTGCAAAAGTTCAATAAGTACGTTGAAATTTTTGCTATGAGATTTTCAAAACCAAAAATTATCACCTTCCTCTTTAGGTTTAAGAGCAATCATGAACAATGGTGTGAAGTTAATTACTAATTATTTGTCTGCTAATTGATTGTCAAGTATGTTAGATCTGTAAAAGAAAAACTTCAATATACTATCTTGAACTATTCATTTTGTATCGTAATATTTTTTGACCAAATCGAGCAAAGTCTTACAACGATAATATGGAACATAAAAGAAGGGGGGGGGGGGGGGGGGGATTTTCTAGCCCATGAGCTTAGAACTCTCGACCCTGTAGCAACAAACCCAGTATTACTATGAAAACAAAAGTTAGGGCATCTATGTCGGTAAATGATGGGGGTAGACATGTGTCACTTCTCCTAACTCGACATGACGTCCTTGGGCTAGGATTTAAAGTAACTGTATGCGGCCTAAGGTGTCGGGGAGAACACCAAGAGAGAGAGGGGTTAATGTCTCGGGATGACACCAAGCAGAGCAGGGCGGAGTATGCATCCCCATACACACTCTGATACAGTGGGGGTGTTCATTGACCTTGGCGAGGCTGCTTGGCATACCTCACCTCATCCTTCTCTGGTGCTGATTGCCTCATGTCTAGTGCAGGGTCATCCTGATTCCTTTTCTTCGGGGGCCTATATCCCGGCAAGCATCCTTGAGGATAAACTTGGTGGTCCTTTTCCTTGTCTGACGGGTAACCGATGCCTCATATGGGGTGAGTTGGGTGTTCGTTTCTCCCTTGTCTACCTGATTCTTCTCTGTTTTGGGGATGATCGGGATCGTTCTTTCTTTCATAAGCATGTCCATGGTCGAGGATGGTGGCATAGGTGGATTAGGTGAGCAAGGTCCAACCATTCGATTCCATGTGTGAGCCACTTGTTTAAGAAGAAATTCTTGCATCGGTGGCGGGCCAAGGGGCAAAGCCTGGGGGACAATGGGTCGTGGTGCGCTGAGGGTCTTCTGGATGTGTATGGTCTGCATATTCCAACCTCTAATGGGTTTATGTTTGATCAGAGTGGGTTCTTACTAATTCTTTCAAATGCCCGCCTTGATACGTGGGATTTCTGGAGCCATAAAAAGAGGGGTTATTTACGATAAGGTACCCAAATGATTCGTCCACGAACGATAAGGTACCCTTATGAATTTTTTTCCAATATGGTACCCAAATGTTTCGTCCACGAACGATTTGGGCTAATGGGGTTAAAAAACTAACAGAATTATGTAGAATGACTATTTTGCCCTTTGACATTTCAATTGACTTTTGACTTAAGAGTGAAAACACCATTATACCCTCAGTTCTTATTTTTCTTTAATTTGTATTTTCTAATTATTTTAAATTTTCAGAATAAAATAAATAAATTATATATTTTTTAAAAACTGAATTTGGTTTTTATTTTCAAAAATCAGTTTTTATTTTTTTTAAATCAGATTTTTATATTTAAAAATCAGTTTTTATTTTTTTTAAATCAATTTTTATTTTAAAAAATCAGTTTTTTTTTCAAAAATCAGTTTTTATATTCAAAAATCAGTTTTATTTTTAAAAATCAGTTTTCATTTTCCAAAATAAGTTATTATTTTTTATTTAAATTTTTAATTTTTTAAATTTTTATTATTTTATTATTTTTTATTATTTTGATATTTTATTTTTTTATTTTTAAATATTGTATTTTTAATATTTTTTAATATTTTAATATTTTATTTTTTATTTTAATATTTTATTTTATTATATTTAATATTTTATTTTTTATTTTATTATTTTTAAATTTTTTAGTGTATATTTTATTATTTTCATTATTTTTAATTTATAATATTTGAATTTTTTAAGTTTTTTATTTTTTTATCTTAATAATTTATTTTTATTATTTTTTAATATTTTAATATTTTATTATTTATCTAATATTTTATTTATTATTTTTAAATATTTTATATTTTTTAAATATTTTAAAATTTTATTATTATTTTTAAAATTTTAATTTTTAAATTTTAAATTTAAAAAAAATTAAATTTATTTAATTATTTATTATTATATTTTTATTGTATTATAATTAAGGGTATAATGGTAGTTTTGTCTATTAAATTTATAAGCTTAAAATAAGAAAGGGTAAAATCATCATTTCACACCCCACTTAACTGCACATGTCTAATTTAGAGGAATATTCCGTTAGTTTTCTAACGGAATATGCTACTTCCGTTCGTGGACAAATCATTTGGGTACCAAATTGGTCATTTGTAACATATGGGTACCTTATCGTTCGTGGACGAAACATTTGGCTACCTTATCGTAAATAACCCTAAAAAGATATCATAATTGGGTGGTCATATCGACTGGAGTGGGTCCCTCCGTCTGCATTCACTTTTCTGGTGTATGATGCATCCACAATAGAAGTAGAAAACTCGTAGTCGGACATATTGGACGCGGGCCATGATTGGTGTCTTGTGGTCATATACAGTGAGCCTAGTCGTGCGCCTAAGCGTTGTGGCCAGTTCCTTCCAGAATCGAATACGGAGTACACCTCCGCTGCCCATTCCCGAAGTGTCCATTCAGACATCCACACAGCCCCTAATGAATCATCGATCCTCCATCCCGTTGTCCTTGTTAGATAATCCCATGGAAGGTCTGATATCACATCCCATAGTTGAATTTTGGAGAACGGGAGGTTCACTGGGTCTACTCCTGGTATGAGTTCCTCAAGAATGATTGTTATATTCTTGAGGGACCAAGGTTATGACAGTCGAATACGGTCCTTCTCCGCTTGGGGTGTGAAATAGAATCTTAAGATTACCCATCCCAAGTCCCTAATCACCGAGCCCTCGTGGTTACAAACTCTATTCATTACACCTTTGACGATCTTCTTGTCATGGTCTTGTAACGTAAACAGTCTACCGCCCAAGCAAAATTTGGTTTGTGCTTTGATACGAGCATTATCGATGTTGTTAGGGAATATGATATTCGCATCCTCTTCCTCTTCCATCTGAAGGCTATTAAAGATATCATGGAGTGTCACAATGGTTTTCATTAGGGACCGGCCCAGGTCCGGATGGATTAGGGTATTGTCGGTTGCATGCTTGTTGGGTGGGCTTGTACTGTGGAGTTGGTCGATCGAGGTTGGTCCCTCAACCCTCAACCCTAAGCCACTTGGGTGCAACCGCAGGCTGACCTTGGTTGGGTCCACAGATACTCCCTACAAGAGGTCCATCGGAGCCGAAACCATGGACGCATCAGGTGACAACATCCCGCCCTGTGGGTGAGAGGTAATATAGGAGAGTATTGCATGTGGCAAGGGTCCTAGGCAATTAGTGGTCATGGAGACTGAGGGGATGAGGGAAATGGTCGTGGAACTCCAGTTGTGATCATCATCGGTACAGTATCAAGGGTCGTTCCCAACCGGTGATCCCACATTGGGTTCGATACCAAGAGAGCTAGTGGATTCAAAGTCAGTGGGGGCAGAGGTTGGAGTGGTTTTGGAGCCAGTCATTTGGCCTTATTTTGGTACTATAGGGGTTTAAAGTGTTCAGTGCTCGGTGCTGGTGACATGTAGTCGGGTTCGCCAATCGCAATCGGTACTTGGGTAGCGAGATAGTTGGGCAGGAGAGGACGTACCTGATTGGCGTTCAACACTAGGAAAGCAGAAAGTTGCGTTGGTTAGGAATCCATGATGCAGACGTGACAATCGATGAGGCCGATGGTGGCGGAGATGGAAGGAACTTTGGGAGCGACGCGAGAGGCAAGAGGCGATAGTGGAGAGCAAAACAGAACCCTAAGAAACATATTTTTTTTCTATACAAATCTTTTTTGTATCATAATTATTTTAAGCGGATGAAAAAAAATAGATTTTTGGTCAATATGTGTCCACATAATTTTATAAAAGGATAATAATATTTTTCTTTGTCTTGTATAATTTATTATTAATTGAACTATGAGTTATTAAAAACCATATAATGAGATAATTAAAAAGGTATTTATTCAGTCTAAGACACTAATACTCTCTCTAGAGTTTCACGGTTTTCTATCCTTTTTTGTCTTAACCGCCACCATTTCCTCAGCCTGTATGGTCATTTCGCCCTTTCCCACCACTTTGTTTGCTTCCATTACCACCATCATTTCTCTAATTATCACTGACCACCACCCTAGGGCTCCCTCCAATGTATCCCAGCCGACCTCCCCGTTGTTGCTTCCTCGCTACTTCTCATATCCTTCACGACCAAGTAGCATCGGCACCTCCACCACTCTCCGAAGGATGCAGTTGGCCGATATCTTGGATGATATCTCCCTTCAACTCCCTCTCAGGCTAATCGAGCCTACAACGCCATGTAGAGTAGGGCTAGTCCTGGACAACTCATACATTGGGTACGATTACACCAGGGACGGCCTCGGTGTACCAGAGCACGCCGACTATCTCCTGAGCGGTCTTACGATCAGGGCAGCCTCTCCCATTCGATCCCTCGGATTCTGAGGGGGTGAATGATATTTATGGACATTTTGGCTCCTTCTCGTTGGAGGAAAAAGAAGATGATGAGGACACATTGGTCCTTGTTCCCGAAGGGGCAGTTCCGATAGCGACGACAACACATTACCCTCACGACCTAGCCAGTCGGAGTATGGTCGACGTTGCATGCAACCCGGGAATCTTGTGCAGGGTCATGGAAAAGAGATGGAAGGTATGAGGATTAAGTTCGAATTCCTCTCTCAAGAAGTAGTCGCCTTTTATTTCATGTCCGACGAGGCTTAGAGAACATCAAGCATTTGGTTTCATGGCCGTTTAGGTTATCACCTAATTCTGGTGCCCCTTCCCATTGCAAGCAACTGAGTGTTATCCCATTTTGGTACATGGAGATAGGGGTTTGAGCTTTCGACGTACCAGGTGATGCCCGTACAACCCCCATTAGATCTATCTCTAGCCAACACGTTGGGCACTGAGGTACAATCGACACACTTTCCGACCTTAGGCGCTCAAACGACTATTTATGGTTTAGGATCAGTCTGGACATTTATCGGCCTCTTCCCCAGAGATTCCTTTGTTTCACGGGTCATATGGAACCCATAGACATTGTCCTACAACATGAAACACTATCGAGGTTTTGTGTTAGGTTCGGGAAACTCAACCGTCGTATCGGAAAATATCAGGCGCAAAGGAGTAACCCAAGAGAAGGTCCAATTTGATGGATCACTCCGAGCCTCAATGGGGATGGATACAAAGAAGCTCCTCAATATGGAATGGGAGGCTCCTCGGGTGTAGAGAACGCATCCATCCATGATTCTTGAGCATAGGAAGTATAGGGACTGTGAAGACTCTACACCCTCTCCTTCCGAGGTTTCCTGTGCTGCTACCTTTAGTGGATGAGAAGGTTACTTCGAAGACTTGTGATTTAGCTAAGGAGCACCCCACGAGGGTGGCTTTAGGATTTTAGTGGTGCATCCTAGATCGCACCTGAGACCACTTGCGATCACAAAGACATGTGATCTAGCTAATGTGTCTTAGGAGATTCTCACGCTCGTTGAGGTGCAATGTCAGTCGGTAATCTCCAGGAGCCCTGCCCAGTCGAGGTCACCGACCCCGGAGCATGCACTATTGGGAATGGAGACATATCACCAAATAGGAAAGCAGAAAGAACCTCAAGAGAAATCGGGCTCCCTGGGGCTGAAGAAGGCCAAGAGCTGGACGTCGAAGGGTCGGGGGAAGTCAGGTCAACTACACCCGGACAAGCAAGCTGAAGCGGTCGGTCAACCTGGCTGGCACCACTACCACCATGGACTACTAGCTACTGGATGACAGGGAAGAAGAATTCCTTTATGAAAGGGCTGCCAAACAGCCATAACAGGATCCATGAGTTACCCTCGGACTAAGGAGATAGGTAGATGATGAAAAATTAGATTTAGTTTACGAGTTCATACTAACCGAATTACCTACGAAATTCTCAGACACATTCTGAAATACATGGTCTCTGACTCAAATTATATAACTACTGATTGACATGACTAATAAAATTTCATTGTCACTTGTTTTCAACAAAATAAATTAAAAGGGATAGCATGATTTATATGAAACAATATGATAAAATTTTGTAGCTTAGCGGAGTATATCAGAAAGGGGTAACCCCATTTCGGTACAGTGGACAAAGGTCGTTTTTCAAGTAGATATCTCCGAGCTTTCATGATACTATGTCATTACAGAAAGTCACTTTCCATTTTCAAAAAAAGACAAAAACTGTTAAACTTTACCATTTTTTTTGGATGGAAAATACATTTCTGCTCACATGTCCAATTTTTTTTTTTGGAAATACCAAGTATACCCTTCCTCTCTTATAGAAACTCTATAACCCTCATCTAAACCATGTCTTTTCTCTCTTCTTCTCCGTGAGCTCACCGGAGTTCTCCACATCGGGTGAGAACGTATGGAGCGGCGGTTCTGCCCTTCCCCGGAGCTGCTCCTCTTTGCTCCCTTCTCGTTCCCTCCGCCGCCGCATCCGTCGCCCTTCGTCACCATCACCATCCCCGTCCTCGTCATTGCTGGGTATCAAGAGATTTCTGAAAAACATGGAGATGAGTGTGGATTTGGGTCGGTTCAATATGGGTTCACTGAAGAACATGGAGATGTGTGTGGATTTGGGGTTTGTTCAACTCTTAGGATTTCAAATCTTAGTTTTAGGGTTTGTTTAACTCTTTAATTTTCAAATCTTGAATTTGATTTTGTTGATTTGCAATGTATAGATTGTTCTGTAGTGATTATGTTTGTTGTGGATATTGTGGAGCTTTTGGATTTTTTTTTTGCAGAAACCAAATCCCACAAACAAGTTCTTGTTACAGCCGAGATGAATTTGGGAAGAAACTTTTTTTTAATAATTATTAGAGGTTGCTGAGGTTGCTGAGGTTGATTAATTTTTTATAAATAAAAACTGATTTTTATAAATAAAATTGATTTAAATAAATAAAATTGATTTTTTTTAAATTAAGATTAATAAAGAATTATGAAAAGAAATTAATATTTTCAAATAATTAAGGATAATTAAAAAATATTATTATTTTTTTTCATATTCATGTATCAAAAAATAATAAAAAAATCATAAAAGTATTGTTAGGATGTGCAAGAATAGTTAGGGGTAATTTAGTCTTTTCTAATACTATCGTTAGCTCTGTTACAGATTTTGTCCTTATCTTATAATATCGAAAAGGTGGACTGTCAGGACATGAAAACAAAGGTGAGAACAGTCTTTACGTGCGAAAAAAAGTCAAATTATCGGACTGATCCGAGGTTTCCCCTATCAGAAATTCCCCCACGTCTCTTCTCTAGTTAATTTTTATTTTAATATTTCATTTTTTTTTCTTTTCACCTCTTACTCACGATAAGAACAATGAAGACGCAAACACCCCACTATTCCTCCATGCGAGAAAGTAGCAATGTGGTAATAGTGGTATGTTCATCTTCTATCTCTTCCGCGAGAAGAAAAGAAAACACTCAGTAACCTCTGTCATAATACCCTAAATTCAGATTTGAAATTCAGTGTCTGTTTAACTTCTCTATTCCCCTGCTTTTCAGATTCTTCGTTTTTCCTCAATATCTCCTTCCACAAACTCACCACCAGCCACCGCTCCCGTCGCTACTTTTCAACTCTCTCCAGGTCGGGTTCGGTGTTCTTGCTTGATTTCTCAGTACTTCCTCAGCATTTTTGTTTTGTTTTGTTTCTGGGAATGATTTAGTACTGTATAGAAGGAGAAGGTCGATCGGTGCTCCAAATTCAGCTCAAATTGACTGCTATGGAGGTTAACAACATCTGAAATTCACCTTTCTCAAAGCTTCAGGTCGAACTCATGTTTGTTCTGTGCACTTAGAGATAGATTTGAGAACCTACGGATCAATCGCGATAAGATGAAGTTGCTTGGAGTGAATTGAAGTGAAGTTAGGGTGAAGAGGAGGATCGGAAGATAGGAGTCGGAGATGGAAGCAGTGGCGGAGGGGTTGTGGGGACTGGCCGATTACTACTACGACGAGGAGAAGGAGATAGGGAAGGCGATAAAGTGCTTGGAAGCCATATGTCAGAGTCACGTCTCTTTCTTTCCCATGGTCGAGGTCAAGACTCGCCTTCGCATAGCTACTCTTCTCCTCAAGCATACCCACAATGTCAATCACGCTAAGTCTCACCTTGAACGAGCAGTAAGCTAAAGATGAAGCTCTTGGTTCCCAATACTTTGTTGGTTCGTTTGTTTGATTGATTCATTGATTCTGTGTATGCCTCTTATCAGCAATTGCTTTTGAAATCTATTCCCTCCTGCTTCGACCTGAAGTGCAGAGCTTATAGCTTACTGAGTCAGTGTTACCATTTGGTCGGAGCTATTCCTCCCCAGAAGCAGATATTGACCAAGGCGCTTGACCTTACAGCCTCCTCTGCATCCTCAGCTGGAGGAGATCATGGGTATCTTTTATTCTTTTCTCCCTATTCTTCTGTGTTAGTTTTTTGTATCTGATCTGCATATAATGTATCTGGGTTTCATTGTATTCTCACAGTCATCATCTTGTATTACTATTATTACAACCAATACCATCTTATTATGTTTTTGTATCACCGGAATTTCTTTAATCCATTTCCTTTCCAGGCTTTCCCTTAAGCTGTGGTCTTGCAACTTCAATTCGCAGCTCGCTAATGCTTTGATTATTGAAGGAGACTACCAGAGTTCGATGTCTGCATTGGAAAGCGGATATGTTTGTGCATCTGACCTTTGTTATCCAGAGTTACAGGTCTTTGTTTACAATTATCACCTCCCTTGCAGTTCTCATTTGATTTGGTGTACTAATGAAATACAAATAGATACGAAATCATTGTTTTTCTATCTGAATTTTGTAGTGCTGTGGCTATGAAAAGATTGAATTTTATTTACCGAAATGTCTTGATACAGTCAATTTATCAATTACTTCATCACTGTTAATGTGTCTTGTCATGTCTGCAACTGTGTCTTAATCTGGTGAGTCAGATGTTCTTTGCTACGTCTGTCCTGCATGTTCACCTCATGCAATGGGATGATGCAAATTTGGTTGAAAGAGCGGTTGTTAGATGTGATCAGATATGGGGATCTATTGAACCAGATAAGGTAATAATCTTAATCTTCTTAACAGCCAATAGTAGTGACCTCTGTCTGCATAATGAGATTCATGATGAATTTCGTTAATGCTAACCCCTTGTTTTTACCGACATCCATGAAGCGACGACAATGCCCTGGTTTGCTCTTCTACAGTCAGCTTCTCCAAATATTCTACAGACTTCAGATCTGTGACTACAAGAATGCTGCACAGCATGTAGAGAACTTGGATGCTGCCATGAAGGCAGACTTGCAGGAGGCATTGCAGACACAGGAGCTGACAAAGGAACTCGAGGCCTTGAATCAAAGTCTCTCCCACTCAGACCTAAGCCACAGGGATAGGTCCGCACTGTCGAAAAAACAAGTTCAGCTTCAAGAGAAGCTTATAACCATGACTAGATTGGGTTCAATGGGAAAGGCTTCGTCAGAAGCAACATACTTTGGAAATGTGAGACGACGTCAAGATATGCTTGAGCTGGCACCCCCACCCATCGATGGGGAATGGCTACCTAAAGGTGCTATCTATGCACTCGTTGATCTTATGGCTGTCGTAATTGGGCGCCCTAAAGGACTTTTTAAGGAGTGTGGAAAGCGGATTCAATCAGGAATAAATACCATCCTAGGTTGGTGCTTGTATTAAGCCTTTTCCCTTGTTTAATTTCTTACTTCGTTTATCTTAAATCATTATATAGTATAATTAGCATCTCTATTTTTTTTATGTATGTGAGTTTGTTAAACCAAACAAAGATACAACTGTACCTAATAAATTGTGCCACAGTACTCCTCATCCCAAGTGTCTGCAATCTTAGAAGTGTCATCTATATGATTAGGATGCACAACTTTGATCAGTAATGGCTAGCCCAACCCAGCAGACAACAGGGATCATTTTTTCTGCTGAATTTAATTTTCTCCTACACCTTCATCCAGCTCACAAAAAAAATATTCAAGCATTTTGAATGTATATCCTGGGCTGTTCCTCATTTAAAATCACTCGAGACACCAGTTGTTGAGTTAGTGTTTCGTTGTAAATTTGATAGGACACCATATTTGACATGCAAAGCTTGGAAACCTGAATACATATGTTTCTTGCAGAGGAGCTGGTGAAGTTGGGAATAACTGATAATGTGAGAGGTGAGCTTCATCATGTAAAATAATGTCTGTTATCTTACTGCCACAATTGTTAACATTGCGAAATTTCTCTATGAGCAGAAGTGGATTTGCAACATTCTGCTATATGGATGGCTGGTGTGTATCTAATGCTGCTAATGCATTTCCTGGAAAATAAAGTATCTGTTGAGCTCACTCGATCTGAATTTGTTGAAGCACAAGAGGTAGGTGGTAAACCTTTCAGTTAAGTGATAACTACTTTTTTTTAATGTCTTTCGAGTTTAATATGTTTTGAGGGAAATCGTCTATATTTCTCTCCCCAGTGATCTTCTCTGACCTCCAACAGACATTTTTCGCTCACTAATAAACTTGACCAAGCAAAACGAGTAAAATTAATTGACCAACCTAGTAGGTGTATTTAATTGGATAGAGTTTGCATTCTAGTTAATGATTTCATCTTGACCAAGTCTTACTTGTTTCAAGAGGACATGCTTTTTAACTTGGACGGGCAACCTCAATTTATAGTTTTGGCTTGAATTATTTATCTTCCATGATCCTGAAGATCATCTAGTGCGTTTGCTCCTTTGTAAAGTTGGAGAATGTTATGTCCCTATGTGATCATGAAGTAACACTTCCATAGTTATGTTTCATGAGAAATATATATATTACTACAGCCTTCTCCATGAAACTGGGATATGTAAATGCTCCCAATCATGTGATTGCCTGTTGTCTATTATATCAATCCACCACCCCTTTGTGTGATTTGTTTTTTTCCCTTGGTGGAATTTAATCTTTTGCCAGATACTAGTCTTTCATCTTATGCACATAAAACATAGTTTATTAAGGAATCTTAAAACGTCTTACTTGCAGGCTTTATTGCAAATGACAAATTGGTTTACCCGCTTCCCGACAATATTACAAGCGTGTGAGAGCATCATTCAGATGCTGAGGGGGCAGTATGCTCATTCTGTTGGCTGTTATAGTGAAGCAGCTTTTCATTATCTTGAAGCAGCAAAGGTATCTTCTTTAATGTCACTCTTAGGTTAGAAAAATGGATTCTAGCCAGTTTGCAAGTTCAATTTTCTTAAATGAAGCTTTAGGGAGTTAATCTGGTAATCATAATATTGTTTAGCAAGCTCTAAACCTCAAAACTGTGGAATCTGAACTGAAATGGTCGATCTTTCTTGCGTGACAGTTAACCGAGAGCAAATCAATGCAAGCAATGTGCCATGTCTATGCAGCTGTCTCTTACATCTGTATTGGTGATGCTGAAGCATCTTCACAGGTGAGAAATATAAGTGCTTTATTGCACTGTTCTTCCTTTTAGTTTTAAAGTAGTGATTTGTTTGTTTTATTTATTTATTTATGAAGGAAGTTTATATGCAGGCACTTGATTTGATTGGACCAGTTTACAGAATGATGGATTCCTTTGTTGGAGTTAGAGAGAAAAGCAGTGTTCTTTTTGCTTATGGGCTTTTACTGATGAAGCAGCAAGATTTACAGGAAGCAAGGTAGATAATCTGATTTATTTTCAGGAACCATGGCAGATATTTGAGTTCCTCTTAGCCTTAGGGTTGTTATCAGTATACATTAACCTTTGTTAACATTCTGAAATGAGCTTATTTTATCCCCCAAGGCATTCACAACATTTTACCAAATTTCTAAATTGTTTTGAATATAACACCCTCCATTGCAAAAGAAGTGTCCTTTTGAAAATTGAATGTCCCAAAATCAGTCCCCCTTCCTTGTTTAGGAAGTTAGTTATGTGTGAATTACCAATAACATCCCTGGGTTGAGTTAGTTACATCCAATTAGTGGGGTAGTTCATTGAGGTTATGGGGGCATGTAGTGGAAAGAGAAGCACTAAACTCCACTAATCCTTAATTTTTACACAAAAAAATGTGAATAAGACACTTAATGGGACATAGGGAGTACGTCAACTTTTTCCTCTAAATGAATTGGCCAATTGGGACCGATATAATCTTGAATGAAATCTCAGTTGATATCTGAAATGCTTGTAGGTTATCTCAATATACTACGACACCAAAGTTAGATTCACACTTTGCATAATCTTGATTGGATCTTTCGTGTTGATTATTTTAGATATAGACAAATATAGTTATTGGGTTTGATCTATTGTCTTAAACTTCTTCCTCTCTCACTCTCTGTTCCTCTATGATGCAGAAACCGTCTGGCCAAAGGCTTGCAAATGACACATACTCATTTGGGAAACCTTCAACTTGTTTCTCAATACTTGACTATCCTTGGTGGGTTGGCTCTCGCCCTACATGACACAGTTCAAGCAAGAGAGATCTTGAGATCTTCCCTCACATTGGCAAAGAAGCTTTACGATATCCCAACTCAGATCTGGGTCCTCTCTGTTCTGACAGGTACCGCGTATTATATTTTGATGTTAGGAAGATTCTGCTTAATTATGTATCCATTAGATTCTAAAACATTATACTGTATTTAAAAAAAAAATTCTTTTGTTACCTGACTCAGTTCATTTAATTTAGAAGAAATTGCGTGTCACCGCTATTATTTTGTAACTCATATCAATTCACCACCGTAGGTATAAATTGTATCAAGTCACCAACCTAAACGTCAAGTTTGTATCATTTTGCCACTGTAAACTTCCATCTTGTATCAATTTATCCTAGTGTCTGTTAAAAATGACAAAAAAAATCTCATTTTTCAAAAAAAAACGAAAATGCCCCTTGAATACAAAAAATTAAGATATCCAAAAATGACTTATCACTTAAATATTTATTTTATTTTCAATTTTTAAACAAGGTATTTTTGACATTTCACACAAATTTTAATACCGATGGGGACGGTGATACAAGTTTAATGCGTACGGGGTGACATTGTAATACCCCCTTTAATTTATGATTTTCATATTGCTGTGTAATCTTTGAAGGATATTTTCTAATTATGTTGCATAAATGGTGTTTATTTCAGATTTGTACCAAGAATTAGGTGATAGGGGAAATGAAATGGAGAATGTTGAGTATCAAAGGAAAAAGGTAGATGATCTGCAAAAGCGACTTACTGATGCACATTCATCAATTCATCATATCGGACTAGTAAGGGCTATTCATCTTATTCTTAGTAACCAAACTGAAGTTTTAAAGTCCGCAGCCACTTACTGATGTTTTTTCTTCTACCCTCAATGACCAGATTGAAAAGGCAAAAATTGAAGTTCATAAATTTCATGACCTTGACATCAAGCGTGCAACTGCAGGCCCGTCGGTGGGAGTCAACCTTGACATCCCGGAATCTATTGGCTTGTCGGCCCCATTACCGGCTCCTTCATCATCAAGACTAGTGGAGCTAGATACAGGAAGACGTGGAAAGAGGAAAATGTAGTCCAAATATTTCTCCAGGCAGAAAATTAGTAATATAAATCCCTCTCATGTTGTTCAGGGCGTTGTAGTCCTTAGTTGTTATAATATTTTCATTAGTAGTGCAAATCTCTCGTAGAGAAGGGTTTTATATGTTTATCTGTGTATTGACGTGTTTTATAGCCCATGCAGTGCAGTGTTTTAATCTCTTCCGGCTTTGTCGATGCTTGTATGGATGGTTTTACCAAGAGTATTAATAGTAATTTGATCATCGAAGCTTATTCATGGTGAAGAACTTGAATTTGGGCCTTTGGGATTAATTCATGGTGTATCAGTCTTAAGTTTAAATAAGAATCAAAAGTGTGGATGTAAGCTCAATTAAATGATTAGAAAAAAATTAGGAATCTTACTCTTGGTTTCGATGTAGCTTGGTGGATAGCTTCATGATTGATCTTGTTTTTGGAGGCTAACACTTATTTATTACAGATCTTGACAATCTCCCTCTTAATTCTAGATAATTATAAAATTTTGGGGTGAATTATCCTATACTATCTCTTTTCACACACGGGACTAATTCTTTTTGCGAAAAAGTTGAAACTAAACACGCAAAAGTGTATACATAAGGGATTCAAATAGCAAAGTACACGTATAATGTAAATGACAAAATTGTCATTTTCAAAAAAAATAAATTAAGTCTTATGACTGATTTTCGTTAAAAATAACGAATTTACAGATGCAAAATGATCAGAAAGTTTGATTTTACGAATACGTGAAAGCGTGCCTCTCTCTCAAGCTGGCCCTTGCCATTCTCGTCGTCAGCGGCGCCAATCCATCTCCGGTGAATCTGCATGGTTATCCTTCTCTGGTGAATCCGTCTGGCTATCCTCCATTGCTACGGCCCGCCCTGAAACCCCATCATCTCTTCCATCCATCCTATTGAGCATGTCGGTCATCTCTGGCTCCCCAAATCGCTCTCACACGGATTTGTCGTCATTGGCTACGTCGTCTCGGATCCCTTCCCCGACTCATCCTCCACCGCCTCTAACTCTCCCATTGATGTATCCACCACCTTGGCCTCCATCGATATCTCTTCTTCGATCCTTCTCTCGATTTCGGGACATTATGATCATCTGTTTCTATTTTGCGTTCTTTGTGTATCTCCATATTGCAAGGTATAATAATACTGCAGATTGCGGGACACAGATTAGGAGGAACGTCTCGCTCTCCGATCCAACTTCTTCTTCTCTTAGTTCCTTCCTCGAGTATTTGGCGTACATAATCCAATGGGGTCTTTTTAGCATGACCAGCAAGCATTTGAGACACCACAGTTCTATCCTAGTCGAGCCGGGAAATTTTTTCGTAGTTTTTACATAACAAGAACTAGAGATTAGGGATGGATCCACTTGGGATTAAAACCAGTGTTTCTGTTCAAATGATCCGCATTCTGGGCATGCCCGGAACTATATCTAGTCCTTTATCGATTATCTATTAATAATATTTCTATTGTTATTGGGATAAAAAAATCTCTTATTTTATTAGATTTGTGGTTAGAACTTAGAGCACCTGCAATGATATACTACGAGTAGTAGTATGAAGCCATGGTAAGGGAGCATTTTTAGGTTTCTCTCTCCTCCATACTACTATCTCCTACTATAGCTTTTCTAATGACAAACCATAACTAGTAGTAGGGAGTCAGTCATGGTATGCAATTGAAATTAAATTGTTTGTATTTTTTTTTTAATTTGTTGTCGTTACGTGTCGGCGTGGGATTGACCCGCCGACTAGGCTTGGGGCTGCTACAGTTGGACAAGTCGTTGCAAGATCCTGCAACGACCGCCTACAACGACACCCCTTACCACGATGCCCACTACGACCCGGGTCGTGGCAGCGAGCCGTGGCAGGGCCTACAACGGCACTACCCCGACCATTGCTGCTGCTCTTAGAAGGTCAAAAGGGTCAATGGGAAATATGACAATTTTTTGAATTTGAATTTTTGGACAGTAAAGTTTAATCAACTATATCTGAAAGTGGGTTATATGTATTCAATTTCTTACCAGTTAGAGTGAGAAAGTATATTGAGTAGGGAGAGAGATTACAGAACAGAACACAACGGCTAGTCGCCGCCTACACGGACAGGGTGAGAGAAGAAAGGCTCGATTTCTCAGTCGTCAGAAACCCTAATGGGAAGGAAAGCAGACGAAGATGACGGCGATGGTGATGGAGGAGAGAAGGGTTTCTTTGCGTGCTATCTATTGACGTCGCTCAATCCTCGATTCAAAGGTCAAACTTACATCGGGTATTAGATCTACGCCTCTGTCCCTCTCTCTGATCCCGATCATCCCTTCTCTCTCTAATTCAATTGAATGGTAGATTAGGGTTTCATTCAATTCCCCCAAAATAATAAATTCGATAATAGCCTTCTGAATGCGTTTCGTTTCGACTCCAGATTTACAGTCAATCCTCGGCGGCGAATCAGGCAGCACAATGGAGAAATTGGCAGCGGTGCTTGGAGAACCAAGACCAAGCGCCCTTGGGAAATGGTTTTGTGCATCCATGGCTTCCCAACTAATGTTTCCGCACTCAAGGTCATTTATTTATCGCTATTTTCAATTAATTCTGGTGTTGCTGTTTCTGTGGTATTAGGCTTTGATTCCAAAATTAGTAATTTAGTACTAAACAAAGTGTCCCAATTTCATCTGTTATGACTTATGAGTCTGAGTGGGGAATAAGCTTTGTGCCTCTTCCAAAATGTAGGAATTGGATAATTATTTGAGATTTTGCTTTTGATTGCAATTTTTCAAAGCCTATAAAAATAGTGGTGCTTTTATGGACTTGTGAATTAATTTTCGGGTTAATTACCTTTTGTACCTCTTTGAATTGGTAACTCATTGTTAGCACCCCAAAGTTTTATGACGTTCAATAAGAGTCCTTATGTTTTGGTAACACACCTTTAATACCCCTTATGAATTGGGCATATATCATTTAGTACCCCTCATGTATTGGTAACAGAACAATAACATGTCTTATGAATTGGTCATGGATCATCAAAATGGCGTAAACTTGACCAAAATTTTGCCCAATGCCTTACCAATACATAAGGGGTATTAAAGGTAATTAACCCTCAATGTTCCCAATAGTGATGCTACAGTGGTCATATGCTTGGGATTAGATGTGAGGAGGGGATCAGGTTAGGAATTAGATTATAATTTGAAAATTGTAATTTGATTTTTTAGAACTAGGAGTACTTTGAAAATTATAATTTACTCCGGATCAACTTATAAGCTAAATCCAAAGACCCTCCTAAGAAGGTGTTGCTTATTCTTTTCTCCATCAATCTATCCTTCAATTGAATACCCAATATCCAGTTTTCTCAGTCTCTGGAACACCGTCTTGTCTTCTAATCTGAAGAGCGCAGTGTCATTACTGAAATGTCACTCAACTAATTCTGACATGCCCTTGGCTCTGCTGGAAATTTTGCAGTTCGAGTGGGCATGGCAGCACCCAACAGAATCTCTGGCTGTGAGGCAAGCAGCTGCAAGTTTTAAATCCCTTTCTGGGTTACCGAATAAGATAAAATTGGCCTACACTATGCTCTCATTACCAGCATGGAACAGGTATGCACAACAATTCAATACATAAAACAGTTTTGATTTCACAACATTGTATTTTATCATTTCTTTCTATTTGCTCAGTTATGTGCAACAGTTCAATACACAGTACAGCTTTGCTTTCTCAACATTGTACATTATCATTTGGTGCTATTTGCTCATAAATTAAATCTGTGTGAGTTCAGCTTGAACATCACAGTAAACTACTTCTCAACAAAATACAAAATCCATTCAGCTGGGTGCCCAAACCTGCCAGAGCAAATGAAGGTAAAGATTTGTCCCATGGATGAGCTCCCCTGCTACTCTCAAGGAGAGGATGAACATGAATATGATTGTGATGATTCTCTGGAATGTGATGAAGATAGCACAGTAAATGAAATATCGACAGTTGGTACAGAAAGAGACCGTCATTACAAGACTAGTGAGATGCAGACATGGGATGCACCAACTTCAGAAAAGGTCTCTTCACCACCGTTTTCTTATATTAACTCCCTGGCAGAAGTATCATCTTCAGTGGCTGTGGGGACGTCAAATGCAACAGTAAGGGCTGAAGATAGAGATACTTTTACATGGATTGAAGATAATAGCAAGAGGCAGTTAAGAGATTCCCCAGAAAAAGATTGTACACACCCACATAGCTTCAATATATCATCTTCAGTTGCTGCAGGGGCGTCAAACGCAACAGTAACTGCTGAAGAAAGAGATACATTTACATGGATTGAAGATTATAGCAAGAGACAGTTAAGAGATTCCCCTGTAGAAGATTGCACTCACCCACATAGCTCCATTATATCCCCATCAAGAGCAGCAATGCTATCTGATAAAATAACTGCAGGAGACAGACAGGCAACCCCAGCTGCGGCTTATGAAGATGAGCCTTCAACTAGCAGCTGCAATGTCTCTCGGGAAATTGAGATTATTGATCTGTTTACCCCATCTCCTGGCTGCAGAGTGAATTCATGCAGCAAGAAGCGCAAAGCTATGGCCTCATTTCCTGATATCATTGACTTGACTAAGTCTCCCCTTTTTATTCAGTTATAGATTCTTGGACAATCTTTGCCCAATTATATTGACCGCTGTTATGTTGGACTTGTATTTTCATAAAACAGTCTCATGATATGTAACATGTATGTGGTTTATTTCATTCTTTACTTAAACCTGGAGTGGAATGTTTGTAGCAATGAAAATATATTCTGAAAGTTGAATTGCAGTGGTACTACTATTGATCATACAAGAGGAGCAATAATTATTTTTTGTAAGTTATAGCCATCTTTTTTGATGATTGCAAAAAAAACATTGAACTTATTTTTTGTTGCAGTTTGTGTAAATTTGTTTCAAAAATGTGATTTTACCCTAAAAATATTAAGTAAAAACAAAAAATTTAATCTTTTCATTACTCTTAATTTTCTTCCTCTTTATAGTCAAAAGAGAGAAAATTCTGGATTTCTGTTTTTACTTATTATTTTTTACAATTGTTATTTCAAAACAAATTTACACAAATGCAGGGAGAAGGTAAGTTAGAGAAACTTTTTTGTAATTATTGAAGGAGAGGGCTATAACTTGCAAAAAGTGAGTGCCTTCAGATACTTTTTTGCAAATATCTATTTATTTAATGAATAAGTATGTAGAGACCTCTCAATTCCACATCAAGTAATGTTGATTGTTGTCTTTGCTTGATACACATTTGGCTGAGCGAAAAGAGAAGTGATAATCATGTTTTCCCTGATATAACAGTGAATTTATTTGTTTTCCCATTTAATGTAATGTTTTTCTTTTTGCAATTTGCTTATGGTCCTAACATCAACTACAATAGTTCGTCACTGAAAACTACTTGTTCAGAAGAGCATAGTTCAGAAGTAGAAGCCCCAAACTGAAACAATGAAACTTAACCCTTCTGAAACACAGTACCTGTTTCTTTACAAATATGCTTGTGATATGAAGATGGCCTATCCATGTGGCCTAAAACTGCAAGAAATAAACAATATCAATAAAACTAAGAAGCAACCTTTCCTCACAATTTCAGAATTATGCAAAACTGACCATTTCCATCCCAGTATAGCTTCAAACTACATGAACCATAAACATCAAGCCTGGAAATATGAGAAAACTCATGTCCTGCTCTTAAACCTTGAAGAAAACACATAACTTCAGACTACAGAGTGTGTCGAGCAAAGTTGGAAGGCCTCAATCCTCTAACCCAATATGAAATCCTAAAGATCACAGCCTAATATATATTGCCAAGTTTATGATATACCCTCTGAATAAGCTACTGGTGATCCAAACTAACTTCATTTAAGTTAAGGATTTCTGCATCTATTCATGGAATATGCTGAAATTAGAAGTAAACTGCAAATATAAGAACTGATAAACAACCTCCTTCCTAATAAACCCATAGAATAACTAAGCATGCACCTCCACCCCCATTTCAATGAAGTAACATTTAGGAGCAGTGCCACAAATCTCATGTGCTGCAGTGAATTCTTTGACGAAACAATAAGTCTTAAATTTCAATACCAAACAGAAATAAGCTAATTAACCGAAATAGACTAGGTGCTCAATCATAGGAGCAATGAGCAAGACCACAATGTAATCCGAAAGTTCTGACCCACTCTCCATTATTTGCAGGTAAAGGTATCATTGATTATCAAAAGAATCTGCAAACAATTACAACAAAATACAGGATGTGGTATGCGCTGGTTAGGGTTTTGGAAAGGACATTACCAGTGATGAGAGGTGGAATCCTTGCCTCTAATTCCCCATCTTAATGAATGGAGTGGCAACATTCTTGCATAACATGGTGAATAAGAACTCACCAATGCCAGAAATCTTAAGCCTCCGGGAACTTAGCAGAGATTGGATGAAACTGGCAGCATTCTCATCATATTACCCCAGATATCCAGGTTCTGGGCCTGAGCAGGGCGTTTCTGTGATTAGAAAGATTGCAAAGTCTCCAAGCTATCATTTTATAACTATATTATCTCAAAAAGAAAATACACATGACAAGCTTTCTGTAGGTATCAGAATCAATTATGTGATATAACTATTACAAATGCTGGATATTGATGAATATACAAACTCAAGAGAGAGGCACAGTTGAGATTGCACAACTAAATATAAGATACCAGGAAAAAATGAGGGTATATGAGAATGTTCAATAAGTCTGCTGCTGCAGCAGCTGCTGTAGTTCTTGTCTTGTTCTTGCAGTTATTGCTGCTGTTGCTGTTAACTTTGCCAGACCCAAACAATGTCCTGTAGAGCAGGCCTCATATCCTCATTCAATATCTTCTGATATTCCAATGTATCTCCATTAGATTTCTTCACCTCCACCAGATGGACTGATGGAGCAATCTCAAAGATCTCTGCATCCATGGACAGGATCCCTTTTCTACCTTCCCTAGGCCCGTCTAATTTCAACAAACCTTCATCATTCTTTACTGCTTTCAGCCTCAGAAATTTAGCAACTTGTTCCAGCTTAGATATAATTACAGAGGCAGGTTGTCTGGAAGCAAATCTTGCTCGTCTCTTTTCAGAATTTTCCTCAAACAACCTGGAAAGATCAAATCCAGCAGATAAGGAAATGATATCGAATGCATTCAAGGTTGGAGGTTTCCCTGCTCCTTGCTTTTCCCGAGCAGCCGTACTGCTATCTTCACAAGCAGAAGCCTCTGCTTCTGTAGGAGGCACCTCCTTACCCTCAGTTACTGTTTCAACCTGTTTGGACTTCATTCCTTTCTTGAACCAAGAACTTCCCCTGATCTTGGCCATTGTAATTCTGGTATCTGGATTTGGATCTAACATTTTGGAGAGTAACCTGCGTACATCATATGGGAACCAGCTAGGGAACTTGAACTCTGCTTTTCCAATCTTCCTATACATCTCCATCAAATTCGAATTATGAAATGGTAGATAACCTGCCATTAGAACATATAAGACCACACCACAGGACCAAATATCAGCTTTGGCCCCATCATAGCCTTTCCTGCTTATCACTTCAGGAGCAACATAGGCAGGAGTTCCACAAGTAGTGTGGAGTAGGCCATCTTGGCGCTTGCATTCTGCAAGGGCACTTAACCCAAAATCAGAGACTTTAAGATTATCATTTTCATCTAGCAATAGGTTCTCTGGCTTTATATCCCGGTGATAGACTCCCCTGCTGTGGCAGAAATCAACTGCACTGATCAACTGTTTAAAAAAATTGCGTGCAACATCCTCCTTTAGCTTTCCTTGAGCTACTTTATCAAAGAGCTCTCCACCCTTGGCATATTCCAAGACAAAGAAGATCTTAGTTTTGGTAGCTAAAACTTCATAAAGTTGCAGTATATTAGGATGCCTAACCAGTCTCATGATAGATATTTCTCGCTTGATCTGATCCATAAGACCAACCCTCAAAACCTTTTCTTTGTCTATTACTTTGATGGCTACACTTTGGCTGGTCTGTACACTTCTTGCGTAGTAAACCTTTCCGAAGGTGCCTTGACCTAGTAATCTCCCTAAGTCGTATCTTTGTGTCAAGACACGTGGCTTATTATCCATTCCAATCAAGAAAATATAATATTTGACTGTGTACACGCCTACATATAGAGCAGATTGTATGTAGAAAAAGGCAGCTCAACCGTCTCCAGTAAGACCGTCTCCAGTAAGATTGTCTATTAACAATGGAGGCGCCAGAAGAAGAAAAACATACTTTTATGCCTCTTATGCTTTCGAATGGGAACACTGAACAAAGTGCAATTCATGGGCGTGGTATATTAAAGGACGAGCAATGGTTGTTGTCTTGAAACGCATCTTTCTGCATTCTCTGGTTTTACTTTCTCATGTTAAGAAGATAGAAAGAGAATATACCGAGGTAAGTACAAAGGAGCAACTGAAGGACCTTGAAGAAGCAATCAGTGTAAATTGTTCAAAAATGTTAAAGGGCCTGAAAATAGAAACAGGAAAGATACTTACGGTCAAATTCAACCTTTTATTGATAATTCTTGTTGTTTCAATACAATGAGAGCATCCTTTTATACATAGATTAACTCTATACTAAATAGGAAATGTTAATGCTAACCAACATAGAAATAGGAAAAGATAACACGAAACTAAACTAAACTAAACCAGGAATAGGAAATACTTGTAACCGGAAATAAACTAAACTCTAACACTTACTTTTGTGCAAAGCAATCAAATTACAGAGAATAAAATGTTAATTGATGAAACAATCCAACAATTGATTATTTTGCTGATATTGAAGCAACATTATGGCATAAATTTGATTTCCATGATATAGAGTAGCCACATACCCAAAGAAGAGCCTAACCCAGAAACAGAATCAACTTAAGATTGAATCACGGCTTGAATTTGAATAGAAACCAAATTCTCCAGCTCAAATGATGGAAGATAGTTAATGCATACAGAAAAAATCGACCAAGTCTACCATCAATTGTGGAAATTCAGGTGGATGAAACCTACCAGTCAAATTAGTTTCAAACCAAAATCATCCCATTCTCGAAAAAAACAATGAAAAACTGATAAACAGATTTGGTGGATCTAACACTAGTTCTTAATATCCCGTACAAATTTGATCAAAACTCACCAATGATTCAAGTAAGCAAGCAGCACAAAGAAGGAGATGTAACCAATCAAAGGCATAATAGTATATATTACCTTTACAAATTGATTGAGAGCCAAGTTAGTGAGACACCACCACCTCCAACTGAATCGAATCGAAACGAATCTCACAGAATAGTCAGCGAGAGAGATGACATTTTCTAGTATTTTCCTTTCATTCTCTGATTTTGGAGTAATGTATTTTTATTGGGTTTTGAAATTACAAATGGTAGGGTTCATATTGGTGAATTGAAGTGGGCTTCAGCGGGCCCATTATCCTTAACATGAAATTGATCCTATGCACCTAATTTGGGAAATGCTCCCTATTTGAAAACCTTTTCCACCAACTAATCTCCATTTCTTTATACGAAACTACATTTTCACTTTTAATAAAAATATCTATTTTTAAATTCGATCGGCCTCCAATCAAATTGGATCCAGCCTGTTCGCGTTTTTACACTAAGAGCATGTACAACAGAAAGGACCTTGGTCAGGGAGTGGGAGTGCAGACCTTGTGCTGACTGGACAAAAGTCAGGGAGTGGGAGTGCAGAAAAGTGGGTGTTTTGCAACAGAAAGGACCTTGAGGTCCTGGGAGTGCAGAACAGTGCTGACTGGATTATTAATTTGTTATTTTCTTGTTTTATTTAATTCGTTATCAGAAACCGTTTAATTTAGTCATAATTTAAACAATTTTGGAAATAAATAATTAAAGACAATCAATAATTAATAAATTCAACACGAATAGAAATTAACTTCTAATTTTATTCAATCCATTTTAATACAACCCAAAACAAAATACAAGTTCAAGAATTATCCTCTGTTGGGTCGGCATCTGGTGGTGGGGGTTGGTTTCGCAGATCTTCAATTTGGGCTTCAAGGCTAGTGATGAGTCTTCGCACTTGGGTCTTGCAAAACTTATGCTCTTCCAACGCCTCTTCGTCGTAGGAAGATGTGTCCTTCTCCACCAGGGCCTTGTAATAAATGATGTTTGATTCCCACTGTTGGGTTAATGACTGCATGAGGCGATGCCTTTCTACATGTTGTTCGCGACGTGAACGTTCAGCATCCACTCGTGATTTTTCCAGCTCGACGAAGGCAGACATTTGGGACGTGAGGACGACCCCCTTCTTTGCGGCCTTCGCTGCCTTCTTCCCTTGCGGTCGGGGAGGGGGACTTGGGTCGGCCTCGGGGGATGGGGGTGTGTCGCTGAGAGGGACCTGAGTCCCCTCGTAGTTCTCGCTTCCTCCCCATTCTGGTGGTTGGGACTCACCACTGAGAGGTGTGCCCTCCTCCCCTGTGCTTGTGGGTGGGGTTGAGCTGTAAGCCCTAGCCTCATCCAACCGATGTCGTTGTTGGCGTACTTGACGGCGGACAGTTCCCATTGTGCCCTCCTCGGCACTGAACTTCTCATTGCCATCGAGCCTCCAGACCCAATGATCCAGGTCGAACTTTAGCGGGTGGTCTTTAACCACTTTCCCATCTTTCTCCCACATTTCCTTCGCACGTCTCAAGTGCTCGTCGTCGTTTGCGCCGCTCGGCTTCTCTTCCCTGGACCTCTTCATATAGCCGAGCATCCTCCTTGTCTGGCTGGAACCTCTGAGCCAACGTTTCTTGATGGCTTCCCAGCGGCGAGGTGGGTAACGGTTCTAGGCGTTGTATTTCCTCTACACTGAGCACCAGAATGTGTTGCCGGTTTGCGAGTTGCCCTTGACGGCGTCTCTTGATGTGCTCAACCAGGAAGTTATGAGGTGGTTGTCCTCCTCCTTGCTGAATGTCCGGCCATCCGCCTCTGGTTCTTCGGGTTGGGCTCGGGCAGGGGCTCGAGCTCGGGCTCGGGCAGGGGAAGGGGCTCGGCCTCGTCGTTGGGAAGAGGATGGTTGGGGGGTTTCTACGCCGGGTAGTGGATGACCCTCGTAGTTGTAGAATTGGGGTCCCATGCCCCATTGTGATTGTGATTCTGGTGGGGGCATGCTCCATTGTGCTTGTGATTCTGGTGGGGGCATGTTCCATTGTGATGGCACTTGGAACCCTTGTGGGGGCATGCTCCATTGTGATGGCACTTGGAACCCTGGCGCCATTTGGTATTGTGGGGTACGGGTTTGCCCTAACAAAAATATTTATACATTAAATTAAGTGCTCAGAAATTTAATACAAACAAAATTATACATTAAATTAAGTGCTCAAAAATAAAATAATAAAATAAGTGCAAATAATTAATAAAAAAATGAATACAATGCATTAATACAATAAAATAAGTTTGCACTAACCTGAACTTGACCCCGGGTTCGAGCTTGGGGTACGGGTTTGCCCTAACAAAAATATTTATACATTAAATTAAGTGCTCAAAAATTTAATACAAAAAAAATTATACATTAAATTAAGTGCTCAAAAATAAAATAATAAAATAAGTGCAAATAATTAATCAAAAAAATGAATACAATGCATTAATACAATAAAATAAGTTTGCACTAACCTGAACTCGACCCCGGGTTCGAGCTTGGGGAGTTGGAGCGAGGGCCCGTCAGAATGTCTCCGAAACCTCGTCGTAGTTCTTCCTCGGTGAATTCTCGTTTGTCACCAAATGAGTGTGCACGAGACCCAGCGTCGCCCGACATTTTTCGCGAGAATAATTGAAACGAGAGAGGAGAATTTGGGAAGGAGAGAGTGAAGTTGGATAGTTGAAGTAGGAAGTGGTGTGAAAAATATGAGAGGAAAGGGGTATTTATTTGTTGATTTTTGAATTAAAAAAAAAACTAGCCGTTTGAGGTGCAACGGTCGGGACACGTGGCACACCCACACGCTGCCAGCGCAGCTGACGGCGTGCAGGCGCGTCCAACGCGCCCGGACAGCGAGTGAGGAGCGGGGGCGTGTGCAGCGAGAGCAGGAGCGCGTGGAGGGGGAGCGGGGCCGTGGTTTTCGCCGTTTACAGCGGAACGGCCAGCGCGCCCGGCCAGCGAACGGAGCGGCGCGGGGAGCGGGGCCGTTCCGTTGTTCTTGCTCTAAGGATACAAACGAAGATTAAGTAAAAAGAATGTTAGTTTTGTAAGGATTTTCGAATTGAAAGTTAATCACCACCCTTCGTTATCTTTCCGCCAAGTTCAAATTGAAGCACGTTGGTGCACAAGCAATATTTGTATTTTTTTAGAGCAACCACAAATGCAGCGAATCCATGTTTGATATGGCGGTGAATCGATCAGAATATCTGAAAACTAGTGTCGATAGTCAAATATGCGTTTGATACAACGTCGAATTGGTGCGTCAGATTTGTTGGGTCGAGAATCCCACGGATTCTATGATAGGCTCGAATCTACAACGACTAATTTTACCATTCAAGTAGATTCGGTCATGCGTCCTATAATTTTATTTTAATTTTAAAAAATAAATTAATCCGAAACTAAATGACTTTCTGAAGTATGATATCCCTCGAACCCATATTTTAGACCCCATATTTGTTCTTTATTCTTCTTCTAACAAATATGTATGACAACATGTTTTGTTAGTTCTATGGATTCGTTCTACCTTAAATTCAATTTACCTTTTAAGATTTTGTTACATAACTTTTGAATTTTAAAAAAATATATCTCTTTAATTTTTAGTTTTTTAGTTATGCCCCCTGCCTCCATCAATTTTAACATTACATGTTACAATTAAAAAATTATACCCACTTCACTTAAAAAAATTGGTTCCGCCAATGTTTATATATTATCTACCATATAAATAATAGAAATATATTTTATTATTCATTAAAATACAGTTTTCGTTACAATATTTTTCGACAAATTTCAATTGGTTCGTATTGTACAAATAATATTATAGGAGGTTGATAGAGAGTGTTGAAGGAGCTTGTAGCTGAAGAAAAAAATGTGTTACATTAAAAAAAAGACATTATTATTTTCTGTATCTTTTATATATCGATTACATATTTTTGGTATAACATGCTGAACAATTTTGGTTAACTTTACACCATTTTTGATGTTTTGTGATTAATTCATAAATATATAATTGTTTGGCTACCAATATATAAAGGGTGTTAAATGATTCGTGACATATTCATAAAAGATGTGAACAATGTGTTACCGTAAAAAAAAATAGTGAACATTATAAAATTTGGAATATAAAAATATATTACCAATCGGAAAAAGTAATCATTAAAAAAAATTGTTTAAAATTAGAGCTTGCAAAAATAAGTTTAACTATAATTAATACAAACTTTTCCTCTCAAAAAATAATAGTAAGAGAAACTGACCCTTTTTTTTGAGGTAAAGAGAAACTGACCTTAGTTAGAGAGAGGGATCATGACATAATCAACCATAACAATTAACAAATGTGGCTCTCTAAAAATAAAAAATATGGAGAGAATTAAAGTTTCTAAATATTTGAAAATAATTTATGAAAAATCCCTAAACGCAGTCTGTTCTCTTCTTCTCGGGCGATCTCCTTCTCGTGCGTCTCATCTCAGCATCGGACCACATCTCAGTCGCCGGCCGTGAACAATGCACCGCTTGTCTTGCTCGGCATCTCCGCCGTACTCAAGCTGCTGATCACCGAGTACAATCCGGTGGCTATCGTGATCGTGAACATGGCACAGAACCCACCTCGTAGTTCCTCTCGTCCGCCAAGTGGCGGTCGGGCTCAGCACCAGCTACCTCGGCTTGAGCGCCAAGGTTTACACTGACGCCGTTGACGCTCTCTTCCCTTCCTCGCCCGTCGAGAGAGCTAAAGGCTACCTTCTCCTTAACGTCGTCTTGCCTCTGTTAGTCTCTCTATTAGTCGCACCGTTAGCCGCACCGTTAGTCAACGGCGAACGACGGACGAGAGAGACTAACAGAGGCAAGGCGGCGTTAAGGAGAAGGTAGGCTTTAGCTCCCTCGACGGGCGAGGAAGGGAAGAGAGCGTCAACGGCGTCAGTGTAATGTTGGCAATTAATTGTTATTTCATGAAGTCAATTTGAAGGTCTATCAAGGGTCTTTCATGGCCATTATTCCCTTGATTCATGGACAACTTCCACAAGTAAATTGCATGCATAAGGTGGTCCCATTCCATCAGATTTTTAGACCCATATCCATGTCATGTGTTCTATGATAGCTAGACTCATGCACTATAAGTACATGGCCTTGGTCCCTAAGCTCACACAACAATATATATACCCCAAAACACTCTCATATCAGATTCTAGAGAGGTACACCATCATTAAGTAAGTTGTGGGAGAGCTTAGAAGCACCAAGAGCCCAAACAAGCTCTAATTCATGGCTATGGCGGAAGGTTAGTGATCCTTAACGAATTCCCCTATTATCGATTTAGTTATGCTATTAATGTAATATGAAGCATGCTAGGTCAATTACAACATCTTACATGTAAACCTTAGCGCTCAAGCCGATGTAGCTGGTGCTGAGCCCGACCGCCACCTGGTGGACGGACGAGAAGTTACGGATCGTGACGACGTAGCAAACGGTGTTAATCCAGTAGATGCTGTTACCGGCGAGGACGGTGAGGGAGAAGATGTGGGAGTTGATTATTATGACACTTACCAAAAACGAGAGTGAGTTGATATTAGGTAACTCTTCGGTTCTTCTCAACGAAGAGTGATAGGAAATGTTGAGCATTTTAAAGGGTCCGGTTTTGTAGTGAGTGTAAATTTAGTGGATCTGTATGTTGAACCTTGCGATTTCAATGACGATTCTGTTTCCTTTAATTCAGGTGTTGCATGCGTGTCGCGTGGGGTTGAAGACGCAGACGCAATTGGGGTTGAATTGGTTCCGTCTGGGCCTGGGGTTGGGCTTAGTGCACTGAGCCCAAATGGGCCAGAACCTGTTAGTTTAGGACCAGACCCTATTGGGTCTATGTTTAAGCCTAGCCCAAATCCAATAGGCAAGGTCCAAAAACCATCCACCATGACAAATGTGGCTCTGTAAAAATAACAAATACGGGGAGAATTAAATTATGAAAAATCCCTAAACGCCGTCTGCTCGGGCGATCTCCTTCTCGCGCGTCTCATCTCAGCATCGGACCTCGTCTCAGTCGCCGGCCGATCTCAGGTAATGTCCATATCTGTGGCACTAATGAATTATCCACTGGTTTTGATACAATCTCATGCCTTCTCTCTTTCTAATGCATTCTGGATGTCCTCAATCTGGAGGTTGATGTATGTCTTTCTCTGGTTTTGTAAAATCTAATTTTGTTTTTGTTCGTGTTTTGGACACTAGAGCAGATGAGTTTTGCGGATTAAACACTCATTTGTGGTTGCATCTTCTACGGCCTGCTTTTTTTGCATTACAATTCTATGTAGTAGCAGTATTGATTATCGAATGGGAAATTTTAGCTGAAATTGGATTGCTTTAATCATAGAGATCTTGCTCACTTAGTACAGATTGTAAAATATATTGGAATAGAGACTTGATCGTAATCGAATAGATATTGGGGGTAATTGCTGAAATGTGCCCTTGTGAGTTGCAAGGGATGAATGGTATGATTTTAAAACTTTTATAATTCCTAATTTTATGAATTTGGTGACTTTGCTATGAAATTATGTTTTGTTTGAACTAGATTATATGACGTTTAATGAATATGTTATTTTTATTATTGAGGCTTACGCCTTGGTTCGCCTTGAGGCTTACACCTCGTGAGAGGGAAGTAAAGCGCCTCCGTTCCCGTTTCCGCCTTTTAGAACCTTGGGTACCACTCAATTACTGCATTGCTAATGTTAATGTTTGAGATTATCTCGATCTAGAGTTATGCTTGATGGGTATGTGAAGGGATCATTGATAATTGAGTAGGACAGTGAGACTGATTCGTATGAACAAAAACTGAAACTGGGTTGAAGAATTCCTAATAGTAGTACTTACAAAATCAATAATAATGTTCCATAATTGGATTCAAGCTCATGCTTTATACAGGCTCCCAATATTGTTTGGCGATACGACTTGGTTGTTGTGCTTCTTCTTCTATCAGAGTAGTCCATTTGGAAAGTTAAAAGCATTGTTTATTGTTTTCATCTCAAGTGGAAAATATCCATCTGTCATTCATCAGAAATGTTAGTTAAGCAATAGCTAGCTGATTACCAAAGCTTGTTTGTCTAACTGATCAAGATCAAGCGGTGCCTCACTCCTTATTTATTTCTTCCCAACTTCTGTTGGGGTTCTCTCAATCCATCCTTTTGGGCCTCTCTCAAGACGGGGTCCCAAAAATTTATAGCTCTCTTCTACATAAGGGAGCTCATACTTGCTACATCAATATTAAAATGTCCTTTAAGAATAAATAAAAAAAATTGGTGCTCCCTTACTTCTACATAAGCAAGGTCTTGAGGCCAGATGCTTTGATACACATGATTTAGTCTAGTTGATTTGCGGTTCCAGCTTGATGGGGTGTGACAATTATCAGAATCATATTTGTTTTTGGAGTTGTAATGTATTTGGTTCTTAAGTACTTCAACATTTTAGTATAATATAAATTACTATATTTATTAATAATTTTAAAACAATATGTTTAAATTGCCCAACGAGTTTCTGATTTGTTCAGCAGTAATGGATCAGGATTTGACTGACTAACTTTTCCTTACTGCTTAATTCAAAATTTTAAGCCTTTTTTCATTATTTCAGCATATTACTTAGATTGCAACATATAATTACTGAACCTACAGAGTTGTTGCAAATGGTAGAATTCAAAGGCAAGTAACAAAGCTAAAAAATGTATCCGACTACAACACCAGCCCTTCCTCTAGCACGTGCACGTTTGTCGTCTCTGGCTCGCTCTGAGTTAGACAGACAATCTCTTCTTCTTCCTACCCAGCACCTGACAGAGTCTGGAACTGGAGGTGCAGATTTGGAAGCTTCTTTGATCCAACACTTCCGCCATCATCACCACACCTCTCTTGTGCTCCGCGATCAAGCTGGTGCATATTTCTTTTCCTACTCTGATTTTCATCTTTTAGGTTCCTTGGAGAATTAAATTAGGGATAATTGCATATAGATATCCCGAACTTTTATTTTTTCCCACAGCAGTAAAAATGGTCACTACAGTTAATTTTTAAAGTGGAAAGTCCTAAATGCCATCCACTGTTTATTAAATTTGATGATTAGTTAATGGTATTTTAGATATTTCTCTTTGAAAATTAACTGTATGATGACCATTTATAACGCCGTGATAATTTTTTAAAGATTAGGTAGCTGGATGCAAAAGTTAAAAGTTGTGGATAGTTATATGCAAAAGACGTATAGTTCGGGATAGCTATATGCAATTATCTCATTAAACTATTTTCACGTACTTGGTTTCTATTTGATGTATTGAAATTACATCAAAGCATATGCCGTCATTGACAACCCAGTTCTGTGACTTGAATTTATTTGGAATTACTGATGTAAAATGTGAATCGTGGTAACAGAGAAAGCCAAGAAAGAAGCTATCAGAAATGCAGGACGTGTATCAGATTTATTGGTAGATGCTGTGAATGGTGGGGTGCAAGAATCGTTCATAAATCAGAAGAGAATTGAACTTGAAATTCGAGCATTGGCCTCCACAATTCTTCGATTCACCAAGCAGACGGATCAATGGCTTGCTGCAACTCATGCCATAAACTCTGCCATCAAGGTTCACACTCCATCTCTATCTCTCATCATGATTTTAGCTATACTGTGAGGAGGAAAAAAAACAACCACCTTGCTTATTTTAACTGTGTATGTCAATCAAAATGGACTCCTCAACTCTAATTAATTACTCATTGTGAGTATGGATTACCTCTAACTTGGCCTAAGCTAACCAAAGGTTAACCCCTAACCTAACCCTCACTCCACAACCTCGACCTCAAGGAGGTGAGAGAGCTTATTGACTTCCAGGTCAACCCCAGTGGGCATCTGCATATGTCTTAGTTTCTTCTCATGTGCCCTTTAGTCTATAGGTTTTGTTATCGCTTTTATGGTACAAGTTTATTCACTCTTATATCGGATTACGTGCTCAGGAAATTGGAGATTTCGAGAACTGGATGAAGACCATGGATTTTGATTGCAAAAGCATCAATGCAGCAATCTGCAATATTCACCAAGACTGGTAGCAAACCGCATCCCTCATACCCCTATTTCCTTGAAACTATGTGCTGTTTGTATCTGTTGATTACATGAACTCTATAGCATACTTTTCGTCGTTCTCTTGCTTCTCATTTGTAATTTGCTCTGTGCAGATTGAAGTTGTGGCGCCTATACCGCTCCAATCGTTCCATTGTGGCGAAAGTTAAGGAAGATACCTGCTTTTACACTCTTTGAGTCAGATAGACAAGATATTGAGAAGAATGGAGTGGAAGTACTAGGGTTGCAATATCTGAAGTTAGTCTCTGTTTGCCTGAACTTTATGTATAAATACACGCGTGGCGCCTTGATGTGACTTAAAAGTATTCCTGAGAAATTGGGTTGATGAAGCAAATAAATAGTAAGTGGGTCTACAATGGGTTGGAGTAATAACCTCAATCAAACAACCTGGTTCCAAGTTTCCGACAGGTACAAACGCCCAGGTGAAAAGAGAAATTTAAACGTTAAAGGAAAACAGATATGTCCTCGAAATCTATACCGTACTATGTAGCTGAAATGATAGCTGGTCTGGTTGAAAGTTAAAACATATTTGAGCTGAACCTAATAAAAGTACCAATTAATGGGTACACCAATGAATCGCCTCAAGTTTAGTTACCAACTGCCCCACGAAGATTTAAATCACAAGTCTTTATAACGAAACACTCAACTAATCTTTGTGTTAGTTAGACACACATTTAATGGTCCGCAGCAACGAAGTCAAGTTTGGATTTTTTTATATGTTCCAAATTCAGACAGTATTAACAAGTTTAGAGATCAAGTATGGTGAAAATAAAAAGGATGTTGACTTTCCCCTAATGTTTTTGTGTGGACACGAGCATTTGTTGCGTGCGTCTTTCTTTTGATTGAGTTGCTCACAACTCTTGTTAATACAATCATTAGTTCGATTTGATTAGGGACACAGAGAGAGGATTGGACACTTTTGTTTGCTTTCTACTCGATAATCATATAACATGTTTTTTATTCTATAATTAAATAATAAAATTTAGTCTAATCCTAACTTACATTAATAGCCAAAGGTTAGAAAATTTTCTCCCTCGAAACTTGGGACTAAATCCTAGCCTAAGGCATTTTTGCGATTATGACCACCGACATCACTGCCCTCTCGCCGTCGATAAGCTCCATGTTGCTGCTCTAGCCGGTCTGTTTCTGTTATCATCCATGCAATCTTCGACGTTGAAGACCGTGTCGACAATTCCCCCTTCGGCTTCAAATACTCGCTGAAGGAGGAAACCAAAGCATACCACACCCACTCCACTACTGATACTTGCATCCCCCTCCATGCCGATGACCCCTATTTCTTCGACCGCCTCGCCCTTGGCCGTGGTCCCCTTCTCTGTTGGGGATTCTCACCCGCTGCCACCGAAAAAATCGAGTTGTGGGCGACCGGTGAAACCTAGGGCGGAGGCTCTAATTCCACGCATCTCCCCGTCGTCCACGGTGATTTCAGCAAAGTCGCCGCCTCCGATTTCCACGCCAAGGTTGTTGCGGCCTCTCCATCAATCGTCTCTGGCCCTCCATCGCCTGTCTTCTGTCCACCGCTTCACCGGGACCCTACGAAGGGGAAGACGCCGATGATGGACTCGACTAAAGTTGCTCCTCGAGAGGTGCTGTTGTCGGATGTCCCTCAAACGGCTCGCGTTGAAGTTCCACCGCCCATTACTGTTGGGCTTGAAGATATTGGAGCTTCCTCTACTGGAAGGGTCAAGCGGACTGCCGCAGATGCATCTAGAGACGACCCGACGAGGGCTGGTAAGCAGCCTCGCCAGAAGGGATGTTAGGCACTTGGGGCCTCAGGGACCGGTCTTGGAGGGGTTCCTGGTATAGGTCTTACCTCCTATTGTTGATGCAGTCCCAGTCTATGGATTGAGCTGGGACTTCCCGTACCACTTTCTCACCCCACCCCCCCCCCCCCCCCCCCATACATGTTTCATTTATATCTTCAATACTGTTTGTGACGGTTATATTGCTCAAAAAAACTACGAACTTTGTGTTTTCTGCTTGTTCTTATCTAGTGGTCAAGGAGTTAGTTCTTTAATGTACGTTTCTGTTCTAAATTTCTATTAATGAAGTTGCACCTTTTAGTAAAAAAAAATAGCCAAAAATTAATATTTAATTGAAGCCCTCACTTGTTTTCAAGCATATATTTCATTATATTATGTAAGAAAATGTCAAGAGTTCACTTCATTGTTATATCAACTGTAATGAACAATCAGCTGAAGTAATATAGGCAAAGTTCTCTATTACCCATATTAATAACTCATAAATATTATAAATGGATATCTCAACTAATAAGCCATCGTTAATTGGTACTAATTAATTAAGACAACCAATGTTACCAAACCATGTCAAGAAAACCATGAAATTAGATGTCCTATAGTTTATGAGATTAATAGCTCAGTTCAAATCGTCTTACCTCCACTTGATCAGTTTCTGAGTTGGAAAAAAAAAATGAAACACGACATGTATAATAACCGTCACACACTCAAATAAAGAGAAAATGTCTAAAAAATATTTGGCATGTGACATTATATTAACTTTAATCCGAAAAAAATGTCTCTCTTAATTAAAACTCAAATAAATAGCACCCATATTGCATGTGCCAAGTGGACAAGCTAAGCTAGCTATAATAGATTTGCGAGGGAATATCATGGCGCACAAAGCGCCACACACACGCTTGCAGTCAAAATCTGATGTCGATGCTTCGATTCTATCATAGATTGATAGCATCATCACCTAACGCTAGCCACATATATTTTATAATCTGCCTACCACGTCTCCGAGGCCCGAGCTACAATATTGAAATTTATAAATATTAAAAAAAGAACTTTAAAAAATAGAAAATTGTGCACGTGTAATTAATAATTAATAAATCAAGGAAGTATTGTTGTGTTTTTAGTTTGGTGATAAAAGTTTCGTGTGCGAAGAGCGAGAAGGAGAGCAAGTAAAGTGCCCAAACAAGAGAGCGATGCCCATATGACGAAAGTGGTGTGGAAGCAACGCATCCCCATGCATTTCCCGTCCGCATCGTGCGGCTGTGGTTGATGGTACACGAGAGCTGCCATGTACCCGAACACAAACGATCCGACCGGGATATTTGCCACCACCAGGTTGTGGTTCACGCCGAAACTCCTCTCCCCGAACAGCTCCGCCGTGGTGGACACCGTTATGGATATGATGGCACCGCTGCACACTCCGATTACGCCGGTGCTCACGTACAGCGCCACCAGGCTCTTCTCTACTCCGACCACCAGCAGAGCTCCTCCGATCGGTGCCATCAGTGCTGCGATACACTCCGGCCCTCCTCTTATCATAGCGCACCTTCTCCTTCCCTCATTCCTGCACACAATTGAAAAAATAAAACATATGTAATTATATATTATACCTAGTGTTCTAAAAATTCCGATTAGGTCCTGTTTAGGCTCCCGCCTATGCCCTATTTTCTTGTTAACCGACTCAACTAACTTCCGAGTAATTGAGTTAATTCTCGTTTAGTTTCCGATTAATCCTCAAAAGACTCTAACCGTCCGACTAGCGCCTAACAATTTTTAAAATATCGATAATACCAGTAATGTATAGTGTTGAATAAAATAAAATAAAAACAAATCGGTTTGAACTCAATTCATATCAAATGAACATGATCTAGCTTAATTCAGTCAAAATATTCAAATATGAATAAGCTAGACTCATCTGGTTCTAGTTATAAATATCTATGAGAACAAAATAAGATTGTGAATATATATTATTGCAAATTTCTTATATAGACTATTATCAGCATATATGTAATAATTTATGAGTAAATATTAATATTATTGGTTTATACATTGTTAAATAAACGATGAATGAACCTGGTTGGAGGTATATCAACATGACTAATTGATTGAAAGAATTATATTTTAAATACGAAGGACTTGTTCGTTTAAATGACGTTTAGTTTATGACCCTGATTGTACCTTGAAGAGTAATGATCGACCATAGATGGAAGGAGGCGGCCGAAGAATCCGAATGAAGCAGACAAGGATACGAGAGATGCTGGTGAGGAGAGGCCGCGTGACTCCGCAATCTGACCCAAGTTGTTCATGTAAACCAACCCTATGGTCGCACCCAATAAGTATACAAAAAAGTATAGCCAAAAATCTAATCTTCTCAGCATCACCTTGGCTCCAATCTCTTCCCTGCTATGCTCTACTACACATACCTCCTTGTTCTGCTGATCCGATCCCACGACGACGTCGTTCCGATTATCATGATCGGAACCATGATGGTGAGTGATCACGGACGTGATGCTATACACTTTCTTCTCCCTGTTAATCATGCACATCTTCCTCCTCCCAACCGCCTCTTTTAGCGCCGCCGTCGCCGGAACCACCAGCGGCGCCAGGAGTAAAGCTGCCGTGAACAATGCACCGCCCGTCTTGCTCGGCATCTCCGCCGTACTCAAGCTGCTGATCACCGAGTACAATCCGGTGGCTATCGTGATCGTGAACATGGCACCGAACCCGCCTCGTAGCTCCTCACGGCCGTCTTTCGCCGTTACGTTCAAGTCTCTGACTAACGGTGCGGCTACTAGAGAGACTAACAGAGGCAAGACGGCGTTAAGGAGGAGGTAGCCTTTGGCTCTCTCGACGGGAGAGGATGGGAAGAGAGCGTCGACGGCGTCAGTGTAAACCTTGGCGCTCAAGCCGAGGTAGCTGGTGCTGAGCCCGACCGCCACCTGGCGGACGGAGGAGAAGTTTCGGATCGTGACGACGTAGCAGACGGTGTTAATCCAACAGATGCTGTTACCGGCTAAGACGGTGAGGGCGAAGATGTGGGAGTAGGAGAGGGAGGAGATGTAGTGGGTGAGGAAGAGGTACTGGAGGCCGTAACCGGTGAGGCCGAGGAGGGAGCCGGTGAGGAGGACGAGCCAGAGGGGGAGGTAGACGGCGGCGAGACCGGCGATGAAGCCGAAGAGCTTGCCGGCGTCGGAGGCGAAGGCGAGGTTGTTGAGCTGGAGCTCGGAGAGGGAGAGGAGGGACTTGAGTTGGGAGGAGTAGGCTGCGAAGTTGGAGTTGGTTCCGTTGATGGTTTGGAGCCATATGATCCCCACCAAGCTCAGCCATTGAAGACCCCTCGAGCTACCCATTTCAGTTTCTAGGAAGCTCTCCTTATTATTATTATGACACTTACCAAAAACAACGAGTGAGTTGATATTAGGTAACTCTTCGGTTCTTCTCAATGAAGAGTGAAAGGAAATGTTGAGCGATTTAAAGGGTTTGGTTTTGTAGTGGGTGTAAAGTTAGTGGATCTGTGTATTAACGCGTCACATAAAAATAGATATTTAATTTCGTCTTTAAGTGAATTTGATTCAAAATTACGTAATTACTTTATACATTGCTAAAATAGATGGGACAAATTGGAAAGAGAGCGGATTACACTTAAGTTTCATTTACTTGTAAGGTTAAATTTATGAAAATCGAACTCGTATATAGAACACATCATGAAAGTCTTTTTAGTTTTTGTTGTAGGAATGGGTGATGAGAGTCCGTATTAAGTGTAAGTTGTCGCAATTAACAAGCCAAATTGTGATGGGTTCAGGCCTTGAATTGCTCACCACACAAATGCACAAGGCCTTAATGGAGTTGTGGTCTCTTTCAACATATTTATTAGTGTTTGCTATGAGTAGTATATGTTGTACATGGATGGAATTCTCTTGTGTGATGACCATACAAAGAAAAAAGCTTTTATGTTGGGAATAAATATGTATGTTTCATGTCCAAGCTAGGTAGTTAACCTAGGATTATGACTCTTTTCTTACGAGTCCAATGTACTTGGTCATTCTCAACTCAAGTAAGATTGCGCCAAAACCAAGTATGTTATACAAATAACTTCTATAAGGTACGCCGCCCCCTATTCTTTTTTCTCTCTAGTCCAAGGCCTAGAAAAACTTTTCACGCCGCTCCCTTTTGTGCTATCATCGGCGACGGTCACGGCCATCGGCCATGACTGTCGTCGGTGATAGCTTGCTCCCTCCCATAGCCCTCTCCCCCCTTGTCCAGCTCCCCCCACTCCACCACCCGTACCCCGTACCCTTTTTTCCCCTTCCCTCTCAAGGCCGGCGCCGGTTTATCGTCGTCTTCGTTGGCCAGCGTCCGTGTCCGTCTCCAGCTGATGCTGTTTTGGTTCCTACGGTCACGCCAAGGTGGGTTTGAGCGGTGGTGGGAAGCTCCGGCGACTCGTCACGCTGTAGATCCGGCCTAAACGGTTACCTTTAGCGGGGATCTAGAGTTCGTCTTCTGGATTCCTCGGGTCAAGGTCCCTTGTTGGACGGTGGCAATTTTGAAGATGGCTACGTTTTCTTTTTCCTTTCGTTTTACAGCTTTCAATAACTGCACTTGATGCAGATTGAGTGTGCGCTAGTTGCACGATTTATGTGCGCTAGTTGCACGTTTGGTGTGCCCGTTATGTGGCACGGTTTGGTGTGCCCGTTGTGTGGCACGGTTTGGTGTGTCCGTTGTGGGGCACGGTTTGGTGTGCCCGTTGTGTGGCACGGTTTGGTGTGCACATTGTTGCACTTTTGACGTGCACGTGTTTGCACGTTCTAGGGCGTCCTATGTGCGTTCTAGTAGGGAGTTCGGTAATATTATATTATAGGCTTCTCAGTTTGGAGTCTGTAATTTTATCGTTTGCTTGTGCGCTTTCATCATATTGTATGTATGTTACGTTGATTGATATATAAAAGTGGTGCCTCCCGTTTTTCGTCAAAAAAAAAAACTTCTATAAGGTGGATGGAATTATATATTTAAAAATTTATTATATATTTGTAAGTGGTTACATGAGAAAGAGGTTTTATGAACAAAGAATGGGACCTTTTATTTTTTCGGTACATTGTTGGCTTTTGACTAATTTGTTTGTGTGGAGACAAATCCTTCTCGGCCAATCTTAATATGAGCACACCGCTAAAAAAGGAGAGTAACGTCAAGTCGAGGGGTGGCGCTAAGACATGCTCCCTCAATTGTGTTTTTAAAATTTTGTGATCATTTTGTGCTTCTTAATGTTTAATTTTCCGTATTTTTATTGGCACAAATTTTTTTAATTATAGGAGTTCATGGGCATCAATATCAAGATTAAACTCGTTTCAAATAAAAAAAAGATCAAGATTGAACCTTAAATGGAGGAATCTCGTTCTAGATTAGTCTAGCTCTTAAATTAACTTTCATTTATTGTTGGGAAAAATCATCAAAGTGATGTGGTCAATGTGTTGCGTCCTCTGATGATTGTATGTCGTTTTAGTGACAATACTTGAGCGACGCACCATTAGCACGTGTTGTCCAAGTGAATTAAGGCAACGCAAAAAATGTTATGTCGTTATAGTGGTTGTAAGTTGATTAACACAATTTTAATTTGGTGGTTGACTTACGACTTGAGGTATACATATAAAATATCGTGTCTCTTAACTGAACCAACGTCTTATACTTCAAACCAAAGCTCAGAAACTCATCTTATTAGGGTTTTGAAAATTTTGAGCTCTCACCCATCCCTTACTTCAATTTTCTTTGTTTTTTGCACTACTTCATATTATGAGGGCTTCAAATGTGTTATTTTCTTCTATTTTAGATTATTTTCTTACTAAAAGATGTTAAATTTAGCAGGTAGATGTACTTTTGATAATTAATAAATTAATTATTGATTATTGCATATATAATGAGATTAAGTGATTACTCAGATTATTTGATTGTAATCATTGAAGTTGGACGAATAAATATCAGTTTTTTATATTGTTTGTTATTGTTGATTAATTATCCGATGAAATGAAAAACAATTGTCTTGTGAACATCAATATAGAATTATCTCTACCGCTTCTTCAACCATGATCTCTGTTTCGCGCCACTCTCCATCCCTTCCACGTCAATCCCCTTACGGTCTTGCTCGTTCGGCTACTACCACAAGCTCCGACCACCAAACTCCTCGCTCCACCATCGTATGCATCACCGGTGAACGGTTCCTACCCTGCAACCCCTCTGTTCACTTCTCTTGCGATCACCCTATCTTCGACCATGTTTATGGAGTCCATTCATACTCCGCGCACAATCGATCTCCATCGATCGTGGGTTTAGTGACCAAACCCAACGATGGAGACGATCTCGGCAGCGATCTCAACACTCGCCGACCTCCCAGGCTACCATCGGACGGATTGTATAATGGAGACAACTATGTTGTTAGCTTGAACAATCAGACGAGATCTGCTCTACAGTCTCGCCAGGTCCAATGAGGTACATGTGTGGAAGTGTGACGCCGGGGAGGAGAAGCATCACGCCCCATCACGATTGGCTGCAGTTGATTGTCCTCCTCCACCAGTTCTAGAGCTCCTTGCCCACACTACACGTTTTACCTAGACTTTTAGTAAACTTCATGTGAGGTTTCAACTGCTTTCAGACTCCTTTAGTTGGCTTCAGATCGAATCGGGATGAGTTTCATTGTCCTTTACAAGCTTTATTTTTACATTAACGTCTAGCCGTTTAAACATAACCGACTATATCTCGGTTTTGTTGCTTTATGGTTGTGTTATCTTTCGATTAATATTTAGATATTTCACCCTAACCATTTATACTTCAATTATATTTAAAGTATTAGGTGTAAGATCATCTTCAGATGATCTTCTTTCCTATTGTTTTTCTTTCAAGTTACATTTAAATTTAATAAAATATTTTTTTGCTTAAAAAATAATTTCTTCACCTTGTTTTTATAACAAATACACCATAAAGATATTTGACCGACTAACCAAATGTTTCCAACAGTATATGTCATGTGAGACTCCGAATTGGTTCCAAAACATCCTAGCGATTTTGTGCTCTTCGAGTAATAGAATCATGAAAGATCATGTCTCTGGGACATATCTCTACACCGTTATGGTATATTCTAGAAGCCGATATGACAAGTAAAAATGGAAATGAAGTGCTTTGAACACAGATGAAGTAGTGTAACTATAAAGGAGATGGAGATGGAGATGGAAGCATGTGCATCACACAAACTTGGAATGTAGCTGGTCGATAGATGGTTTAATGGGGGATTGGTGAGAGGGGTCGGTAGCATACAGGTAATTAGTGTTGACGACGTCACTGATGAGGCCAGATAGTGAACACGCACCGTTTAGTAACCAGAAACAGAAATGGTGACGTGTACTACTTTTTCACCTCTCCATCTACATTCTGTTCAACTTAACGTGCGTGTTCACATGACTGTTGACCGGTGACGTTCATGATTTCTCATATATATAGACATACTCTGCATATATTCTGTGTATTATCGCTTACGTATAGCTATGATAGATTTTGATCTCTGATTTGGGTTCGTAGAAGAGTACGTATAGTTTTTTTTTGAACGAAATGTATAATTTTATTAAACTCCAAAATTAACTACAAGCGAATGCGTTAAGATTAGCATTCTTTAGGCACCAAACAAGAATAGATACAGAACATAAAAATTCAAAATTCTTTTAACAATGTAACCATTATAAACGGTATTGACACGTCATATAGGCAATATGAAAGAAAGATGGGGGGTGGAAAACAAAACTAGAAGTCCTGCTCAAGGTAGTGCTTACACGTTGCATCTGGGGATAAAGCGATCGAACTTGAATTGCATCAATTGTAGGAGATAAGGCTTCAACCAGAGACCCCTCCCGGAGCCAATCCCTGAAGCCAGAGGATCCTAACATTCCTCCTGGTAAGGCTATTTACCAGCCCTCGCCAGGGGAGGAGGGAACACATCTCAGTGGTGAGTCCCAACCACCAGAATGGGGAGGAAGCGACAACTACGAGGGGACTCAGGTCCCTCTCAGCGACACACCCCCATCCCCTGAGGCCGCCCCAAGTCCCCCTCGCCGACCGCAAGGGAAGAAGGCAACGAAGGCCGCAAAGAAGGGGACCGTCCTCACGGCCCAAATGTCTGCCTTCGCCGAGCTGGAACGTTCACGGCTGGAGGCTGAACGTACACGTGGCGAACAACATGCAGAAAGGCATCGCATGATACAGACATTAACCTAACAGTGGGAAGCAAACCTCGCCACATACAAGTCCCTGTTGGGGACGGATACATCTTCCTACGACGAAGAGGATATGTCAGACCATAAGTTTTTCAAGTCCGAACTACGACAACTCATATCAACCCTTAAAGCCCAAATTGATGATCTTCGACGACAACCCCCACCACCGGATGTCGACCCAACAGAGGATGATTCTTGAACTTGTATTTTTTTGGGGTTGTATTAAAAGGGGTTGAATAAAATTTAAAGTTCAATTATATTCGTGTTAAATTTATTTATGGATTATTTATTGTCATTACTTATTTTATTTCCAAAATTGTTTAAATTATAAATAATTTAAACGGTTTCTGATAACGAATTAAATAAAACAACAAAATATCAATTAATAATCCAGTCAGCATTGTTCTGCACTCCCAGGACCTCAGAGGTTCTTTCTGTTGCAAAACACCCACTTTTCTGCACTCCCACTCCCTCACTTTTGTCCAGTCAGCACAAGGTCTGCACCCCCAAAACCTCACCAAGGTCCTTTATGTTGTACATGCTCTTAGGGTTAGCCGTTGAGGTCCCTTTTGTAAACGTGATGCCACGCCTAGGTTTGGAGAAAGTAGTAAAGGGGCATGAGGGCATCACCAATGAGGTGGGGGCGAATACGGGCCTGGTGCTATAGCCCGTAACCGAAGCTTGAGCGAAGTGGACCCGTGGGTCCAAAGGACAGGGCTGGTCGTTTTGGGCTGCAAAAATTGGGCCATTACGTATTAATGGGCCACCAATTGACTTCACCGACTCAACACACAGATTCGACCAGCGCGCCTCCTTCCCTGTAGAAGAAAGGAAGAGAAGCGAGTACTGTAGCTCGTTCCCAATTCGCTCCCTCTCTTACAGTCCAATTTATTTGACTGGCAAATCGAAGAACACCACGAAAGGATTTCAATTTTCGCTCCCCAGAAAGAGCTCGATTCGTTTCAATCGGTTTCAGAAAGAATGAGGAAGCAGAAAGGAGAGGGTGGCCGGAGACGCCCTTCCAGCAGCAGGTACTGCAATTTTTCCTCACTCAATACAATCAAGCAAGAGCTGTGCAATTCCACATTTTTTTTTCTGTTCAATTCGATCCCGTTCTGTGTATATGAATGAAGTCGTGTTTTGGAAATTTGCAGTATGGCTGCTACTTTGGTGCCGTTGGGCTCTACTGCATCGGTCGGATTCGGTGGATACGTCGGAAGCTCTCGCATGGACTCTTCGTCTATAGCCGCCGACGACTCATCGCCGTTTGTTGTATGTCCGGCTCAAATTTCAATTTTAATAAGTTTATCTTGTTTGTCACAGTGATGCTTAATGGAATTTGCTTTTGGTATTGTTATTGATACTGCATTTGCAGGATGTTGATAGCGAAGTGGTTCAGCACTTGAAGAGGCTTGCTAGGAAGGATCCTACCACCAAGGTATCCAGTTCATTCAGTGTGCTATGATTATGAGGTTCTGCTTTATGTCATTCTTAGGTCGTGTTTCTGCTTCTGCTTCTTTTTCTTGGCAGCTAAAAGCTTTGGCGACTTTGTCTCTGCTGCTTAAGGAAAAGACGGCGAAGGATGTATTGCCTATCATTCCACAATGGGTATATTTTTAAACCCTTAGACTGTAGTTCGATAAAAATTATGCTACCTAGATTGTCTGCCAGGTACCATAGTTGTGGTATAAACCAGCTTCTTCAGAATCTAAAACCATCCTGATCTCAGGAGTCTAATTAGGAGGGGTACAAGCTATAAGAGAGTATAGACACAGTACATGTACACAAATCTATGATTATCAGTTGCTAATTTATTTTTTCTGGTACTAAAAGAAGCTAGAACTGAAGAAATATTAGGTATTATGCTGTATCTACTTGCTTGTGGGGTTATGTATTTGAATATTTTATTCTGTGGAACTTTAGCAGAAGTTCGCAAGTTCTTCAAATATATCTGTTTGTGGAGTTATAAAATGTTGGATCTACTTGCTTTATGGTGACATCCTTAAGATGATCAAGTAAAAGAAAGCTGACATGCAGTTTTAACTATCTTGGGAGGATAAGATATATGAATGTTAACTCGTAGATTTGCTACTAGTGGGCTTTTGTTCGAGTAGGCTGAAGATATTGTTGTATTAGCTTTTACGTTAGAGGTTCATTGATAAGCAGTTGTGCAGGAAACTTGATACTTTTTTTTTTTGTTGAAGTGCATCTTTCCTCGAGTTTAATTACTTTTATTTTGGGGGTATCTTTGGCAATTCTTTATAATTGATGTTCGGCATCCTGTGTTACAATGGTAGGCGTTTGAGTACAAGAGGCTATTGTTGGACTACAATAGAGAGGTTCGTCGTGCCACTCACGGCGTCATGACAAGTCTTGTTGTCACAGTCGGGTCCGGACTTCTCTTTTCTACCATACTAGTCTATCCATGCTTTCTTTGGTTTGTGGTTCTTGGTGTTAATTTGTTTGTGGAACCCTCTTATGTTTCCTCAGGAGGGATTTAGCTCCCCATTTAAAGTCTTTAATGGGACCTTGGTGGTTTTCTCAATTTGATCCAGTTTCTGAAGTTTCTCAAGCCGCAAAGCAATCATTACAGGTATGTTGTCCAATTTCTCCATCCCTTTACCCTTCACATATCATGGTGTATTGCATGTGGAGTAGGACTCAAGACAAACCATAAAAACATAGGATAAAATATTTTGGTGTAAACCTCGAATAGAGAATGTAAATCATAAATTGCTTTGTGCATGAGCCCATCCAAGCTGAAGTTAGGGTAGATGTAATTGAAGATAAAATGGCTTTGACATGCACATTGTAGGGACGTGACCAATGAGAAAAGGTAATGGGGATTCTCTTAGGATGAAACTAAAAGCACCAGCAGGACTTGGAAATAAAAATGGGAAGAGTTAACGAAGAAAGACATGACCTGGGTAATGAGATAACCCTGGGTAAGATCATAAAGCCAAGAAGAATGATACAAGTAGAAGATCCCAAGGAATTATGCTAAAGGATTAATGTAGCCAGTTTCTCCTTTCTTTCTCTCCGTTTTCAAAATGATGATCCTTCTATTAAGGCCTGAAGTGTGAAGGGGAAGTTCTTCTGAGCTTTTGTAAATGGTCACTATATTTATCACGCTCAACTCTCTTATCGGGTTTTTTGTCATCATTCCACCATTTCTATCCAAAACCACAATCATTTCAAAAACATGTGCGTGCAATCCTTGATTCCTGCTCTTTTAAGTGCAGTCTCATCCACATAATGAAGGTAAGCAATTTTCATCACATGAGTGTGGATAGGAGAAAAGATTTTGGTTCTAGGCTAGCTTTTAACAGATAAATACAGAGCCTTTCTCTAACTTAGTTGGGGAGGTTGCATGAATCTTCAGCATACTTTTTGAACAAAGAAGAGTGCTTACCTAGGCTGTTTGGCCTTTAGAGCTATGTAGTGTTAGATATGATGGGTGTGAATCTAATACACCCTCTTCTCAAGTCACTTATATAGTTCAAATAGTTCTTTCCTTTTCTCTCTATCGAGATATAGAGTTAGCCTAGGAACCTGACATTGTGATGTGCCCTCTGCAATCTGCATTACCCATGGGAGATCAATGTTTTTTTTTACGGGCGGAGATCAATGTTTAGTTTATTGTTATTCACCGTATTTCTCAAATATGTGGTGGACAGATAAATGTGCTGTTGCTTCATCCTGTTTTTTCTCTTGAAGCTCCAACTTTTATTATATTTTTATGTTGTAAATTGCAAGTTAATTCTATTCTTTTGTCAAATGCAAAATCAGGTTCATGGTTGCTTTTTAATCAACCCAAAAACTTGATTTAGAAATTTACTCTTTGTGACTTAGTGTTAGAATTCTAATTTTACCAATGACAGGCAGCCTTTCCGGCACAAGAAAAGAGGGTGGATGCTTTACTTCTATGTACAACTGACATATTTATATATTTGGAAGAAAATCTGAAGCTCACTCCCCAAAATATGTCAGAAAAAACCATTGCGTTGGATGAATTAGAAGAGATGCACCAGCAGGTATGCAGATAGATTCTCTCTATAGTCCATAATGCAGTTCATTATGCATGGTATTATGGCTAAGAATGTCATACTTCGACGAATGGCCATGTTAAGCAGCTTCTTTATTTTTTGCTAATAGTCATCTAATTTCGTTTTATTTCATATAATCTGACGTATACAGATTTTGTAAGTAGATGTAGTAATTATCAGATATGATATGCAAATATTTCTTGGTCATTGCTCAATTTGTTTTCATTTCAGTGATTCTTGTAAAGACGATACGTATGGGATGTTATTTGTAACTGTGTTGCTATCTCTCATTTGTTACTTATTGGTATTTATATGAAATGTTGTGCAATTGTCATTTTCATCTTCCTAAGTTTTGCCTCTGGTACTGTGAGTCGCAGGTGATTTCTTCATCACTGTTGGCATTGGCTACTCTCATAGATGTACTATTTTACAAGCAGCAGGAAAAACCTGCTTTTGAAAACATAACAGCTGAACCTAAACATGCTTCAAAGGCTAGGGCTACTGCTATTTCTTATTCTGAGAAGTTGTTCTCCAGCCATAAATATTTTTTAGATTATATGAAGTCCCAGAATCCTGCTATTAGGTCGGCTACATATTCGTTACTAAGGAGCTTCATCAAAAACATTCCTCAAGTTTTTAATGAAACAAACATGAAAACTGTCGCTCCAGCCATTCTTGGTGCATTCCTAGAAAAAGATCCTGTCTGTCATCCATCTATGTGGGAGGCAGTGTTAATGTTTTCTAAAACATTTCCTGGCAGTTGGACTTCTCTAAATGTTCAGAAAGTTGTACTCAACCGGTATTGGCATTTCCTTAGGAATGGATGTTTTGGATCTCAGAAGGTTTCTTATCCTGCTTCGGTCCTCTTCTTAGATGCTGTTCCTCCTAATGCAGTAGTAGGGGAGATGTTTTTTCTCGATTTTTTCCAGAACCTGTGGGTTGGACGAAATCCAACCCATTCTTCAAATGCAGACAGACTTGCTTTTTTTCGGGCATTTGAAGAATGCTTTATCTGGGCGTTACGTAATGCATCAAGGTGAGAGTTATTTTTATTGGGATTTCATTTTTTTCTTCATAGCTGGTATTGATCCCCATACTCGTGTTGCTGTTTCATTCTAATTGTATTTTTTCTTTTTCTATCAGATACTGTGATGGAGTTGACTCTGTTTGTCATTTTCGAGTTACTCTTGTTGAGAATGTCCTTGTAAAACAGTTGTGGCAAGACTATATTGGTTCAGGAGATCAGGAAAGTGTTGCGGGAACAACGAATGTTAAGTACCCATTGAACTATTTGCAAGAGTTGGGAAAGTGCATTATCGAAATGCTTTCAGGTACTTACACATTGGAGCACGAGCTACTTTCTGTTTTTTATGCTGCTTTTCAGGAGAACTGCTTGCTGATATTTCAGCCAGGGGGGAATAGTGAAAGACCAACAGTGAACGTTGATCAAATTATCAAGTTTCTATCATTACTAAAACAGAATATAGCTACAAAAGGGGAAACTTGGCACTTGGAGTCTTTAGTCGGACCAATGTTGGGAAAGTCTTTCCCACTTATAAGATCTCATGTAAGTTACTATCAGTTTTTTTAATATAATTTTTTTAGTTAGGTCTGAATCTGTCTTTTGGAGTTTTTTTTGATGGTTTAGTCTAACTCTATCAGCATAAAGCTTGCATCACATAGTTTTACGTGATTATTAGGATTAACATCGGCATTCTCATGTCTTGCCTCAATTTTCTGTCTTAAACTTAGTCTGTTAGGAACGATGTCAAGTTAGATACTTAATTTTCTGAGCTGTACCACATATGAAGAATTTGGATCTAGTGACCTCATGATATTCTAGTTGGGCTATTCACCTAACAGCTTAAGCTTCTCAGTTTGTGTAAGCTTAACATTCGATTAAAGCCTGGTTTGGTATTGGGCTTGTGACTTGTTTCTGTTTCTTCTCCCATCAACTCTTGGCCCATGAGCAAGGCCCGTTGTGCTGTCTTGTCTGCATGTGATGGGGAGTCTTGAAGTTGACCCATACTAAGAAGAATGTGAGTTAAGTGACTTCTTGATACATTACTTGGGCCCTCCACCTAATAGCTTAAGCTTTTGTGTTGAGGTAAGTTTAACAGTTACACACTGTATAGCTTTACTGTTTGTTAAAGAAAGGGCTATTAGAATTTATGGGATTAGAACTGCAGACAGCAAAGTCCGGTTGTTGGCTTTGCTATGGTGTCATGTTGAGCTTCTGCATATGCAGCTCCTTTGTGTTTTAATGCCAAATAATCTTTTGCATTACAGGATAGCCCAGATGGTGTGACAATTCTATCTGCTATAGTTTCAATTTTTGGACCACGTAAGATTCTTCAAGAACTTGCCATCCATAATAGAGAGCTTTGCATGAATCTTTCTGACAAAGGGGATACAGAATTAAAGCCCGAAGATTTCATGCAAATGTTCAAGGAAACATTTGTTCCTTGGTGTTTACATGGAAGTAGTAGCTCTACCAGTTCTCGGCTAGATCTGTTGCTTGCATTACGGGATGATGATTTTTTCACTGAGCAGTGGGGTACTATCATCACATATGCAACTGACCTGGAACATTCCGAGGGTGGGTATGGATTCCTTGATCCTAATCAAATATCTATACTGGCAATGCTTTTAGAGAAGGCTAGAGGGCACATTATGAGGAGGGTAGTAGATGAAGGCTCCAATTATCAGCAAGGCTGCTGCCCAGAAGACTGGCATCATGCACTTCTAGATTCAGCTGCTATTTCCATTTCCAGTTCCCTGCAACCCTTCAGAGCTTCCGATGTTCAGTTTCTTCAGTATGTGAATTAAGAACTAACATTCTTTCAGTATATGTTTTCTGCCTTGCATGTACAGTGTGTATTTTTTCGGTCATGAAGCATGATAATTTGGAATATGTTTGGTCACATAAGAAGCATTTAAATGTAGCTAATCATATGACAGAATGAGTTTATACTGTGAATACGTGAAATTCTACTAATGACTGTTATTAACTGGAGGATTTGCTTGTTCGTGCTTCATGGGGCACTGAATAATTGAAAAACGGAAGTTACCTTCTCAAGAAGATAGACTTGCTGATTAGGTTAGATTTTAGTTTTAATTCTGCATTGTTGGTGAACTTCCTTATTTTCCTTTTCTGCAGCGCTGTTCTTGGTGGGTCCAAAGTAGATGATCAAATATCGTTTGTTTCCAGAAATGCAATGATCTTGATATTTCAGGAAGTTATGAAAAAGTTGTTCAGATTTGTTCTGCAGTCTCCTTTCACTTGGGTTAGGGATGCAGGTTCGTTGTTAACTGCTGGGACAACTGATGCTGCTGAGCTAGAATTAAAATGTGCTGGCACCGTGATAGAGATGGCTCAGTCTGCCCTTGATGTACTGGATGGAAGTTTGTTTCGCTTGACGGCACTTGGTGAGGAACTGGGGGTAGCTTCAGCCATTTTTGCTGCATTATTTATTATTGACTGGGAGTTAGCAATGTCGTTGGATGATGTACTTGCTAATGACTCAACAACTGAATTTGGGGCCAGGTTAGCTTTGGGTGAAGTTGTACATGTTTTTCTTGGTAGTATGAGTAGTCAATTTTGGGAAGGCTTGGACATAGATTGTCGAAAGAGATTGGGAGCTATTTTGATTCAGACAATTAGGTCCGTCATCTTCAAGGGAGATATTCTAAATGACGAAAGAACCACATCTCTGTGCTGCTTGTGGGTGCTTAAAGTTCTTGAGAATCTCTGTTGCCATCCATGTGAAGAACAAAATTTCTTGGACCAGCTCCTAAGCAAGGGTGATCAGTGGCCTCTGTGGGTCATTCCAGATTTCTGTGCCTCAGAACAATCAGTTTCCTCCCATATTCAAAACGTATCTACATATATTGCTGCTGTGAGTGATGAATTTGTTTTGGTACTTGTTTTGAGTAGAATTAGTTGTTGTTTTTGTTGCTGATTACCCTGTTCATCTGTATATGTTCTGTTAATCTCCTCTCTATCATCTCTTTGTGCTGCTTGTCCTTTTCTGAGTTCAACTTGGATTTTTTTTGTAAGAATGGGAAAAAGTACTGGGAGATGTATAACCAAAAAAGGATGTTAAATGCTAGTGCCATTTTTTCTTCCTGTTGCACCAAATATAAGGAAGGTACCATCTCAACTGGAACCCAAGGAAGAGAAGATGGTACTTGACAGTCACTTATGTGGACATATAAATGCTTTTTTTGTTGTGGAATGTTTTTTTAGTTCTTAGTATGGTGGTCCAGTTTTTTTTTTTCTTTTTTCTGGACTAGAATTTCAGTTCTATGACATTGTGGACTGCACAACTGGGGGCTGCCTTCCCCTAAACTTGCACCACCATGGACTACGCAACCATGGTAGGCCTCTTTATGGACCAATCAGTGGAGGAATAGTCTGAGAAAACCTTACCAGCGGTGTCTCCCACAAGACACAAATTTATATTACTTTTACTAACTACAATATATATTAATTACTTAAGATGAGACGAAGTATCTAGGACCAGCTGTACATGTTAACATTCTGACTTGGCATTGTCCTATCATTTTAAAATGGGCGTTCATGCAAATGTAATTGCTACTTCTTATAGTACATGCATGTTCAGGATGTGTAACTCCAATTATGACATCAAAATATTCATGTGCTAACTTGTGTAGAGTGCCTGATTTATTGTTTGTGTGAAATGATAAGTGTTGTCTGTTTGTCCCTTATAGCGTAGGTTCTATTGCCTATATCCCAGATCCAATTTTCAAGGAGCCCCTTAAAATTTTGAAGTTTTTTTAGTGTGGGGTTCAATGTCTGTATGTTTCTTATGAACTATATTTATGTAGTAACTTGCTGAATATCTCGGTAATACAATGCTTAGAGTTTACCTCACTTGTAGGAAAAAGATTTAAGTGGGGTCTTTTAACTTATACTATTACAAACCATAAGCCTGTTTCTATTTTAAAGACTGTATATTGCAATTGTTAGATTGGTATTATTTTCATTTAACTGCATCAGTGAACTGGATGACTTATAATTAAAATATCGCCACATGCAGGAATCTGGATATCAAAAGTTTGTTTGTTTTATCAACAAACTTATACTAAAATTGGGGATTGGAAAAGTAGTTGGCGGTTTTATTTCACTCCCTTCATGTCTTCCTGAGGAAACTTCTCGAGCTTGGCTTGCCGCAGAGATATTATGCACATGGAAATGGGCAGGTGGCAGTGCTGTATCATCTTTCTTGCCTTCATTGTCTGCCTATGCCAAGAGTAGCGGTTCGCCCTTGGATAATTTGTTAGATTCCATTTTTAATATTCTACTGGACGGCGCTCTTGTTCATGGAAGAGGTGGTATGGGAAGTTTTTTTAATGTATGGCCGGCTTCAGATGATGAAATGGAGGTAATTGAAGTGCCCTTCTTGAGAGCTCTTGTATCTTTTCTTTCTACTTTGTTCAAAGATAATATATGGAACAGAGATAAAGCTATGTCAGTGTTTAAACTTCTTGTTAACAAACTATATATTGGTGAAGAAGTAAACTTGAACTGTTTGAAGATTGCTCCTCTAGTTGTGCATGTGGTTGTTCAACCATTATGTCAAAGCAGGATCAGATGTGATGACTCTAGTGGAGAAACCCAACCGGGATCTCTTCAAGAAGATCTTATGCTGGACACAATCAAGGTTTGGCTCCAAAGGACACTATTGTTTCCTCCTTTGACTACATCGCTAAATGTTGAAGGTAAATACACTTTCTTTCGCAAAATGAATTATTTTGTCTTTTGCTTTTGTCATTGAATTAAAGGTTATTGCACATGTGTCAAATATTGAGATGTCAAAATTGGGTCAAACATTTTGGGGTGTTTCTCGGTTGTTTGAGAGGTCCTTTGTCGATGCATATACGTGTATCCATTATTTATTTGATTTTGGCTGTTTTGTGTATTTAGATATGGAAGAATGGTTCCATTTGATTATCTCTTGTTATCCCTTGACTGCAACTGGGAGGGGAAAAACATTTGAGGCGGCAAGAAACGCTATCCCTGAAGAGAGAATGTTATTGCTTGATTTATTCCGGAAACAAAGACCTGGTGTTGGTGCATTGGGTGCTGCCAATCCGCTGCCTGTGGGACAAATGCTGCTATCAAAGCTAATAGTTGTTTCTATTAGCTATTGCTGGAAAGAATTTAATGATGAAGATTGGGAGTTTGTATTATCTACTTTGAAGCGTTGGATTCAATCCGCAGTTGTGATGTCGGAGGAAGTTGCTGAAAATGTGAATGATCTTATTACTGACAGGTCTGTTTCTGATGATTGTGACGTTATTTTCAAGAAGCTTGAGAATATTGTCTCTGTTCAAGACCATTCCCCTCTAAGTATTGCTACAAATGCCCTTCTATCATTTTCTCTGTTCTCTGGGCTTTTGAGGACTCAACATACAGAACATGAAGACAATGAAAGCTTCTTGAAGTCAGAAAGATGGGATCCTGTTAAAGATAGGGTTCTAGAAGGCATTCTTCGTATATTCTTTTCTACTGGGATCGCGGAGGCTGTAGCACGATCCTATTCTTATGAAGCTGCTTCCGTTATTGCCTCATCTCGGCTTAATCACTCCTTTTTCTGGGATTTTGTGGCTTCAAGTGTTGTAAGCTCCTCACCACATGCACGAGATAGAGCAGTGAGATCTATCGAATTTTGGGGATTAAGGAAAGGGCCCATTAGTTCTTTGTACGGCATCCTTTTTTCCTCCAAAGCCATCGCTTCCTTACAATATGCTGCTTTTGCTGTTCTTTCAACTGAACCCGTTGTTCTTCGGGGTATTATTCACGAAGAAAATGCATCTTGTAAGGGTGTTGATGTTCCTGGTGATCAAGATTTTTCCGGTCTTGGCATGTCTTCAGAGGAAAAAACTCACTTGAAAGTGGAAATTGCTGACATAATCGAGAAGTCACCGTATGAGGTTTTTTCAATGGATTTGTTGTCACAGGAACGGGTAAATTGTTTTATTCACTTGCTTTTTTTCTTCTTTGTTTTTTTGCCTTTTATCTTATTTTACTTCTGTAAATCTAGTTTCATTCCTGTCATAAGAGTATTGTCTCAGATATATCTGCTGTTGTTGCAGGTACATGTCTTTCTTGCATGGTCTCTGTTACTATCACATCTATGGTATTTACCACCGTCTTCATCTTCAAGGGAAAGATTGGTTCAGTATATTCAAGAATCTGGAAATACAGTGATATTGGACTGTCTTTTCCAGCATATTCCTTTGGAACTGTGCACGCCACATAATCTGAAGAAGAAAGATGTAGAACTTCCTGCCGGGTTATCGGAAGCTGCAGCAGCTGCAAAACGTGCAATCACTACAGGGTCGTTACGTTTTTCTGTTGAATCACTTTGGCCTATTGAGCCAGTGAAAATGGCATCACTTGCTGGAGGAATATATGGTTTGCTGCTTCATGTCCTTCCTGCTTATGTTCGAGGGTGGTTTAGTGATCTTCGTGACCGCTCTACATCTTCTCTTGTTGAATCCTTCACCAGAGTTTGGTGTAGCCCTTCTTTAGTTGCAGATGAACTATCTCAGGTATGTGTAGCTGAGATATTGTTTTTAAGCAGTCCAAGTTTATACCATCAAATATTTCTAAAATTCTTAGAAATTTTGAATTTAATACAACTAAACATTAGGCTCTTGAACACCTATTGAAATTAGGAATAATCTCACTCAATTACCCTTAAGTATGCACCTTGACGTTTTTGACAACCCTGCCAAGTTTTTTTTTGTCTCATTTTACCCCAAATCCATCAACTTTAGGGTGTGAAATGACAAAGTTACCCTTATTTGAAGTCATTTTTAGGGTACTTTTGTCATTTTGCATCCAAAGTTGACGGAATTTGGGTGAAATGAGACAAAAAACTTAAGGGGTTTTTCAAAAACTTTTTAAACTTCCGGATGGTTAGTTGAGGATGATGCATACTTAGGGATAGCTGAGTGTGATTATCCCTTCAAAATTATTCTGGAGCGGACACTGGAACTTGGTTATTAAAGAAGTGGCCTAATTTGTGTATGGGCATCCTACGAGGTCAAGTCATTGCCTACACATTTTGTTTTATTGATGTGATGTTCCTCTGAGATGTTGATTTTATTCAATGCAGATCAAGAAAACTGATTTTATAGATGGGCATTTCTCTGTCAGTGTAAGCAAATCATCGAATGAGGTTGTTGCAACTTATACAAAAGATGAGACGGGAATGGACTTGGTTATTCGTCTTCCTGCTTCTTATCCGTTACGGCCTGTGGATGTTGATTGTGCAAAGAGCTTGGGCATTAGTGAAGTTAAGCAGAGGAAGTGGTTGTTATCTATGATGGCTTTTGTTCGTAACCAGGTACTTGCTACAGATCACATATTATAAACTCTACAGCTTCTCCATGTGCTCTAGTTTTTTTTGTACTGTTTTGTTGGTCATGATTTATTTCTATTTTCTGTTATTTCCTGATGGGATAAGATTTTGAAAAGTAGTGGGCGCCATTGGATCACAGTTCATAATTTGTATTATTATGATGATGCAGAATGGAGCTTTAGCTGAAGCCATTCGGATATGGAAGAGCAATTTTGACAAGGAGTTTGAAGGTATTGAAGAATGCCCAATCTGCTACAGTGTTATCCACACAACCAACCACGGTCTTCCCCGCCTTGCTTGCAAGACATGCAAGCACAAATTCCACGCCGCATGCCTCTACAAGTGGTTCTCGACATCTCACAAGTCAACTTGCCCGTTGTGCCAATCTCCTTTCTGAGTTACACATTGACCTCAGTACTAAGTGGCTGTAATTCCAATACACATCCATTTGATATGATATTGGTATTTTGACTCAGTGGCTGATTCAGAACTTTGTTGGCAGCATAGTTGGTAGGTGAGCTCTTGCAATTCTATTCCGTTTATGATGCATCTTCAGATGTTCGAAAACTTATTGTCATGTTTTCATCAGAGATGTGATTAAAATCCGATTCCGAAATGACTGGTATAGGTTCCAAGGATTCTGCATTTATGTGGTTTTCAGTTCCAGGAATCAAATCCATCGGTCAAGAAATTAGCTTGTGTAGATCTGAGTTATTGCTTTGTTGAGATAGTAATTAGCTTGTGCAGATGAGCAGATTTGGATTGTTGCTGTGATTTTGTAGTGTAGTCCGTTAGTGAATGTGGTTGTATTCCCCTAAATATAGATGAACATTACTGTTTCAATTTTAAAATTGGGATAATTGTTCAAAACTACCCTGAAGTTTTGCCCACAAACGTTTTGATGCACAAAATTTCGTCCACACACTTCTACAAGGAAAACGGATGGAATACTCACTTTACAGTTTCTTTCCTTTATCTGGTACATTCAACAAACAAACCAAAAGAAATCAATGTCGGCTTTATTAGAGAACACAACTGATGCTGTGCTTCTAGTCTATGTAGCTCAATTTTATATCACCTAAAACAATACAAAAGTATATATTCTGGAGAATCTGAATGAAAATGCAATCAAAAATATGTTGCTTGCTTATCTGTGTAAGCGACTCATGAATATTAGTCTCAAAGAACCAGAACATGTTCACCTAATCTTACAAAAAGAAAATAAGGTAAATGGTATTTTGAGTCATCGCATCAAGGGCATTAGCCACCGCATCTCTGCTCCATTACCGTTAGATAGGTAATAAATCTTCTTCCAATTGTCCTCTGAAAAGGCTTCAGGGCGTATCAGCCTCTGCCTGCGTTCAACACAGTGCGCAAAGTTGAGAATTTGAAACTGAACTTCATGTAGAAAGCCTACGCTGTTTTTGCAAAGTCATAATTTTCAAAATAGGTATTCCAAACTACGTCCTTATCAGTTAGTTCCCTTATTGGGCCGAACATGGAACGCCACAACAGCACTAACCCCGTAATCTTTAATCTTCACCAAAGTCAAATAGGAAATGTGTTGAAACAAAGGGGACCCTTCTAAACATGGCCAGGGAATAAGTTTTCTACTCACGTTATCTTGCGTAAAAACAATATCACAAGAAACAGGTGCCATTTTACCACATTCTACGGTATAATAATGCATAAAGAGACAAACATTCCATATATTCATCTCCAACGCGTCTAAGTTGATGTGACTGTTAGAACCTTATTTATTGATAAGACCTCTCTATATAGACAGGGAGCAGTTTTGGCAGTGATGAAGGTGTGACTTAATTGTAAGTCGATAGTAGGTTGATGGCTGACTGATGATGAAGGGAGACAGGCATATGATCCTACCTCTAATTTGTGACCCACTTCTCATATGTTCAAAAAATCCACATGTTTGAACTTTAATTTAAACATACTCGATTTCCCTAGCTTAATGATGCACACAATTTTATTATAAATAGGAGTGCCCAGTAATTCGAAGAAACCCAAAACTTCAACTATATAAATAACTATGGTGATTCGTATGTAGTAGAACAACTATGTAAGGTTTAAAGATATACCTCAGGTAGTAATGGGAAACAGTTGCTGCTTCATCTATACTGTATCGAGGAAGACTGATACGAGCATCTGCTGGAACATCTGGCAAGTACTTTCTCAGCTTTCCTACTGCCGTTGAATGGGAGAAAGCACCCACCATCATATCATCATGCATCATACTCCTAAAAGAGTTAACCTGGAAAAGATGTGTATTCGTTCACCAGCCAATGTATATGACATCAAAATTCATATATCATAACGAATTAAATGAATCAAACTAGAGGTATTTGTACAGTAAACTTCTTTCTAATAGGTACATTCAAATTGGCTGGCCATTTATGTGTTTGAAGGGTCTCATATCCAACACACTTTTCACACCCATGCACTCTCTTATTGCGCACAAGCATAACTTCCTCATCATGCATCCGTTACCAAGTACACAAATAAATATAAATATACAGTAGTGAGATGATACACCTATTTCATGATAGTAACAGGAGCCTCCTATGCTCATTGTTTAAACATTGAGTACAACACAAGAAAACTACATCAAGATATGGAAAGTGGCATGCATGACATCATATATCTTGAGCAATATTTTTGCATATTACAAGTAACTTACCATTGCAAGTTGTCTAGCATGTATTGACTTACGAGAATGAGCTGTAATTGGCTCCTCATATCCACTGAATGTAAACCAGCTATTGTACTGGACACAAGTAAACAGAACATGTAAATAAACAGAATACGTTCACAGATTATATACATCAATTTGAAGATTTAATTTGTGCCTTACTTGGTCAATTGCAATAAGAACAGGAATACTTTTCACTAAAGATAACTCTTTCCTCAAACGAACCACCACCCCAACAGCAGCATGTTTATCAGTTATTCCTTTTGTAACAAGATCATATAGTGTTGAACCTTCAGGTATTGTAATCGAATCAATATCTTTCTTCCACCCAACATCAGCACCCTCTCCCAGTGGAATAGGATCAGATATTTGGCACGATAGCTGTTTTAGGTGTGTTTCGTTTCGCTTTAGAAAATCCTGAAAACAACCACACCATTGTAAGAATACAAAGTTGAAATATAATTTAAGAATTTGTAGAACATAAATGAGAATAACCTCTTTTGTATTCTACAGATTATATGCTGAACTGATCCTAAGGAGATTTCTCATAACTGAAACCACCCATTTATGACAGCCAAACAATGAGATTAAACAAAACTTCACAATGATGCCCCCATGTTAATAAATGTATTTGCTTCTTAGATGTCCCAAGCAAGAGCCACTTGGAGAGAAATAATTTCTAGTTTGGTAATGATACTCTTTCCGTCCCAAAGTAAGTGTCCTATACTCATACTTACACTAAAATGAATAACCAATAAAATCCACGTTGCAGCAACTTGAATGTACATCAAATATACGCACATAGGGGCAAGGAATGACAAGTCAAGCACAACATTTGAATCCAGAGACTTATTTTGGACACGGTGAATTACCAATAAAACCCATGTTATAAAAACTTGAATGTGGATCAAATATAAGCACATAGGGGCAAGGAATGGCAAGTCAAGCACTACAATTTGACCGATAAAGTACACTGAAACAATTCACATTTTGCGACACAACATTGATCAGATAAGTACAAAGACTAATATCAGTTTGAACAAAAAGCAAGATTTGGAATGCTTGCCTGGAGAACACTCTCAGCCAGCGCAGGGGTGTCCCACAGACCTGTGTTGGGGTTTTTATAGAAAAATCCGCCATGAGTCCACTGGCGGCCAGCAGGAACATAGAAAACAAGCCAGCCCTCATCACGAGCCCAATGAACAAGCATTGCGAGAGTGATGCTCTTCCCACAGCTGACTGGACCATCCAGAACAATCTGCTTTCTAGCTTTAGGCCCTTCAAAAACAAGTAGAGTAGCTAACTTTATTCAGAAAGCAGCTCACAGAGCACCAATTCCCAAACATCTAATTAGGCTTACATATAACAAACTGAGCACAAATACAAATCAACTCCTAGTTTAGTGCATAAATTGAAAGAACTAAGCAGTCAAGGCATAAAAGTACCTTTGGAATCAGAATACCCCATAACTGGATCAACGATACGCCTGAAATTATCGCGAAGATCCAAGAAACTCTGGCGGACGAGTAAAGCTGGTCGCAACGATTCATCAAACTCAGCAGTCATTCCCGAGGGCAATCCCTCGGGAAATACCGCATTCAATCCATCCTTACTGAACCACAGGATCAAATCTACCAATCAAATCACGATTCCGATGACAAAACAAGAGAGAAACCAGAAGTTACCTGAATTTGAAATAGGTGCCGGAGTCCTGGCGAGTGAGTTTGGAGAGAGACGGAGTGGAGGTGAAGAGGGGGCGTCCGTCGGGGAGGACATCGAGGGATGGATCTTCCTCGTCGAGGGCGAGGCGGCGGCGGCGCGCACCCTCCTCAACTAGGGCTTCCTCCGCTTCCTCGTTGAAGGACTCTTGGCTCGCCGATTTGGATTTGGACTTGGACTTGGGTTGGCCTTTCTTCGCCTTCAACGTCGTCGACTTGTTGGCCGATGAATAATGGTTCACGCTTATTGCTGAACCTGGCACCAGGAGCTTCTTCCATGCCGCATTTCTAGCTGCTGCTGCTCCTCCTTTCAGAACCAACGACCTCAACATTGAAACTCTCTCTCTCTCAATCTCAACCTCAGTCTCTTCTTCTTCTTCTTCTTCCTCCTCCTCCAACCTGTGTGTCTCTAAGGTTTCTTTCTTCTATTTGGGGTTTAAGAACACCTTTGGACTGTGTGTTACAGTTTCTCGCTGGTGAAGTGGTAGAGTATTTTCACATAATGGGTAGTAATGGGCTTAGGCCTTTTTGGTAATAGGCCCAGTAATGCACAAACATGGGCCTATTTCTAGGGCTCAGTGACCTGTAATAGCCAAGCTCTCTCCATCTCTCTACCTCACTCTCAATCGGAAATCGAAGCTCGTACCAATCCAGAGGCGCAGAAGCAGACACAATGCTCTCCGGCGACATACCTCCGAATCAGACCATTTACCTGAAGAATCTAAATGAGAAGGTCAAGAAAGAAGGTGTCGTCTCTCTGTTCTCCTCTTTTTAGGGCTCGGTTTCGTTCATTTTATTTATCGTTGTAGTTTTGATAATTCATTGTTTTCATTGAATGATAAGCTTCATGCATTATGATCACACATGTTTCTCTTTTATCGAATTGGGTTTTGTATCGGGTCAGGAACACCCAATTTCAGTTTATTGTATACCAGTCTCGAATAGTATATGAAGCCGCTGCAATTCTTCATTTTTGTTGTTGTGATATATATGACTGTTGATTTCATGTGGGTTTGTCTTTTTTCTGTAGAATCAACTGTTGCTTTCAACTTCAGTGTTGTGAAAGGGCATTTTGCCTGCATCTAGGTTAATCTTTTTTAATTCTCTCTTGAGATTTCATTTCACTATATGAAGATTTCATGGATACTAGATCAAATGTTAAGTAAAGAGGAAAATAATCCACAATTCCACATTAATGCTGCAATGGTTTTTTTGGGGGCATCTCATGGATGTCTTTTATTGCCTCTGATGGTAGATTGACATCTTTTCTGACTCCTTTTACAGAATTGAAGAGGTCCCTTTATGCTTTGTTTTCTCAGTATGGAAGGATTTTGGATGTTGTTGCCTTGAAGACAGCCAAGCTTCGTGGGCAAGCATGGATTGTTTTCAGTGAAGTGACTGCAGCTAGTAATGCAGTGCGTCAGATGCAAAATTTTCCATTTTACGATAAACCTATGGTGAGTCTAGGCATAAGGATGGAAATGTGCAATGTTTTTGTTTGACCTATTGATGTGCCTGTTGAAACATTCGACTCGTAGCAATCAAGTTCATCTAAATGTGTAAATTTACATTTGATCTCTTTATTATTGCTGGAGTTGCCTTTATTTTTGGCTGAAAACTTGGGGTTAACTTTTAATATTGGCCTAGAATTTGGGTGTTCCATTTAGAATTTGTTGTTGTTGGTGTGCTATAAATTAGAGCTCAAAATTCCACGAATCGGCTTGTTCAGTGTTTGATTAAGACATTGTTATTATCAACCTACTGTGTTTTTTTTGTGTGTGTGTGAGAGACAGGTCGTGTGCATTTATGTCTCCATAATATTGTCTAGGCACAGCACTTTCTAGAATCAGACTGTCCTAATGAATTATATCTTTGAAGAAATTTACTGCAGTATTCATGTTGCCTTTCTTTATAGTTACACTTAGTTTTTCTTACAATGCTTATAATTCAATTTTGCAACGAGTTTATGTGTGGACCACTTTGGTGCAGAGGATACAATATGCAAAAACAAAGTCTGACTGTCTTGCTAAAGCTGATGGAACCTTTACTCCGAGAGAGAAGAAAAAGAAGCAGGAAGAAAAAGGTAAGGAAGTCATTTCTGAAGTTTCTTTATAATCAATCTTCTGTATTTTCAGTATTCCCTGGTTACTTAAAAGGTAAAGATAAAGTTTTCTAATTTTTACAATTGGTATACCTGTTTAGTTAGTGGCTCTTGGGGGATATTGTGGAGAATAGGAGTGCTCAGAGATAAGTGGTAGTTTTATGCTAAACTTAAAGGAACACAGATCTGTGAAACAATTAACGTATCCAAATTATAAACTGAACAATATTACCACAAGTTTCATTTGTATACTCATTTCTATACTCTCTTGACTAGTGGAAGGCTCTGTATTATTTAAAGGCTGTGTTATCCTTCTGTTATGGTTATGTTTAAAGCTTCGAAAATGGTAGGCATGGCACTTGAACTTCGATATTTTGGTTTACTTGTTTTTGGTGGCATCTCAAAATCTCTAGTAATTAGAAGAAGAATTTGAATTTGACAATCAGAAAATGGAGTAAACTAGTTTTAGAATCAATCAACCTTGGCCAATAATCTTATGGACTGGGGATTTCTAATTCAGGATATGCATATGTTTTATCTAATGTGGGAATAAGATTATCATTATTTTATTTGTGTATGTGTATCTGTTTAATTTATATGCGTCGACCCTACTGGTCTTGTATTCTTTATGCCAAATTTTGATAGTTTTGCATCTTCCAGCTGAGAAAAGGCGACGCACTGATGAAACACAGCAACCGGGTGTGGCTAATGGTTCAAGGCCTGAAAACAATGGGGCTCCTCCTGTAAGTTTTTATATTTTTATAAGCATTGCTCCTCTTCTATGAGTTAGGGTATTGCTGCCAATTTTAATCATACGAGCGTATATTTTTAGAGGAATGTGACCTTTGACCTAGGCTGTTGTATATGTGATGTGCAGCCACCTTTCCGCCATGGAAACACTAATGCACAAGAAGAAGCTGCCCCGAACAGTATTCTTTTCATCCAGAATCTACCCTACCAAACCACGAGCATGATGTTGGAAGTGCTCTTCAAACAGTATCCAGGGTTTAGGGAAGTTCGTATGATTGAAGCAAAGCCAGGTATTGCTTTTGTAGAGTTCGAAGATGATGTGCAATCCTCCATGGCAATGCAAGCCCTTCAGGGATTCAAAGTGACTCCTCAGAATCCCATGGAAATCACTTATGCAAAGAAGTAGTTGGTCGTTTATGTAGTGGAAGTTTTGTAATCTGGACTTGCTATCCTTATGAAGTTATGCAGTAGTGGAATTGTAATTTGAACTAGTGTTGGAGAGATGTTGAAGAAACAAGTTGGACTAGGTCTTGTGATGTTTGTTTCTCCATGGGAGGAAGAAAACCACTTCAATGCATTGCTGCAAGAAAATTGACTTGTAGTTTGAAGTGTGGATTTTTGGAGGCAGTGCTATTGCTCTTGACATATTATATTTTTCTTTGGTTTAGGCTTTATGCTTGCTTTGAACAACTTGTGCGGGAGTGGGAGTGGAAAGATGCCATAATCATTCTTCTAAAAATAGGTAACTAATGAGACGGAATAAAAAAACATATACTTAATGAAAAAGAGAATAAACAATTAAATATATGCTTGTAGGATAGTTTAGTAATTAGTTAAAGGTCGTTCCAAGAAAAAAGTAATTAGTTAAAGGTGCAGTTAAAAAAAAGGTTAATCGCCAAAACCACTCTAAAGTATTGTTTAAAAATAATAATTTATCCTTTGTCTACGTTTTAAAGATACACAAAATAATGTTCATGGACATTTCATAGTATTAAAAATATATATATATATATATATATATATATATATATATATATATATATATATGAGAAGAAATATTGAAAAAAAAAAAGAGAAGGAATATATATATATGAAGATTAGTTTGGACATTTCATAGTACTTAGGTTTTGAATAACCAATGTTACGGTTTTGAAAATTTGATGGTTATCGAGGAGTATTTTAGACTTATTACGTCTATTGGAGGTAAAGTTAACGGTGTTGGATTAAAGTGAAAAAATCCACTAAGAGTATCGAAAAAAATATTTATTAGTTAAGTAGTAGGGTAACGTAAAAAGGGACATAGTTAGGTAAGGTTTTGTGTTATTCACTAATTTTTCCGAAATAATTACTCTGAGGTGTTTACTTCTGCAAATAATAGTTCTCTTATTTAATAATAGTAAAAAAAAATCTTAATTTGTTTTTGTTGTATTTTATTTTAAAATAACCCTTTTATCTTTAAAAAAAATCACTTTTTAAAACTATTTTTTTAAAATTTTAAATCTTAAATATAGAATCATAATGTTGTAACAAAAAGACATTTCTTTGTCATTATCAAATATTCAAAAAACAAAAAATGAAAAAAAGTGTGAAGTACACAAATTAAGAAGAGGCTCCATAACCATTTATTTTTAAGCATGGAAAAGCGCTCAACTCGAAACCCTATTATGGTTTCCTACCAAACCTTTCAGGGGTGTAATCTCACCATCGCCGATCACCTTCCGATCGACGTGGTCTCCGTGGGTCTGTTCTAGACTCTCCACTCTCCTCGTCCGAGCCTTACCATCGTCATCACGGCACACCCCCAAGTTTCTCGGCCAACCCGTCTCCTCCTCGTCGTCGTCGAGGCGCATCTTCCCCGTCGTTGATCCTGCATCTTACGCTATTCAGTTATACCGGGCACCCATTATCTCCCATATCGTTTTCTGGATTCATCTGTGTTTTGTTGGTCTGGTATTCCGATCCGGGGATATCAGGCCTCCTCAACCGCCCCGACTCGTTTCGATCGGTCGTCGAGCCACCCACGGCTACCACGTGACCTCATCCCAGGTCGCGGATCTGGTCCGGAGGCACCCACCGGCCGACTCCCCTCGCGAACCCACCCCGGGATTTGTCTCGCCTGGAAATCGGCAACCAGTGATGCAACCTCACCGGCGTGAGCAGGCACAGTCTCCGGCCTAGCCGAACATGCGGCTACCCCATGCTGAGTTGGGGAAAGCAACGTCGCGGGCCCGCGACACATCGGAGCCCCGTCAGATCTGTTCGGAGCTGAAGGACGAGGATCGGACCTAGGATTCACAGACGGAGGTGTTACAGCCTCCTATGGAAGAATGAGAAGACCCGGTGGGGTGGGAGGGTCCGATTACGGACTATACCCACAGACTTGGGACTGCCGGTGTTGGAAAGTCTCAGAAAAGCCGCAATCAGAGCACTCATTTCAAGCTTGCTGTATGTCTTTTGCAATTTTAGTTTTGTTTGGTTGGGTCCTTTCGATTGTTGGACTAGTTATTTTCGATTTTGTATTTTTGAAATGTCGGTAAGGGGAATTCTTGAGTTCGGATATGGATAAGAAGTAGACAAATTCTATGGATCCATGAGCGCCTGGTGGACTACGGTCGACTGGAACAAATATCTGGAATCCTGGGCAGTTATGCCCTAACCTGTAAGGTTTACATTTTACAGTAATACAATACCCCATCTACTAGTTTCAAAAAATTTAGACATTCATTATTCTACGAGTAGGTGAAGTAATATTTAAAAAATTAGTAGTATGTAACTTTAAGGTAAATAAAAGAGCATTATAGTTGAGTGAGTAGTTAAGGTGAAAGCGTGTTAAGAGAAATAAAACACCGAGATAACTCCAAACCCTAATAAATGCTCTCTGCCGCATCACCTAAAACCCATGCTTAGGGTCATGGTTTTTACCATCACCTATGTCATGGTTATGCTTCTATTTTCTATACATCTTCTTCCTTGCATCTTCCCTATGGATCATGCGAAATTTTTTTCTGTTCGAGTTTCTTTCGAGCCATCTCTAGCCACCGTGACGTTGACCTTCTTTCGCCACCAACGAAGCGTCTCCCGGCCTTGTTTGATCCCTCCTCTGCAACTCTGGGGGTTTCCATCTCTAAGGCCGCCTTCCATGATGTTGTTGTCGCCGTCTCTGATGTCGCCGCCTTCCCTGATGTTGTCGTCGACGTCTCTGATGTCGTCGCCGTCTCTAGAGTTGTTCTTGCAGCCGTAGCCACAACCGGCGCGTCCTTCTCCCTGGCCTCCACCGCCGCAACCGTCTCGACCCCTTTCACGAGTGTGGATCTGGCTAATCGCGAGGGTCCTTTTTATTTTATTCTATTTTGTCTTTGCAAGATCAATGCCTAGTGAATAGAGATTCAGAGATTTTTCTAGGGAGGGAACCCCGATTCATATATTGCCTCCCAGTATTATTGTTGAAGTCCTTGACCAATTTTCGGAGCAGGAATTCTAGTATCACCTTCTCAACCCCCGTCTTCTTTCATTGCCTATACCCCCAACTCAGTGTTAGCTAGTCTTTATGGCGCTCCATCCAATACCGTTAAGAACGGTTATAGTATGAAAAGAATAGCGAATATTTTTGGGTTAACTCCATGTACTAACGTTGTACTAAGGTCAACTGTCAAATCCGCACCCAAACTTTGAAAAATTGTCAAATAGTACCGGATTTCAAAACTAAATTACCAAAAACCATTAAATACTGTTAAACCTGACAGTTTCCGTGAACAGTGACTCACGTGCTTCTCACGTGAGTCATTTTGTATATGTGAAATCACAAGATTGCCCTTTCATTTTCTTCTCTCTTGAAGCCTCAATCTCACGTGTTTCTTCTCTCTTGTTTGGCGTTAAGCTATGGTGAAATTGAAGAACTAAGAATGCCCAAATTGTATATGTTTGGGTTGTTGCTAACGAAGACGGAGTCAGAAAATCTCGAATATAGTGTAGGGTTCCTGAGAAAATCCCCCAACCGTAGGGTTCTTGAGAAAACAATCCCCAAATTGTAGGGTTCTTGAGAAAACAATCCCCAAATTCTAGGGTTTGTTTAAAAAATCCCCAATTTCTAGGGTTTACTTTCTGAAAATCCCCAAATTGTAGGGTTCTTGAGAAAACAATCCCCAAATTCTAGGGTTTGTTTAAAAAATCCCCAATTTCTAGGGTTTACTTTCTGAAAATCCCCAAATTATAGGGTTTGTTTAAAAATCCCCATTTTCTAGTGTTTACAAGCTGAAATTCGCTAAATTCTAGGGTTTGTTTAAAAAACCCCCAAATTATAGGGTTAATGAGCTGAAAATCCCCACATTCTAGGGTTTATGAGCTGAAAATTCCCAAATGCTAGGGTTTATTGGCTGAAAATCTCCAAATGATGGGGTTTATGAGCTGAAAATCTCCAAATGATAGGGTTTGTTTTAAAATACCCAAATTCTAGGGTTCTTGAGGTAAAAAAAACAAATTCAGAATATGAAAGTGATAATTTTTTTGTTTGGGGATGGTGAATTGTGCAAGGATGGTGAATGAAGCAACTTATTTAGAAGATGCTCTCAAAGACGAACAACTAAAGAATGAGGCTCTTCAAAAAAAAAATTGAAAATTCATATGAAAATTTCATGTGTTGGTATGTAAAAAAAAATTTACATATGTAAAATTTTTACGAGCAACTTATGTAAAAAAAAATTTACATACCAACAAAAAAAAATTATGTGTTGGTATGTAAAAAAATTAGCAGATCATTAGTACATATGAAAATTCATAAATGACATTAACTAAATAGATACGGAATGAATCTATGTTATAAAGATTTACGAAAGAATATTTCAAGATGGACCTTTAAAACCCAAAATCTGTAAGATGAGCCCCTAAAACCCAAACATATACCCAAAATCTGTAAGATGGGCCTCTAAATCCCAAACATATACCCAAACTTCATCGTTCCAAAACATCATCGTTCCAAAATCTGTATCCATCATCGTTCTTCGCGGCAACCGTCGTTCTTCCCGTTGAAGCTTCCCGTCTCCAGCAACAACAAATCTTCGCGGCAACTATGGTAAGTAATCTTCGCGACAAATATGATTTCTGATTTTGGGATTTTAAGAACGAATTCGAGTTCAGGAACCCTAGTTTTTCATATTAATCAACTTTGTACTCTTTGATTCGATATCAGTAGCAGTAAGCATTGTTGTGTAATTTGTGTTGCTGTGCTGATTCTTGAGAGTTCCAAGTACAAATTGGGAATTTCTGTTACTTGATGAATGCATTTTGAGATATAAAATCACTTAAGAATAGTAGGGTATTTGGATGATTGGATTTGGGTCATCAATTCAAGTCTCAATGGGCTTGGTTGTGTAATCAGCACTGCAAGTTTGAACTGAGTTTTTGTACAATGCCTTATAAACAGCAATGATGTAAGCAAGTATCATGTTAGCACATAAACACACAACTGTAAATAGATAGATCCATCAAAGTTCTGTGTTTGATAAAAAAAATGTTAGAGAGAACAAAACCCATTATGTATCATTAAGGTGCTAGAAGGTGTAATTGGCCCTTTTAACTAGACTGAAATTTATGATTCTATATTTCTTACTGTGAACGAGGAGCCATCCCACTTGCATTTCCAAAGTTATAACCAGCAACTACCACTGGAATCCCATGGTTTCCAGCAGCAACAGATGCTGTATGCATGTATATGTATACATTAGTTCGATCAGATACCTTTTAAGGAATGAAATTTAAATCAACATCAAGCCTCTTCAAGCTAAACTTAATGAGTAGATGAAAATGTAGTCTATTTCACAAAGCACTTGAACAAGTACGTAGCTTTAAGCAATGAAATGTTGAGTCTATTAAAGAAGTGAGATGAGGTACTCACGTGCCATGGCCATCACCATCAAAAGGTGAAGCATAGTCCTCAGAGGCATTAAAGATTTTACTCGGTTGAAATTGATAACTCAGTTTGGAAGTTGCTTCTTTGTAGTTTTTTTCTCCCAAATCTCGTTTTGTTATATATTTACTGAAGATGGGGTGAGCCTACTTTGTACATGAAAACTCTAGGAAATGGTGTTGGGCCTGATTTTATTACAAATTGATTGTTTTCATTGTTCCTTTACCAGGCAAGAACAAAGAGAACATCTGCAGAATGTGAAGAATCTGCTACAGAAGTGCCAACAACCAATTTCCAGTTACATGATGAATCCTCTGAAGAAGAAGATACATCAAGTGAACAATTGACTCCAAGGGCCGACAACTTGGAGAACCAACAAGATGAATCAAGCTCTGGTTCTTATGAAACTGACACGGAAGATGAAGAACCAGGCCCAAGTGCAGAGGTGCCTCAAGAACCAGAGCGAATGGATGTGCCATTGATAAAACCGATATTGACCGATGATGATCACTTCGAGTGCAAAGTTTCAGTTAGAAGTCTTTTAAGTAAAGTGTCAGGGGACATCATGCGAGAGCTAGGAAAACTCAATGATAACCATGTTTGTATGTGAACGTTTATGATTCTGCTTTTGGATGTTTGGATGTGAACCTTTAATTATGTGGTTGAAACATTTTGCTAGCATAAGGAATCATGTATGTTTCTGGTAATAAACATTTTGCTTCAGAGTAGGGAGCTTGAAGATTTTTTAGTATATTTAGCATACAAAGGAATCATGTATGTTTCTGGTAATTATTTGTGTTTCAACTTTGCCTTGAGGCCTCTCTCAAGTCTTGAGTAATTACAACATCTTGATTGTGCTTGCTTCTCTTATTTAGATTGTTGCAAGCACGAGAAACTGATATGAAATTATGAGTATAAGATGAACCAGCAAGAATTGTTAGTCAATTCCAAGATCTCAGAAATATTTCAAGATCTCAAAAACATTTCCAAGATCTCAAAAATATTTCCAAGATCTCAGAAAATTTCCAAGATCTCAGAAAATATTTCCAAGATCTCAGAAAATTTCCAAGATCTTAAAACTCTGACCTTGATGAACACCATATGAGGTCACTGGGAAAGAAATTGAAGGTCCTCTTTTTTTTATGGCAATGCATATTTAACAAATTCAGTTTTGAAAAATTAAGCTGAGAACAAATTCAGATGAATCAATGATGATTTTATAAAACATAATATGATTTTTATAAAATAAAAAAATAATTTTTTGAATGATACATTAATTTTTTAAATAAATAAAATTGATTTTGTAAAAAATAAATTAATTTTTTAATAAAATATTAATTTTTAGATTAAAAACTGATTTAAAAAAAATAAAATCTGATTTTTTAAGTAAATTCTGAATTTTTAAGTAAATTCTGAATTTTTTAAGTAAATTCTGAATTTTTTAAAATAGATAAATAATTTCCAAGATCTCAAATATTTCTGAGATCTCATAAAATTTCCAAGATCTCAAAAATATTCCAAGATCTCGGAAATTTCCAAGATCTCAGAAATATTCCAAGATCTCAGATTATTTCAAGATCTTAGAAATTTTCCAAGATCTCAGAAATTTTCCAAGATCTCATAAATATTCCAAGATCTCAGAAAATTTCCAAGATCTCAGAAATTTCCAAGATCTTAGAAATAGTTTAAGATCTCAGATTGTTTATGTTTTCAGTCTTAGTTATAGTTTGTGGATCTTTTCCGGTAATAAATTATTAATAGGATCATCCAACAACAAAGTAAATACCTGAGAATGACATGATATTAGAGCCTTTGTGTTCTCTCGTCTTTGTGTTTCATGTTGGGAATCCTCGTTGTTTGGAATCCAAATAAATGAAGTTTTTTCGAATATCTATTCCTTTAACTTTACAAACAATATGTTTTCACTTTCATCATTCTATTCCTTTAACTTTACAAACAATATGGTTTCACTTTCATCATTCTCTTCCTTTAACTTTACAAACCATCATGGATGCTCCACTTTCTGTAACAAGCCATCTCCATAACAAAAACAAGATCTCAGAATATTCCAAGATCTTAGAGATATTTCAAAATCTCAGAATATTGAAGCAAACATATATGCCAAACATATAAACGCTATAGTAACCTTAATATTTTAAACTCTCGACAAAACATGTTTCATAGACATTTAACCATTTAACCAAATAAAGTCTGCCACATCTTACAACCAAATAAAATATTGTCTTAAACTTTTTATCCAAAAGAGAGTAGCGCTTCATAAACAAGACTAGTCTTTTCCATTTCCTCGAGTAGCCCTTCATTTTCCTAACCCTGCAACAGCCTGCGAAAAATGAAACCACACATGATGTCAACTCTGAAGGGAATATTTCTCATTTGTATATGCAAATTAGCAATTCCTAATTTGCAATTTCTATATTATGAGGAAGGTAAAATATGGACATTTGCATTGTCACTATTATCGGAGGATATGGCTGCTCTTCCTTTGCTGCGAGTGATGATCTCGTGACGAATTTCTGGTTGCATCTTCTTTTTTAGACTTGCCAGTGATTCCAAGATCTCAGACATGTTAGTGGTTTCCTTACCCAAATCACCACCATCATCTCCTTCAACATCCTCGCTACTATCCTCGTCTATAAGTTTGAATCTTCGAACTACATTATCATCCTCACTACTATCCTTACTACTATCCTCATCCTCATCACCTTCATTTTCTTCTGAAAATTCAAACAATGAAACTTAGCAACCCAACCATACACCTAAACTTCCATAAAAGTTAGAAGTCCACCCAACAGTCACACAAATGGTATAAACAACAAATTTTACCATTTGTATAGAACTAATAAAGTAAATTCAGTATAGTTCAAGAACAGATATATCCAGAAAAAGATAAATCCAATGACTCACCAGAAAAAGATAAATCCAATGACTTGTCTTCAGTTTGAACTGGTACAACTACATGATCATCCTGAGCACCAAGGTCTACTACATGATCATCGTGAGCACCAAGGTCTACTTCACTGTCTTTCCTTCGCTGCTCGGTAGCCTTCTCTTTAGCCTCCTGTCTTTTCAGTCTCTTTCTCATTCTCTCTTTCTCAATCTTAGCAAAGCTTGCCTCTCTTTTTTTGTTGAGTATGTGTTGAACCATTTTTTCAGGACCTGTAACACGAACTGGGGTAAGTAACATGCTAACTTCCAAAATAAACTTCTAATTAAACTGGTAAGTAAAATGTTAATTACAGTTTATTTCATTACCTTCAACATGAACATGGTAGGTCTTTGTCTGTTTCTCAAGCGTATTGTCCAATGGTTTCCTTCTTACTGGCAGTTTACCTTTAACTGGGACTGAATCCTCTTCTGTGGTTTCCTTAGCCTTACCTTTTCCCTTAGCTCGCCCTGAAGCATTACCAGTGACTCCAAAGTCCTTCGTTGAGCACGTTCTTTTGTTGTGGCCCACATTCTTACAAATGCTGCAGGTAATAACTACCCCTCTCCTTGACATCTTATCGGTGTTCTCTTGGTCCTCTCCTTCTTTCTTTGCCTTCTTTTGTAGCTTCCCTTGTGTCTCCATGCACCCCTTTCTCCTATTTTTCCTTGGTCGACCCGAGTGCTTGCGAACAATTGGAGGTAATAGCATTGCCTTCTTCTCTATGTTCTTGCACTTATTCACGCCAATGACAGGTAAAATGTTCCCATCATATGCTTTGTTGAAGAACATCATCAGATAATACGGATCCAAATAGTTAACTGGGTCCACTTCCGCTTTAATGAGGGCAGCAGCAGCAGCATTCTTGCAAGGAAAACCACTAAGCTGAAATATCAAACAGGTACACGTCCTCTCTATTAAGTCCACTACAAATGCCTTGTTGTTGCTTGTAACCTCGAATAACGCGGGCATACTTCGTTCTACTATCAGCTTCGCTCCTATGCTTAAGTTGTCTTCCAGCCTCTTATGTATCCTTGGTAACACTTTGTGATCATCTGGGTCACACAAACATCCTGTCCGATTCACAAATAAAATTTGAAAAGGTTAGTTCAAGATATGCATAAAGACCTCTAGTACGCAAAAACAGCACTGAGCATAAAAAACTACACAAAAGCTATAATCAAAGCTCTTTTCAATTCCAACACAGTACATCCACACATGGATAAAAACTGTGTCAATCTAGTAACAAAACAATTTAACCACACAAATGCTACAATTTATTTCACACACAAAAAAACACAAGACAGCTAGAGTCATTTAGTGCTAGGTCTTATCTAGATTTCTGATTGGCTCAAGGCCATGACAAATTCAAAGCAATGAAGAGACTAAAGTGGTTATTTGATACGGTAGATTTAATGCAAAGAAATCATGCCATGGTCAACTTTTTGGCTTTATAATGCCTACCTTTACGGTAGAACCATGACATCAACTTCTTACGGTAGTACTCCAAGAAGGTTAGTATTGGCATGGCCCTCCCCTTTCTGATCCAGCTGTTGAAAGTCTCACTAATGTTGTTGGTTTGTGCAGCACTTGTGCCATGAGTAGTGAAGAAAGCAAGGCACCAATTATTCGCTGGTCTGTCTCTCAACCATTGATAAACCTTCTTGTTCTTCTTCCTAAGCTCCTCCATTGTATCTTCATATTCTTCTGCAGATGTTGCTTGTGAGCACTTCCAGAACATAGTCTTCATTTGATGGGACTTGAAACTCTTGAAAAAGTTCTCATACATGTGTCTTATGCAATAGCGGTGTTCAACATTTGGACGTTCTTTGAACACCTCCATTAAACCCTATTCAAAATGCAAAATAAAATTCAGCAAGCAGAAGGTATGAAACAAATTCAGTACAAAACACTTCAAAAAAGAAATATTCATACCTTCTGCTTATCGGACATAAACACCCATCTTCTACCGTCCCCATCCCCGATATCTCCAAACAGTTCATCTACAAACCATTTCCAGGATTCCTTCGTCTCTTGTTCTGCCACTGCCAATGCAAGTGGGAACATGCCATCATTGGCATCCATAGCCACTGCTCCTAGAAGAATGCCACCGTGGGGAGATTTCATGTGGCATCCATCTAATCCTATAAATGGCCTACACCCGCTAATAAACCCAAGTTTCTGAGCTTTGTACCTCAAATACAGCCTTTTGAAACGAGGTGGGTTCTTTCCGTCGGTAAGGATCTTGAATTGGGTTCCCGGGTTACTCTTCATGAGCAGTTCACCATATTTCTCTAGCATGCCATATTGTATACCAACTTCTTCCTCATAAACCCTCCTCCCTTCTCGGATTATACGAGATATTTTCCCCTCTTTCAATGTTATCTGTAATTCTACCTCTATCTTCTTCTTGAACTCTTCATGATTAATACTCGCATGCTCGTTTATGTAATTCGCATACCTACATCAGCAATGACAATAAGCAGTCATTTAATGACAACTTGAATTAAAGTTGCACAAACATAAAAGCCTTATACTTCCATACCTCAGTCCAAGGGAACGGGCAGTGATGCTTTCGCCTTTTTTTGCAGTCTGGCAGTTATGCTTGGGTCTAAAAGTTTTGATGCCATAACACCCCTCAGCTTTGATGTACCCACACCATATGTAGAACCCGCAGTTAGGCAACTTACATATCGCTCCAATGTCGTCGTTCTTTTGGTTTCTACTATAGATGTAGTTGAAACCCTTCTCCGCTGCATAATTCTGCAGCACCATCCGTAACCAAGCTTCATCAACAAATATGTCCCCTATTTGGAGATTTATCTTCTCCAACGAACAAGACCTGTCCCAGCACTTTGGCTCCCTATTATTCGATGGAGCAAAACCAGCCAAAGGATCCTCCTCTATTTCATCTTCACATTCAAACGCTTCTTCTTCTTCTTCTTCCTCATCGTCAGATGAATCACTTGAAGAACTTTCATCACCATCGCAGGATTCATCACTCGACGAACTTACAACATATTTAAGTTCATCAACAATCATTTCCTCCTCTGTTGCCAACAACTCAATGTCTATGAGTTCTTCATTCAACATCTCATCTAACCCCCATAAGCTCCTCAAATGATGCTTCTTCCACTAACCTCTTCGCCATCTAGTAAAGCACATCAAAGATAGACTAACATTAGAATAAGTAATTGATCAAAGATAAACTCATAAGAATAAATTTTCCCCATAAGAATAAATCAATGTCGTATTTATCAGCACATTCATTTTCACCAAAGAGAGAGGTATTAAAAAAGATCTCCCACTTAGTTGCCAAAAAAGACATCATGATGTCTATTTGACTTATGTTATAATACTAATATCGAGGTATCTATGTATCCAAAATTTAAGTGATTGCATCATAGAACTTTCATTTATCTAGGTGACAGGCTGCCTGACTTCAGTTTGCAACAAGAACAGACCTTTTGTGATAATGCGATATCCAGCACGCAGAAGATGCAATCTCTCCAAGACAATACTAAGCTAATTCCTCCATGAAAAAAGAATTTTAGGCCCGTCAAAGAAATTATGTACTGTATTTAGTTTGCCTATTTAGTGCTTTTGCTAATGGCCTTCAACTGTTTATAGTTTAATTAGGGAACATCACACGACAATGAGCAGGCTGTAACTGTTCGCAGGACCGAGAAATTTAATTCTCAGTGCCTCAGTTGCAGTATCAATAATCAGTTTTCGAATATATTACACATTGGCCCATAACAACCTAGAAAGTAGACAGCCTCTATTAGTTTAATGCTACAAATGTATACTTATATACTTCACCATGTGTACATGTATACAACATTATTAATAAATAATTGTCGAATGAGGGATAGAAAAATCAGAGAGAGAGAGAACCTCGTTTGATCAAAATAACCCACAACTGAGATTGAATCATACATGTCTTGTTCTTTTAGATTTCATATTAACACAAGATTTTATTTCTTCATGTCGTATATTTCATATTCCAGATGCCATAGTTTACTATATTTAACTAGTCATGGTTTTCATATATATATATGAAGTTATCGCTAGTTCCAATTATAAGTATTTATCAAATGTATATTAGGTAAATATTTAGGGCTCACTGGGGCAAGGTTTAATGGAGCTGAAATGGTTGCATGTGGCCTAGCAACTCAATTTGTACCTTCCGAGGTAGTTTAGTTGAACAACTAATGATGGATATATCATGAGCTCGAGCTTTATGGGTATAAAATTACACTTTTAATTTAAGCTTCTAATTCAATTTCCGCAAAAACCCAAATCAACGGAGCAATCCACAGTTTCATTATTCACACAGACATGATCAAAGCCCTATAAACCCTAATAAAACGAAATTCCAAAATCGAGTTCAACAACGCTTACCTCAAAATCGCAAGGATGGAGCTTGGGCAGGTCACCTTGCAAGCTGAAGCAGTTGAGTAAATGGAGCTTGGGTTCAACGCGAGATTGACCTTGTTGACGAACGTGAAATTGATTTGAGAGGGATCGAATTTGATTTGAGCAAGAGAGAGGGATCGAAGTTGATTTGTGAGAGAGAGACCAGTCGAAGTTGATTTGAGCGAGAGGGATCGAAGTGAGGGATTGAAGTCGATATTCAACCTCAGATTTTAGAGAGCAAAACCGATTTTTCACATGAACAAATTAACGTCCGTCCAAAATTACACACAGTTGGTAAAAAAAGTTGGGTCAACGTTACTACATGACAATTTAAGTTTGCTTGGGTTAGGATTTAACAATTTTTGAAAGTTGGGAGTTAGGACATGGAGTAACCCCAATATTTTATATTCTTTGTTTGTTCTTCGTGGTTAAGGTTTTATACTTGATGCACTCATATGTATTTGAAGTCTAAATTAATGAATTGCACGAGTCTCCATCTTAACCTTCAACGGCACCGAAAGATGCTCAATTAGATGGCAATGCATTTGTGTATGGGGGACGAAAGCGATGATTTACGAACGATTAGATTGATGAATGTAATTTGGACCCTTAGCCAGCTACCTACATACTTGGAAAAAAATAGAGGTGCTATTGGTTGAGCTTAAAGCTTACACTCAATCATTAGATATTTAGATTACACTAGATACAAAATGATGATATGGAACAAGTAAACGTGCATTTGCATGTGGTGGAATCATTTCATGTTCTACTTCTTGACTTTGCATTTGAAGACAAATAAACAAATCTCAACACGTATCCCTAAAGGATTATCATGACAATGCACGTCTAACATGTTCTCCACAAAGAACTATATTGACAAACCTTAACATTCATAATGTAATAAATAGTACAACAACTAAATACTATGACTGCCAATGGTGTGAATACTAAGATTACATTACACGGTAGGAAAAGACCGAGTGCTGCAGAACCAGATTTGTAGAAGCAACATATCAGTACACAATGCATCTCCACCTACTCCGTCGTGGAACACTTCCTCCTCATTTCTCCATATACCTAGAAACAAGCCCGGTAACAATTTATGGATACGGTAACATTGCATTCAACTAAATCGATGAAAAATAACAAATCGAAAGCGTCATATCTACACATCATCTAGCTCTAGACAGGACTAGCAATTGTTTACAGATTTTGCATGTATTGGAAAAACCCAGACAGACATTACTTGCAGATACAACATTAATCAAAGAGACAAAAATACGACATTGACACCCGAATATTAGATCATTCCCAAGTTATAACGAGTGATTTGGGAAGCATTCAACACATCTTTCTTCACAATTGCAACATGAAATCAGGGAAGAGGAATTTTCCAGCTACTAGCTTTGTTATTCAAACTAGAAAACAGGTCCCTACATTTCCTTTCAATCCTAAGAGCAAATTTGTTTCAAGAAATCTAAGTCTTTACTACACAGCTAGTATATGTTAGTATTGATAGGACTGCTTAGCCTAGTTTCCAAGTCTACAGTGTACCAATATAGCATTTGCTATACTCACACTTAGGTACACCCTAGATTCAAGTATCAATAAGCCTATTCATCAGAGTAACAGAGTTACCGTGGATCTAGAACAACTCCGGAACATAAAACATGAGGCCCTCAAAAGACAAATGAATAACATACAAGTTAGGGATAATCTCAGAAAATATTTTGATGATATTTTTGTCATTTATCATCAAAATAGAGCAAAGTGAGAAAAAATAGAAGTTTAGTATAGTTGGACGAGAAAATTTAAAAGTCAGTATAGTTAAGTGAGAAAGTGACAAGTTTAAAGTACTTTTGTGAGATTATTCCTACAAATAATGACATGTATCAGTTAAGAGGAGATGAAGTGGTCTTTGTCCCTCTAAAATTGTTGTGCTCACAATAATATGCGGTAAAATGTGTTCAATACACTAAGTCGGATTTCTAATGACAACCAATATGTAACTAATATTGTGAATTTACAATTCAGACAAACAATTTTGAGTTGATCATGACACTTATCCATAGTTTTCATTCACATATGATATTCAAGCAAAACAAAAGGCCATAAATCATTTATATTACATTCAGAAAACACAAAATAGATTAAATTTACATTAAACAAACAGATGTTTACCTTCATCTCCTACGTTCAGCTCCACTTCCCTGAAACAGATTGTTGATCCGAGACTCAATATCCTCCACACTATATTTAATATGCCTCTCTGCGTTCTTCCCAATATCAGGTGTGCTCTGGAATCTTCCAATAAAACTGCGATAAGCTGGCAACAAATGTCCAGCAACAGCAACCTTAGTCTCCTCTCTAAGTTGATCATCAAAAATAGCCCAAGAGGTTTGAACTCTACAAATGAAATCAAAGTCGGTATTGAAAGACTTGAGCTTTTCTTTCATAGTCTTTGCAAAAGCAACTGAACCATTTTCTAGCTTCAGAGTTGCCAGAATCTTATTCCATGAGTTTCTCTGGTAGCTCCCATGGTACTGCCTAACTTTCCCGGAGTGTTTTCGAATCCAATCATCACCCAAAAGTGCACCCAATTCACTATCCTTGACCTTTTGAACAATGTATCTTCCATTGTTCATCATAAACAAAGAGCTCAGAGCAGTGTCCCTATAAGCCTTGGACTTGGCCTCCAAATTGCTCTCTAGTAGCTCCATGATCCAAGCCATTTGAACTGCTAGAGAAGATGAAGCTGCTCTATCATCCATAACTGGGTAATCATTAGGAACACCATTCTCATCAAAGACTTGTTCAAGTGTTTGTCTAGATCTACAAGCAGCTCGAACGTAGTTCATCACATATCGAGTAATTGGGTGAAGATTACCACCAGGAACGGATGCTTTTGGTGGGTCTCTTCGAATCAAATTCTCCAATTCCATGAAAATTCCTCTGATGGCCGCTCCTAATCTCTTCCAAATTGTAAATGCCTCATTCCTGAGAACCGAACAGTACTGATCCGAAAACACTGACTCGAACTCAGGCATCAAGTCTCTCAGCGTCTCGAATACATCGAGAACCTTGAAGAGCCGCTCCGGCGATCTGCTCCCGATTGCAATGGCGTCAGCAAAATTGAGAAGCTGGATCGTCGAGCTTCGACAGACCTCCATGAAAGCGAGATCGGAAGCAGACGAGAAGCCGAAGAAGACGCGATCGCAGAGGCGCCGTTCGCTGGGGAAGAGAATCCGTAGCGCCACGTTAGCAGCCTTAATCCAACGGTCAATCTCGTCCTCAACAGCTTGCCAATTCATTTTCTGGACCTCTTCGATGCTCACCCTCTTTAACCCTAACCTAGAAATGCTTTCTTCTAGAAACTCCCTCCTGCAGCTGCTGTACACGTGCGAGCACTCCTTCCCGAACCCCGCCGCCACCATCCGCTTAGCGATCTCGTGGAGGTCGTTAATCGTGCCGGACGGCAGCGAATCGATTACGATATCGTAGTCCTCCACCGGCTGCGCCACCGGGATCAGGTGGTCTCCTCTCGCCGATTCATCTTCTTCGTCGACATCGTCCTCCGAATCAGAATCCCCATAGCCGCGATCGAGATCGAAAGACTCGCCTCCACGCTCCATTAGAGACCTGAACTCATCCTCGATTCGGAACATAGCCTGCTGCAGCAAGTCGTCGGCGCGGGTGAGGCAGACTGCGACGGATTTGTCGGAGGCCATGGGGTGCCAGTCGCCGATGGTGGCGACGAGCTCGTCGATGGAGTCGAGGAAGGCGGAGGAATCGGCGGAGTCGGCCCATATTGGGCTGTCGGAGGCGATGTAAGGTGAGATCTGACGGTCGAGGGAGCTCAGGGCGTGGTCGAGGGCGGCGCAGCGCCTGGTGTCGTCGTCGTTGACCAATTTATCGGACAAATTCTCGCGGGAGAACCTGCCGTCGAAGTTGGAGAAGATCTGCAAAATATCGTCGGTCGTGGTATCGTTCTGACCCAGAGTCTTGGCTATGTGGCGAGCCACAGCCAGCAATTTCTCTTCACCGTTCTCAGCCATAGCTCGTGAGCTAAGCTTGAGCTGAGCGAGTGTGATACTAGAAGAACATTCGACTGATCGAGCCGGAGATTGCGGAGGAAGATGGAGATGATGTGGGAGGCGCTGGGGAGGGGTGGTTAAGAATCGTAATCATCATCAAATCAAAGATAGAACTGAGTGAGGAAATGAGGTGAAATTACTGACAGGACCCTGAAAAAACGCGGTTTACGAGAATAAAGGAAAAGAGAGGATAAAGGGCGAAAATGAAAATAAAAATAAAGCAACGCGGGGGAGAGTAAAGGAGAGAGACAACAACAGAAACCACAAACTGATCTGATGTAGGAAGTTGAATGAATAAAGGTTTTGTGGGACCATAACTGACTGACATGATGTCCGTAAAATAGATTACGTGTCACAAGGAACGTTCTTCGGATGTCATGTGGGCCTCTAGCTGCCAGCTCATACTCTTTTTCCCTATTTGTTTACCGGGAGATCTTCGCTAAATAATTAAATACATTTTCCCCATTTTTCTCTTTCAAGAATGGATAATCGTCTAGTCAAGCACTTCATTTATGTGCCTATAGTTTATCTCAACCGTTAAATTAAGTTGTTAAATCAGTCGTTTACCATGATATTGAATCTGTTTGAATCAACAATTTGGTTTAACTAGAATCTGGTGATTACCGATATAAAAAAAGATTACCAATAATTTAATTTCATATTTTTAATAAAGTAAAAATACAATTTAATTATTGAATTTCAACTGTACAATTGAAATGGAAAATATACGATAATAGCAAAATATTATTTATGTATTTTAAATGTGGTTGATGAGATTTTCTTTAAGTCTGTTATGAATTTTCTCTCTAATAGGAAGAGGAGAACAAAGAAGAATCTAGTTACAGATCCTTCAATAAAAAACAAATCATCACTACAAAAAGATTACAACTCTTGAAGAAACAACTATCAACCTAGACTTGAAACTAAACCGCTTTACGCAAGAAGCCACCAAGAAGACGGACACAATGAATAAACTAAAACAGGGTCTAATACTCAAATTTAACAACCATGAAACACTAATTTAAAGGAAAAAAAGATTTACAAATATGCAGATTTAACCAACTTGAAGCACAGAGTAGAAGGACTTCCAGCAACAAAACTTAAACTCAGTCCTCCTAAACTCAATTCCAGCCAACAACTAGAAGAAACCCCAAAGGGGGAGGACCAGTATTTCTACTGAGTTCGAGCTATGACCTCCAAACAGGTAGCAGCAAGACATCATTTATGGGGATCCAAGGCAAGAACTCGAGTTGAGCGTTCCGAAATTGTTACCGGTAATGCCTCACCAGCCAAAACCAAATGAGGACACTAAGGGGAAGGCTTGTAGTTATACCGATCACAAGCCAACCCGAACCCCGACAAGTCTGACACCAAAGCCAGCCGAAAAGCACAATGTCACTCCAAAGCCCAAAACAGCAACCCTTCCAAAATCGCGTCCCCAGCCGCCGAGCGAATACATCAAACCTACTAGCAGGCAGCAAAACAAGTCATCATTTCCGGAGATACTAGGTTGAAACTCGAACTGAGTGTTTCGAAACTGAGATCGATAAACCCTCGCCGACCAACACCAAGCGATGACCCAAGAGGGAAGTCATGTAGTTATACCGAGCACGAGTGTCGCGCCCCAAATCCGGTTTAGACCGGACTCGAGACGTGAACTAGGAATAATATTAAAATGATAATAAAAGTTAATTTAATTGGAAATCAACTCCAAATCTTTAAGTTCCAAATAACGATTCTGATAAAAAGGAGTCAAAAGCTCAGTCCAAACAAGTTAGAAAAGTAGTCTGATACAAAAGTGGAAAGTACGTCCAACTACAATAAGTCACCCGGACCCTCCAGGAACTCCCGAGCCTGAAGCAACCTCTAGGTCTACTCACCAACGAAACCTGTAAAGGACAGTAAACAAAAATGGGGGTGAGCTTACGCTCAGTTGGGAAAAGTAGTAAAGTAAAGAACCCCCGCTTTGACAACAAAAAAATCCGAACAACAGGATTATCCATAAGACACCAAGAATAGAGATCAACAATAAGTGCAAGGCTAAATAAAATAGTAATTCAAAGAGACCAACGGGGAAATAGCTTAATCGTCAGTAGAAACAACTAAAGAGACACACGAATACTGAAATATAGATAATCAAAGCTACACAACTCCGATCCACACATAGGCCAATACATCATGTCGGAATGCCCCTCGATCCAGAGGGTACACATATCATCGGGGCTCCCGGAAATGTTCCCAAAGGAACATAGATCATTGGGGTGAAGCAAAACGTATATCATACCGGAAATGCACATCGGCCTAGATATCTTCCCGGAAACACACCTCGGGGCACACAATCACACGTCATACCGGAAACGCACATCGGCCTAGACATCTTCCCGGAAACGCACATCGGGGGTAAACAACGTACATCATACCGGAAACGCACATCGGCCTAGATGTCTTCCCGGAAACACACATCGGGGTACACAATCATATACCATACCGGAAACGCACATCGCCCTAGGTATCTTCCCGGAAACACACCTCGGGGTACACAACCAACATCACACATAACACATCAAACACAATACAACCACTTACACTGTCAAACCAAGCTTACCGGCATGAGTTGACAACCACATCCATCGGTCTATCACTCACTCTATCATATCACAAACAACTATTCGTATCACATTCATCACATTCATTCATTCAACCATATAACGAAACAACCAAGTAATCGTTCAACCAATCATATCACCAAGTCAATCATTCATAACATACTTAACATAATTCATCTAGTTTAGTGTGACTCTTATATTAACCTAAAGACGAAACATGCATCGATACTAAGAACGAACAACCATCAAAGGCACGTTCAACAAGCAATCCTAAGGCTCATTATGGCCATTCTACCAGCACGACAATTTCCCAAAGTATTCAAAGCGATTAAACTAGTGAATCACATCCTATATGCATACTAGACTCTTCCGGTTATTAATATAATTGAAAGCGACTATTCTAGTGAATCACATCCTATATGCAAACTAGGATCTTTCCAGTTATTATTATCCTATAGGCATACTAATAGCATTCAATAAATTAAGAGTGGAGTTTACTACTCTTCCCTACCTCGAATTCTCCCACGCTCAAATACTCCTAGATGCTGACGTCCTGGCTAGCTTCCTCCTTGTCCTCTCCCGGTGTCCCAAAGTCCTCCTCCTCCGAGCTCGGGTCCAAGGTCTTGGATCACAATTAATACTATAGTTAAAAACTAAGCAAGGACGGTTTTAAATTAAATTACTTAAATTCCCTTAATAATGAAAACTTGGGCTAAAGGAAAATTGGGCCCAAACTAGGCCCAACTCGGACGGCCAACAGATCTTGAAATCGAACCGGGCCGGGCCTCTCAGAGGGCCGGAACCAGACCCGGACCGTGCCTCTCAGAGGGCCGGTCTGGGACCCGTTCCGTGCCGCTCAGAGGGCCGGTACCGAATCCGTTCCGTGTCGCTCAGAGGGCCGGAATCGGACCCTTTCCGTGCCTCATTCCGTGTCAGATCTAGGCAGCCCCAACTCCTTCTTCTCCAACTCCGTTTCTACGAAAAACAACTTCAAAACCTCCATTTTTACCATCATCAAACCTCAAAAACAGTCAATCCAACACCCAAACTTCACTACCCTTAATGGGTTTCATCAAAGCTTCAACAATCTAAACAAAATCAACCTAAACTTCACTATTCTTCACCCAAAACAACCATCTAACAACATTAACACAAAACTCAACAATTTTCTAGCGAATTTCTTAGGAACCCACAACTCAAAGTGATTGGAAGAAGGATTTGAGAGTTTACTTACCTTGAGGATGATTAGATGATGAAGAAAAGAAGCTTTTGGAGAAGAAATGGTGTAGAAATGGCTTCAAGTTCTTCCATTTTCTCCCTTTCTTCTTCTTCAAGTCAAGAGCTTCTCCACCCTCTCTCCCCTTAGTGATTTTGGGCTGCAATGGTGAGTGAGGAGCTGAATTTTCATCAAAAATGCCTTTAACATATAGTTCAAATGACCAAAAGGGCCCTCCTTATTTCCTTCGTCTATTTTGGCACATATGAGGGTATAAATGTCCATTTGCATCAATTTCTTTCCTTCCAAGCTAACATGGACAAGTGTCCATGTGGGGACCACCTTGCCCCTAAATAATTCCAGCACTTTAATTAATTCGGATTTAGTCGATAAAAAGTTCCCGTTTGACCGAAAATTGACTTTTCCAATATTACAGTCAGAAGAAAGGAAATGGCCCAACTAAGCTAATCGTGATAACGACTAAGATTTTTGGGCCCCGAAAAGGTCCCGAACGACTCCCGGAGTCGTTGGTTGACTTTTCCGGCCGAAATTCAAACTTCGCCAATAAATCACCGGTTCGACCAGGATCGACCGGGGGTGATTCTTACGAAGAGCTAACCCGAATCCCAAAGATCTGTCCTCAGAACATCGAATCTCACCCCAATTCTCCAAAGTCACCACTACTACCGATGACAAAACAACCCCATATAGAACAACCACTAAACCATAACCATGGAACAGTTGAAAAACGGAACCGGGTAAGATCCGGAGAGGACCATCATTTCCACAACACCACCATGTGATCACGTAGAACGAAGAAGGACCAGATCTGAGGAAAACTCTGGAAAAACTCCGAGGTGAGCAACCGCCAGAGAGAAGATAAGAACTCTGACGAGCTCCGACTTACATGACCCGAGCAGATCTGAAGCGAGTGTTAGTCTTAGTGCCCGTAGTTCAATCCTAAATGTCCAAATGTATATATCATCGTTATCAATAAAATTAAAGCGACTTTATATTACTTATGTGTTGGAGTAATATATCGATGTGTGCTCTGATCTATGCCCACCATGCGAATAGAACCATAGATCGAGATAGATCACACTCGATGGGTCCCTAGTCAACAAAGCTTCACTAGAAGCGACTAGTATGAAAGATGGCTCTTTATGGCTTACGTTCTGTTAGTCATTGGAATGGGATTCCGGAGTCTGATCATAGATATCATGTGGGACATGATATTGGACGACCCGCCCTGAATATGTGCCATAGATTAAGTCATGAACATATTCAGTGTTGTAGCTTGTTATGTATCCTTAGACCAAGGAGTCTTTGTGATCGCTATGTAGTCAACAACTGAGTTTGACCTAAGCCTAACGTTGTCCGTAACAGGGCTTCCATAACGGCCAAGATTGGCTTGGGGACGGGCTACATGAGTGACACGAAAGACGGCTAAGGGACTTATCCCTCGTACTAAGGTATGGGAAAGATATCGGTTCTCGGCCGCTTGATCGAGAGTGACTGGAAGAATAGCATGGCCATGCACATGATACTGGGTATCATATCTTCAGTCATCTCACATATCAAGGAACGGTGATTGAGAATAATAAGGATGACGGCTCTATGCCTTATCTCAATCAGGATATCGGAGATAAAAGGATAATGACAGGGACGACGGAAAGGTTAGAATCGACAGGGTCGATTCGTTATGTAGTGTCAGGAAATACTAAAGTCTCGTTAGTTTCCACTTAAATAGGATCAAGTAAAATGGGATTTTACGTTGATCTATTGACATGCATAAACCTAAGGGTCACACCGGAGGATGAAACTCATTGACACATTTATGGAGAATGGCCAAAAGGGAGTTGTCTCGGGACATGACCAAAACTGGGTTTTGGGTCATGTGCCCGTAAGTGAATAGGACTTTACGGATCCAGACAAGGCTTGGAGTCTTGGGATTGATCGCGTCGGATAATGTTGGACATTTCCGGTATGGAAGGCATGAAGGCGATGAGCGAATCACGGGACCTCGTTGGAAATGGCCACGGGCCATGTTCCAAGAGGCCCATGAAAGGCCCATGCAACCAAGGCCCATGGAACTAATTAATCAAGTCTTGATTAATTAGTACTAAGTAAGCAAGACAAGGATTAAGGTGTTGGTGATTCACCACCTAACCCAATCTTGTCTTGCCATACTTTGTCCTATTTACACCTTACTTGACACCATACTTGTCTCATGCCTTTAGTTGGACAAGTATGGGTTTTTTTATGTTTAAGTCATCTTTTTTCAACATAACAAAGACAAGACAAGAATAGGAAACACATTTTCTCTCCCTCTTCCATGGCCATTTCGGGTTTGGTTAGTTTCCTCCTCCATTTTTGTGTTCTTGAGTCCTCAAAGAGAAGAACTACGTGGCTTTGATTCCCATGCGGATACGTAGGCGTCTTGGAGACTCAAGCCAATCATTCGTTAACCGGTGTTCTTGTTTTGGTAAGAGATAGTGCTGAATTTTTCTCTTGTGAATCCATTCTTTGTTAGTTGTTTCATGGTTTTAATCGTCTCTTGGTTTTTATTGATTTTCCGCTGCGAGTTGGTTCATCTCCAACCCTACCTCGAGACCCAACAGCGAGAACCAGATGCAACTGGCCCTTAATCCATGGCCACACTAGTCCATGTTCTCAACTATACCACTTCATAAATGTCAGGGGATGAACGAGCAGAATCTCAGAGAAAGGGGAAAAAGAGTAATGGATGCGCAACAAAATTCCCACACCACGTTGAGCTCCGAAATCCTAACATGTAACTCGGAACACCGAGCACCATCTCCACATCCAGCGCATGCCAACTTGACGAACACCCAAATCTGACGAATTCGGGATATATCCAAGACAACGAGTAAAAAAGAGGAAGGTGTAAGAGAGGAGAAAACCGGGAGCGAGGTCGGAGACGACGGTTGTCGGCGTAGAACAATACCTCCCCAAACAGCATGCGGCCCAAGCAACCTGCAACATCCTTCAACATCAATAAACGACCCGGGACTCCTCAGGCGAACGAACCCATACCACTCGAGCGGCAACACCGGGTGATGGGAGAAACGATCAAAATATAAAATAAAAAAAGGGAAGAGGGGTGAGAGATGAAAGCAAAGACTGCCATTGACGACAGTAATGGCCGGAGCGTGCAACCATCGCCGGTGGAGGTAGAGAGAGGCGGAATGTGGGTTACTTTTAGGGTTTTGAAGTTGCCTCTAGAGGAAGGAAAAGTTATTGATGTGAAGTGTCTCTTTATTCTCCGCGATGACGTTAATATTAAAGTTGGGGCGAGCCTCATTTGTCACTGTTGTGGACGACTATTCAATGTCGATCGAGTTGATAGTTGCTTTATATGTATGACATTCATTCTTCACTATCATGTTATAGATGATGGTATAAGCATTTGTGATCACTGCAAGTGACTCTTTATCACACATTCGGCTTGGGAGAGAAATGATGTGAAAATGAGCTTATAAAACCCTGAATGCCCTTCTATATCGTTTTGAGCCGCTTCTTAGTTTTTCGCAAACAACTTTTATTTCGAAAGTTATGGAGCCGATATTGTCTTCACAAAGGAAGAATACGCCGGGTAAATAATAAGGATTTGAGTACTCATTATCATTGACGATATATTTGAACGGTGGGGCAAACCCTTTCATGGCTTCTTGGAATGACGTTGACTGATTTAGCACATTGTTGTCGTTGTCTGATTTCGCGACACCAAAAAACACATTCCATATCCACAAGTCTTGACTTGCAACGACTTCCAACATGATTCTTAGGACGTTTCCATGGTCTCTCCTTGAAAATTGACCCGCCCATGCTATCGAACAGTTCTTCCATTCCCAATGCATACAGTCGAGACTACCCAATATTTTCGGGAAGCCACATGTTTCATTAACTTCTAATAGGCGCCTCATGTCATCTTCAGTCGGGCGGTGTAAATATTCTGTTCCAAACACATTGATGATGCCCATGTAAAACCTTTGCACACACTTCAAAGCCATGGTGACACACATGCACACGTACTCGCCAACAACGTATACTAGAGCCCCGTAACACAATTGATGAAGAGTTGCAGTGCATTTATGATAGGGAGAAAAACCAACCTTCCCGACTGCATCGGGTCGTTGACAAAAGTGCAAGTCTCTTTCACTTAATCCATGCATAATGTAGAGAAAAAGATCTATTTGTATTCGGAATCGACGTCTAAAATTTTGCTCGTTGTACACCGGTTGTTGAACGATGTAGTCGGCCATCAAACGCTCATGTCTTCATTCCATCCTCAGTTTTTGAATTTTCTCGTAATTGGTCGAAGCGCAGCTAGCGCACCCTTGATAGTGGTTTCTATCTATTTCTTAATCGCCTCTCCTATCTACTCTCTAATCGTCCCGAGGAATCAACCATTGGGTCCATGGTAGAAAATGTAAGATGAATAGTTGAAATATGAATGTGTGAATAGTTCTTTGGAGAGAAGTTGTATTTATAGGGGTTTAAATTTGATCTACAACCATTCGTTGCTACCACACGGCCTCAACTTATTGGGGATGCAAAGATTTGTTGTTGGCATATGACAGTAGTAGAGTGGGACTGCAACTAGCTATTGCAACCATGTGTCCTCGTTGCCCCCGCATCCCTTGCCGCACCAACTTGTCGTAGCTGATTGCGTCGAGTCGTTGCACAGACCCCGCTCCACCACCTCCACACTACACCATTGTATATGTTCTTACCATCTAATTTTAAACATATTTATATCTTTAGTTTCATATAATAAAATGATTTTTTTTAATTAATTTTCAAAAAGAATATTAAATTAAATAGAAAATTCAAAATTATTTTAGAACTTTATCCTAAATTCTAAAATATCCTTTTATTATTAAAAACCATATATGTTGGAAGAGAAAGATAAAAGGGTAATAGGGTTAGGTTTTAGAATTGATTTTTTTTTAAAACGAGTAAATTGGTGAAATGCATTAATGTAAAAAGTAAACCATATAAGGTATGGCGTAAAAGCCCTGGGTTTTAGATATATGTCCTAGTTTCCCATAGCCAACTCGACGCTCATGGACCCGTAGAAAAATACTGTTTTGGATCGCAGATACTAATTGAGGACATCCCCTTACCAGCATTTCAAAGGTGCAAAACGAGAAATTTAAACGATCTAAAAACCAAATCCTAAAACAGTACATGAAGCGAAACCAGACTAACCAAACTAACCAACCTAACGAGCCTTAAAGATCCTTATTGAAGCAGAAAGCGTCGAACCAGATGATCCTACGGTGGTGCCCTCCTTTCTTCCTCCATGTGCTAGGATGTCGTGGAGAAATGAACCCCCTTACCGTCCCTTCCCCCGGATCCCAAACCCACCTGCCGCTTATCTGATATTCGCCGGAAAAAGGGAGCATTTGAGGGACGGAGTGGAAGTCTCTTCACTTGAGAGGATGACAACCCAAAGGAGGTAGATCAGCGGAGACGACGACGAAGAAAACCATAGGAACGAGTGGTGGTCGACGACAATATGAAAGAAAAAAGACGGAATAGGGTTATTCCCTTTGATAAGTAGGATTTTTCCGTCTTTTGACTTAATGCTAAGGGGGTTTAGAATTGATGGTTTGAAGAGTATACTAGAATTTGAGATATGAGTGTTATTGAGTTTTTTTGGGGATTGGTTATACAAACTAATGGAAATTTTTTAAAATAGATTAAAACATCACTTTTGGTAAAATAAAAACAAAATTTATATATACATTTTTCAAAGTTGACAAAACAGCAAGTTTGGGCTAAAATAAAGTTTATATTATTGGGTTTCCCCTTATTTATATGGTCCATCACATTTTTATTTCATAGGCTTGGCCCAAAGAGCCAAAACGAAGGCCGCCCTTTAATGGGCCTCCGCTTCACCCTTCCCTCTTCCATGCCTCTCCTCATCCTCTTTCTCAGAAAACTGCGTTTTTTTAATAATTTTCTTCCTCCTAAACAACTTTTTCCAATTCCATCAAGGAAACGAAAATGGCGACTCCGATCACACTCGAAATCCCCTCTAATTCGATTTCCAATTCGAAACCCGAATCAAACAACCAATCGACCGTGGCATCATTATCGTGGCGGCTGTTCCTGTCGCGTCTCTCCGGCTCCCTCCGGCAGGCCCTGTCGAACCGCCGACCCTGGACGGAGCTCGTCGACCGGACCGCCTTCTCGAGGCCCCACTCCCTCTCCGAAGCCACCTCGCGCTTCCGGCGGAACTTCTCCTACTTCCGTGTCAATTACCTGACGCTCCTGGCGGTCCTGGTGGCCTTCTCCCTCGTCTCCCACCCCTACTCCTTCCTCGTCCTCCTCTCCCTCCTCGCCGCCTGGATCTTCCTCTACCTCTTCCGTCCCTCCGACCACCCCCTCGCCGTCTTCGGCCGCACCTTCTCCGACCGCGAGATCCTCGGCGCCCTCGTCGTCCTCACCGTCGTCGTCGTCTTCCTCACCAGCCTGGGTTCCCTCATCATTTCCACGGTTGCGGTGGGATTCGCGATTGTCGGTGGTCATGGCGCATTTAGGGTTCCTGAGGATCTGTTTCTCGACCATCAGGAGTCTCTGGGCTCTGGATTTTTGTCGTTCGTCGGCGGGACCGCTTCCTCTGCTGCTGGTTCATCGCACGTTTGATTCGAGGTAGGGACTCCAAAATTCATATTCTGAATATAACTTCATTGGTTTTGTAATACAGAAATGTCATTGAATTAAGAGCTGTGTAAATACTTGTTCTTCTCTCTGTTGCATTGGCATTGTCGCTAATTGTATATGATTAGAAACCTGAAATTCGAGTTTAAAATGGTACAATACTCTGCTTCAAATCAAGATAGCTTTGCAATAATAAAGCTCTCACATGGCTGATGAAGAATGCCTCCAATATTAATTGTTCCCCATCAAGCAAGGTCACTCCATTGATGTCGCTGCCAATTGAGTCACAAGCTTGGATTCAAATATCTCCAATCAAACTACTGAAGCTCTCAAGTGTAATCCATTTCTTTGTTTAGGTAATGACTCTGATGAATAAAATGGCATTGTGATTGTGATTAATCACAAGCAATATAGTCTCAAGAACAACTAATCCAGGCCTGGAGAGTCATTGCCTTTACTTGTCAAACTTTTCTTGCTCAGCCTTGCATTCATATTTCATAGTATTATAGATTATCTTGTCACATTTCTTATCTATTGACACTAACTCTTAAATTTTTATCATAGGTTCTTTTAGCACAATGAAACTGGAATATTATTATTAATTCACAAAGAATAAAAACATATAAAAGAGGGAATTAGGGGGTGAGCATGAATATTTCTTTAGACAATATCAACTCTCTGATTATAACCAAAATCAAACTCCGATTTTGATTACCATGGACACCGCTATGATAAGAAAATTCTAAGTTCTCAGGTAATCAACAGTAGATCAACTTATACGTACTAGATTGTACGGAGGAACCTGTTGGTTTCTGTAAGGGGTACGATAGTAGACTACAGATCTAATTAATTGGTGGAGAAGATTGGGTAGTTGGTGTTAACCATGTACGGCTTTCCTCCTAAGCGTCACATAACATTTAGGGCTTCTCATTTACCTTGACGAGGCTATTTGCTAGACCGCGCCCAGTTTTCTTAAAACTCTTCTCGATTTAATATAGCATTAGCATGTAGCATAACATAACATAACTCTTCTCGATAGTGTAGCCGTGTGTTGTCTTGACGAGACTGTTTAACAGACCTCGCCTAATTTAATACAACATTAACATATATTCTTGAAGTTCCTCTAACTATCATTTCAAAAATGTATTAATGCGATATTAAATTTTGCGGAAGTTTCATGAATTGTCAAAATTAATACGTTTTGATCTTTAATTTCTCATTTTGCCTTTTCTCCTTAGCGTCTCGTAACTCCCAAGGCCTCTCGTTCACCCTGACAAGACTGTTTGTCAAACCTCACCTAATTTCCCGAAACTCTTCTCAATTTAATATAGCATTAACATGACATAACTCTTCTCGATAACATAGCGGTGTGTTACTCTGACAAGAATGTGTATCAGACCTCGTCTGATCCAATATAAAATTAACATATTCTTGAAGTTTCGTTAATTTACCGTTAAAAAATATGTTAATGTTATATTAAATTTTGCGGAAGTTCCACTAATTGTCAAAATTAATACGTTTAGAGCTTTAATTTCTCATTTCGCCTTTCCTCCTCAACGTCCCGTAACTCGTTAGGGCCTCTCACTCACTCTAACGAGGTTGTTTGTCGTACCTCGCCTGATTTTCTTAAAACTATTCTCGATTAAATTTAGCATTAACATATAACATAACATCATAAAACTCTTTTCGGTGGTATAGTTGCGTATTGCTCTGACGAGCTTGTTTGTCAAATCTCGCCTGATTTAATATAGTATTAACATATTCCTGAAGTTCTGTTAATTACCTTTTTAAAATATGTTAGTGCAATATTAAATTTTGTGGAGGTTTCATTTATTGTCAAAATTAATATATTGTGAGCTTTAATTTCTCATTCTCCTTTCCTCCACAGCGTCTCGTAACTCTTAGGATCTCTCATTCACCATGGCTTAAACCTTCTTGGAAATATAGTCGTGTGTTACCCTTGACGAGGTTGTTTGTCAGAACTCGCCCAATATAATGTAGTATTAATATATTTCTACAATTTTGTTAATTGCCTTAAATTTTCCGAAAGATTCATTAACTGTCAAAATTAATATGTTTTGAGCTTTAATTACTCATTCGCTTTTGTTCGTCCTAAACTCGTAATACATTGTTGGGAAAATATTAAATCATAGTATATGTTAACATAACACACGTTCTTGTTAAAATCTTGGTATGTAGAATACGCTGTCATGTTTCATGTTGTTCAAAGCCTAATAAAGATTTTTTCCTTTACAAAAAAGGGTGAGGGTTATTAAACGTTATGCCAATAATTCATATATAGATCGAGGGTCATAAACCCTGAGCTCAAGAATATAGACCGAGACCCCCACAGAGCAGGTGTACTAGCGCACTGGACTAGTATAAACAATCTATTTTGCATCATAGACACTTGATGGGCACAAACAAGATATAAAAATAGAAGACAAAAGATATGAACCACCACCGGTTCGAGGTTGCCTGAGAAATATCATGTACCCACTTGTATGCCTTGTGGAAGGTTACAAGGAAATCTGCTCAAATGCTCGTTGGTAGGACATGTCCTCCGGAATAGTAGGGGGTGTCAGCCTGGTGGGGAGGGAAAAAAAGTTCAGGCCAGGATGATCTGGGACAATACTACATCCTACTGACCACATCTCACCCAACAGCTACCTCTCTCCTTCCTCTTAGATGTATGGTATGAGAGGGGTTCCGGGCAATTCTAAGGTTCGTTTAAGCCAGTTCGTTTGGGCATGCGCCTGATTGGCCATCTCTTTAGCTCTAGTTTTCCACCTTTCGTTTCTTGGGGACCAACCCCACGGGCTGGACTTGAGCTGCTTTCTGCTTCCAAAGAGGTAGTTCTTCTATAAATGATGCCAATCCCAGGGCGGGGGCTTCTACTACTACCAGTTTAGGGTTTAGAGGTAAGGGCGGGTGATATCTCCCTTTTACCTCCAGGCTCTCATTAGCCAGGTGATAGATTTTGTGACCCCGAACCCCCTAGGTACGTTCTTAGGTGTTCCCACTTCCTACTTGGAATCTTCTCCCAGAGAAGCTCCTTAGTCATGTCACAAATCTATGATAGGGTATCCCTCGCACCGAAAGGCCCTCAAATTGGGAAACCTAGCGGTGGTCCCTAGAGCACTCGAGCTTGGTGGGTTGTCGGGTGGCCGAGCCACCTCCCCTTAGTCTCATGATGTATTCGCCATTTTCCTCTTCATGTCTTCTCCCCCGTGGGTTTCTCCATTCCGTCCTGAGTAGGTTCTCCATATCTATGTCTAGGGGAGCCTAAATAGATGCGTCAAAATATATCTCCAACCCCATTCCCTGGAGGTGGGGATTGCATCCCTTGATACAGCGGCTGAGTCGACCACACCAAGTGGAAAAAAAACGAAAGCCGTTTGTACTGGAGATTAATCCAAGTAGGCTCCCGATATTTTGAGAAAATCAATTGGATCTGTCCCCGGAAGGATCTTTCCACATAGAGGCAGACCCGGAGCCACATGTATTCCTTTCATCTCTATTGTGTCGGGCGTAGCCGTGGTGACCTTAGTACCCAAAGCATCTATACTAGCAGTGTCCGGATGTGGGCATTATGTGCGTCCCATAGACATTGAACGCCCTCACCCATAACTCTAGGGGTGGGCGTTGGCCAGTGATCACCCTTTTAACCCTAAACCAGTAGTCGGACCGTGATTATTTGTTAACTAAGATCTATAATTGTCATCGTCCCAATAATCGGCAACTATTTGAGAATCCGACCGATTATGGGATCGGTCGGTTACGGTTTTTATCCGCTCCATCAAACCTATTGGGCATTTTGGGCCTTCATTTTAAGTTTCAATTTTGAAACATGATTTAAGTTCTTTAGCAAAATTTATACTTCATTTCTATATGTTGACATTATTTTTTAATATTTGTCAATTTAATTAACAAGGTTTTTGGTGGCGACCGATTTTTTTACCCATCCTATTATTAGGGTTAAGGTTAATTGGTGCCTGAAAAATAAATGGACTTAAATGCAAATGAGTTAGTTGGTGGTTGAAAATTAAATTGACTAAAAGTAAAATGAGCTTAGCCCATAAATTTATACAATTTCGGTAAAAGATGTTGAGTCGAGGCAAGGCCTAAAGCAGCCCAATATAAATTAAATCAATTTGAGCTTAAGTCTTGGCAGCCCAATAAAAATGGAAAAGTAATAGGTTTATGAAATAACAGCTGGTTGGTCGGTTTTTTACCAGTTTGAAAGATATAAAATCGTACCCACCCAAAATGTCGTCAGGTAGGTATCTTTTTAACCGTAACCGTCGTCAGTGACACCGGTTCTGGTGATTCTAGTGATGGGGACGGTCGGTGACGGTCATTTTTCGATGACAACCAGATATTTGCACACCCTAGTGTGAGTCATATTGAGTAGGACCTGAGCATCCAAGCGTATGATCATTGGGGACGTGCCCAACGAAGTCGTGTTACGAAGGGCGGTAGCTATAGCGTAGGCTTCGATTATAATCGGTGATCCACACCCTAGAATGACCCCATTAGCCGTGGGGCTGACTCGACCATCACCTGCTCGTGTAATTAAACCTCAAGTCGATTACTCTGATTCCTGAAAAACGACACCATCCATACTATGTTCCTATCGAGGATAAAATGAACCAAGATAGTCATGTCGAACGAACCTACGGTAGAACCACATGATTTGAGTTTGCTTCGGTCCAAAATAAGAGATGGACCCGAGCATCCACAAATACTCTTATAGTTGCCGGGGCGACCTCATTCATTACCTTGAACTAAATAACAATCTATTTGAGATTGAGATTGCCTAAACTTCGTGAGAAATTACCACCGAAATAAAGACTCCAAATGAATCTAAGAAGAATGATCCAATTCACAAATGAATATGTGATGAATAATGATACATAACAATATGTTATTGAATGTGGGCATAATTTCGTATTCTCTCCAAAAAGTTCTGCAAAGCCTAAAAGCATCTGTCGTCGCCACTGTCGGCGGCCATCGTGGCTTCGGCCATGAGGGCTGTCGGCGGACTTGCCTCTACGCCTTCTTTTTTTCCCGATGCCTCACTGGTTTGGATGCACCTTTTTTCATCTCCCTCAAGTTGTAACCCTCCTTGTCGGCGTGTTCTGCTATGCCGGTGAAGCGTCGTCGGGGAGCCGTCCCTCTTGTGCGTCCCCAAGCACGTCCGGCGTCGATTCCCTCGCCTGGGATGTTAGCCTCCCTCAGATCTGGTTCGGTAGTCCCTCCCCAGCCGGCCACAGATCTGGCTTCGTCTCCGGCCATCGATCTGTATTTCCCGACGCCATACCGGAGCTCCCACCGTCAGATTTTGGCCGCCGAAAGCCTCCGGCCACAGTGGCGCTAGTTCTCCCTCTTGGAGGCCGCGAGACTCCCCTCACACGCGCCGGCGAGCTCCTTCGCAGTGGCCCTTTGCTTCAGCTCCAGCGTGTTCGGCTTACAGTCAAGGCGGTCTCCGATCAGATCCACCCCGGCGGACATCTTGTCGGAGTGTTACAATGTTTCTTCCTGTTTTAACTTGTTTTTGTGCTTTCTATTTTTGTAGGTTCCCCTTGTATGGATCTCGCCATTAAGGACTTAGATGCCCTTTTTTGGCGGATTCTCGATAGTGGTGGTTGTTGCCTTCGGTGGCATGTTCGGTCGGCTCCTGTTATCGGCGGTTTGTTCTCTTTCGTCGATAATACACATCGACCGTGTAGTACTCCTACCCGAACAACCGTTGCAGTCATTTATTGGTGGTTAAAGTCTAAAGATCAGGAGCACTCAATCTGCCCCCATCAAAGTTCTCAGCGCAGAACTAGTTCGTAATCAGGGCCCACCGGAGTATTTGGGTACCATCTAGAATACTCAGAATTTTTAGATTGTGTTAGGTTGTTTGGATGGATGTTTAGGCGTTATGTCGCGACTTTGTTTATGGAGTCTGTATTCAAGTCGGGGATCTCAAACCCGAAAGTTAAGAGCAATCATCATATTGATCGTCTTTGGGAGTCCCAACAACGATTGGTGGATGTAATGCTTCTGGTTTATGATGTGTAAGGTGTTTATTGCTAATGAATCTTTAGTTAAAAAAATAACAATATGTTATCGATACCAAGCGACTTTTAAGGTGTGTTATTGAAAAAACAAAATAAAAAAGAGGGTGTTAACATAGTTAACCTTAATTTCAACAAAGGGAAAGGCGTGTAGTATTATTATTTTGATCGAAACGTACAATTTTATTACTTAAAATCGATTACATTATCATGCATCGGGAAACAGGCTTTCCGACCATCAGAAGGCCAGTATTAACGAACAAAGGTTCACTGATCCTTTTACTATCAGATCCGTCACAGACGACATTGTGATGCCCCTTGGGAAAATAGAGAAGACGGTGAGGACGAGCGGGGTACCGAAGATCCTGACGGATCTCAACAGTAATGGTGATGGTGGGAGAGAAAGCATCGTCTGGGAAACCCTCCCAGGGCCAGTCCCTGGTGCTCAGACGGTGCATCATCCTTCCCGGCGGGGCTTCTTCCCTGCCTGTGACAAGTCGTCCCGCACAACGGTAGACGCAACCCTCTTCAGAGCCCCAGTAGGCGCTGGAACTTCAGCAATACGCACTTCAGGCTGGGCGCGACCTCTACCTCCAAACCCTCCTCGTTGTAGTGGTAGAGGGGCAGCAATCAAATCAGCAGAGAGCTGACCAATTTTCGTCCCCCTGATCTCCGCGTGTACAAAAGGACACGGGGATTTTGGGATGGACCACCCAAGGTGGGTTATTGCGGGTGACAGGCTAGGTTCCCAACTGGAAAGACGGGGACCCAGATTAGGTATTGGGTCCATTGTTACGCCGGCTCCCCCATGTTGAGATAACATAGCCTTATGTATTGGATTCAATGTCAGCGACCTCAGTACAACTTCCCATCCTGATCAATGCCTGCTCCAGCTTGCATCTCCGGTCGTTGGCGTCGCACGCGAGGACGAGGTCCCTTCGTTGGGGAATACCGCAACAGACCCCTCTAGTATGCTGGGAGGGGTTCTGAGGGTAGCGTGCCGAAGGAACCGACCTAACAGGTCTCCGAGCTATAAACGCCTCAGGTACCAAAGCAGTCACCCTCATGGCCCGGAACATACCACCTATCCCCTGAGTAGCTCCGGAGTCAGGCTCACCAGAGAACCTTCATTCCCTCGTTTGTCGCCGAGACCAGCTCCGGGTAACCCGTAGGAAAGAGGAACTCACCATGCTCCTCCACATCCCATCTTGGTCCCGAAACCGGCCCCGAGTCTGAGCATGCACCGACGTGACCGAGACAGAGTATTTTGTCACGTCCCTAGCCACCCCCACCCCGTAATACAAGGAGGAAAAGACCGCAAGGGCATCGACGACATCGAAACCGTAGACCGAACATCATCCATCTCAAGCATCAGAGCAAGGTCGTGGTGGGTCCTGAGTGGCGGGCCAAGGTTCAGCCAATGGGGGGAGCATGTAGCTTGGAGCATACGACACCCAGAATCGCCACACCTAGGATCGCCTCACTCGATCGTCCTGCCGGAAAACTCCAAAAAGAGGAGAGGGAGACGACCCTCGCTCAGCAGAGAACCCCCGCATCGCCATGGACGCCTGAACAGAGGACCCTGGAAGAGGAGCCATGGAGGATACAAAAGGGAAGTTTGAAGAAGACGATGCTCGCCTTATGCCCTATCGGTATATATTCTCTGCACCAGACATGATCTGCGAAGGAATCGATCGGATGGGACGTGAGGGCACGGGGGCGATCAGGGTAGCAAGAGCAACACCGCGTGGGAGACCTACAGGCGACATAAAACGATGGTGACAAGCGAAGACCTCATAACAATTAGAGGTAAGGTTATGTTGCGTTCTCAAGAGATGGGAGAGTAATTTTTTTGTCCTCGTCAAATTATTGATGGGAAAGGTGCGTATTATTGATGAAGGCGGATGTTTTAGTTTCAACAAGTATATTAAGCACTCTAAAAGTTCAACCCGATATTAGTGTTGCACAAAAATATTTGGCCCATTTAGTTCGTTGCAGGAATTATGGGGCTAATTAGGTCGTTGTGAATATGATGGGCGTGTTTTACATTAATTAATTAAGGTGGCTTTAATACGATGGCAGCTGCATTGTAGCCGCCATGTGTCAGTCCAGTCAGAACATTAAAGATGATAATCAATTATCCGATACTAATTCGAGGATATAGAAATAATCTTCTCCTCAAATAATACGATCAGATTATTAACAGGCTAAGGTTGATTATGTATAGGTCCTACTCTGGTAATGTAGTTTACTTATAGATTGAGAATTTGCATAAGCTTTGTCTGTACGTATTGAGGACGGTTTTGTGATTGAAATCAATCACAAGATTGTATCTTAATTAGTGATCTATTCCCTTATTTATCAGATAAGGTAATTAGTAGGATCTTTTATTTCCTTTTTTCATCATACATCCTCTTGTATAAATATGTATCATTCTATGCAATATACAAGTAAGTAGGGATCCAAATTTCCCACTTTTACTGTACGTATCAATAAAAAAATTAAATGTATTGAAAAGGATGAAACGAGAGCGACAAGACCGTGTGATAGACGGAGTTGCAAAAAAGAGTCAGCATCGAAATTCATAATCAACAATAAGTAATTACTGAATGTGTTAAATATTAATTATTCACCATCTCTGCCTTACACACTGAAACCCTAGCTACCTCCACACCACTAACACTTAGAGCTATTGATTTCAAGATACATAGCTTCTTTGATTAATCTTGTCCAACATGAACATATATTTAAGCCATATATATATATATATATATATATATATATATATATATATATATATATATATATATATATCTATTAAGATAAGATTCTCTTGAAATAAATATTTGGATACAAGATCTTAAGTATGTTAGGTGGATACAAATATATAATAGGAATTGAAAAAACCATTTATCGAAGTGTTCAAATTGGAAAGGAATTTAGATGCGTGGTAATCCAATTTCTTAAACTCTTGACGGCCCCTATAATGATAGTGCTCTCTCAGAATACAACGTTTAACATCAACGAATACAACTATGACTGATCCATCATTAAAATCATAGAAAAAGTTTGAGAGAAAATGATTGTATTTGAGAGACGGTGATTTCAATATTATGTTTCTAAAACCAAAAAATTGATGTGTGTTTTATAACCAAAGCAAAAGGATAAAATGGGAAAAATCATGAGTTGACACTCTCATAATTTTCTCAAGAGTTGAATATCAGGCAACTCTAAAAATAAGTTAAAACTTATTATTGACTAATTTTAACAAATTTTCAAAATAAACTCACATATACATATAAAAAACAGACAATTAAGAAGATGGGAGTAGAGTATGAAACGTTAATTGAATAGTAGTGTTGTTTGGACTTGGATCTTATTATGACTTGGAAGGTTCAAATGATTAGCCACTTAAACAAAACAAACTTTGTTTCCCTTGAACCTTACTCGAACATAAGTTCAAATGATTAACAACGTTAAAATCAGACAAGCTGTATATGCAAGTAAATATAGAGCAAGATGAAACACATGTACCAAGGATTTGAGCAGCAGAATGCAAAGGCAGATGAGTATGTGTGTATGAAGGTGAAAGTGGTAGGAAAGGGAGAGAGAGTAAGAAGAAGCCATGAAACTCAGGATAGATAGCGCCAAAGCAGCCATATATGAAGCGGCGCTATCCCTCCTGAGCTTTACAGATTCTGCCTTACTTTTCTTCTACACCATATACGATTCAATGGTTGATAAAGCAATGGAAAGACTGTATTTATAGGAGAATGGGACCCGACCCGACCCGACTAACTCCTCTTTTTTTTTTGGGTACGTGTAGTTTTTGTACGACAGTAGAAGACGAGAAAAATATACTTCAAATATTATTAGTGAATTACTTTTAAAACAATTACAATTTTACCTCGTTTTTAGCAAAATGTACTTTATTAAATTCAATCAAGAACACAGAAAGAGAGATCAGTGACTGAGCACAATCTTGAAAAGTATATCCCCTGTATATGAGACTAAATGTTGAGAAACATGAATTTAAAAAAACTTAAAGAACAAGAAAACTAATTATGGGTTGATCTGATATAAATTCAGGAGACTTATTGTTTGGTTTTTGGGGGAGGATTATGGACTTTTTATAGAAACTGCACGATCTGACTAGGATTTTCAGTTGTTGGTGGAGGAAAACGATCAGTTGCAAACGATAGTGATAAGAGCGAGACACTTCTCCTTCTCGACGTCTCGCTTCTATGTCGGTGCCTCAATGATATGATGAGGCTACGTAGCAGAACTCGGTTGACTGTGTGCACCAACATATATAGACACCGGATACCGAATCCTAATCACCCTCGACGATAAGGACCCGTGGATAGCTATGACACCAGTCATACACTCTCTTGACCACGACAATGTCGATGCGGGAAGCTAGTATGAGGAAAATAAGACTCAATGCATCAAGAAGTTGCAGACCGCCTCCGATAATACTTCGTTCTTTAGATGTAACGATGTTGAAAGGTGGAAACGGGAGACAACATGAGGGCTATTAGGAGGAACGATGAAGTGGACGAGGATTGTGTGTGGTGGCATAGCTCTGTGCGGCGGTGCTTTCGAAACGTGAGTGAAACAAGATTTCGCTGGAGACCCCCGAGATGATCAGGACCGAGTGAAGAAACAACCCCTCATGGAGCGATGAAATGAATTCAATGTTCTGAGGACTGGCCCATAAGAGGGGTCCGTAGGAAAATCTCTACCTCCCTTTGAAGCTAATGACAGTAGGTTCGGTCGCACTCTACATAGTATCTAGCAACTGGGCACTACCTTGAACAACAGTCATCAATTTCGTTGTAGTTTCTTTTTCGTTTTAGTTGATCTTAATCGTTTTTTTTAAATTCGCATGTGTCGATTTATTTATCTCAGAGTTATGTGTAGACAGACTAACGGAACTCAATATTATATAATAACCTTTTTATTGTGGTCAGAGTTTTCTTGACACATTTTTTTTGAAACGGGTAACCGGAGACTTTCATTAATACCAAATGGTAATTAAGTAAGGTGAGGCGTGACCGCCTCGGGTTCCATATGTATGTCCGGGCCTACCGTAGCAAGCCCGGCGCTCATGGACTCATAATAGCCCACTTAGGATCGTGGGCACAAACTTAAGCCAACTCCTTACAACCGTCCCAATATAACGAGACATAAAAGAAATAGTCCTAAAACAAACAGAGGACAAAGTGTTCCAAACAGAAAACAGATAATCAGAATGCATAAAGATAAATTTTGCTGGGTCTGTAGGTATAGTCTGAAGGCGACTCCACCCACCCCTGCTGGGTCGGGTCATTCCTGCATTGGAGACACCTTTGCCTCCGCCTGTTTTGCCCCGTCCGTCTTCTGGTAGGTCTGGTCTGGTGTGTGGTGCTGGGGGGACAAGTCTTCCTGCTGTTTCCTCACCTCCGGTGGGCGATCATAGAGGGATCCGCTCCTTGTCTTCCTGGTGGACATCTTACCCTTACCGCGGCTGGGCCCTCCTTTCCCCAGTCCAGCCTAGGGGTCTGTCTGATGTCCCAGGCCAGGCTGGGGACCTTTCTGTTGCCCGTGGGGATCCTTCTCCTTCCCCTCTTGGGTCATTTCAGGATCAGCGGATCCAGCTCGGGCCAAAGTCTCATCAGTAGAATGGACATTAGCCAGATTATCAGACTTCGTAAAGCCCGGTGGCGGCCGAGAGACGCGGTGCGCTCCCTCTTGCAACATTTTAGTTGCCCCTCCTGGGGTAACCTTAGCCAGATAATCAGACTCCGAATGGTCTGAGCCGGGTAACTGTTCACCCATAGTAATCTCCCTGGATCGGATCATCGGGTTTAGGGATAAATCACTCAAAAGATACGTGATGGACGGGTGGGTCACCGTGGGGGGTTTATTCTAGACCGTCTCCAGCAACCTATCCACGTTCATCCGAGTTGGGGCCAGAATAGATCGGTCATACCGAACCTCCTCCCGACCGATCCCCGGCAGTAGGGTCGTGCATCCCGAAATCCTGTGGGTGACCAATTCCACACCTGCGACAGAAATCGACTATCCTTTCGTATTGTAGGTCAAAATATCAGATGTCGTGGTACTTGGGAATCGAAGGCGAAGTCTCCGTCGAAGAGGGCGTTGTAGTTCCATCCGAACCCTGAGCCACAGGAACATGTCCTCCCAGCGAGAAAACGTGATTGGGGCCGACGGGACCTGGGTATCAATGATGGCGGCGATGAGGCCACGGACGTAGTCATTCCTGGCATTTCCCGGGATGTTGAGCTCCCGGACCCCAAGTTCCACGTGGTGAAACTTGATATCATTGGCCCGAGCAAACTGCTTGAGGGGCTCCAGCAGGATGGGGTATCCCTTGAAGCTCCATGGACCCTGGTGGCGGACATTCTCCATCGATTCCTCAGACGAGAAGTGGTAGCCTGTGACTTCTGGTGACATAAATTCCACCTGGATACCCGTCACTTTCCATTTCTGGATCATCATCGCGCAGACTGTGTGTTAGTTGTAGATCTGATCACCAACAACCCTAGCTGTGAGGGAAAATTGATACGTTCCCTTTGTGAATAATGGAACGCACTCCTCTGAGACCACAATCTCATCATCATCGTCCTCCCAGTCCGGGACCGGGACGATGCGAGATGAATGGTCCCCCATTGGCCTACCAGCCGGCCCTCGTCCGTTGGGACGTCGAGTGTTCATGTCCAATGGCCAGACCAGCAGATGACTGGAACTGCCCACCTCCGTCAGATGACTGGTACTGCCTCCCTCCGTCAGAGCTGAGGATTGCGGGAGAGAGAGAGAGAGAGAGAGAGAGTCGATCCCGAGGAATGTTCGACACCACCATCTTCCGTCTTCCCTGGTTCGTACCAGTCACCGGTGACCCCCCGCCTTGAGTGTCACCCTGGTTCGACCCCGGCATATCCTTCAGGACCAGGGGGTTCCTCCATTGCCCGGGATCTAGCAGAGGAGGTGGCTGCACCTCAGACGGCACAGTTAGTTTGCCGGGGAGGGCTCCAAGCACGTCAGGCGGAGCGTGATGTTGTGGCATGTCGGGAATGGTGTGGATCTGACCGGACGGTACCATTTCCGACGAGAACAGACCGTGGAACGATAGATCTGAAAAAGGACGACCGGAAATGGACGGAGAGTAGGTGCTGGAGAGTGACGAGGGCGGCGGAGCTCAGAGAAACCATGAGGGAGGCAAGCGGCGCGACTGCTGAGCAGAAGCGTGACGGCGGCAGTTATGATACACGGACGACGATGGCGACCGAGCCGGTAGCGGGGACGTCGAGGAGGCCGGAGAGGACGACAATGGCTGCGGCTAACCCTGGTGGTTAGGATAGAAGTGACCGTTAGGGTAGAAGAGAGCTGAAAAAAATTTATAATATCAACTTAAGATAATCCTTGACACATTTTTATTGTTATTTCAACTTTATTTAATGACATTGACCGTTTTAGTAAAAAAAAACATTTTTTAAATATATGATTCACACGGTATGTTTATGTATTATTTCTTATTTTTATAATATATTAAATCGCCTGCCGACTGCTTTGTTTGATGTCCTTGGGATACGTATTATTAAAAGGGCGTACCCAGTTTGACCTCCTTCTTCGCTCCATTGCCGGATCTCAGTTGCAAGTCTCAGTAGGTTTGTCCTTTCTTTGTATCAATGGATTTAAATTGAAATTTAGAGGGTGGGTGTGGCTGTAGATATGTCATCATTGCACCCTACACCCTACTTAAATCCCTCTGCTACGCCAATCAACATCACTCATCCCTCACATTTCTCTAGAATAATCTACTAAAGTGCTTATTAATTATTATGGCTTCATTACCACCGGCTTAACACTCATTATGGAAAGAGGACGGGATGGCCCAGAAATATGCACTTGTATTGCTCCCCACAACTCAATCTTCTCAAGTTTGTGTTTGAGAAAATTCAAAAACATACAATTTCATATTATTTTGATTGTAAAGATTTTTTTTACTACAAATGTAATTTCATTGTAAATTCAAATGATCATTGAAGTATATTAGAGAAATCTTTGATCATAATAAAATAGTTATCATATGGTATTAAGTCTCGAAAGTCTATTTATGCGTAACTCGACAAATAAACCAGTACATGTAGTTTTTGGGGAAGCTATAAAAGAGAACAAAAGGTAAATAACAATGAAACCGGTGCATGCTGCTCAAGGTATTGCCTACCTGTTACATACTCTATAAAGTGCGACCGAACCTACTGATACTGGCTTTCAAGGGAGGCAGAGCTCTTTCTAGGGGCCCCTCCTAGAGCCAGTCCCTAGAGCACTAAATCCTTTTTATTCCTCCATACGGGCCTGCTTCTCGTCCTGATCTTTATTTTCCCGGGGTTCCCCTGTAGAACCCCGTTTCACTCCCACACCTCCTGCTCCACAACTAAACTCAGCTCCAGCTCCAAGTGTAGTTCTATCTCTGTGCACAGGCAGGCGTGGGGGGTCAGCTCTCGGTGAAGAAGAGAGCAATACCGGGATAACCAGCACCCATTCGACCTTCTTTAGCCAGCGTTTCGTAGAGAAAAATGATTTGAGGTTTTCGTCATCGAATTACCCCATTTAGGTACTCCACTGAGGCTAGTTTTTCCCAACCCCCTGTAGTTCCACAACATCACTTTCATGATGTACGGAGATATCGAGTCCTATTCCAACCTGCTCAGAGGTAACTTAAGAGCACGAAAACTCTCTCCCGACCCGATCCTCGCTAAACTCTTGTCCCAACTTCCAACCAAAGAGACCGTTCCGACACCTTTCCCCAACTTGAAGCTCTCCTGTTCTGGTATGCTCTATACCACCGACCGAAGCTCTATTTCAGGACTGGACAGACATTTGGATCGACAATTGAAGCTGAAGTCCTCACCTCACCCTCCCACTTCCCCTCACTGATGTCCCTCATCGAAGCCGAACCGTTCCAACGTTACGAGTCCCAACGAGGAAAGATTACCTTTTCCCGATCTGGCTCTACCACCGACGAACAACACAACCATCCATGAGCGATCGCTCAACCGGCCATGGAACTAAGAGTTGTCCATCATCACCGACCAATAAATTAAAATTTTAATTACATCGCATCCCTTCATTTATAAAATAAATGTCTTGTTTAGACTGGTACAGTTTCTTTTCCACTACGTTAATTTTAAAATCTAACTTAACAGATATATAATTATGGCAGACTGAGAGGGCAGTGCATTACAGTTTGTGTCCAGCTTTTATACACTCTCGAGAACCAAGGCCTTTCTTCTCTGGGCCTTTTATTGTAGGTTATTTTAGTCATATCATCTTTCAAGTAGTCTTCTATGTAGGCATATCTTTTACTCTCATTAAATGTGAAGATACAGACGTTGCATCCTCTGCAGTGAAAAAGGAGCTCTAAAGCTACACCACTTTTACTATTATTTGTATCTGAATCAATTCGTTATAGTTATGATAGATTTCAAATGGGTTAAATGTACACTAAATCTTTTGAGAAGTTTGATGTGTGACTTGACCTTTAGGTAGCTGACATGTACTGTCGAGGATGTTCTTGCTGTGTCAGATGGGTTGGGTCAGGGGCTACGATGTTTGGGTAGACTGCCTATTATGAGCGGGCCTTTTATTGGCCGGCCCAATTCTCACGTACTATTTGCTGTTGACAGGGTAACTCATCCTTGAAAAATAAATTGACTCATTGAGGGAGGGACCACTAATGTCAGGTTGGTTTCAGCCTCCATCGATTATCCTCCATTAATCCAAGAGGGTACAGTGCAAGGGTAAGATTATTCACAGTACTGATAAATTAAGAGAATTGAATAGAATTAAACAAACAACTATAAATTAGAAATAACAAACCAATGAGACGTGCTAAACTAAAATAGTTGTAGCATGACAAACAAACGACTACTGACTTAAAATAATATTCCAGCGTGATCGTCATGACAATCAGCAATGGTTGCTCCCCAAAATTACAAAGCTCTATCCCGCAACGCATTCACACGCTCTACTGGATGTGCACTCAGCAGAACAACAATCAGAACGCGGGGTAGTAAACCTCCTTAATACATGATTCCCGCAACTAGGGATGGCAATGGGGCGGGGACCCCAGTCCCCGTCCCGCGTTCGCGCTACTCTCCCCATCCCCGCGTAGACCCCGTCCCGCGGGGATGGGGCGTGGAACGAGGATTTTATTCTCCGTTCCATTCTACTAGCTGAGCAAATGCATTCATCTTTTCCAAACTTATCTCTAACATAGTCTACTATTTGAGCAAATGCATTCATCTTTTCCAAACTTATCTCTAAACAAGCACATTATAAAACAAAACAAACAAATAAGTAACATTAGTTTGATAACAATTTAAAAGAAGTAGATTGCATGGAACATATGACTTACCTTGTATTTCGTTCCACAACCAACTTTGAGTACACATATAATGCCTCTATAGTATTTGGATGGAGTCTACTACGATGTGGAGTGATCAAATTACCACCCAAACTAAATTCTGATTCAGAAGCCACTGATGTGGAGTACACATGTGTATATTATTAAAATTTTATTTTAAAACTAATAGTGCAGGGCGCGGGGCGGGGTTCCCCGTAGGATGTGGACTGCTTGCCCCGTCCCCGTCATAATCCCCATTTAATTCCCCGTATCCCGTCCCGTTTAAAAAATCACCGTCCCAAATCCATCCCGCGCGGGGCGGGGACGGGGATCCCCGTGGGGAATGGGGCATTTTGCCATCCCTACCCAACCCACTTTGGTTGCTTTCTACTGTGTTGCACAATCAAGAGCTCTTTTGATCTTTGTCTCAGAGCATGTACATTAAAGGGCAGGATGCAGGGTACATGATCTTTGTGCCAATTGAGATGAATTATGATATGTCCCTCTAAAACGGAAAGTGTTCCACATCAAGGGGTAGGTATGGACATCATAGTTTGCAGAAGTGCTAACTGGATAATTAATTATGCTTTTGCTGAATTTGTTAAATTCATATTTAATTAACTAAATACTAAATAAAATACACAAAATTAGTTAATTAATTAACTAAAATGCAAAACTAATTAATAAACTTGAAATTTCATTAGTTATCAAACAAAACAAACTACAATGCTTTTGGTAATATAAATTTATTAAGGAATCATCTCACTCATCCGAACTTGAGTCGTTGTGCGAGCCATGGTAAGTTGCTCCAAACCGACTCCATATGTGCTCCATAATGTCATGTTGGAGTTACCGATGGGTCGCATAATTCGTGATGCTAATTCGGGCACGCAACTCTTATTGGTATAGCAAGGGTCTCCTTGATGCCATCGTTGAAGTGGTGTCCAATTTGATATATCCGGAGGGGGCTCGAAATACAATTCGACATTCCCTGTTTCGTACCGGTCACGTTCATCCTTCACAATCATATTGTGTAGAATGATACTAGTATGCATCATGTCAGCCAAAATCGTCTTCTTCCAAACACAAGCGGGCCTTGAGATTATGTGCCACCGTGCTTGGAGGACTCCAAAAGCTCGTTCAATATTTTTCCAAGCAACTTCTTGGCATTTGGAAAACAACTTTTGTTTGCGAGTATGGGGATGGCGAATCGACTTCACAAATCGACTCCATGTGGGTAAATACTGTCAACTAAATAATACGGGCGATTGTAGCGATGCCCATTGAGCTCGTAATCCACGGGGAGGTCACGACCATGGAAAGCGTCATCGAATAAGTGTCCTGCGTGGAGGACGTTGATGTCGTTGTTCGAGCCAGACATCCTAAAAAACGCATGCCAAATCCACAAATCACGGGACGCCACCCCTTTTCAGCATAACGATTGGATCCCCGCTTCTAGGGGTGGGCATGGGCGGATAACCGACCCGACCCGCACGTTTTTACACCCGCCCGCATATTTGATGATCGGATAATTTTAGTCTTGGATCCGCCCGTCAAACCACTAATCCATGTGTCGATCCATCCGATAGAATTTCGGGCGGATCGGATTTGGACCCGTGTGATCCGCTTCCACCCCTTAAATCAATAATCAGTTTCAATCACACACATACATCAATAGAAATCTCGTCTCTCCCAAAATATCAACAATAAAATAAGTTCAAACAAAAACACAGCATGACCCCAAATTGTTCAAATCAATGTTGTTGGATTAGTTAAGCCACAAAGAAATAGGAAATACACCATTAAATGAGCCACATAGAAAACACAACCCCATTTTCCCCAAAAATAAAACTTTTAACACATTACCACAACCCCAAACCGGTGACCAGAGTTCACTGTTGTTCTTCAAAGTGCCGAAGATCGAAGGTCGATGTTGTAGGATTTCGAGGGCAAGGACTATTGCGGGAAGGGCGACAATAGAAGATCGACGTTACTGAAGTTCGGGGCTGTGTAGATGGACAACAAGGACCACGGCGAGAAGGACGAGGTTTTTGGAGATCGACGGCGCAGGCCAAAGCGAGAATGACGACGTGAACCACGGCGAGAAAGCGACGAGGTGCAGGACAAGAGGTCGGAGACCATGGCGAGAAGGACGACAAGCCACACCAAGAAAGACGATAGAGTGAGAGATGGTAGAAGTGAGAGGCCGAGAGACTTTATCTCTGAGTGTATTGTAGGGTGTGGTGAGGAGGTAACCACGAGGCTAAATTTCAGCCATTAGATTAATATCAATTAGCAAGATCAATGGTTGAAAATTTATGGGAGGTGGATTTTCGAGCGGATCGGGTGATCCGCGGATGTTTCGGCCCACATCCGATATCCGCCCAAAGATATGCGGATCTGGTATTATTTGATCCGCATCCGACCCAAAATCTGACGGATGAGTCAACAACGGGTCGTGGGCCGGGCGGGTTTTCGGGCGGGTTCGGATCCACGGATTATTTGCACAGCCTACCCACTTCCACCCCTTTCGTGGGCACCTTGATATGCGACTTGGCAATTCTTCCACTACCAATGCATGCAATCAAGACTGCCAATCATACCGGGGAACCCTCAGTTGTACCCCGATTCGAGTAATCGTTACATGTCATCTGGTGTTGGCTTCCGCTCGTATACCTCCATGACAACCTCAATAACGACCTTACAAAAACGTCTAGTACATGTAAGTATAGTACTTACCCTCATACATAGCGTTTCGTCTAATGAATCGGCCGAGCACCTGTACGCTAGCATTCTTATAGCGGCGGTGCAATTCGGGTACGTTGATAACCCCTAACGTCCTGCACCATCACGCTTCTGAACGAAATAATCGTCATGCGCCGCTACCGCATCCATAACCATTTGAAAGAGTGGACGAGACATACGAAATAAACGCGTAAACATTTCTAGCCCATATGTTGGCTGGTCGACGAAATAATCCTTCATTAGTTGGTCGTGGCCTTTGACACGACTTCTGTCAATCTCTCGTCCGGAACATTCCCTTCTTTAGATCCTTTGCCTCACTGTGTTGATCTATGGTATTGCTCTTTATAGCACTCTGTCGTGCCTCCACCGGACTCCTTGCTCCCAAGCTCGAAGTTCGTCGTCTATCTCGCGATGTTCGGCTTCGAACTCCTCCATCGTTTGAGCCTCGTCTTCGGACATTTTTGCTCACAAAAATATGACAATTGGAGAGAAAATATAGAGAGAATTTTGAGAGATGTCATGTGTAATGGATGAATGGGGTGATGAGAATTTATAGGTGGGGAAATCATTATTTTTTGAACTAACTTTGTATTTAATTTGATTTTAAAAAACTAATTGTTAAATGACCATTGCTCGGCAACAGTCATTTTTTTTCTCTCACAACCCTACGTGGCGTGGCCAAATTTACTGACCCAGCTCCCCCGCACCCCGCACCCGCGATCCACATTTCAAGATCGTGGGACACACCCCGGTTCGCGATCCGGGTAGATGTGGATCGGGGTTCGTGGATCACGCACGCCACGCCGTGCGGACCGCAAACCCGGACCCTATTCTACCAGAATCACAAACCGAGTGCGCGTAGAGGGTGCGGTCGATGTGTATGCTCTAATGATGCAGCCGCCTACAAGGTGATGATTCTTCTGTTCTTGTCATTCTTCTCTCATAAATGAGCCACCGCACACCTCCGTACAAGATAAAGCCGCCACATAATAGAACCAAACTGTTCTTTTGTTTCTCAATGGCCCGTACAAGATCCTCTCGAAGTTCTTAGAAGCAAGGCTTAAACCGCTTGTTCCAAACCTTATAAGCGATTACCAGTCCGTTTTTGCAAAGAAAAGGCACCTAATTGACTCAGTCCTCATAGCTAATGAGCTTATCCACTATGCCAAGTCCAGGAAAATCAAACCGGTTCTGCTCAAACTGGATTTCGCAAAGGCTTTCAAAAAATTGAACTGGTATTATCTCATGAGAGTTCTCTGCATAATTGGTGTTAAGCCGACTTGGATCAGATGGATGAAAGCATGCCTCCGAGCTCATGCTTCAGTGTTAATTAATGGCTCGTCATCCCCAGAATTCTCTTCATCCCGTGGAGTCAGGCAAGGATGCTCGATCTCTCCTTTCCTTTTTATTCTCGCTATAGAAGGCTTGCACATTCTCCTTACTGAAGGAGAGCATCAAGGAAATTTAAAAGGCATTTCCGTCCCGGGCTTCTCGAGCTCCATCACCCACCTCTAGTATGCCGACCATACTTTGATTCTTCTTCAACCTGACTCTCAGTTTTTAACCAATCTGAATGTAGTTCTGGCAGCCTTCCCTATAAGAACCGCCCCCGGTCGATCCCGGAGGTTTTCGGCGAAAATTGACTTTTTGCTGGAAAAGTCAACTGATAACTCCGGGAGTCATTCGGGACCTTTCCGGGGCCCAAAAATCTTATCCATCGTTACGATTAGCTTAGTTGGACCATTTCCTTTCAATTGACTGTAATTTTGGAAAAGTCAATTGTCGGTCAATTTCGGGTCAAACATCGGTTAATTACGGATGGAGACTAATTAATTAATTGTGCTGAGATTTAAATTAGACTTGAGTGGTCCCCACTATGGACACATGTCCATAGTGGCTTGGGTGAGAAGAAACAAAGCCTAAAGACCCTTATACCCTTAAAGGCTTGGACATGAAAGGCAAAGATGCAAGGGGGCATATTGGACATTTCAAGGGTAGGTTAAAGGTCTCACTTGGGTCACTTTTCAGCCACTATTCTATTGTGGCCGAAATTGGGAGAGAGAGGAAGATGAAAAGTGGTTTTGGAGACTTGAAGAAGAATAAAGTAGGAAAAATGGATGCTTGAAGCCTTTCTCTACCCAAAATCTCCCCAAAACTCTTGATTCTTCATCTATTTTTCATCCTCAAGGTAAATCCCTCTTCTATTTTCGTTTCCATCAATTTTGGTTCATGGGTTTTGAAGGAAATGATGAACCATGGTTGGGTTTTGGAGCTTGGTGTTTGGATGATGAAGTTGTGGAGGAAATTAATGTTGGATGATTGATTTTGTTGAGTTTTGTGGAGTTTTGATGGAAACCCATGATGGGTGTTGAAGTAGAGACGTTTTAGGTTCTATTTTGAAGCTTTGGGTGGTCATCAATGGAGATTTTTGGGTTATTTTCGTGAAAATCGCGGCTGGTGGAAGAAGAAGGCGGAACAGTGCTGATCCGTCACGGCTCCGTGACGGAGACCGTGACGGCGTCAGTCACGGCTCCGTGAGAACCTTGACGGCGCAGCCCACGGATCCGTGACCAGATCCGTGGCGGAGCCCATCAAGGCTCCGTGACAAGAACCATGGCAGACCTGTTTTGGGCCTTTGAGGCCCGTTTTGTTGGATTTCGAGTAATTGGGACGATTATCTATAACCGAGTCCTTTAGGGGTTAAGTGGGAGTGTTTTCCTCTTTTAATCCTTGTGAATTACTCTTAATTCTCGGCTTGTTTTGTGATCCAAGACCTTGGACTCGAGCTCGGAGGAGGAGGAGACGTTTGGAATTCGTGACGAGACGGAGGGGAAGCTAGCCAGGTCGTCAACATCTAGGAGTTGAGACTTGTTTACTTCTGAGGTAGGGAAAGTTGCGAATACCGGTTTAATTACGGAAAGTTACTAGCATGCCTTTATGTTAATAATAATAACCAGAAAGGTCATAGTTGGCATATAGGATGTGATTTACTAGAATAACCGCTTTCAATTACGATAATAAACGGAAGAGTCTTAGTGTGCATGTAGGATGTGATTCACTAGAATAATCACTTTCAATTCTTGGGAAATCGCTGTGCTGGTAGAATGGCCATGTCGAGCCTTAGGTTGTGTGCTGATTGAAATGCCATGATCTTTGATTGAGATGCATGAGGTGTGACTTCGTGTCGATAAGATTAAGAACCAAGTTATGATGTACTCGGTGTAGCATGATGTGGCTATGTGTGGGCAAGTGTGCCGTGTTTGATGTGATGTAAATCTTTGGTTGTGATATGATCGGGTGAGTGATAGACCGATTGTGTATATGGTAAGTTGGCTCGGTTGTTATACCGTGGTCAAACTATGGCATTGTGATGCGTGTTATGCTCTTGACGTGTGTTCCAAGAGGAGGCGTAACCGGTGTGATACTTACACCGAGGGATAGTTCCGGTGTAGGGTATCGAAGCCAAGGATGGCGTGATCAGTACCCCGATGACTCGTGGTCCGGGACGACGTCCGACCGAGGTGTGTGCCGGTCCGGTACATAAGGTGAGTAATGCCCCGAGTCTGTGTGCCGGGAAGACATCTGACTGAGGGATTGCCGGTCGAGATGTTACCCCGCGTCTCAGTGATGGGAAGATATCGGGACTGATGCTGTATGGTCCGGTACAACATAAGTGGCTAAGTGCATTCAGTGATGTTGGAAACTGTTGTACGGGATCTGTGTTTGTCCCGCTGTGTGTTCTATACTTGCTGATTGACTTTGTGCGTTGTTTTAAGTATGATTGTGGCCTCGGGAGAGGATGATTAGTGGTTGGTGATTTCCCGTGGGCATTTTCAATAGTTATGTTTTGCTATTATGCCTTAATTGGACAGTTACTCGTGGTTGTGAACTGATGTGCATAACCTTAACTACTTTTTCTACTGAGCGAAAACTCACCCCTTACCTTGTTGTGTTTCAGGTCTTGAGCGGGATGTGTTCTAGCTGGATGCTCGATGCTTGGGAGCTAGCGAGGGTCCTAGGCTAGCTAGTCTAGAGACATACTGTTGTTTTGAACTCTTTTACTACGTATTGTTTTTACCGAGCTGTTGACTCGTGTGGATAACTGGAGGTTTAAATCGTTATTTTTAGACCATTTTTCATTATTAAACTGCTTTATTTTTACTGTTTTAGTTCACGTCTCGAGTCCGGTCAAAACCGGATTTGGGGCGTGACATTCCATCTCGCCTCATGACTCCAAGTAAACTACTCAAAGTCTCATCTCTCCCTCTTGAACGGAACCTCTGCTGAAGCACAAGACCTGCCATCAATCCTTGGCTGCACTCAAGCCCCTTTACCCTTCAAATACATCGGTTTCTCGCTTGGAGCAAACCCATGACTGGCCTCGACTTGGCAACCGATTGTGGCCAAATTCCAATAGTCAATCGAATTTTGGCAGACAAAGCTCCTCTCAATTAGAGGCCGACACAATTTCATCTGGTCGACTCTAAGCTCTATCCCTGTTTTCCTCATGTCAGTGTACAAAGCTCCTTCAAAAGTTTTAAAGAAACTATAATCAATTGAAAAGGCCTTTTCTTGGGGAGCAAAACCGAAGCACATGCCTTTCTGCAAAAACAGCTGGTCAAAAGTTCTTCAACCCAAGCTCTCAGGTGGCCTCGCAATCAGATGTCTCACAGATTTCAACAAAGCCCCCCTCTCCAAATGGATTTGGAGATTTGCTTCGGAAGAAAACAATCTCTGAAAACAAATTTTATGTGCCATCTATGGCTGATCGGAGCTCTCCTGGGACCTGCACAGTGTCCCTTCGTCTAGATGCTCACCCAATATAGTCAACATTCTGGGCCTCTTTCAAGACGCTACAATTGCTAGTCTCTTCGGCCCAGATGGTTTCAGATGGGTTTTGGGCTCAGACACCCGTTTATTGTTTTGGTTCGATTGCTGGGCAGGCACATAACCCCTTCAAGTCTTACACCCGTGCCTCTACCTTATCGCAGACAATAGAGAGGCGCTGTTCTCATATTACTGGCTCTTTGATCATTGGAGACCGTTTTACAGGTGATCTACAATGGTTTATGAATCCGAGCTGCATGACCTATTGTTGATTCACCTCTCAAGTTTCAGTCCTTCCCCCTCTTCGGATACGGTCCTTTGGAAGCACAACTCCAAAACCTTTTCGGTTAAAGAATGCTATGAGGAAATAAGAGCCAATGTGTCCGACCCCAAATTACCTTGGGCATCTTACCTCTAGAAAGCCAAATTGCCTCCAAAGATCACTCTCTTCGGCTGGCTCGTCGCTTTAGATGCTATTTCATCTAAGTCTTTCCTCGAGTCCAGAGATATGCACATCCCTTTAGCCTCTGCGATGTGCAGCCACTGCCAAACCATTTTTGAGGATATCAATCACATCCTCTTGTTTTGCCCCGATCCGTAAAGTTATGGTACCTAATTTTCAAGTGGTGGAATATCAGGGGCTGTATCCCAAGCTCCTCTGCAAATCTCCTGTCTTATTGGGCTGGCCTTTGCCCCAAGAATTCTCTGAAGCCTTTTTGGTCCAAGATTTTTTTTCTGGGTTTCTGGTTTTTATGGCTATCCAGGAATGCTGTTGTCTTCTCCAAAGACTTGGAACCGGTTGAAGCCACCCTCGTGAAAGTCCAACTGTTTAGCTTCTCCATCCTCTCTTTGACCCAAGCCAACATCTCAGACGCAGAAATCTCCCTTTGGAGACTGTCGCCAGGCTCTTTTTTGAGCTCCAAACCCTCTATCTGACCGGTTTGAAGCTCTGTTACTTGTCTTGTAATCTTGGCCTTGCCAATCACCGCTCCGGCGATTCAATAAATTGTTATTTTTGCTGATAAAAAAAATTGATGACAAGTTGGAATGAGCCTATGGGCTTTAAGTTATGGGCCTAAATTATTGGGCCCGAATTCTTGGACCTTTTGGAGCCAAAAATAACAGGAAACTCATACCATGATTAAGTTGTTGGAACCTCACAATTGTTACCCCTTGATGTATAAGAGACACCAGAGGAAGTCAAATGATAATTCAGCATACCTATGTCGCAAAATTAATTAACTAATTAATGTCAAAACACCAATGTAGTTCAAGTTGTCGGCCGTTCCGTTGTGTCTTTGCTGTGCTTTTCAACTTATAGGCCAACTCCAACGCCTACCCATCGAGAACTCCGCTATCCTCAACCCCCCTGCGCATTATAAGATTCATCGTCCCCCCAGCACACGAACTCACCTCCCCGCTCTCTTACCCTGCGCATCCCCGCCATGGCCTCCTCCCTCGCACTTCCGTCAATCTCTTTCAGCAACCTCGCTTCCGCTCCTCGCATCTCCTTCACTTCCTCGCGCCTTTCCAATGGGCTCCGCAACTTCAATCTCCACAACATCACTCGATCTAGGGTTTTTGCGAGCGTCTCTGTCGGATCTCAGGCCACTGCTGTCGACGATGCATTGTTTTCGGACTACAAGCCCAGCTCTGCATTCCTCTTCCCCGGACAGGTCAGTTCTTGCTTCACTTCATATCTATGCAATGAGTGTTACATAACAGGTCTCGAAATTGTCACTCAACTGTGCTTCATAGATGGAAAGAAATGAAATCGACCATACTTCGATTGATCTTGTCACTTGATAGTTTACTATTTCTCCTAACTACTTCACCCTCTTATCAACTTTCTGTGTCAATTGCGTGTAAAATGTGTGTAGATTATTAGGAAAAATTGTATCCTTATACTTGTACTATGGCTCTGATTTTACTGTGATTTGGATTCATAGCATTAAATTCGTACTGAGGAGTTCTGATATAGTAATTGAGGTAAAAAAGTTCATTTGCTTGCCCATTTGTTTCTGCTAACTGATTTAAACTTTTGATAGCTTTCATGTCAATCAATTAGTTATTACACACTAGCACACTTATGTTCTGACTGGACCTTTGTGGACTCTTAATTAACCTCCCAATATTTGTGAAGAGTTGTGAGTAAAGTAGTTGAGTGATTTTTAAATTGATTCTCAAGTTTCTGCATTTCTTGGAATGTGTAGTTTTTAATGGCTTATTTTTCTGCAAGATATGTACTGCATGATTGACCCCAAATTTTGGAGAAAAACTAGAGATCACAAAAAACTTTATGCAAACAAAAAACTAAAATAGTTTCAGAAGTGCCCCCATGCATTTGTCATGATTTGGAATTAAGATGTGGGATCTGCTTCTACTAGGTGTTTTGAGCTGTTATTTCATAGGCCAGTTGCATTTTGTAGTGATCTTAAATTCATACCATGTCCTTTTTTGGGTGATTCAAATAAGTGCCCTAAAGTTTTGGACACGAGCAGATCGATGCCTTATGTTTCGAGTGGAGCAAAAAACTGCCCTCAACATTTTTTTGGGTGCGCCATTACTAATTCCGTTAAAACTGGATGAAAAGTTCAAGATGTCCCTTCAAAATCGTAAACTCTTTACTTCAAAAAGAAAATAATTTTCATCCCAATTTTTAATTTTTTTTGTTCAAATATTGAATCCTTTCATTTATATTATATATATAGACTTTTGTTTCATAATTTTTAATACAAGGGTATTAAAATTTAAAATAATTTTCACCCCTATATTTTATATTTTATTTTTTCAAACATCAAAAAAAATTTAAACGGTCTTTTTTTTGTTCAAGAGAAAACTGGATTTATTTTAAAAATTGAAAATTTAAAGTTACTTTTCTGCAATTACCGTTAAATATAACCGATGGTGCAATTTAAGAAGTGTACAGACCCGATGTGCTCCCAAAACAAAGTTGAGGGCACATTTTTGCTCCATTTAGAACATCACGGCATTGATCTGCTTGAGCTTGAAACTTGAGAGCACTTTTTTGCTATTCTCCCTCTTTTTTCATTGTGATAAAGTGAATTATTTCCTAGTAATAGCACAATGTAGTCATCACATTGAAAAGTTTAAATGCATATACTAGAAGCTCAGTGTGAAATTGGATGGATTGTGAATCCACCATATGCCGGTTCAATTCCCGTCGTTCACTCGTCTTTTTTGTTACGGATTATTCAATATGATAATGATGGCTAGTGTTTGTAAATCATACTTCATTTGTTTCACTTACTCATTTATACTTCCAATAATTTTTAGGGAGCACAAGCTGTCGGAATGGGTAAGGAGGCTCAAAATGTGCCTGCTGCTGCAGATCTGTACAAGAAAGCAAATGAAATATTGGGGTAACATGCCTTTCTCGCAGTACTTTATTTATGTTGGTTATAAGGTCATGTCCTCTGTCTGTAAATTTTGCCTCACTGATTTCCTAACCCATGTCTGTATTTGTGTGGGAGTTACTTAGAGTGATATTTTTTGTGCATGCAGGTATGATCTTCTTGATGTTTGTTCCAGTGGACCTAAAGAAAAACTGGACTCAACAGTTATAAGTCAGGTTAGCTTACTATCATGCCCTCCAATGGCCATGTAGAGTTCTATATATACTATTAAGATGGACTAGGCACAGGAGTGTGACAAATGTGATTGTGTATTGGGTCTTCTACTTGGCTTATAAAGGTCATGTTTGTCCATCAATATTCATTCATGAAAGTACCTGAGTATGTATTAAGTTTCATAATCTCCTCCATAACAAATATAAACTGTTATTATATTTGCTTATGCGTATTTACATGCAATATAACTGTTTCCTAGAAGATGAGGTAACACCCGTTCTTGTTTGATTGTAGACCAATAACATCAGTCTTAATAACTTTCAACGCCAATAAACATTGACGAGGATGCAATCAGAGGCAATTCTGTTATAACTTATGAGATAATTTTCCCCCACAGTAACAAGTTATCTTTTGATTCCCCATCATTGCAGCCAGCTATCTATGTCACAAGTTTAGCTGCCGTTGAGGTGCTTCGTGCGCGAGATGGTGGGCAGCAGATAATTGACTCTGTTGATGTCACCTGTGGTCTAAGCTTGGGAGAATATACTGCTCTTGCATTTGCTGGAGCCTTCAGGTAAGCCACAAAGTTAATCATATGATACAAACTGAAAAATAAAGCTATATGGTAAATAAATCTAGGGTTAATTGCAAATAGCTATTGCGTACTATACGTCTTTTGCTCATGACTATCCCCAACTTCAAACTTTTACATCCATGTATCTAAACATTCAAAAATTGGCGGATAAGTCTTTTTTTGTCAAATAAATGATGAAAATATCCTTGACGCTAATCTAAAAAAAGACTTCATAACTACCCAAAACATTTTGGTTAGATCTAGAAAATGGTTGAGTGGATTTAAAAGACTCCTTAAAAAGATAAAACCATTAAAAAATATTTATATATACATATATATTGAGATTAGGGTCAAGGGTATTTTTGTCATTTTCTGACGAAAGAGCTATCTGCAACTTTTTGAAAGTTTAGGTAGCTGTAAATAACGTTTTAAAGTTGATAATAGTTATGTTTAAAAGATGTGTAGTAGGCAATAATTATTTGCAATTAACACTCAAGTCTATATAGTAGCTCGACTCTTCCAGGACAATATAGGATTGTGAACTTGGTAACTTGAAGCTAGAGCCGCATAGATTCTCATGTTGGAAGTGGGAGTTTCCATCACAGTGTGCTCCATAGCTTAGGCTTAAGTGGATCCTATTGTTTGTCCTATAGTTCATCACATTGCCTGATACATATGTCATGAATTATTTTAATCACATATCTTCTGTATAACAACGCAATTCAAATCTCATTGTGGCGTCATTTAAATAAATCCTCATTCCCATTCTCCAATTTATGTAATTATACTGATGTCATTTTTTTGCTCCTGCTTTTGAATCTGATTTATAAGCTTTGAGGATGGACTCAAGCTAGTAAAACTGAGGGGAGAAGCCATGCAGGTAATAGTTCAAACGTGGGTAACAATTTTCTTTCTTTTTCATGACTTGGTTAATCTTCTAACTGAGTTTCTGTCATCCAGGATGCTTCTGATGCCGCTAGAAGTGCCATGGTCAGTGTTATAGGATTAGATGCAGATAAGGTTCAATTATTGTGTGATGCAGCCAATGAAGAAGTTGATGAGCATGAGAAAGTTCAAATTGCAAACTTCCTTTGCCCCGTAAGCTGCTGCTGTGCTCCTTTATATTTTACCTGTCTTTTAATTTAGCATTACAATACCTACATATATCATCTTGTCGATGTTTAAGTTTGAATTGGGTCTTCTGTACTATACATTGACAGGGGAATTATGCAGTCTCTGGAGGTGAGAAAGGGGTGGAAGCAGTACAAGCCAAAGCCAAGTCATTCAAAGCTAGAATGACGGTATTTCTCTACTTTCTATCTTTCTCTATAATCTAATCTAATCTAATCTAATCTAATCTAATCTAATCATCTATTCCCTTACCATCTCAGGAAAAAAGATAGTTAAAAATTATTTATTTTCCCTTCTCAGGTGCGTCTAGCTGTTGCTGGTGCCTTCCACACTCGCTTCATGGAGCCAGCTGTCTCAAGATTGGAAGCTGCATTGGCATTGACTGAGATCAGAGTTCCAAGAATACCAGTTATATCTAATGTTGATGCACAACCACACGCCGATCCTGACACAATCAAGAAGATCTTGGCTCGCCAGGTGCATTACTTGAATCTTGTATGCCCATCGTGGCAAGAAGAAAATATGTTTAACCCTTGAATACAAACATTACAGGTTACTTCTCCTGTTCAATGGGAAACAACAGTCAAAACTCTACTAGCCAGAGGGTTGACAAAGAGTTACGAACTTGGACCTGGAAAGGTAAGATTTTGTATATTCATCTCTTCTAATTAAAATCCTCATTACAACATCTTGATCTATTGTGATGATACATTTTTGGGGAATATATCAGGTTATTGCTGGTATCATCAAGAGAATGGACAGGAGTGCTGAAATTGAGAGTATTGGTGCTTAAGGCACTGAAGATGTTCATCCCAATATTTCTCATACTGAGGAGAATCATAGTGGATAAGGCAGTGGGTGCTAATGCTTTCAACCAAACCAGAGAAGACAAATTGGAGCTTGCACTTTTTTTTGTATTCAGTTTTACAGTAAACTTGAGAGGTTGTATTTGATACAGCTTCAGAATAATTGTTATTAGGAGCAGAAGTGTAGTTTGTTTTGAGTGGCTGATAAATCTAGATTTGTTGTACCATTGCTGAAAATTTGGTTCAAACATTATCTGATGAATCAATGTTAAAAATGGATATGTATAGCTTGTAGAAATTGAAAAAAAAAAAGTGGATGGAGATTTAGAAAAGCTTATGCACCAGCCGGGAATCGAACCCGGGTCTGTACCGTGGCAGGGTACTATTCTACCACTAGACCACTGGTGCTTTGATGGGAAGAGATGGAAATAAAACATATTTATATATAAATTCAGAAAGGGATGGTTCTAATGAGTCCATCTCCAGCAATGGATCACCACTCGCACCACGTAATCCCAATTCTCTCTGTGTTTGTTTCTCATTCGCACTTCATTCAGAAGAGACGAGACAGAGCTTGGAAGAGAAAATGGCAATTCCATCGCCGTGTTTGAGGTCTACTGTTCCTCCGGCTCAGTCTCCATCGCAGCTGCGCCGGTTTCAGTTCTTATCTCCCGGTGCGCTCAACTTCAACCACAAGAAATGCTTGTCTTGTGCATGTGTTCGTGCTCCTTCGCCCTCGGAACTCCAACCAGCTCGGTCTGTCTCCTTATCCTTCCCATTCCTGCTCATCAAATTCACTTTCAATTTCAATCTGAATCATTCCCAATTTAGCATTTTGTCAGTACTTTGCTTAGCTCAACAAGTAGTAGAACTCCAATTGGGTTTTGTGCAGCTACCCAATTTAAACTAATGTTATGGGTTAATTTGTGATGGTAAATGAATGTGATTCTAGGTTGGAGGTGTCTCTCTCAGTCGGAGTGCACCTCATTCCGCATCCCAAAAAGGTAATTGCCACACTTGCAAGTTGCAACAGTCTGTCTTATTTGTTTTTGTATTCGATCTTTGCGTTCAAGTTTGTTCCGCCTCTGTGATTCTCCAAGGTCGACAAAGGCGGAGAAGATGCTTTCTTTGTTAGCAGCTACAATGGGGGAGTTATTGCTGTTGCTGATGGTGTCTCTGGGTATGTATGTCACATTTTATGCCCACTACCCTTTTGGAGTTAGAGTACCCTTTGCTCTTCTATAATTGTAATTTCAATCATTGAGAATATCTTGACAGTGGGTGATTTGCTATATCCGCATTTTGTTTCTCAATGAATATTTATGCAACATACCATATGTATTCCTTTGTCCAGACTTTGTGACTCTTTACTTTCTATTTTTGAATTTCTTGCCAGTTGGGCTGAACAGGATGTGGATCCTTCAGTGTTCTCTCGAGAACTGATGGCCAATGCTTCAGATTTCGTGGAAGATGAAGAGGTAGTAGGATCGACAAATCATTCACAATTGTTGTTGTTGCCTCTGTTTTATGGTTTGTTGTTTAGTCAAGTGATGATCTCACAATTATACACCAACCTTATCACATTTCTCTTTTAACAAATCGACTTTTAAATTTGCACACTGAGCTACACTAATCATTCAAATTTTCTGACTTCACCCTATTTCGATAATAAATGACAAATATACCCTTGAGAGCATCTCCAATGAGGGGTGATTAGCTAGTGGTAGGGAGGGGTGGTAGGGAGTTTGAAGAGAGAGAAAATAATAAAATAGTAGGTGATGAGGAGAGAGAATTTAACTAGTGGTTAAATCCTGCAACGAGGTAGGAGGGGTGGTAGGGAGAGGTGGTTTGAGAATTGAAGAGAGAAAATGCTTAACTTGCTCTTGAGCTACCACTAGTTAGTGGTTACCATGGAAGAGCTAGTGGTAAGGAGGGGTGGTTGGAGACCAAAATTGATGCTTACCACTAGCTGGTACCTCTAGCTAGTGGTTTACCAATGTGGATGCTCTTAATAGTGTTTGTAATTTCAACAGTATCCACCACTATGGTAAACTTTGCACGAGTTTCCTAGATTGATGCAGGGGTATTTTTGTCCTTTATTACCAAAATAGAGTAAAGTGAGAACATTTGGAAGTTTATTGGAGATGAGTGAGAAAATTTAAATGCTAGTGTAGTTAAGTGGGAAATGTTAAAAGATTAGTGTATTTTTGTAAGATTTAAGTGTTGGATGTCAACAATCATTCTAACCGATGTGTGAGTTGGGCATATATGTAATTTCTTGCTACCAACCTTATATATGACGTCTCCCATCCGAAGCAGGTTAGTTATGATCCTCGGATTCTCATAAGAAAAATGCATGCATCGACCACCTCCAAAGGTTCAGCTACATTGTAAGTTTGTCATTTTCTTGAAACACATTCTACCAATAATGCACTATGCTACTCCTTTAACTGACTTTCCTCTTCCTTATGTGTAGAATTGTTGCCATGCTTGAGAAGAGTGGAGTTCTAAAGATAGCCAATGTTGGGGATTGTGGATTAAAGGTTATCCGCAATGGTATGTTATATACCAAGCATTTAATTTAAGCTTAGGTTTTAGCTTCTCTTGAAAATCTATCAGGATATTCGCCATTTTCTTTGTTCTAGTAATGACATGGTTTTGTTACTTATTCTAATTACAGGCCAAATAATTTTCTCCACGTTTCCACAAGAGCATTATTTTGACTGTCCATACCAGTTAAGCTCGGAGGTTGTTAGCCAAACATACCTTGACGCCGTGGTATGATATACTCACATTAAGAGTTTAATTTATAAACAATTGTTCTGTTTGTAGCCTAATTATTCATTATGTGCTCAGCCTTCTGTTTGGAACTTCTTAAAAGGTATACTATACATGAACATATATGTTGAGCACAGGGTAGACATTATTTTTTATTTGTTAGTTCAGACTTCTTTGATCATCTGTTCTTAGGATCTCATACTTATCTCTTCCTAAACACAGGTTAGCAGTGTGGAATTGAAGGAGGGAGACACCATAGTCATGGGCTCTGATGGTCTCTTTGATAATGTTTATGATGCCGAAATTGTTTCAACAATGAAAGAACAGAGTGATGTTGCTGAAGCTGGTAAGTGTTTTCAATTGATCTTATATGTTTGGTGGATACTAACAACTCTGCATAACCTTATTTGCTGTCAACTTTAGCAAAGGCGTTGGCTGCTTTGGCTAACAAGTATTCAAGGGATTTCTACTTTGATTCTCCTTATTCATCGGAGGCCAGAAGCAGGGTAAGAACATTAAATCAAGTCTACTAATTTCTACCAAGGGTCTGCATCTCTGCAGTGAATATTTGTTTATTTTCTTCAGTTGCTCATTTTCAGGGTTTTGATGTTCCTGAGTGGAAGAAACTACTCGGGCAGAAGCTAACAGGCATGGTTAATCTGCATTTTATATGTACTTTGTTTATAATTCAAACAATTTTTTAAGATTGATGTATCAAACTTGAGCTCCCTTATGTAGAAGAGAGCTCTCAATTTTTTGTGGCCCCCACTTCGAGGGAGGTTGAACAAGGGCAGGATAGAGAGAATTCCAACAGAAGTTGGGAAGAAATAAACGAGGAGTGAGGTACCATTGCTGCTAGGACTTGAAGTCAGGTCTCAAAAACTAAGTTCAAGTGCTTGATTAATTGGAATAACAAGTTTTGATGTTAATCGGCATATTTGATTATGACCCTTAACTTTATTGTGATGGCTTTGTTGAGGGGTTTTATTTTTCTGGTGCAGGTGGAAAGATGGATGATATCACCGTGGTTGTCGGGCGGGTTGTAAGTACATGAGATAACGAGGGAAGGCATTTCATTTTTTTTTCCTTTTCATTGTATGTTTGTAAAGTAAAGGATGGAATTATTGTTTTGGGAGATGACGTGAATATGTTATGTAACCCACCAGATTGCTTCAAGGCTAAGGAATGCCATGTAATGTGACTCTACTGGTTTAGTACTTGTTGTTTTTAACTATTCTCCTGGCATTTTATGATTCACCTGTGATCCTGGAATTCAATGTACAGCTTGAGGTGGCTATGAACTCTCACCAGAAACAAAATAAAGAGATAATCTCACTCAGTTCTTCACAACCGCCTTTTCCAATCTATTACCCTTAATTTTTTTCTCAACTTACCCATGTGTTAAAGCCGACTTTTGGGTGTGAAATGACAAAAACACCCTTATTTTATGAGGGTATTTTTCGTCAGTCCGCAAGCAAAAATCGATTGAATTGGAGTAAAATGAGACTGCATGTTTTTAATAGCCTGTCAGATTATTTTTAAGGCTCAGGAGTATTAAGTCGAGAATGGTGAATACATAATTGTTTAAGTTTTTTAGGTTTGAATTTACCTCCTAAAGTCATCAATTGTGTGTGTAAAATGATGGAAGTACCCTTATTTTTATAAGGGTATTTTTGTCATTTTCACACCCCAAATATGATGGGATTGGAGTAAAGTGAGACAAAAAATACTTGAGGGATTGTTAAAAAAATTAAACTTAAGAATATTTGAGTCAGATTTTCCTTGAACAAAACAATGCCTAATTACTGCTCAGGGTCTTGACGGAGATCAGTATCACGATGGTCTAAGAAATGTGAAGTAGGGAATGCAGGGGCCTACCAGGTGGACAGGAAGCTGAGGCAATTCAATGCGGAAAGTGAAGAGGACTCCTATGCACGACGACTAACCCAAAATAATTGGAACCCACTTTTAAGAGCATGTACTTATAAAAGACTCAGTATGCTGATTATGTAAAATAACGTGTTTGGGTTTCTTAATTTAATTATGTTTCACAATGTAAGACTTATACTCTAGTGGACGTTGAATTGATACTTTGTTGAATTTTTTAAATTCTTTATTGAAACAATAAATATTATAGAGATTTGAAATAAATTTGACAAAAATAAATAATAAAAGAAATTAAATAAATAAAATTCATTAATGATAAAACTCATCTTTTATTTATCCCCATCGTCAAACTTATCCATGCGAACATTCAACTTTTCACATTGATCCCACAATCGGGACATCATTATTGTGTGATGCAGTTGCTCGTCGGTGAACTTGGAGATGTTCTTCTGTTGCATGGTCTCATATTTCTCAAAGAGTTGGTGCAATTTGTTGGACAACATCATATATTTTTCTGCCCTGTCAAGCTATAGTTGGCTTTTTTTTCTAAAGTTATCCGCTCACGCTTGGCCCTTGCTCGTTCCATGTCGGCAATAGAACTTAATGTTCTTGGAGGCTCTTCCTCTTCTTCTTCGTAGACTTCTTGTCCAACGATCGCTCTTCTACACGTTGAGGCGGAGGGGGACTTTGCTGAAGACCTCCCTCGATTAGATCGGAGGATACTTGTTGGGACTCATCACCGAGAGGTGCGATATCTTCATCATCGATATGTCTTCCTTCACTTGTGGGTAGGGTTGAGTTGTAAGCCCCAGCCTCATCCAACCATTGGCTTCGTACAGAAGCGGTCATGCCTTCCTCAACGATGAACTTCTCCTCGTTCCTCAGCATCTCGACCCAATGATTGAGGTTAAAAAAATTCAGCTCGTCCTTCTTCTTCAGTAGGTCTCTGTAAATCTGATTGGCCTCGGCGATGTAGTCTGTCTCGTTCCATCCACGCGGACGTCGGAGAGCGAGCTCTTTATAATACCAAGGTACTTCCGTACTCGAGGCACATGTCTGTTCCAATGGTTCTTGATTTTTTTCCACTCGAAATGCGAAAAACGTCGTTCTACGTTGTACGCGTTCGCAATTGTGCACCGGACAGACGTACCATCTTGGGAGTTGCCCTTAATTGGGTCTTTTGATTGTGCGGAGCCAGGTATTTATGAGGCGCCTCCCCGCCACAACGATCCATTTTCTTTTAGCGTTTGGCACCTGTCATTGTTGGGAAGGACCGACAGAGGATGACTGAGACGACATCTGGGTGTCGTTGCTGTCGCCGACATGTTATTGGGTTCCACCAGCCTCGTTGTAATGGTAATAGTTTGGACCGAGGTTGTAAGGTGGAGGGTTGAAAGCCGGGGGTTGAATTGACCTAGATTGAAATCCATTTAACAACATTTACAATAAATAAAAAAAATTGGTACTTCACATAAACAAATTGATACATCACATAGAAAAAATGAAATTGAAGACGAGAGTTTGAAAATACCAGGTAAGAATGCATCTGGGTTGGAACCAGGTTGCATATACGGGCTGAAAGCGCTTGGGTTGTAACTAGGTTGCATGAACGGGTTGATGTTCAACATGCTCTAGAAGTTGTCTAGTTGCTTGGGGTTGAAGGGGAAATCATCCTAGTTGAGTTCCTCCGGCGTATATTCCTCGGCCTCTGGTGGAGACGCACGCTGAGTTTCGTCATCGGACATTTTCGATCGGATTTTAGGAGAGAGGAAGTTGAGATATTGAGAGTGAAAGTAGAGAATAATTTGAGAGAAATATGAGAATTGTTGGTGGTTTGGATGAATGGGATTGGGGGTATTTATAGGTGGGAAAATTTTGATTTTTGTTGTTTGTAATTCATGTTTAATTTAATAAAAAAGTGGTCGTTGATCAAACGGTCTGATTTTTTTACACCGTTAGGGACACGTGTAAGCTCCTGGTTGGATGGCGCACGACTCGTGAATCGCAAACCAACAATCCGTGTTAGTGGTTCGCGGTTTGTGATTTCAACCCACTATTTAGTGGGTCAGAACCGCAAAAACCTTATGCCACAATACACGACTCGTGATTCCGACCCACTAAATAATGAGTTGCTAGTTGCGGGTCACTATACGGATCAAAGTCACATGGTCTAAGTAACAGTGACAGAGATCTCATGAACTTGAAATAATTACTTCTAATTACAGGTATACATGTGATTGATTATAACTAATAAAATATGATAGAAACACATTAGGACCGAGATAGTTCAAAGGGAAGCCAAGACAGAGGTATATTTCTCCATATTCCACCTTCTATCAGAGATATGGTAAGACAATTTACTATGAGAATAGACAGAATCGATCTATTCTTGGTCTAATCAGATGGAATTTGTGAAAGTTAGTCGCAATTAGATCCTGAATAATGGGTTTAATGTTTTTGGTGTTATAGTGGAAATAGACCTATGCAGTCTATTCCAAATAAAATTATTGGGAATAGTAAAAAAAATAGTATTTTAAATTTTGATTTCTTCGTAGATACGAAAAAAGTTTGACCATTAAGACAATCCTAGCATAATTTATTCGAAAACGAATGTGAATCATTTGATTTGAGTGTATTTGTTCCTCTTCTCATCAGCTTCTTCTTCAACAACTCTAGTACTCCTTATTTTTGATGCATACAAAGTTTTGTTAGTTAATGAGAACACTACTA